>CANXME010002528.1:1675000-2333418 GCA_948144175.1 Closterium sp. NIES-65 | reverse complement strand
TGGGACCGAGGAGGCATTGCTGATTCTACCCGCATGGCTATGACCCGGATGAGGAGGATCAACCTGCGTACTGTTTTCTTGCCCTGCACCAGAGGAACCAGCTAGCATGGAGGAGGCATTAGCTGGACCAGATAGGACAAATGGCTAGCTTCCAGGGATGCTGAGTACCAGAGCCTGCTGGAGAATGGGACTTGGGAACTAGTGGTTGCTGCCTGAGGGAAAGAAAGCGGTACAATGCAAGTGGGTGCTAAGGATCAAGACTGACGACAAGGGCAGGTCACCATCTACAAGAGTAGGTTGGTGGCTAAGGGGTTTATGCAGAGGAGAAAGCGGGACTTCAATGAGATCTTTGCTCCCACTGCCAAAACCCCTACCCTTCGTGTCTTGTTGGCAGATGCAGCCGTTGGTGGGAAGTTCATTATCCAGATGGATATATCAACGGCATTCCTCAATGGGATTTTAGAGGAGGAGGTGTTCATGACGCAGCCACCTGGGTATGAGGATGGTACGGGCAGGGTGTGCAAGCTGAAAAAGTCCATCTACGGCTTGAAGCAGAGCGCCACGCTGCTGGTACCAGAAGTTGGCAGCTGTTTTAGAGGAGATGGGATTCAGGACCAGCAGCTGTGATGAGAGCCTCTTTCTCAAGGGGGAGGGGGAGAAGCTGGTGCTGTTTCTGGTCTATGTGGACGACATTCTTCTCTTTAGCAGCAGCATGAAGGAGATCCAGAAGGTGCAGCAGCAGCTGATGGAGAACTTCAAGTGCAAGAACCTTGGGAGGTAAAGTACTACCTCGGGATGCACGTGGAGAGGGAATCTGGATCACAGGTGGTTGAAGCTGCACCAGGAGAAGAAGTTCATCAAGGAGCTTGGGGAGAAGTACGGAATTGAGAATGAGCGCAAGGTTGCAACTCCCCTGCCAGCAGAATTCAAGCTTGTGAAAGCTGCAGAGGATGAAGGGGTTGAAGCCGAGGAGCAGCACCAATTTCAGTCCTTGGGTGGGCAGCCTCTTGTATGCAGCAGTTCACACGAGACCCGACATCTCTTTCTCTCGGTTGGGCAGCTGGCTAGGGTAGTGCAGAATCCATCAGAGGAGCAGGTGGATGCAGCTGAGCGTGTGGTGAAGTACCTGAACTCTCACCCAAGCATTGGAGTTCAATACTCCGCATCTGCGCAGGTGAAGCAGAAAGGGGTTGAGGTGCTGAAAGAGAAGGGGGAGAGGCTTGGAGAAGGCAAGCTTTTTCTCACTTGCTTTACTGATGCTACGTGGGCCTCTGAGAAGGAGGATTCCTCATCTGTGGGAGGATACATCTGCGTAGTAGGGGGAGGACCTGTTAGTTGGAGGTCCAAGAAGCAGACGGAGACAGCACTCTCTTCCGTGGAATCAGAGTACATGGCGATGTTCCATGGGGGTGAAGGAGGTGATTTGGCTGAGGAGGCTATTAGAGGAGATTGGCCAGGGAGCAAAAGATTGCTACGCCGCTGTTTTGTGATAGCAAGGGAGCTCTTGGGATGGCCAGGAACGCTGTGCTTCATGGGCTGAATAAGCACCATGCGTATCAAGTGGCACTGGCTGCGTAAGGAGGTGAAGAGGGGGACGGTGAATCCGATCTACATCAAGACTCACCAGCAGCCAGCAGACTTCCTCACCAAGCGGCTTGCGGATGAGCCTCATTGGCGTTGTGTGCGCATGAGTGGAATGAGCATGGAACTAGTATGGAATGATGGGGATGCAGCCGGCAGGCTGAGGGAGAGTGTGTTGGGTGCAATTCACATTGCACGACATCCTGCCGTCTGTTTGTACGAGTATGCGTGTGCGAATGCATTTGCGTGTGAATGGTATGTTTGTGTGTTTGTTTGCTTTCGCAATTTTCGCTTGAAGCATTTGCAGGTACTCGCAAAATGTGCGCTTCGGCATAACATTGTACGCGCTATGAACAGTACAAGCAGAAAGGACGAGCTCGCAAAGGAACCCAAGATGGAAGCTTTGCGGTTCAACTTACTTGAGTGCGCAGATTCAGTTCTATCCAACTCGAAATTGTACTGTTTTGTTTGGTTGACTATAGTGTAGCAGGGCAGGGCACTATAGGGGTACAATTTAGGTGAAGGTTGGATGTTGTTTGTCTGTATCTGCATGCTACAGGGCCAGGGGAAACCAGCGGAACCAGCATTTGGCTGGTTGGGCAAAGACAAAACAGGTTCTGTTTTTAGGACCTGAACCTGGTTGTTGTTTTCCCAGGTTGGAAAAACAGAACCAGAGGTTGTTCACCAACCTATCACCTGCTATTTTGTCCAGCCATGTTGGTTCTGTTGCTTGGAATTATTGGGATCATCCCTGGTTGTTCCCAGGTTGATTCCCAAGGTCCTTGCTAGCTAGAGCTATTTATTCCTTCTCTGTTTGTACCTGAATATAGTAAAATTGACTCAAGCGAATTCCTTCCTTGCTGGAATTTCTTTTCTACGCGGTGCGACGGCGGAATGCTACCCGAGTCAACGCTAGAACGCTAGCACTCGAACGCTAGGCTAACGCTGTCCGAGCCATAACTTCGTAATGACAGAAACTTTTCGCGAGGCAACTTGGCTTATTTTAAAGCTCTTAGAGTGAGCTTCGATATAGGAAATTCTCAGCTTAATCCGATCGACGGTCTGCACGATACGCTGCGCGACGTTCAAGGTACTCTTGCTGTTTTGACTAAGTCCCTCTTGATCCCTCTCTCTACAAACTCGGACCCGAGGATAGGGGCTGGTCTTGTACCAGGCACCCAAGGACCCTTGGAGGTGACCCCGAGGAGAGGTTTTTAAGTTTGATAAAGTCTTAATAGCTTGAGTTTATTAGGCCCTTACACCAACAGGAATCCATCTTGGTATCAGCCACGAACACAAGGCGTGGATCATCCTGGATCTCCTAAGCCAAAATATCAAGAATGCGCGCAATGTCATCTTCTACGAGCGACTGTTTCTGCAACAATTTCGTGACGACGAGCAGACGAAGACGCAAACCGCGTCTATGCCAGCGAGGGCCACAGCTACGCCTCACCTGAGGACGAAGCAGCTGCAGCAATTCTGGAGCAGGATCCCAGAGGCGAGTTCACGAGGGGCGATCGCCGCGACGACGATGACGACGACGACGACAATGATTCAGGTGAAGGAGGAACAGGCGCAACAGGAGGAGGCGCAGCAGGAGGAAGCAGAAGCGGCGGCGGACACAGCACCGCCAGCACCGCCTGAACCAGAAAGCGATGATGACGACATGCAGGAAGTCATCACTCAACATCGCCACGACATCACTGTCACTGGTCTCCAGCTACTTGGACTACACGCTGCCATCTCTATTGCTCCGTGCATATCGAACCTAGAAACCCACGGCAGGCTCTCACATGCCCACACAGCAAGGAGTGGCGCAAAGCAATGGATGCGGAAATCCGGGCACTCGAGTCACGTGACACCTGGTGCTCGTCGACTGTGCAGGGCATAAAGTGGAGAAGGATTTTCTCCGGCAAATGGATCTTCGAGTGAAGACAGGAGCCGACGGAAGGATTGAGCGATTCAAGGCACGCTGGGTGGTGCCGGCTACGATCAAAGGCACGGGATTGATTTTGACCAGACATTTGCACCGGTCAGCTGTCACACGTCCGTCAGAATTCTCCTCGCCCATCGCAGCCGCACGACACCTACCACTCCGGCAGATCGATGTGAACAATGCGTTCCTGTACGCGTTAGTGGACGTCGTGATCTACGTGGAACAGCCACCACACTTACGGCGACGGAGACCCACGCGTCGGTCAGCTACGCAAGTCTCTCTATGGGATCAAACAGGCACCGAGACTCTGGCAGCAGTAAGTGCACAACATACTGCTTGAAATCGGGTTCAAGCAGCTGCCTCACGATCGTGGAATGTATCGCCGCGATTTTCGCGGCGAATACATCCTCCTCACGGTCTATGTCGACGACCTTCTCTACACGGACTCAAGCAACGAACTGCTTGAGCAGTTTGAGAAAAGCCTCGCAGGGCGCGTCGACATCACCTGCAATCATGACGTGAAGCAGTTTCTCGGACTCAACATCACCTACTCGCCGGAAGCCATTCATCTCTCAGCAGCGAAGTATGCGGAGGAGCTTAGCAAGCGCTTCAACATTGCGCTTGCACCACTCTCCACCCCTTACCGCACTCCAGAACCCAACCACAAGCCTGATAACAAAGCCCTGTCCCCTGCTGGGCTTCACACTTACCAGCAGCAGTTGGGATGCCTGCTCTTTGCATCTCTCACCTGCAGGCCCGACCTCTCCTACATCGCGAGCCAGTTGGCTCAGTACTCACGCAAACCAACGGCTGAGAATCTCTCAGATCTTCAGCGAGCTCTTCAATTCTTCATTTCCACGCCCAGCGTCGGGCTCTGCTACTCCACCATTCCAACTTCATCCTTCAACCTCATTGGTTACGTGGACTCCGATCACGCTGCCAACCCTGACAATCGACGGTCCAGGACAGGCTTTATTTTCCGCCTCAAGCCCAGCGGGCCCATCTCTTGGAACTCGCAGAAGCAAGAGCTGGTTGCCCTGTCATCAACAGAGGCCAAGTTCATCGCAGCGACAGCAGCAGTTTGCGAAGGCCTCTACCTTCAAGAGCTGCTGCAGGAGGCGAAAATCCCTGCCTCAACAAATTTTCGCCTGCACTGTGACAACCAAAGCGCGATCAGGATCGCGAACAAGCCAGGATTCGTCAACCGCACCAAACACATTGCGTTGCGGGTACTTCTTCGTCAAGGATGAAGTTGACAAGGGCAAGGTTGACCTAACCTATTGCCCGACGGGTGACATGGCAGCAGACTTCCTCACGAAGAAACTGCCATGACAGCAGTACCAGCACTGCTCCGAACTCAGCGGAGTAGTCAAGCGGGTCAAGACCTGCTACGGCTAGGAGTGAAGGGGGGTGTTACGAATAGTGATTATCGAAACACTACTGTACACTCCTCTCCGCAACAACCAAAGCACGCACTACCAGGAATGAAGATGAAAGGGCGCAAGTGACGCGAAGAGTCACACGGTTACGAAAAGCATATGGACCGTCGGGCAGACAGCATCAGGCAGCAACAGTGGCGAGGATTCTGCCCGAACAGTTACGTAACCACTCGGAGTCGCACGGTTGGATTTCACTCAAGCATTTACATTCACTCTGCTATTGAGGTCAAGGGCCACCACCACTAGACTAGAACTGTGGCGAACCCTTCTTGAGGTGATCCTGGTTACGATCACTTTCTGATTCTAACAATAACAACAGAGAACCAGGTAAACAAGATAACCCGAAGGAGGAAAACAGCCAACAATGCTCGTAAGTCCGAGAGTTCCATCTCACGTACACGCTCCGCAGCGGCAAACATGCAAGGTGAGTCGATCCGCATTGCGTGGTGCTTGGTTGCGAGGCTCGGGATTCTGAAATGGGGTGCGAGGGGAGAGGCAGAGGGACGCAATGAGAGACTAGCGCAGATACTGGGAGCTGAGCTTTGCAAAAGGCACTGGGCGCGCAACAATATGCGGAGTTAGGAATCTTACCTGGAAAACAAAAACACATTAAAAAAACATCAGAAACAAACACCTGTGGGAACAGAAGAGAAACAGCGACACGGCGATTGAAGGAGCTTCAACTTAGCGGCTGCAGAGACAAACGTGATGACAAACCAAGAAGAGAAGCTTCAGCGGGAACAGAGGTGATGACGAACCAAGAACAGATGCGGCTGCGGGGACTTTGAGTAAAGAAAAAATATATATAGAAGTGATTCCCAGTAACAGCTTGTCAATCAGAAATAACCAAAGCCTTGAGACACATCGCTCGCTCAAAGAAGCAAGATGTCGAACAAGCAGGTACAGTGCGCCTCACCCACCTCGGTAGTGCAAGCGTGGCGACAAATTGCCAACTGGCGTTCCAGCGAGGCAAGCGCCAGCGAGGCGTTGAAGTTGCTGGCTCAGCATCGGCAAAAGGTCCTCGCTCGCCTCGCTTGGTGAGTGCTGTCATGTCAAACATTATATGTTTGTGTGGTTCTAGGCTGTAGTGGGTCACACCATAGGGGGTACACCAGTTTAGGGTTTCATATTTGTACTGTTGTTCCTGCTAGTCACAGACATTCCTGTTTCTCATTCTGACATGGTATTACGAGCCTAGGTTCCACCTAGGACCGGAACGTTAGGGCCCACCGTTTCCGCTAGCCGCGCCCTCGTGCGCCGCCTTTTCTTAGCGCCCTCGTGCGCCTCGTTCCTAGCGTCGCCCCTTCAGGCCCCTCACGGCCCCTCGCGTCGCCCCTTACGGCCTCTCACGGCCCCGTCTTAAGACCCCGCGCTAGCCCCTTAAGGCCCCGCGTCGGCCCCGCGCTAGCCTCTCACGGCCCCCTACGGCCCCGCGCTAGCCCCGAACGGCCCACCTACGGCCCCGCGCTAGCCTCCTACGGCCCCGATTGGCCCCGCGCTAGCCTTGAACGGGCCCCGTGTGGCCCCGCGCTAGCCTTGAACGGCCCCGTGTGGCCCCCGCGCTAACCTCCACGGCCCCGTAAGACCCCGCGCTAGCCTCCCACGGCCCCTTCAGGCCCCGCGCTAGCCTCCCACGGCCCCGTCAGGCCCCGCGCTAGCCTCCCACGGCCCCTTCAGGCCCCGCGCTAGCCTCCCACGGCCCCTTAAGGCCCCGCGCTAGCCTCCTACGGCCCCGAATGGCCTCGCGCTAGCCCCGACCGGCCCCCGAACGGCCCCCCCGCGCTTGCCTCTCACGGCCCCTCCCGCGCTCGCCCCTCTACGGCCGAGCCGCGCTGCGCGACCCGACCCGAACCGCGCCGCCCTAGCCGAGCCGCGCCGCCCTAGCCAAGCCGCGCCGCCCTAGCCCAGCCACGCCGTCCTAGCCGAGCCGCGCCCTCCTTACCTGAGCAGCAGCAGCCAGTACTGAACTGCTACAACTACTGCTACTGCTACTGCTACTGCTGCTCTGCTACTCGCTGCTGCTGCTGCCTACTGCTACTGCTACTTCTGCTACTGCTACTTCAGCTATGGCTAGCCCTCCAGTTCTCTCGTTCGATACTGAGGGCCGCCCGATTAAGTTTGAGACCTGGCTCGATGATCTGCATCTGTTCCTCCAGCTCACTGCCAGAGAGGATATCTCGCTGTACGATCACGCACTAGGCACAGTCCCCTACTCCTGCTACTACTGCTGCTGCTACTGCTCGCTCACAGTGGCAGACTCGCGATGCCCACGCCCGCTTTGCTATTCGCAACTCCCTGCAGTAGACGAGCGCGAGCACTTTGGCCAGCATCAGACTGCGCACGCCCTGTACACTGCTGTAGTTGCGCGCTACTCCTCCCGGCCTCAGCTGCACTAGGCCGCCTCTCGCTTCCCTACCTGTTCCCCGACCTGTCCGCCTTCCAGACAGTCGCTGACCTCATCACTCACCTCCGCACTAGTGATGCCCGCTTCCGTGCAGCCATGCCCGCTGAGTTTCTTGCCTCCAACCCTCCCCCGCTCTGGCTCACTCTCTACCACCTAGTCACCCGCCTCCCTGACACTCTGCGTACAGTCAGGGACCACTTCCTAGCTCGCTGCCCCACTGAGCTCACCATTACCGCCCTAGAGAAGGAACTACTTGCAGCTGAGAAGAATATTGTAGCTGTAGGTGCCTCTCGTGGCGACCCCCGCACCCCTTTCTTCGAGGGGTGTTCCCCCTCCCCCCTGCTCCCCTCTGTCGCCTCTGCTGCTGCTGTTCAACCTCCTTGGTGCTGAGCAGGTTGGCTCTGCGTCCGCTCCCAGCGGGCGCCGCAGCAGCAAGGGCAGGGTAGGCAAGGGCGGTGGGGGTGACGGCGGGGGAGGCGGTGGTGGGGGTGGTGGCGGCGGTGGGGGTGGTGGCGGGGCTGGAGGGGCTAGTGGCAGCGGTGGGGGGTGATGGAGGCAGCGGCGGCGGAGGTGGCCGGGGTGGGGGCGGTGGTGGTGGCGGCAGTGGACGTGGAGGCGGCAGAGGCGGTGGTGGTCGTGGTGGAGGCGGCGGTGGTGGTCGTGGAGGCTCTGGCACTGGCCAGAGCGCGCAGCACCCTCAGTCCTCCCAGGAGCTTCGTGAGTGGTACTTACAGCACGGGGGTGGGGGGGTAGCCTTAGCTGCACGTACGTCATCCGCACTGGTCGCCGCAAGGGACAGACGTGCGGGAGGGCGCACACTGCGCAGCGCTGCTTCTCTCGCCTAGATGACGCGTGGCGTGCTCAGTTTCCTGACGCTCCTGAGCTCCCTCAGTGGGCTGATCTCCTCAAGAAGGATATCGATATCTATGCTCTTGATTTTGATGTTATTCTCAAAGCCATGTATGCATAGACTATTAGTGGAGAGGAGGACCAGTACCTGTGTGTTCCGCCTGACCCAGGCATCCGCACGAGTGAGGCTGCAGCCCTAGGTGCTTGCGTGTCTGCTGCCCCAGGTGCTAGTGAGGCTACTGCTCTAGGTGCTTGTGTGTCCGCCACCCCAGGTACTACTGAGTCCACTGAGGCACTGCACACCTTCACTCTAGACTCAGGCGCTTCGCGCTGTTTCTTTTCGTGACCGCACTGCTCTTGAGCCCCTTGTTGGTGTAAGGGCCTAATAAACTCAAGCTATTAAGACTTTATCACACTTAAAACCTCTCCTCGGGGTCACCTCCAAGGGTCCTTGGTGCCTGGTACAAGACCAGCCCCTATCCTCGGGTCCGAGTTTGTAGAGAGAGGGATCAAGAGGGACTTAGTCAAAACAGCAAGAGTACCTTGAACGTCGCGCAGCGTATCGTGCAGACCGTCGATCGGATTAGCTGAGAATTTCCTATATCGAAGCTCACTCTAAGAGCTTTAAAATAAGCCAAGTTGCCTCGCGAAAAGTTCTGCCATTACGAAGTTATGGCTCCGACAGCGCTAGCCTAGCGTTGGAGTGCTAGCGTACTAGCGTTGACTCGGGTAGCATTCCGCCGTCGCACCGCGTAGACAAGAAATTCCAGCAAGGAAGGAATTCGCTTGAATCAATTTCACTATGTTCAGGTACAAACAGAGAAGGAATAAATAGCTCTAGCTAGCAAGGACCTTGGGAATCAACCTGGGAACAACCAGGGATGATCCCAAATAATTCCAAGCAACAGAACCAACCTGGCTGGACAAAATAGCAGGTGATAGGTTGGTGAACAACCTTTGGTTCTGTTTTTCCAACCTGGGAAAACAACAACCAGGTTCAGGTCCTAAAAACAGAACCTGTTTTGTCTTTGCCCAACCAGCCAAATGCTGGTTCCGCTGGTTTCCCCTGGCCCTGTAGCATGCAGATACAGACAAACAACATCCAACCTTCACCTAAATTGTACCCCTATAGTGCCTGCCCTGCTACACTATAGTCAACCAAACAAAACAGTACAATTTCGAGTTGGATAGAACTGAATCTGCGCAATCAAGTAAGCCGAACCGCAAAGCTTCCATCTTGGGTTCCTTTGCGAGCTCGTCCTTTCTGCTTGTACTGTTCATTAGCGCGTACAATGTTATGCCGAAGCGCACATTTTGCGAGTACCTGCAAATGCTTCAAGCGAAAATTGCGAAAGCAAACAAACACACAAGCATACCATTCACACGCAAATGCATTCGCACACGCATACTCGTACAAACAGACGGCAGGATGTCGTGCAATGTGAATTTGCACCCAACACACTCCCCCTCAGCCTGCCGGCTGCATCCCCATCATTCCATACTAGTTCATGCTCATTCCACTCATGCGCACACAACGCCAATGAGACTCATCCGCAAGCCTCTTGGTGAGGAAGTCTGCTGGCTGCTGGTGAGTCTTGATGTAGATCGGATTCACCGTCCCCCTCTTCACCTCCTTACGCAGCCAGTGCCACTTGATACGCATGTGCTTGTTCAGCCCATGAAGCACAGCGTTCCTGGCCATCCCAAGAGCTCCCTTGCTATTACAAAACAGCGGCGTAGCAACCTTCTGCTCCTGGCCAATCTCCTCTAACAACCTCCTCAGCCAAATCACCTCCTTCACCCCATGGAACATCGCCATGTACTCTGACTCCACGGAAGAGAGTGCTGTCTCCGTCTGCTTCTTTGACCTCCAACTAACCGGTCCTCCCCCAACTACGCAGATGTATCCTCCCACAGACGAGGAATCCTCCTTCTCAGAGGCCCACGTAGCATCAGTAAAGCAAGTGAGAAAAAGCTTGCCTTCTCCAAGCCTCTCCCCCTTCTCTTTCAGCACCTCAACCCCTTTCTGCTTCACCTGTGCAGATGCGGAGTATTGAACTCCAATGCTTGGGTGAGAGTTCAGATACTTCACCACACGCTCAGCTGCATCCACCTGCTCCTCTGATGGATTCTGCACTACCCTAGCCAGCTGCCCAACCGAGAAAGAGATGTCGGGTCTCGTGTGAACTGCTGCATACAAGAGGCTGCCCACCAAGGACTGAAATTGCTGCTGCTCCTCGGCTTCAACCCCTTCATCCTCTGCAGCTTTCACAAGCTTGAATTCTGCTGGCAGGGGAGTTGCAACCTTGCGCTCATTCTCAATTCCGTACTTCTCCCCAAGCTCCTTGATGAACTTCTCCTGGTGCAGCTTCAACCACCTGTGATCCAGATCCCTCTCCACGTGCATCCCGAGGTAGTACTTTACCTCCCCAAGGTTCTTGCACTTGAAGTTCTCCATCAGCTGCTGCTGCACCTTCTGGATCTCCTTCATGCTGCTGCTAAAGAGAAGAATGTCGTCCACATAGACCAGAAACAGCACCAGCTTCTCCCCCTCCCCCTTGAGAAAGAGGCTCTCATCACAGCTGCTGGTCCTGAATCCCATCTCCTCTAAAACAGCTGCCAACTTCTGGTACCAGCAGCGTGGCGCCTGCTTCAAGCCATAGATGGACTTTTTCAGCTTGCACACCCTGCCCGTACCATCCTCATACCCAGGTGGCTGCGTCATGAACACCTCCTCCTCTAAAATCCCGTTGAGAAATGCCGTTGATATGTCCATCTGGATAATGAACTTCCCACTAACGGCTGCATCTGCCAACAAGACACGAAGGGTAGGGGGTTTGGCAGTGGGAGCAAAGATCTCATTGAAGTCCCGCTTCTCCTTCTGCATAAACCCCTTAGCCACCAACCTACTCTTGTAGATGGTGACCTGCCCCTTGTCGTCAGTCTTGATCCTTAGCACCCACTTGCATTGTACCGCTTTCTTTCCTCAGGCAGCACCACTAGTTCCCAAGTCCCATTCTCCAGCAGGCTCTGGTATTCAGCATCCCTGGAAGCTAGCCATTTGTCCCTATCTGGTCCAGCTAATGCCTCCTCCATGCTAGCTGGTTCCTCTGGTGCAGGGGCAAGAAAACAGTACGCAGGTTGATCCTCCTCATCAGGGTCATAGCCATGCGGTAGAATCAGCAATGCCTCCTCGGTCCCAAGCTGCTGCTCCGCTACATCAGCTCCTGCAGTCAGCTTCTTAGTAGCCATACGGGTACGTCCTGGCCTGGAGACGGGTGTCTCCCATCCCTTCATAACGACACCCTTCGGCTTCTTAGTTTTCCCCTGCTGCTGCTCTCCTCCCTCGGATCCAGCAGCTCCACTAGTGCTACCGCTAATCTCCACACCATCACCTCCACCAGCAGGTGCCTCCTGCACCTTCTCTTTATCACCACCCTCTGCAGCTGCCTCCTCTCCCTCCTCCCACACACTAGGAGTCAGGTCCAGCTGCATGGTGATATGCTCCATCTGCTGGGACACCCTGGCCTCCGGCTGTTTCTCCCAGCTCCCATACATCATGCCCTCAACAAACTTCACATCCCTGCTGTCAAATAACACACCCTTGGAGGGTTCCCACAGCAGCCATCCCTTGCTCTCAGCAGCCAGCCCCAAATGCACACACCAGATTGCACTCGCCCCCAACTTACTGCGGTAGGTCTTGGGGACGTGGGCGACTGCCATGCAACCGAACACCCTCAGCATGTCCACCGGCGGCTTCCTCCCAAGCCACCTCTCCAACGGCACCCACGAGTCATCCCCAACCTTTGTGAGTACCCTGTTCCTAGCGACGGTAGCGTGCCGAACAGCATGGGGCCACATGGAGTTGCCCAGCCCAGATTCTATGAGCAGCGCCCTAGCTGTCTCCAGAATTGTCCGGTTCGCCCGTTCTGCTACACCGTTGGACTGTGGGGTGTAAGCCGTGGTCAGCTCCCTCTGGATGCCCTGCTTCTTGAGCCAGGCCGTCATCTCAGCTCCAAGGAACTCACCACCCCGATCTGTCCTAATCCGCTTCACCACACACTCCGCTTGCTTCTCCACGAATGGCAGCCAATCGTCCCGAATCGTGGAGGCGGCGTGATCTTTCTGCTTCAGCGGATACGCCCACATTAGCCTGCTCCAGTCATCCACTATGGTTAGGAAGTACCGCTCCCCCTTGTGCCCTTGCACCGCAGCGGCCCCACCAAGTCCATGTGGACCAGCTCCAACGGCTTTTTGCTCCTGCCAGCCACACTATGGAAGGGGAAACGGGTGAACTTTGAAAGGAGGCAAATTTCACAGTTATCATCGGGTGGTTGTCCGTTCAGCTTTAAGCCCTTAACGGCTCCATCCTTCTCCAGCTGCTTCAGCAAAGGCATTGCCACATGCCCCAAGCGTCGGTGTGCCGTTGCCCAATCCGTCTCCCCAGATCTGGCCGACACTTTCACACCAACCCCTCCAACGGCGTTGCACTCCCCCTGGGATGCAGACCCCTCTCCAGCCTGCTCCTCACCATGCCACGCCAGCGCCGGCAGCTGCCACATGGATCTGTACACGTCCTTGCTCTCGTGCAGATCCCAAAGCACCCGATTGCCCAGCTTCCCCTTATAAGTGCGAGCCCCATCCGTGTTGGTGTTCACCCCAGCCTTGCCAAGCTTACGGAGGGAGATGAGGTTGGCCTTCAGGTCGGGGACGAGGAGAACGTCGTGCAGCACCACCGGCTTGCCATCCGCTCCCTTAAATGCAGCTCGTCCCGCACCAGCCACCTTCAACATGTGTCCAGAGGCAGAGCACACCTCATTAATCGGTGCAGCGCGTACGTCGTCCAGCAGGTCCTTGCGCGGCGTCATTGTCCAAGCAGCGCCTGTGTCCAACACCCAATAGTCCAGGGGGTGCAGCTCTGCTCCAGCCTTAGCAGATGCGTCTCCTTGCTCCCCCTTGTCTCCCATATGGAAGAATTGGCCCGCGGTGCGCTCCTTCTTCTTCTCCGCACCGCCGTTGCCCTTCGGGTTGTTGTCGGACGAATCAGCGACCATGTTGGCGCCGTTTTTCTGGTTCCTCCGCGCGCCGCCATCCTGGTGACGATTCTGGGGGGTCCATCCATCGGGTTTCTTATAGCACAAAAACCAGGGGTGCCCTTCCTTCTCACAATACCAGCAACTCCCTTTCATTTTGCCACCAGCACCCGACTTGCCCCCACGTCCAGATTTCGCACCGCGACCCCAACCGGTACCTCCTTGTTGGTCGTTGGAGTCGTCGTCTTTCTTTGCACCGCGTCCAGCACCACCGAAGCCACGTCCTTTGCCACGTCGGCTCCCTTGCATCCCGTAGCCGCTGCTGCCGTCGTCTCCACCCCTCAGTTGGCGGCGACGGAAGTCCTCCTCCAGAATCTTCGTCCGCACCCACTCGAGCGTCCACAAGCTCTGGTTCTGCGGCAGGCTCAATCCGCTCGTAAATTGAAGCCACGATTCCGGCAGCAGCGAGAGCATCTTCAAGCACTTTGTTTGCTCCGGGTAGGTGATCCCTGCGGTCGCCAACTTCGCGTAGAGGTCGCGCAATTTGTCCAGGACAGGTTGCACCGGCTCTCCCTCGCTCAGGCGCAACGCGGACAGCTCCCTCTCCAGCATCAATGTTGCAACAACGGAGGTCGGGGCGTGCAGCTCCTTCAACACCGTCCACACCTTCGGACCGCACTCAACCTCCGGCAGCAGGTGCATGACGTGGTGACGCTGGTTCAGCTCCAAACTCTGCGACATCAAGTAGTAGCCAGCCGAGGCGCGCTCGTCCCAATCTTCCTGAAGGGCGGGGTCACTCGGTCTAGGCTCCTCCCCAATCATTAGTTTCAGCAATCCGATTTGACGGAAATAAAGTTGCATTTTCCAGGCCCAATCATCATAGCCCTCACCATTGAACTTCTCGACGGTGAAGTTTTTCAGCACCTCCTTGATCAGCGAGCCCTGGCTTGTTCGCGCTCCCCTTGGCGCAGAAACACCAGAATCATGGCTGCCGCTACGATCTTGGGCTGAAGATTCACCAGCTACCGCCGAGGTGTTGCCCGCCATAGCTACCTATATCGAGGATCACTATAACGCAGCTCTGATACCAGCTTGTTGGTGTAAGGGCCTAATAAACTCAAGCTATTAAGACTTTATCACACTTAAAACCTCTCCTCGGGGTCACCTCCAAGGGTCCTTGGGTGCCTGGTACAAGACCAGCCCCTATCCTCGGGTCCGAGTTTGTAGAGAGAGGGATCAAGAGGGACTTAGTCAAAACAGCAAGAGTACCTTGAACGTCGCGCAGCGTATCGTGCAGACCGTCGATCGGATTAAGCTGAGAATTTCCTATATCGAAGCTCACTCTAAGAGCTTTAAAATAAGCCAAGTTGCCTCGCGAAAAGTTCTGCCATTACGAAGTTATGGCTCCGACAGCGCTAGCCTAGCGTTGGAGTGCTAGCGTACTAGCGTTGACTCGGGTAGCATTCCGCCGTCGCACCGCGTAGACAAGAAATTCCAGCAAGGAAGGAATTCGCTTGAATCAATTTCACTATGTTCAGGTACAAACAGAGAAGGAATAAATAGCTCTAGCTAGCAAGGACCTTGGGAATCAACCTGGGAACAACCAGGGATGATCCCAAATAATTCCAAGCAACAGAACCAACCTGGCTGGACAAAATAGCAGGTGATAGGTTGGTGAACAACCTTTGGTTCTGTTTTTCCAACCTGGGAAAACAACAACCAGGTTCAGGTCCTAAAAACAGAACCTGTTTTGTCTTTGCCCAACCAGCCAAATGCTGGTTCCGCTGGTTTCCCCTGGCCCTGTAGCATGCAGATACAGACAAACAACATCCAACCTTCACCTAAATTGTACCCCTATAGTGCCTGCCCTGCTACACTATAGTCAACCAAACAAAACAGTACAATTTCGAGTTGGATAGAACTGAATCTGCGCAATCAAGTAAGCCGAACCGCAAAGCTTCCATCTTGGGTTCCTTTGCGAGCTCGTCCTTTCTGCTTGTACTGTTCATAGCGCGTACAATGTTATGCCGAAGCGCACATTTTGCGAGTACCTGCAAATGCTTCAAGCGAAAATTGCGAAAGCAAACAAACACACAAGCATACCATTCACACGCAAATGCATTCGCACACGCATACTCGTACAAACAGACGGCAGGATGTCGTGCAATGTGAATTTGCACCCAACACCCCTTGCTCGACCAGTCGCTGTCTCGCTCGCTGACCCCTCCGGGGGTCCGGTCATTGCGACCTCCTCCACTGTCCTTCCTTGTCCTGCTGTCCCGTCGGGCACACTGTCAGGTCTCCACCTCCCCTCGTTCTCTACAAACTTGGTGGCGGGTTGTGCGCTTCAGGATGGGGGTGTTCACCAGTTCACCCCTGCCTACGAGCGTGTGACACACTGCACGTGTGCTCGGACGGGCCGTCACCTGGCTACCTTCACTCGGCAGCCGGGGTCGGACCTGTACACACTGACCACTGAGTCCCCTCAAATAGCGGCGTCTGCGTCTGCGTCTGCGTCAGGTCAGCTGTCTGCCCACTGCTCGTGTCGCTCTCTAGCGCACAAGACTGTCCTCTGGCACAACCGACTTGGTCACCCGTCAGTGCAGCGCCTTCGGGGCATGCACTCCCGGTACCTTGTCTCTGATCTTCCTCGGATACTCCCTCCCCTCCCACCCTCCCTTGCTCCTCCTTGTCTTCCCTGTGTCGAGGGGCGGCAGCGCGCTGCCCCTCACTCCTCCTCGTTCCCCCCGACGACTGCTCCTTTGCAGACGCTCCACATGGACGTGTGGGGCCCAGCCCGCGTCCGTGGTCAGGGCCAGGAGAGGTACTTCTTGATCGTCGTTGACGACTACTCGCGCTACACCACGGTCTTCCCCTTGCGCACCAAGGGTGAAGTCCCTGATGTTCTGATCCCTTGGATCAGCAAAGCACGTCTTCAGCTGCGAGAGCGTTTTCGCTCGGAGTTTCCTGTCCTGCGCTTGCACTCTGACAGAGGTGGCGAGTTCTCCTCCGACCTCTTGGCAGCCTACTGTGTTGGTGTAAGGGCCTAATAAACTCAAGCTATTAAGACTTTATCACACTTAAAACCTCTCCTCGGGGTCACCTCCAAGGGTCCTTGGGTGCCTGGTACAAGACCAGCCCCTATCCTCGGGTCCGAGTTTGTAGAGAGAGGAATCAAGAGGGACTTAGTCAAAACAGCAAGAGTACCTTGAACGTCGCGCAGTGTATCGTGCAGACCGTCGATCGGATTAAGCTGAGAATTTCCTATATCGAAGCTCACTCTAAGAGCTTTAAAATAAGCCAAGTTGCCTCGCGAAAAGTTCTGCCATTACGAAGTTATGGCTCGGACAGCGTTAGCCTAGCGTTGGAGTGCTAGCGTACTAGCGTTGACTCGGGTAGCATTTCGCCGTCGCACCGCGTAGAAAAGAAATTCCAGCAAGGAAGGAATTCGCTTGAATCAATTTCACTATATTCAGGTACAAACAGAGAAGGAATAAATAGCTCTAGCTAGCAAGGACCTTGGGAATCAACCTGGGAACAACCAGGGATGATCCCAAATAATTCCAAGCAACAGAACCAACCTGGCTGGACAAAATAGCAGGTGATAGGTTGGTGAACAACCTCTGGTTCTGTTTTTTCCAACCTGGGAAAACAACAACCAGGTTCAGGTCCTAAAAACAGAACCTGTTTTGTCTTTGCCCAACCAGCCAAATGCTGGTTCCGCTGGTTTCCCCTGGCCCTGTAGCATGCAGATACAGACAAACAACATCCAACCTTCACCTAAATTGTACCCCTATAGTGCCTGCCCTGCTACACTATAGTCAACCAAACAAAACAGTACAATTTCGAGTTAGATAGAACTGAATCTGCGCAATCAAGTAAGTTGAACCGCAAAGCTTCCATCTTGGGTTCCTTTGCGAGCTCGTCCTTTCTGCTTGTACTGTTCATAGCGCGTACAATGTTATGCCGAAGCGCACATTTTGCGAGTACCTGCAAATGCTTCAAGCGAAAATTGCGAAAGCAAACAAACACACAAACATACCATTCACACGCAAATGCATTCGCACACGCATACTCGTACAAACAGACGGCAGGATGTCGTGCAATGTGAATTTGCACCCAACACACTCCCCCTCAGCCTGCCGGCTGCATCCCCATCATTCCATACTAGTTCATGCTCATTCCACTCATGCGCACACAACGCCAATGAGGCTCATCCGCAAGCCTCTTGGTGAGGAAGTCTGCTGGCTGCTGGTGAGTCTTGATGTAGATCGGATTCACCGTCCCCCTCTTCACCTCCTTACGCAGCCAGTGCCACTTGATACGCATGTGCTTATTCAGCCCATGAAGCACAGCGTTCCTGGCCATCCCAAGAGCTCCCTTGCTATCACAAAACAGCGGCGTAGCAATCTTTTGCTCCTGGCCAATCTCCTCTAATAGCCTCCTCAGCCAAATCACCTCCTTCACCCCATGGAACATGGCCATGTACTCTGATTCCACGGAAGAGAGTGCTGTCTCCGTCTGCTTCTTGGACCTCCAACTAACAGGTCCTCCCCCTACTACGCAGATGTATCCTCCCACAGATGAGGAATCTTCTTTTTCAGAGGCCCACGTAGCATCGGTAAAGCAAGTGAGAAAGAGCTTGCCTTCTCCAAGCCTCTCCCCCTTCTCTTTCAGCACCTCAACCCCTTTCTGCTTCACCTGCGCAGATGCGGAGTATTGAACTCCAATGCTTGGGTGAGAGTTCAGGTACTTCACCACACGCTCAGCTGCATCCACCTGCTCCTCTGATGGATTCTGCACTACCCTAGCCAGCTGCCCAACCGAGAAAGAGATGTCGGGTCTCGTGTGAACTGCTGCATACAAGAGGCTGCCCACCAAGGACTGAAATTGCTGCTGCTCCTCGGCTTCAACCCCTTCATCCTCTGCAGCTTTCACAAGCTTGAATTCTGCTGGCAGGGGAGTTGCAACCTTGCGCTCATTCTCAATTCCGTACTTCTCCCCAAGCTCCTTGATGAACTTCTCCTGGTGCAGTTTCAACCACCTGTGATCTGGATCCCTCTCTACGTGCATCCCGAGGTAGTACTTTACCTCCCCAAGGTTCTTGCACTTGAAGTTCTCCATCAGCTGCTGCTGCACCTTCTGGATCTCCTTCATGCTGCTGCTAAAGAGAAGAATGTCGTCCACATAGACCAGAAACAGCACCAGCTTCTCCCCCTCCCCCTTGAGAAAGAGGCTCTCATCACAGCTGCTGGTCCTGAATCCCATCTCCTCTAAAACAGCTGCCAACTTCTGGTACCAGCAGCGTGGCGCCTGCTTCAAGCCGTAGATGGACTTTTTCAGCTTGCACACCCTGCCCGTACCATCCTCATACCCAGGTGGCTGCGTCATGAACACCTCCTCCTCTAAAATCCCATTGAGGAATGCCGTTGATATATCCATCTGGATAATGAACTTCCCACCAACGGCTGCATCTGCCAACAAGACACGAAGGGTAGGGGGTTTGGCAGTGGGAGCAAAGATCTCATTGAAGTCCCGCTTCTCCTTCTGCATAAACCCTTTAGCCACCAACCTACTCTTGTAGATGGTGACCTGCCCCTTGTCGTCAGTCTTGATCCTTAGCACCCACTTGCATTGTACCGCTTTCTTTCCCTCAGGCAGCACCACTAGTTCCCAAGTCCCATTCTCCAGCAGGCTCTGGTACTCAGCATCCCTGGAAGCTAGCCATTTGTCCCTATCTGGTCCAGCTAATGCCTCCTCCATGCTAGCTGGTTCCTCTGGTGCAGGGGCAAGAAAACAGTACGCAGGTTGATCCTCCTCATCCGGGTCATAGCCATGCGGTAGAATCAGCAATGCCTCCTCGGTCCCAAGCTGCTGCTCCGCTACATCAGCTCCTGCAGTCAGCTTCTTAGTAGCCATACGGGTACGTCCTGGCCTGGAGACGGGTGTCTCCCATCCCTTCATAACGACACCCTTCGGCTTCTTAGTTTTCCCCTGCTGCTGCTCTCCTCCCTCGGATCCAGCAGCTCCACTAGTGCTACCGCTAATCTCCACACCATCACCTCCACCAGCAGGTGCCTCCTGCACCTTCTCTTTATCACCACCCTCTGCAGCTGCCTCCTCTCCCTCCTCCCACACACTAGGAGTCAGGTCCAGCTGCATGGTAATCTGCTTCATCTGCTGGGACACCCTGGCCTCCGGCTGTTTCTCCCAGCTCCCATACATTATGCCCTCAACAAACTTCACATCCCTGCTGTCAAACAACACACCCTTGGAAGGCTCCCACAGCAGCCATCCCTTGCTTTCAGCAGCCAGCCCCAAATGTACACACCAGGTTGCACTCGCCCCCAACTTACTGCGGTAGGTCTTGGGAACGTGGGCGACTGCCATGCAACCGAACACCCTCAGCATGTCCACCGGCGGCTTCCTCCCAAGCCACCTCTCGAACGGCACCCACGAGTCATCCCCAACCTTTGTGAGTACCCTGTTCCTAGCGACGGTAGCGTGCCGAACAGCATGGGGCCACATCAAGTTGCCCAGCCCAGATTCTATGAGCAGCGCCCTAGCTGTCTCCAGAATTGTCCGGTTCGCCCGTTCTGCTACACCGTTGGACTGTGGGGTGTAAGCCGTGGTCAGCTCCCTCTGGATGCCCTGCTTCTTGAGCCAGGCCGTCATCTCAGCTCCAAGGAACTCACCACCCCGATCTGTCCTAATCCGCTTCACCACACACTCCGCTTGCTTCTCCACGAACGGCAGCCAATCGTCCCGAATCGTGGAGGCGGCGTGATCTTTCTGCTTCAGCGGATACGCCCACATTAGCCTGCTCCAGTCATCCACTATGGTTAGGAAGTACCGCTCCCCCTTGTGCCCTTGCACCGGCAGCGGCCCCACCAAGTCCATGTGGACCAGCTCCAACGGCTTTTTGCTCCTGCCAGCCACACTATGGAAGGGGAAACGGGTGAACTTTGAAAGGAGGCAAATTTCACAGTTATCATCGGGTGGTTGTCCGTTCAGCTTTAAGCCCTTAACGGCTCCATCCTTCTCCAGCTGCTTCAGCAAAGGCATTGCCACATGCCCCAAACGTCGGTGTGCAGTTGCCCAATCTGTCTCCCCAGATCTGGCCGACACTTTCACACCAACCCCTCCAACGGCGTTGCACTCCCCCTGGGATGCAGACCCCTCTCCAGCCTGCCCCCCACCGTGCCACGCCAGCGCCGGCAGCTGCCACATAGATCTGTACACGTCCTTGCTCTCGTGCAGATCCCAAAGCACCCGATTGCCCAGCTTCCCCTTATAAGTGCGAGCCCCATCCGTGTTGGTGTTCACCCCAGCCTTGCCAAGCTTACGGAGGGAGATGAGGTTGGCCTTCAGGTCGGGGACGAGGAGAACGTCGTGCAGCACCACCGGCTTGCCATCCGCTCCCTTAAATGCAGCTCGTCCCGCACCAGCCACCTTCAACATGTGTCCAGAGGCAGAGCACACCTCATTAATCGGTGCAGCGCGTACGTCGTCCAGCAGGTCCTTGCGCGGCGTCATTGTCCAAGCAGCGCCTGTGTCCAACACCCAATAGTCCAGGGGGTGCAGCTCTGCTCCAGCCTTAGCAGAGGCGTCTCCTTGCTCCCCCTTGTCTCCCATATGGAAGAATTGGCCTGCGGTGCGCTCCTTCTTCTTCTCCGCACCGCCGTTGCCCTTCGGGTTGTTGTCGGACGAATCAGCGACCATGTTGGCGCCGTTTTTCTGGTTCCTCCGCGCGCCGCCATCCTGGTGACGATTCTGGGGGGTCCATCCATCGGGTTTCTTATAGCACAAAAACCAGGGGTGCCCTTCCTTCTCACAATACCAGCAACTCCCTTTCATTTTGCCACCAGCACCCGACTTGCCCCCACGTCCAGATTTTGCACCGCGACCCCAACCGGTACCTCCTTGTTGGTCGTTGGAGTCGTCGTCTTTCTTTGCACCGCGTCCAGCACCACCGAAGCCACGTCCTTTGCCACGTCGGCTCCCTTGCATCCCGTAGCCGCTGCTGCCGTCGTCTCCACCCCTCAGTTGGCGGCGACGGAAGTCCTCCTCCAGAATCTTCGTCCGCACCCACTCGAGCGTCCACAAGCTCTGGTTCTGCGGCAGGCTCAATCCGCTCGTAAATTGAAGCCACGATTCCGGCAGCAGCGAGAGCATCTTCAAGCACTTTGTTTGCTCCGGGTAGGTGATTCCTGCGGTCGCCAACTTCGCGTAGAGGTCGCGCAATTTGTCTAGGACAGGTTGCACCGGCTCTCCCTCGCTCAGGCGCAACGCGGACAGCTCCCTCTCCAGCATCAATGTTGCAACAACGGAGGTCGGGGCGTGCAGCTCCTTCAACACCGTCCACGCCTTCGGACCGCACTCAACCTCCGGCAGCAGGTGCATGACGTGGTGACGCTGGTTCAGCTCCAAACTCTGCGACATCAAGTAGTAGCCAGCCGAGGCGCGCTCGTCCCAATCTTCCTGAAGGGCGGGGTCACTCGGTCTAGGCTCCTCCCCAATCATTAGTTTCAGCAATCCGATTTGACGGAAATAAAGTTGCATTTTCCAGGCCCAATCATCATAGCCCTCACCATTGAACTTCTCGACGGTGAAGTTTTTCAGCACCTCCTTGATCAGCGAGCCTTGGTTTGTTCGCGCTCCCCTTGGCGCAGAAACACCAGAATCATGGCTGCCGCTACGATCTTGGGCTGAAGATTCACCAGCTACCGCCGAGGTGTTGCCCGCCATAGCTACCTATATCGAGGATCACTATAACGCAGCTCTGATACCAGCTTGTTGGTGTAAGGGCCTAATAAACTCAAGCTATTAAGACTTTATCACACTTAAAACCTCTCCTCGGGGTCACCTCCAAGGGTCCTTGGGTGCCTGGTACAAGACCAGCCCCTATCCTCGGGTCCGAGTTTGTAGAGAGAGGAATCAAGAGGGACTTAGTCAAAACAGCAAGAGTACCTTGAACGTCGCGCAGTGTATCGTGCAGACCGTCGATCGGATTAAGCTGAGAATTTCCTATATCGAAGCTCACTCTAAGAGCTTTAAAATAAGCCAAGTTGCCTCGCGAAAAGTTCTGCCATTACGAAGTTATGGCTCGGACAGCGTTAGCCTAGCGTTGGAGTGCTAGCGTACTAGCGTTGACTCGGGTAGCATTTCGCCGTCGCACCGCGTAGAAAAGAAATTCCAGCAAGGAAGGAATTCGCTTGAATCAATTTCACTATATTCAGGTACAAACAGAGAAGGAATAAATAGCTCTAGCTAGCAAGGACCTTGGGAATCAACCTGGGAACAACCAGGGATGATCCCAAATAATTCCAAGCAACAGAACCAACCTGGCTGGACAAAATAGCAGGTGATAGGTTGGTGAACAACCTCTGGTTCTGTTTTTCCAACCTGGGAAAACAACAACCAGGTTCAGGTCCTAAAAACAGAACCTGTTTTGTCTTTGCCCAACCAGCCAAATGCTGGTTCCGCTGGTTTCCCCTGGCCCTGTAGCATGCAGATACAGACAAACAACATCCAACCTTCACCTAAATTGTACCCCTATAGTGCCTGCCCTGCTACACTATAGTCAACCAAACAAAACAGTACAATTTCGAGTTAGATAGAACTGAATCTGCGCAATCAAGTAAGTTGAACCGCAAAGCTTCCATCTTGGGTTCCTTTGCGAGCTCGTCCTTTCTGCTTGTACTGTTCATAGCGCGTACAATGTTATGCCGAAGCGCACATTTTGCGAGTACCTGCAAATGCTTCAAGCGAAAATTGCGAAAGCAAACAAACACACAAACATACCATTCACACGCAAATGCATTCGCACACGCATACTCGTACAAACAGACGGCAGGATGTCGTGCAATGTGAATTTGCACCCAACATACTGTGCAGAGCACGGCATTCGCCAGTCGTTCACGCTTCCGGCCTCTCCACAGCAGAATGGGGTTGCTGAGCGCCGCATTGGCTTGGTCATGGAGGTCGCTCGTACCTCCTTAGTCCACGCGGCTGCCCCCCACTTTCTGTGGCCGTTTGCGGTCCGGTACGCTGCGCATCAGCTCAACCTCAGGCCTCGTGTCTCCGCTCCGGAGACCTCGCCCACACTGCTGTGGACGGGGGAGGTTGGCGATGCGTCACGCTTCCGTGTCTGGGGATCCCGGGCTTTTGTTCGCGACACGTCTGCGGACAAGCTCTCCTCCCGCACTGCTCCCTTTGTCTTTCTTGGCTTTGTCCCGGATGCGTCTGGCTGGCAGTTTTACCACCCCGCCTCGCACCGCGTCTTCCCCTCTCAGGACGTCACTTTTGACGAGTCCGTGCCCTTCTACCGCCTCTTCCCCTACCGCACTGCCCCGCTCCCTCCCCCGCCTCTCTTCCTCGCGCCAGGTGCTGCAGTGGTAGACCCCCTTCCCCCTCAGGGTGCCGCTCCCTCAGGTGTCTCTTAGGTAGACCCGGTTGAGCCTGCCGAGGTAGCTGTCGACTCGCGTCCTGCTAGAGGTGCTGAGCCTGAGCGTGCGGAGCCTGAGCGTGCGGAGCCTGCGCGGGCGGAGCCTAGGGGTGCTGAGACTGGGGGTGCTGAGCCTGGGGGTGTTGGGTCTGGGGGTGCTGCGCCTGGAGTTTCTGAGTTTGGGGGTGCTGAGGCTGGTGGTGTTGCAGTTGACTGTGAGGCGCCTGGAGGACCTCCCTCTTCGCAGCAGCTACGTGAGTGGTACTCACGGTACTGCAGCCTCCGGCGGGGTGCGTCTCGGGCTCGTGGTGCTACTGGAGTTGGTACTCGTGTTTCCCCACCACGGCGGGAGCCGCCCTCTTCCCCACAGCTTCGAGAGTGGTACGCTCGGCACATCAGTCTCCGGAGTGGAGCTGCTGGTGCTGGGGTCCCCGGAGTTGACGCTGCTGCGGGTGCTGCGGACCCTAGTGCTGGAGGTGCTACTACTACTGGCGGTGCAGCTGGAGGTGCTGCTCGTACTGAGGACCCGGGCGTTGGAGCTACTGCGGGTGCTGCGGACCCTGGTGCTGGAGGTGCTGCTGGTGCTGCTGGAGGTGCTGCTACTGCTGTTGGAGTGGAGGACCCGGCGAGTGGAGCTTCTGCTGGTCCTGAGGACCCTGCCGCTGGTGTCTCTGCTGGTTCGGGAGTTGCTGCACGGCCACGGCCGTACTTCGTTCCGCTCTTTCAGCAGATTCTTGGTCAGCCTCCTCCTCCTTGTTCTCCTCTCGCCTTAGAGTGTCCGCCGTCTGTCCAGTCACAGCCACAGTTACCGCCTGCCTCCCCACTCCCTGTGCCTGCTCCTTACACTGGTCCGACTGGAGGTCTTGCTGAGAGACGTGAGCCTGCGTCACGTCCTGTGTCACCTGCGTCTCGTCGAGCGTCGCCTGTTCGTGCTGCTACCACTGGTAGTCGTGTCCCGCGTCAGCGTCCTCCTGCTGTCCCAGGCACTCACCAGATGGCGCTTCGTCAGTCCACTGCTCCGCAGCGTGTCGCTCTACCGTCGCCTCCTGCGTCCTCTCTTCCTGCTCTTGCTGACCCGGAGTCAGACACCCTTCGCGCTGCCAGTCCTACTGTCACACGTCTCCTGGCTACGGTTGTCACTGACCCTTCCTTTGAGTCCGCTGCTGCGTCTGCCTTAATCACTGAGCTTGTCAACTTTGCAGCTGCGTGTCGTCTAGACTACGCTGCGAGTCTTCTTGCTGAGTCTGAGTCTGTCTGTCCTCCGTCTGTCGGGGGTGAGTGTGCTCTTGGCACGGACGTTCTTGAGGACAGGCAAGAGGAGTTTGGTTGCCTTGCCGCTGCTTTGCCCCATCTCGTGTCCATGCTTGTTGCCCCTGAGGGAGACCCGGATGCACCAGACATCCCGACCCCACGCTCTTACGCAGAGGCGATGGCCGGTTCCTACTCCTCTCAGTGGCAGTCAGCCATAGACACAGAGATGGCTTCCTGGAAGTCCACTGGCACCTACGTCGACGAGGTTCCCCCACCTGGGGAGAACATCGACAGTGGCATGTGGATTTTCAGGGTGAAGCGGCCGCCGGGCTCTCCGCCTGTCTTCAAGGCGCGTTACGTTGCACGAGGCTTCAGTCAGCGAGAGGGAGTTGACTTCTTCCAGACCTTCTCCCCGACCCCGAAGATGACCACTCTTCGGGTTCTGCTACACATCGCCGCTCAGCGTGACTACGAGCTCCACTCTCTTGACTTCAGCACAGCTTTCTTGCAGGGCAGCCTGCATGAGGAGATCTGGCTGCGCCGCCCACCTGGCTTCACTGGGTCGTTCCCTCCTGGTACCGAGTTTAGCCTCCGGCGGCCAGTCTACGGTCTCCGCCAGGCGCCACGTAAGTGGCACGACACACTGAGGACTACACTTGCGGCTCTTGGGTTCGCTCCTTCTACTGCTGACCCGTCGCTGTTTCTACGCACCGACACCTCACTGCCGCCGTTCTACATCCTCGTGTACGTCGACGACTTGGTCTTTGCCGCTTCTGACACAGCTGGTCTCGCTCACGTGAAGTCCGAGCTGCAGAAGAGACACACGTGCACAGACCTGGGTGAACTGACAAGCTATCTTGGCTTGCGGATCACCCGGGACAGAGCACGGCGCACCATCACCTTGACTCAGTCACACATGGTGCAGCAGGTCCTTCAGCGCTTCGGCTTCACGTACTCCTCGCCTCAGTCCACTCCTCTGCCTACGGGACACTCGCTCTCAGCTCTGCCTTCGGATGAGTCCGTAGAGCCGAGTGGTCCGTATCCAGAGCTTGTAGGCTGCCTCATGTACCTGATGACCTGCACTCGACCTGACCTTGCATACCCTCTCAGCATCTTAGCACGCTATGTCGCTCCCGGCCGTCACCGGAAGGAGCACATGGATGCAGCTAAGACGGTGTTGCGCTACTTGTGCAGCACGTCGGGCATGGGGCTAGTGCTTGGAGGGCGAGACCGGCCTGTTCTCACTGGGCACTCAGACGCTTCTTGGGCAGACGACCAGGCTACTCAGCGGTCGTCTCAGGGTTACACCTTCAGTCTTGGCTCTGGCTCAGTCTCTTGGCGTTCTACTCGTTCTTCTTCTGTTCTCAGCTCCAGCTGTGAGGCTGAGATCTACGCCACGGCCATGGCTGCCCAGGAGCTTCGCTGGCTCACCTACCTGCTGACTGACCTTGGAGAGCAGCCTCGTTCTCCTCCAGTGCTGTACGTCGACAACAAGGCAACCATAGCCTTGTGTCAGGAGCACAGACTGGAGCACAGGACGAAGCACATTGCTCTGCGTTACTTTCTAGCTCGAGAGCTACAGCAGCGTGGTCAGCTTCTTCTGCGTTACGTGGCCACTGAGGCCAACACTGCTGATGTGTTCACCAAGGCGCTTCCGCCTGTTGACCATCAGCGTTTTTGCACTCTTCTAGGCCTTGTGCCGACTGTTCCTCACTTGCTTACTTCTTGACTTTGCCTGTACTGTGATCTTTTTATTTTTACCTGCATGTTTGCCCTTGCTAGGTTGTGATCATTGTACCTCTTGCTCTGTTATAAAACTGCATGTGAACTGGTCTTGTGACCGCTTACTTGTGCTCGGAATTTGTGTGGAATCCTCGAGATCCACCCTGAGCTTGTTTGCCTTGCTTTGCCTTGACTGGTCTTGTGACCCCTAGGTCTCCCCCACTTTGCCTATGGGGGTGTGTCAAACATTATATGTTTGTGTGGTTCTAGGCTGTAGTGGGTCACACCATAGGGGGTACACCAGTTTAGGGTTTCATATTTGTACAGTTGTTCCTGCTAGTCACAGACATTCGTGTTTCTCATTCTGACATGTCACAGCAACTATTGGCTTCTCAGACCTAGAACTCAGCCACCGACACGGTACAGCGCTAGACACGGCCTGGGAGCACCGTCCTTCTTTTGACTGCTGAGCAACATGTCACTGCGCCAACGTCTGAATGCCTTTTTTGCCACTATTACTTCACATAGTTCTCTATTACATCCTATTCCCTAGCCATAGGAACTGATTTCATCTCGTTAGCACAACTACGCAGCTCGTGGCGCATGTTTGTGCGTTTGCTGGCCTGAATCTGTGCAAGCATAGGCCTGTGCGCAACATGTCACTGCCCCAACATCTGAATGCCTTTTTTACCACTATTTCTTTTCACACTTCTCTACTACATCCTATTACCTAGCCATAGGAACTGATTTCATCTCGTTAGCACAACTACGCAGCTTGTGGCGCATGTTTGTGCGTTTGCTGGCCTGAATCTGTGCAAGGATAGGCCTGTGCGCAACATGTCACTGCGCCAACGTCTGAATGCCTTTTTTACCACTATTTCTTCACACACTTCTCTACTAAATCCTATTCCCTAGCTATAGGAACTGATTTCATCTCGTCAGCACAACTACGCAGCTTGTGGCGCATGTTTGTGCGTTTGCTGGCCTGAATCCGTGCAAGGATAGGCTTGTGCGCAACATGTCACTACGCCAACGTCTGAATGCGTGTTTTGCCACTATTTCTTCACACATTTCTCTACTACATCCTATTACCTAGCCTTAGGAATTGATTTCATCTCGATAGCACAACTACGCAGCTCGTGGCGCATGTTTGTGCGTTTGCTGGCCTGAATCCGTGCAAGGATAGGGCTGTGCGCAACATGTCACTGCGCTAACCTCTGAATGCCTTTTTTGCCACTATTTCTTCACACAGTTCTCTACTACATCCTATTCCCTAGCCATTGGAACTGATTTCATCTCATTAGCACAACTATGCAGCTCGTGGCGCATGTTTGTGCGTTTGCTGGCCTGAATCCGTGCAAGGATAGGCCTGTGCGCAACATGTCACTGCGCCAATTTCCGAATGCCTTTTTTGCCACTATTTCTTCACACAGTTCTCTACTACATCCTATTCCCTAGCCGTAGGAACTGATTTCATCTTGATAGCACAACTACGCAGCTCGTGGCGCATGTTTGTGCGTTTGCTGGCCTGAATCCGTGCAAGGATAGGCCTGTGCGCAACATGTCACTGCGCCAACATCTGAATGCCTTTTTTGCCACTATTTCTTCACACAGTTCTCTACTACATCTTATTCCGCCGTAGGAACTGATTTCATATCGTTAGCACAACTACGCAGCTCGTGGCGCATGTTTGTACGTTTGCTGGCCTGAATCCGTGCAAGGATAGGCCTGTGCGCAACGTGTCACTGCGCCAACGTCTGAATGCCTTTTTTGCCACTGTTTCTTCACATATTTCTCTACTATATCCTATTAACTAGCCATAGGAATTGATTTCATCTCGTTAGCCTAACTACGTAGCTCGTGGCGCATGTTTGTGCGTTTGCTGGCCTGAATCCGTGCAAGGATAGGCGTGTGCGCAACATGTCACTGCGCCAACGTCTGAATGCCTTTTTTGCCACTACATCTTCACACAGCTCTCTAATACATCCTTTTCCCTAGCTATAGGAACTGATTTCATCTCGTTAACACGACTACGCAGCTCGTGGCGCATGTTTGTGCGTTTGCTGGCCTGAATCTGAGCAAGGATCGGCATGTGCGCAACATGTGAGCCCGCCAACATCTGGATGCTTTTTTTACCAATATTTCTCCACACAGTTCTCTACTACATCATATTACCCAGTCGTAGGAATTGGTTTGACCTTGTTCGTACAACTATGCAGCACGTGGCACATGTTTGTGCGTTTGATAGGTATCGCTGTGCACGGATAGGCCTGTGCGCAACATGTTAGCTCGCTAACGTTTGGATGCCATTTTTTTGTTGATTACAGAAACACATTTTCTGTAATTCAATCTGCCGATTTGAGGTTATGATTCAGGTTTTGTAAGTGCAGATGAATGGAGCGGCGAGTTTGGTACAACCGAGGTGAAGTATAGGCTGGTCTTGACCAATGGGAGCGGTTGGTGGCGTTCAAGGGGTGAGTCTGCCTTTTTGGTTTTGAGCGAGCTGTTTTGGAGGTTCTGATTGGCTGCCATTCGGAATGGTACTTGCTCATGAGTTCGAGCGAGCAGCTGCTCGCGCTGCCACTGTTCGAGGAGCATGATTAGTCCTTGCTCGTGCTGCGTGTTTGTTCGCGTGTTCGTGAGCGTGTTATTCGCGTGTTCGTTAGCGTGTTCGTGAGCGTGTTATTTACGTGTTCATTAGCGTGTTCGTGAGCGTGTTATTCGCGTGTTCGTTAGCGTGTTCGAGAGCGTGTTCATTAGCGTGTTAATTAGCGCGTTCATTAGCGTGCTCAGTAGCGCGGGCGCTATATGCTCGCGAATCGTTTTTTCAGCACAGGTGGCGAGATCAGCGAGATGTTCGAGTGAGTTCTGTTACTCACGTTTTTAGCAGCACTGACAGTTCGGATCAAAAGTAAGCTCGGAACGGAGGCACGTGGCAAGCAGCAGTTGAGCGATCGAATGTAATGCTGATCGCCACCGACGTTTCAGGTTTTGAACAGACTTCATCGCGCGCGAAAGTCGAAATATTTCGGCGACGCATCGATGGCGCGCCAGGTCACGAAGGGAATGGGAGGGAACCTGAAATTCTGCTCGCGCTACGAGGTGTGAATTTGGAACACTTAGATCAAGGTAGGAGTAGAATAATTTAGCTTAGTATAAAACAGGTTGCTCTTGTTGTTCCAAAACATAACTTGGGTAAAAGGATTTCTCCTGTGCCTGCTGCAAGTACTCTGCTATAGTTAATTCTCTGGACAACGCCAAGGAAGTGACGATTGCTACTACACTTTAGCTATTGCTACAACTCTCTCTCTACACACTCGGACCCTTGGATAGGGGCTGACCTAGGTCAGGCACCCAAGGACCCTCGGAGGTGACCTCGAGGAGAGAGTTCTAGTGCCACCTAAAGCCTGTTAGTAGCTAGCGAAGCAAGTTTTAAGAGTAAAACGTGGTATCAGAGCTCGGGTTACTACGTTGTTGCCGTTAGAACGCCATGGGCAAGAATGGAGCAGAAGGGTCTTCAAGCCAAGAAAGCAGTGGAGGCCAAGCAACAGGGGTGTCATCGCCAAGGATGGCGAGAACCAGCCAGGGGTCCCTGCTAAAGGAAGTCTTGAAGAACTTCTCGGTTGATAAGTTTAACAGCACGGGATATGATGATTGGGCGTGGAAAATGCAGCTGTACTTCAGGCAAGTGGGACTTTTCAAGTTTAAGAACGGAATGGAAGGAAGTCCTACGGATCCTGCATTGCAAGAAGAATGGGATGAGCGAGCGTCAGTGGGGTACTACCTACTTTCACAAAGCTTGGAATTGAATCAACGGGCGCACATCATGCACCTGCTCGAGGAAGCGGAATGTGGACCGAAAGCGTGGGCTGTCCTCAAGGGCCTGCATGCCCCAACGTCAATTACAGCTACATTAATGTTGGAACAGGAGCTATCTTCATTGCGAGTGAATGAAGGAGAGCCGCTACAGCTTGTTCTTAACAAGATGCGAGACACGTACGCGAAGCTGACGATGGCCGGAGTTGTGTATCCCGAACAAGCGAAGTGTCTGAAAATGTTGTCGCTGTTACCCGAATCATGGCTGCAGTTTACGAGTGGACTGAGCCTCCCACAGAACCAGAGGTTGTGGACTCTCGAGTGGGTGAGGAGTAAGATTCTTGAAGAATACTTTAGAAGGCGTTAGATGAACATTGTGGATGATGGCAACAGCGGCTACATTGTGCAAGGAGGCGGCTGGAGGAACAGACGGAGCCGAGGAGAGAAGGAGGCTAACAAACAGCAAGGCAACGTGACCAGATTTCAAGGAGAAGGTTATGGGAGGAGGAATGTTGATTCCCGAGGAAGAGGAGAAAATGCGCATAACTATGGAGGCCGGAACAACGGACCATCGAGGAATGACTACAGAAGCGGATTTGGAGGTTTTCGCGGAAATTGTTGGTATTGTCAGAAGCCGGGACACACGTGGGTGCATTGTGAAGAACGCCCAGATTGGTGGGACCCAAGCTGCTTGAAAGAAGATGGGAAAGAAGGCGAGAATGACGGTGCTAACATGGTGGCTGATCATACATGGGAAACGGCTTCACGCGAGAGAAGGGCAGCAGGACAATTCTTCCATGTAGCTGCGGGAGAACAAACGCATGCAAAGAAGACTAAGAAGGAAGCAGATAAGGAGATGTGGTTTCTGGACACCGGAGCTGCTTGGTCAATGACACCATGTGTAGAACTGTTGGAAAGCATAGGTGCACTACCCGTCTCGGAAGTCAAGTCCGGATCTGGACATGCAATGAGAGTGATGGGTGCAGGAAGGGCTGCATTCCTGGGAGCTGACGGGAAGCCGATTGTGATTGAGAAAGTGTTGTTTGTACCCGAAATGACAGTGAGCTTGATATCGCTGAGGAAGTTGGCGGTCGTCGGAGTGAACACCGAAAGCAGAGCTGGGCGCTTCAAAGGAAGGTTCGGAAACAAAGTACTTTAGGACCTGCGTGATGAGTGGAACTCGGAAGATGAGCTGTGGTGAGTACCCGCTGTATCATGGGAGAAGGTTACAGCACAGACTGCCGAGAAGGGGTGTATCGTTGAAAGGGAGTCAATGACAGTCACCATAGATGAGATCAACGAGCTGAAGCTGTTGGTGTAAGGGCCTAATAAACTCAAGCTATTAAGACTTTATCACACTTAAAACCTCTCCTCGGGGTCACCTCCAAGGGTCCTTGGGTGCCTGGTACAAGACCAGCCCCTATCCTCGGGTCCGAGTTTGTAGAGAGAGGGATCAAGAGGGACTTAGTCAAAACAGCAAGAGTACCTTGAACGTCGCGCAGCGTATCGTGCAGACCTTAGATCGGATTAAGCTGAGAATTAACTATATCGAAGCTCACTCTAAGAGCTTTAAAATAAGCCAAGTTGCCTCGCGAAAAGTTCTGCCATTACGAAGTTATGGCTCGGACAGCGTTAGCCTAGCGTTGGAGTGCTAGCGTACTAGCGTTGACTCGGGTAGCGTTCCGCCATCGCACCGCGTAGAAAAGAAATTCCAGCAAGGAAGGAATTCGCTTGAATCAATTTCACTATATTCAGGTACAAACAGAGAAGGAATAAATAGCTCTAGCTAGCAAGGACCTTGGGAATCAACCTGGGAACAACCAGGGATGATCCCAAATAATTCCAAGCAACAGAACCAACCTGGCTGGACAAAATAGCAGGTGATAGGTTGGTGAACAACCTCTGGTTCTGTTTTTCCAACCTGGGAAAACAACAACCAGGTTCAGGTCCTAAAAACAGAACCTGTTTTGTCTTTGCCCAACCAGCCAAATGCTGGTTCCGCTGGTTTCCCCTGGCCCTGTAGCATGCAGATACAGACAAACAACATCCAACCTTCACCTAAATTGTACCCCTATAGTGCCTGCCCTGCTACACTATAGTCAACCAAACAAAACAGTACAATTTCGAGTTGGATAGAACTGAATCTGCGCAATCAAGTAAGTTGAACCGCAAAGCTTCCATCTTGGGTTCCTTTGCGAGCTCGTCCTTTCTGCTTGTACTGTTCATAGCGCGTACAATGTTATGCCGAAGCGCACATTGTGCGAGTACCTGCAAATGCTTCAAGCGAAAATTGCGAAAGCAAACAAACACACAAACATACCATTCACACGCAAATGCATTCGCACACGCATACTCGTACAAACATACGGCAGGATGTCGTGCAATGTGAATTTGCACCCAACACACTCCCCCTCAGCCTGCCGGCTGCATCCCCATCATTCCATACTAGTTCATGCTCATTCCACTCATGCGCACACAACGCCAATGAGACTCATCCGCAAGCCTCTTGGTGAGGAAGTCTGCTGGCTGCTGGTGAGTCTTGATGTAGATCGGATTCACCGTCCCCCTCTTCACCTCCTTACGCAGCCAGTGCCACTTGACACGCATGTGCTTGTTCAGCCCATGAAGCACAGCGTTCCTGGCCATCCCAAGAGCTCCCTTGCTATCACAAAACAGCGGCGTAGCAACCTTTTGCTCCTGGCCAATCTCCTCCAACAGCCTCCTCAGCCAAATCACCTCCTTCACCCCATGGAACATCGCCATGTACTCTGATTCCACGGAAGAGAGTGCTGTCTCCGTCTGCTTCTTTGACCTCCAACTAACCGGTCCTCCCCCAACTACGCAGATGTATCCTCCCACAGATGAGGAATCCTCCTTCTCAGAGGCCCACGTAGCATCAGTAAAGCAAGTGAGAAAAAGCTTGCCTTCTCCAAGCCTCTCCCCCTTCTCTTTCAGCACCTCAACCCCTTTCTGCTTCACCTGTGCAGATGCGGAGTATTGAACTCCAATGCTTGGGTGAGAGTTCAGATACTTCACCACACGCTCAGCTGCATCCACCTGCTCCTCTGATGGATTCTGCACTACCCTAGCCAGCTGCCCAACCGAGAAAGAGATGTCGGGTCTCGTGTGAACTGCTGCATACAAGAGGCTGCCCACCAAGGACTGAAATTGCTGCTGCTCCTCGGCTTCAACCCCTTCATCCTCTGCAGCTTTCACAAGCTTGAATTCTGCTGGCAGGGGAGTTGCAACCTTGCGCTCATTCTCAATTCCGTACTTCTCCCCAAGCTCCTTGATGAACTTCTCCTGGTGCAGCTTCAACCACCTGTGATCCAGATCCCTCTCCACGTGCATCCCGAGGTAGTACTTTACCTCCCCAAGGTTCTTGCACTTGAAGTTCTCCATCAGCTGCTGCTGCACCTTCTGGATCTCCTTCATGCTGCTGCTAAAGAGAAGAATGTCGTCCACATAGACCAGAAACAGCACCAGCTTCTCCCCCTCCCCCTTGAGAAAGAGGCTCTCATCACAGCTGCTGGTCCTGAATCCCATCTCCTCTAAAACAGCTGCCAACTTCTGGTACCAGCAGCGTGGCGCCTGCTTCAAGCCGTAGATGGACTTTTTCAGCTTGCACACCCTGCCCGTACCATCCTCATACCCAGGTGGCTGCGTCATGAACACCTCCTCCTCTAAAATCCCGTTGAGAAATGCCGTTGATATGTCCATCTGGATAATGAACTTCCCACTAACGGCTGCATCTGCCAACAAGACACGAAGGGTAGGGGGTTTGGCAGTGGGAGCAAAGATCTCATTGAAGTCTCGCTTCTCCTTCTGCATAAACCCCTTAGCCACCAACCTACTCTTGTAGATGGTGACCTGCCCCTTGTCGTCAGTCTTGATCCTTAGCACCCACTTGCATTGTACCGCTTTCTTTCCCTCAGGCAGCACCACTAGTTCCCAAGTCCCATTCTCCAGCAGGCTCTGGTACTCAGCATCCCTGGAAGCTAGCCATTTGTCCCTATCTGGTCCAGCTAATGCCTCCTCCATGCTAGCTGGTTCCTCTGGTGCAGGGGCAAGAAAACAGTACGCAGGTTGATCCTCCTCATCCGGGTCATAGCCATGCGGTAGAATCAGCAATGCCTCCTCGGTCCCAAGCTGCTGCTCCGCTACATCAGCTCCTGCAGTCAGCTTCTTAGTAGCCATACGGGTACGTCCTGGCCTGGAGACGGGTGTCTCCCATCCCTTCATAATAACACCCTTCGGCTTCTTAGTTTTCCCCTGCTGCTGCTCTCCTCCCTCGGATCCAGCAGCTCCACTAGTGCTACCGCTAATCTCCACACCATCACCTCCACCAGCAGGTGCCTCCTGCACCTTCTCTTTATCACCACCCTCTGCAGCTGCCTCCTCTCCCTCCTCCCACACACTAGGAGTCAGGTCCAGCTGCATGGTAATCTGCTCCATCTGCTGGGACACCCTGGCCTCCGGCTGTTTCTCCCAGCTCCCATACATCATGCCCTCAACAAACTTCACATCCCTGCTGTCAAACAACACACCCTTGGAAGGCTCCCACAACAGCCATCCCTTGCTCTCAGCAGCCAGCCCCAAATGCACACACCAGATTGCACTCGCCCCCAACTTACTGCGGTAGGTCTTGGGGACGTGGGCGACTGCCATGCAACCGAACACCCGCAGCATGTCAACCGGCGGCTTCCTCCCAAGCCACCTCTCCAACGGCACCCACGAGTCATCCCCAACCTTTGTGAGTACCCTGTTCCTAGCGACGGTAGCGTGCCGAACAGCATGGGGCCACATGGAGTTGCCCAGCCCAGATTCTATGAGCAGCGCCCTAGCTGTCTCCAGAATTGTCCGGTTCGCCCGTTCTGCTACACTGTTAGACTGTGGGGTGTAAGCCGTGGTCAGCTCCCTCTGGATGCCCTGCTTCTTGAGCCAGGCTGTCATCTCAGCTCCAAGGAACTCACCACCCCGATCTGTCCTAATCCGCTTCACCACACACTCCGCTTGCTTCTCCACGAACGGCAGCCAATCGTCCCGAATCGTGGAGGCGGCGTGATCTTTCTGCTTCAGCGGATACGCCCACATTAGCCTGCTCCAGTCATCCACTATGGTTAGGAAGTACCGCTCCCCCTTGTGCCCTTGCACCGGCAGCGGCCCCACCAAGTCCATGTGGACCAGCTCTAACGGCTTCTTGCTCCTGCCAGCCACACTATGGAAGGGGAAACGGGTGAACTTTGAAAGGAGGCAAATTTCACAGTTATCATCGGGTGGTTGTCCGTTCAGCTTTAAGCCCTTAACGACTTCATCCTTCTCCAGCTGCTTCAGCAAAGGCATTGCCACATGCCCCAAACGTCGGTGTGCAGTTGCCCAATCTGTCTCCCCAGATCTGGCCGACACTTTCACACCAACCCCTCCAACGGCGTTGCACTCCCCCTGGGATGCAGACCCCTCTCCAACCTGCCCCCCACCGTGCCACGCCAGCGCCGGTAGCTGCCACATGGATCTGTACACGTCCGTGCTCTCGTGCAGATCCCAAAGCACCCGATTGCCCAGCTTCCCCTTATAAGTGCGAGCCCCATCCGTGTTGGTGTTCACCCCAGCCTTGCCAAGCTTACGGAGGGAGATGAGGTTGGCCTTCAGGTCGGGGACGAGGAGAACGTCGTGCAGCACCACCGGCTTGCCATCCGCTCCCTTAAATGCAGCTCGTCCCGCACCAGCCACCTTCAACATGTGTCCAGAGGCAGAGCACACCTCATTAATCGGTGCAGCGCGTACGTCGTCCAGCAGGTCCTTGCGCGGCGTCATTGTCCAAGCAGCGCCTGTGTCCAACACCCAATAGTCCAGGGGGTGCAGCTCTGCTCCAGCCTTAGCAGATGCGTCTCCTTGCTCCCCCTTGTCTCCCATATGGAAGAATTGGCCCGCGGTGCGCTCCTTCTTCTTCTCCGCACCGCCGTTGCCCTTCGGGTTGTTGTCGGACGAATCAGCGACCACGTTGGCGCCGTTTTTCTGGTTCCTCCGCGCGCCGCCATCCTGGTGACGATTCTGGGGGGTCCATCCATCGGGTTTCTTATAGCACAAAAACCAGGGGTGCCCTTCCTTCTCACAATACCAGCAACTCCCTTTCATTTTGCCACCAGCACCCGACTTGCCCCCACGTCCAGATTTTGCACCGCGACCCCAACCGGTACCTCCTTGTTGGTCGTTGGAGTCGTCGTCTTTCTTTGCACCGCGTCCAGCACCACCGAAGCCACGTCCTTTGCCACGTCGGCTCCCTTGCATCCCGTAGCCGCTGCTGCCGTCGTCTCCACCCCTCAGTTGGCGGCGACGGAAGTCCTCCTCCAGAATCTTCGTCCGCACCCACTCGAGCGTCCACAAGCTCTGGTTCTGCGGCAGGCTCAATCCGCTCGTAAATTGAAGCCACGATTCCGGCAGCAGCGAGAGCATCTTCAAGCACTTTGTTTGCTCCGGGTAGGTGATTCCTGCGGTCGCCAACTTCGCGTAGAGGTCGCGCAATTTGTCCAGGACAGGTTGCACCGGCTCTCCCTCGCTCAGGCGCAACGCGGACAGCTCCCTCTCCAGCATCAATGTTGCAACAACGGAGGTCGGGGCGTGCAGCTCCTTCAACACCGTCCATGCCTTCGGACCGCACTCAACCTCCGGCAGCAGGTGCATGACGTGGTGACGCTGGTTCAGCTCCAAACTCTGCGACATCAAGTAGTAGCCAGCCGAGGCGCGCTCGTCCCAATCTTCCTGAAGGGCGGGGTCACTCGGTCTAGGCTCCTCCCCAATCATTAGTTTCAGCAATCCGATTTGACGGAAATAAAGTTGCATTTTCCAGGCCCAATCATCATAGCCCTCACCATTGAACTTCTCGACGGTGAAGTTTTTCAGCACCTCCTTGATCAGCGAGCCCTGGCTTGTTCGCGCTCCCCTTGGCGCAGAAACACCAGAATCATGGCTGCCGCTACGATCTTGGGCTGAAGATTCACCAGCTACCGCCGAGGTGTTGCCCGCCATAGCTACCTATATCGAGGATCACTATAACGCAGCTCTGATACCAGCTTGTTGGTGTAAGGGCCTAATAAACTCAAGCTATTAAGACTTTATCACACTTAAAACCTCTCCTCGGGGTCACCTCCAAGGGTCCTTGGGTGCCTGGTACAAGACCAGCCCCTATCCTCGGGTCCGAGTTTGTAGAGAGAGGGATCAAGAGGGACTTAGTCAAAACAGCAAGAGTACCTTGAACGTCGCGCAGCGTATCGTGCAGACCTTAGATCGGATTAAGCTGAGAATTAACTATATCGAAGCTCACTCTAAGAGCTTTAAAATAAGCCAAGTTGCCTCGCGAAAAGTTCTGCCATTACGAAGTTATGGCTCGGACAGCGTTAGCCTAGCGTTGGAGTGCTAGCGTACTAGCGTTGACTCGGGTAGCATTCCGCCGTCGCACCGCGTAGAAAAGAAATTCCAGCAAGGAAGGAATTCGCTTGAATCAATTTCACTATATTCAGGTACAAACAGAGAAGGAATAAATAGCTCTAGCTAGCAAGGACCTTGGGAATCAACCTGGGAACAACCAGGGATGATCCCAAATAATTCCAAGCAACAGAACCAACCTGGCTGGACAAAATAGCAGGTGATAGGTTGGTGAACAACCTCTGGTTCTGTTTTTCCAACCTGGGAAAACAACAACCAGGTTCAGGTCCTAAAAACAGAACCTGTTTTGTCTTTGCCCAACCAGCCAAATGCTGGTTCCGCTGGTTTCCCCTGGCCCTGTAGCATGCAGATACAGACAAACAACATCCAACCTTCACCTAAATTGTACCCCTATAGTGCCTGCCCTGCTACACTATAGTCAACCAAACAAAACAGTACAATTTCGAGTTGGATAGAACTGAATCTGCGCAATCAAGTAAGTTGAACCGCAAAGCTTCCATCTTGGGTTCCTTTGCGAGCTCGTCCTTTCTGCTTGTACTGTTCATAGCGCGTACAATGTTATGCCGAAGCGCACATTGTGCGAGTACCTGCAAATGCTTCAAGCGAAAATTGCGAAAGCAAACAAACACACAAACATACCATTCACACGCAAATGCATTCGCACACGCATACTCGTACAAACAGACGGCAGGATGTCGTGCAATGTGAATTTGCACCCAACAGAAGCAGATAGGATTGCAGCTGGTCGAGGAGCTGAAGGTCATCGCCTCGCGTTTGAAGAAAACCAAGGCTAAGGGGAGAGTTGCATTCAGAGGGAGTAAGGCTGCCGCTAAATTGAAGGTGTGCAGAGCTGTGCCATCACTGCAGTCGTGTGGAGCTGAGGATCAGGGCATGAAGGCAAGTGATGCAGTCTCTGCGGGTCAAGTGCAAAAGAGCAAGAAGAAAGACAACGCGGGGATGAAGCCTGCTGATAGGTCTGGTCTTCACAAGAGCAATAGAACGTTCAAGACAATTACATGTACCAAGAGTGCAGAAACCTCTAAGGACAAGATGAGGCAGAGTGGAACCGTTGTTAAGGAGCGAATCGACGGTCGCCTGGGGCAAGAAGAAACTGTTCGTGGAAATGTTCGCATTGCTGGCAAGGTTGACACAGGTAAGGCGATTAACACGAGTGAAGCTGAGGGGAACCAGGATGCATCAGCATTTATCACTGTGTTTGAGAAGCTGGTGCAAGGGGTGCATGCAATAATGGGAGGTAGTGCAGAACTTTCAGAGGCAGCAATGCAAGAGGAACAGGGGGAGCTGCCGCCCTATTAAGCTGGGGTAAAGAAGAGGAGTGGTGCAGCACAAGGTGTGATAGCAACAACGGGAAGTTCGGGGAGACACTAAGCGTGGGATGAAGCTGAAAGATGCTATCTCAGGACAGAAGCAGACTGTTGAGAGAAATGATGGGAGCAAGCAAGGAGTGTATGACAAAGCAGCAAGGAGTATGGGGTTGCCGTGGTTTCTCAGTACTTCGAGGAAGTTGGAGCTGTGTGTGCGAAGTATTGGTGACGGTTCAAAAAGGTTCAACGGTGATCAACTGGTTGGGAAACGGACGGGTCAGCAACGAATAGGTACGCGATGTAAAATCGCCAGATTGAGGGGGAGTTTATTGATTACAGAAACACCTTTTCTGTAATTCAATCTGCCGATTTGAGGTTATCATTCAGGTTTTGTAAGTGCAGCTGAATGGAGCGGCGAGTTTGGTACAACCGAGGTGAAGTATAGGCTGGTCTTGACCAATGGGAGCGGTTGGTGGCGTTCAAGGGGTGAGTCTGCCTTTTAGGTTTTGAGCGAGCTGTTTTGGAGGTTCTGATTGGCTGCCATTCGGAATGGTAGTTGCTCATGAGTTCGAGCGAGCAGCTGCTCGCGCTGCCACTGTTCGAGGAGCATGATTAGTTCTTGCTCGTGCTGCGTGTTCGTTAGCGTGTTCGTGAGCGTGTTATTCGCGTGTTCGTTAGTGTGTTCGTGAGCGTGTTATTCACGTGTTCGTTAGCGTGTTCGTGAGCGTGTTATTCGCGTGTTTGTTAGCGTGTCCGAGAGCGTGTTAATTAGCGCGTTCATTAGCGTGCTCAATAGCGCAAGAGCTATATGCTCGCGAATCGTTTTTTCAGCACAGGTGACAAGATCAGCAAGATGTTCGAGTGAGTTCTGTTACTCACGTTTTTAGCAGCACTGACAGTTCGGATCAAAAGTAAGCTCGGAACGGAGGCACGTGGCGAGCAGCAGTTGAGCGATCGAATGTAATGCTGATCGCCACCGACGTTTCAGGTTTTGAGCAGACTTCATCGCAACCGTTTGAGATTGGCGCAAAGTGAAATTATCGGATCGGCACCGTCAACAATGTTCGCGCGCGAAAGTCGAAATATTTCGGCGACGCATCGATGGCGCGCCAGGTCACGAAGGGAATGGAAGGGAACCTGAAATTCTGCTCGCGCTACGAGGTGTGAATTTGGAACACTTAGATCAAGGTAGGAGCAGAATAATTTAGCTTAGTATAAAACAGGTTGCTCTTGCTGTTCCAAAACATAACTTGGGTAAAAGGATTTCTCCTGTGCCTGCTGCAAGTACGCTGCTATAGTTAATTCTCTGGACAACGCCAAGGAAGTGACGATTGCTACTACACTTTAGCTATTGCTACAACTCTTTCTCTACACACTCGGACCCTTGGATAGGGGCTGACCTAGGTCAAGCACCCAAGGACCCTCGGAGGTGACCCCGAGGAGAGAGTTCTAGTGCCACCTAAAGCCTGTTAGTAGCTAGCGAATCGTTATAACCTAGCCAATCGTTATAACTATCTATTATTATGGGTACCCTTATTGCAGCGAAACACAATCGTGCGACACTAGACGGTTACAATTTTTTTCGCCTTCATACCCGCTTTTGTATTCTTCATTTGCTACTAGTAACAATGGAAAATAGTTCTTAGTTTATTATTCCTAATGACCATTTTGTGACCAGACTACATGTTATTGGAATTAATATTGACGCAAGGTATCAAGTGGGTTCAGTAAACGAAACGCTATATAGATCTCAGATGTTAAATGAGAAAACTAGAACGATGAATGATGAATGACTAAGTGAAAGTTGGGTACAAATGGTAACCCCTAGAAAGCTGTACCCCATATGTGCTACCCCACTATAGCCAACAATAGCTATGTCATATAAATCTGACACACCCCAATAGGCAAAGTGGGGGAGAACAAGGGGTCACAAGACCACTCAAGCAAAGCAAAGCAAAGCAAGCTCAGGGTGGATCACAACATCACCACACATTCCGAGCACAAGGTCAAGGCCACAAGGCCAGTTCATATCCAGGAGTACACATATATATAAAAGGCTAGACAAACAAGAGCAGGCATATATATATATATGTAACAGTACAAGTAAGGTCAAGAGGTGACCAAGTGAGGCAAGGTAGGCACAAGACGCAGCTGAGTACAGAAGCGCTGATGATCACAAGGCGCAAGTGCCTTGGTGAAGATATCAGCGGTGTTGGCCTCAGAGGCCACGTATGCAAGACGCAGCTGACCACGCTGTTGTAGCTCACGAGCAAGGAAGTAGCGAAGAGCAATGTGCTTTGTTCTCTGCTCCAGTCTCTGCTCTCGACACAAGGCCAGCATGGCCTTGTTGTCTACGTACAGCACTGGAGGAGAACGAGGCGGCTCTCCGAGGTCAGTCAGCAGGTAGGTGAGCCAGCGAAGCTCCTGTGCAGCCATGGCCCCGGCGTAGATCTCAGCCTCACAAATGGAGCCAAGAACAGAAGACGAGCGGGTAGCCCACCACGAGACAGAGCCGGAACCGAGGCTCAAGGTGTAACCCCGTGACGACCGCTGCATAGCCTGGTCGTCAGCCCAAGAAGCGTCAGCGTGCCCAATGAGGACCACTGGACTGTGCCCTCCACGCACAAGCCCCATGCTCGATGTACTGCACAAGTAGCGCAACACCCTCTTCGCTGCAGCCATGTGCTCTGGTCGGTGTCTCCCAGGAGCAACATAGCGTGCCAAGATGCTAAGAGGGTATGCAAGGTCAGGTCGTGTGCAGGTCATCAGGTAAATGAGGCAGCCAACAAGCTCTGGGTACGGGCCACTCGACTCTACGGACTCATCCAAAGGCAGAGCTGAGAGCGAGTGGCGAGTAGGCAGAGGAGTGGCCTGAGGCGAGGAGTACGTGAAGCCGAAGCGTTGAAGGACCTGCTGCACCATGTGTGACTGAGTCAGGGTAATGGTGCGGCGTGCTCTGTCCCGTGTGATCTGCAAGCCAAGGTAGCTGCGCAGTTCACCCAAGTCTGTGCACGTGTGTCTCTTCTGCAGCTCGGACTTCACGTGGGCGAGTCCAGCAGTGTCAGCTGTGGCAAAGACCAAGTCGTCGATATACACGAGGATGTAGAACGGCGGCAAAGAAGTGTCGGTGCGCAGAAACACCGATGGGTCGGCAGTAGAGTGAGATAACTGAAACGAGAATGGATGCACTAAGGAATGAAAGTGGTACAAATATGCAACCCTAGAACTATGTACCCCATATAGGCTACCCCACTACAGCCTACACAACATTGTAATTTGACACACCAACATAGGCAAAGTGGGGGAGAAAAAGGGGTCACAAGACCACACATTCCGAGCACAAGTTCAAGGCCAGAAGGCCAGTTCACATGCAAGAGCACATATATATATATAAGAGGCTAAACAAGCAAGAGCAGGAGTATATATATGTAACAGTACAAGCAAAGGTCAAGAAGTGAGCAAGTGAGGCAAGACAGCCACAAGACCAAGCTGAGTACAGAAGCGCTGATGATCACAAGGCGCAAGTGCCTTGGTGAAAACATCAGCAGTGTTGGCCTCAGAGGCCACGTACGCATGTCGCAACTGACCACGCTGCTGCAGCTCACGAGCAAGAAAGTAGCGGAGAGCAATGTGCTTCGTTCTGTGCTCCACGCGTTGCTCCCGACACAAGGCCAGCATGGCCTTGTTGTCTACGTACAGCACTGAAGGAGAACGAGGCGGCTCTCGGAGGTCAGTCAGCAGGTAGGTGAGCCAGCGAAGCTCCTGAGCAGCCATGGCTCCTGCGTACATCTCAGCCTCACAGCTGGAGCCGAGAACGGAAGACGAGCGAGTAGCCCGCCACGAAACAGAGCCGGAACCAAGGCTGAAAGTGTAACCCTATGACGACCGTTGTGTAGTCTGGTCGTCAGCCCAAGAAGCGTCCGCGTGCCTAGTGAGGACCGCTGGACTCTGCCCTCCAAGCACTAGCCCCAAGCCCGACGTACTGCACAAGTAGCGCAACACCCTCTTCGCTGCAGCCATGTGCTCCGGTCTGTGTCTCCCAAGAGCAACATAGCGTGCAAGCATGCTAAGAGGGTATGCAAGGTCAGGTCGTGTGCAGGTCATCAGGTACATGAGGCAGCCAACAAGCTCTGGGTACAGGCCACTCGACTCTACGGATTCATCTGAAGGCAGAGCTGAGAGCGAGTGGCGAGTAGACAGAGGAGTGGCCTGAGGCAAGGAGTACGTGAAGCCGAAGCGCTGAAGGACCTGCTGCACCATGTGCGACTGAGTCAAGGTTATGGTGCGGCGTGCTCTGTCCCGGGTGATCTGCAAGCCAAGGTAGCTGCGCAGTTCACCCAGGTCTGTCCACGTGTGTCTCTTCTGCAGCTCGGACTTCACGTGGGCGAGTCCAGCAGTGTCAGCAGTGGCAAAGACCAAGTCGTCAACGTACACGAGGATGTAGAACAGCGGCAAAGAAGTGTCGGTGCGCAGAAACAGCAACGGGTCGGCAGTAGAGGGAGCAAACCCAAGAGCCGCAAGCGTAGTCTTCAGTGTGTCGTGCCACTCACGCGGTGCCTGGCCGAGACCGTAGACTGGCCGCCGGAGGCTCCACTGGGTGCTAGGAGGAAAATTCCTAGTGAAGCCAGGTGGGCGGCGCAGCCAGATCTCCTCGTGCAGGCTACCCTGCAAGAAAGCAGTGCTGAAGTCGGGAGAGTGCAGCTCGTAGACGCGATGAGCGGCTATGTGTAGCAGCACCCGAAGAGTGGACATCTTTGGGGTGGGAGAGAAGGTCTCAAAGTAGTCAGCTCCCTGCCGCTGACTGAAGCCACGGGCCATGTACCGCGCCTTGAAGACAGGTGGAGAACCTGGCGGCCGCTTCACCCTGAAGATCCACATGCCACTAACGATGTTCGCCCCAGGTGGGGGAACTGCGTCAACGTAGGTGCCTGTGGACTTCCAGGAAGCCATCTCTGCATCCATAGCTGCCTGCCACTGAGAGGAGTAGGGACCCTCTACGGCCTCCGCGTAAGCGCGCGGAGTCGGGATGTCAATTGCATCCGGGTCTCCCTCAGGGGTAAGTAGCACACACGAGATGAGGTGAAGCAGCAGTCAGACACTGGAACTCCTCCTGCTTGTCCTCAAGGGCGTCCGTGCCAAGAGCACACTCACCCCCGACGGACGGATGACAGACAGACGCAGACTCAGCAACAAGACTAGCAGCTCAGTCTAGACGACAGCGAGCAGCAAAGTCGATGAGCTCAGCAACTAGAGCAGATGCAGCAGTCGACTCAAAGGAGGGGTCTGTGAGGACAATAGCAAGGAGACGCGTGACAGTAGGACTGGCAGCAGGAAGAGAGTCCGACTCCGGGTCGACAAGGGCAGGAAGAGAGGACGCAGGAGGAGAAGGCCAAGGGACACGCAGAGGAGCAGTGGACGGACGCAACGACATCCGTTGCATGCCAGGGACAGGAGGAGGACGCTGACGCGAACCGCGACCGCTAGTGCGAGCAGCACGAACAGGCGACGCAAGACGAGACACAGGCTCACGACGCTCAGCAAGACCTCCAGTAGGACCAGTGTAGAGAGAAGGAGGAGGCAGTGGGGAGGCTGGCGGTAACTGTGACTGTGACTGGATGAGAGGTGGACACTCTAAGGGAGGAGGAGGACCAAGAACCTGCTGAAGGAGCGGAAGGAAGTACGGTCGAGGCCGCGCGGCGACTCCAGGCGCAGCAAGGACAGCACCAGCACCCCCAGCGGCAGCACCAGCGCCAATAGCACCTCCAGCTGCAGTACCTCCAGCAGCACCAGCACCACCCGCAGCAGGACCGCCGCCAAGACTGAAAGCAGTAGCCTCAGCGCCAACACCCTCAGCAGCTCTTGCTCCAGTCGTACCCGCAGGCCCAGCAGCTCCAGCACTCCCAGTACGAGCACCTCCGGGACCGGTGGCACCAGCACCCTCAGCAGCCAAAGAAGCTCCAGCTCCAGCAGTACGCCTCCAGTGCCGGGCAAACCACTCGCGCAGCTCCTGTGAAGAGAGTGGCTCCCGCCGAGACGAAGCACCCGGAGGACATCCAGGCCCAGCACCGCCAGACGCCACACGAGCAGGCCCAGCGGCCGCCGGCTCCGCACCCCCAGGCTCAGCAGCTCCCGACGTGGCACCCTCAGGGTCAGCACCTCCAGACGTAGCACCCCCAGGCTCAGCACCCCCAGGCGTAGCACCCCCAGGCTCAGCACCCCCAGGCTCAGCACCCCCAGTCTCAGCACCCCCAGTAGTACCACCCGAAGGCCCAGCACCCCCAGGCGTAGCACCCACACGCTCAGCACCCCCAGAGTCAGCACCCCCAGGCTCAGCACTCGCAGCAGCACCAGACTCACCAGTAACCTCGACAGGCTCGACTGCATCTACCTGGGACACACCTGAAGGGGCAGGACCCTGAGGTGGGAGGGGGTCTACCTGGGGGGGATCTGGCACAAGGAAGAGCGGTGGCGGGGGAGGGACGGAGTGCGGTAGAGGAGGAGGCGGTAGTAGGGGACCGACTCGTCAAACGTGACGTCCTGGGAGGACAGAACACGACGAGAGGTGGGGTGGTAGAACTGCCACCCTAGCGCGTCAGGGGGGAAGCCCAGGAAGACGCAAGGAGCAGCACGAGGGGACAGCTTGTCCGCAGACAAGTCGCGGACAAACGCCCGAGATCCCAAGACACGGAACGCAGACGCATCGCCTTCCTTCCCCGTCCACAGCAAAGCTGGGGAGGTCTCCGGCCTGGAGACCCTGGGGTGAAGGTTGATCTGATGCGCCGCGTACCGAACCGCAAACGGCCACAGAAAATGGGGGGCAGCCGCATGCATCATGGACGTACGAGCGACGTCCATGACTATGCCAATGCGGCGCTCAGCAATCCCATTTTGCTGTGGAGAGTCCAGAAGCATAAAGGTCTGGCGGATGCCTCGCGCACGACAGTAGGCTCGCAGAAGGCCAGAGGAGAACTCTCCGCCTCGGTCAGAGTGCAGACGCAGAACAGGAAAGTCCGAGCCAAAGCTCCTCCTGAGCTGGAGACGAGCTGCGCGGATCCAGTCGATCAACACCTCAGTAACATCACCCTTGCTGCGCAAGGGGAAGACTGTGGTGTAACGCGAGTAGTCGTCAACCACCAGCAGGAAGTAGCGCTCGTGACCCTGTCCACGGACGCGGGCCGGGCCCCACACGTCCATATGAAGCGTCTGCAGCGGGGCCTCTGTCGGGGGAAACTGAGAGGAGTGAGGGGCAGCCCGCAGCCGCCCCTCGACATAGGGGACGCAGGAAGGGCCAGGCCCCGGAGGAAGGGGAGGGAGGGACCGGGGAAGACCAGAGACAAGGACACGGGAGGCCATGCCTAGGAGACGAGGCAGGGAGGGGTGACCAAGGCGGTGGTGCCACACGAGGGTCTCGTGAGACAGGAGGCGACACGAGCAGGGGGCAGACTCAAGACCAGACCTGGACGCTGCAGCAAACGCCTGACCCGACGCAGGGACAGGAGGAGACTCAGTGGTCAGGGTGTACAGGCTCGACCCCGGCCAACGCGTAAACGTGGCCAGGTGCCGGCCTGTGCGAGCGTCCGAGCAGTGGGTCACCCGCTGACTCGCAGGAGTAAACTGGTGAACCCTTGCATCCTTTAGGTCAGCACCACTCACCAAGTTCGTAGAGAACGAGGGGAGGTAAAGACCTGACAAGGTGCCAGAGGGGGCAGCCGGACACGGGAGGACAGTGGATAAGTGAGAAAGGACAAGACCCCGAGAGGGGTCTGCCAGGGAGACTGCAACCGGCCGACCAAGTGGCGTGAGTGTGGTGCGGTCTCGAAAGAAGGAGCGAGAAGCCCCTCAGTCAAGTATGAAGGTGAGGGAGGCCGAAGCCGACGCGGTACCTGAGAGCGCAGACTCACCAGCACCTGGGGCAGCAGACGCACTGGCACCTAGAGTAGCAGCCTCACCAAGACCTAGGGCAGCAGCCTCATCAGCACCTAGAGCAACAGCCTCACCAGGACCTAGGGCAGCCGACACACTGGCACTTAGACCAGCAGTCTCACCAGCACCTAGAGCAACAGCCTCAATACCCAGGTCAGGCGGAACACACAGGTAACAGGAACCCCCATCACTAGTAGGCAATGCATATATGGCAGTGAGAATGGCATCATAGTCAAGACCATAGATATCTACCCTCTGCCCAAGCAGCTGCACCCAGTCGGGGAGCTCAGCCTCGTCTCCAAACTCTGTACGCCAGGCGTCGCTCAGGGGGGCGAAGCAGCAGGACTTTGTGTGACCAGGCGTCCCGCGGGGCTGGCCACTCCGAGCACCAGTGCGAATGACGTACAGACAAACGCACTGGCACCTAGAGCAGCAGCCTCACTGGCACCTAGAGCAGCAACCTCACCAGTACCTAGAGCAGCAGTCTCATTGCCCGGGTCGGGCAGGAAACACCGGTAACAGTCACCCTCATCACTAATAGTCACAGCATACATGGCAGCAAGAATAGCATCAAAGTCAAGATCAAAGACAGGTACACCCGCCCTAGACAGCTCACCCCAGCGGGGGATCTCAGTGGCCTCCGGGAACTGGTGACGCCAAGCGTCCGTCAGGCGGCCAAAGCAGCACTGGGTGGGGTGTGCACCCCCACACTACTCACCCGCGCGGTCGCTGGTGCGTAGGTGCACAGACCTGTACCCCCACCACGCTGACGTGCAGCGTACCACTTACGAAGCTGCTGAGGGGGGGGATGTCCCGAGAACGCTGCTGCTGCTGCAGCTGCTGCTGCTGGCACTGACCACCACCGGAGCCGCTCTGCTGCGTAGCGCCACCCCGACCAGCTCCACCTCCTCCACCACCGCCTCCTCCACCTCCGCCACCACCGCCGCCTCCACTCCCACCGCTAGCGCCTCCGCCGCCTTCGCCTCCACTGCCAACACCGACAACTCCACCCCCGCCACCACTCCCACCGCCACCCCCACTCCCTCGTCCGCCTCCACCAACACCTCCACCACCCCCGCTAGCTCCTCCTGCGTCCCTGCCCCCCTTGCCCTTGCCAGAGCGGCGTCTCCCGCTAGAGGCAGACGCCGCACCGACCGACTCAAGACCGACGAGGTCGGCCGCAGCAGCAAAGGCGACAGAGGGCAAAAGGGGGGAAGGGGAACACCCCTCAAAGATGGGGGTGCGAGGGTCACCACGAGAGGCTCCTACAGCGACTATGCTCTTCTCCGCCGCTAAGAGGGCCTTCTCAAGGAGGTCAAATGTGAGAGTGGTGTGACAGACAGAGAGGAAGTGGTCTCTGACTACACGAAGGGAGTCAGGGAGGCGGGTGACTATGTAGTAGAGAGTGATGTACATGGGGGGGGGGGGGAGGGTCTTGGCGCAGAACTCAGCAGGAAGCGCAGCGCGGTAGCGAGTGTCACTAGTGCGGAGGTGCGTAATAAGGTCAGCGACAGTGGGAAAGGCAGCAAGGTCAGGGAAGAGGTACGGTAGTATGAGGCGGCTCAGTGGAGCAGTGGCAGGGGAAGAATAGCGCGCAACTACAGCGTCGTACAAGGTCTGGGCACTCTTGTACTTACTAACGTGTGCGCGCTCAGTGGTAAGCAGGTGGCGACGCACAGCAAGGCGTGCAGCAGCATCGCGTGTGGCTCACTGTGAGCAAACAGTGGCGTCGGCATCGGCAGCAAGGGCAGAGGAGGCACCAGAGGTGAGGTCAAAGAGGGAGAGACCGTCCGCCCTATCGCATTGTAGGAAAAGCTGCAGGTCATCTACCCAAATGTCAAAGTCAATGGCCCGACCTTCAGCGTCAAAAGTGAGAACACTGGGGGTAGCCATGACAGCAGTAGACTAGCAGCGCTAACTGTAGGGCAGGGGCAGTGCAGTGACAGAGGCGCTGCTCTCACCAGACAGGGCGGTTCGGGCAGCTCGGCAGCACAGCAGCTCGGCAACACGGCGGCCCAGGCGACTCGGCAGCAACTGCGGCTCGGCGGCACCCGCGGCTCGGCTCCTCAGCTGCTCAGGCGGCTCGGGCGGCTCGGGCGGCTCGGGCGGCTCGGGCGGAACGGACGGCTTGGGCGGTTCTGGCGGCTCGGGCGGCTCGGGCGGCTTAGCGGTGCGGGCGGCTCGGCTGCGAAGGGCGGGAGGGCCGCTGGTAGGGCGGCGGGGCCGCTGGTAGGGTGGCGGGGCCGCAAGGAGGGCGGCGGGGCCGCAGGTAGGGCGGCGGGGTCGCTGGTAGGGCTGCGGGGCCGCTGGTAGGGCGGCGGGGCCGCTGGTAGGGCGGCGGGGCGGGGCCGTAGGTAGGGCGACGGGGCCGGGTCGAAGGTAGGGCGACGAGGCCGGTACGCAGGTAGGACGACATGGCCGGGGCCGGGGCGCAGGTAGGGCGACGGGGCCTGGGTCGGAGGAGGGGCGACGGGGCCGGGGTCGCAAGTAGGGCGACGGGGCCGGGGCCGGGGCGCAGGTAGGGCGACGGGGCTAGGGCCAGGGCCGCAGGTATGGCGGCGGGGCCAGGGTCGCAGTAGGGGCGACGGGCTGGGGTCGCACGTAGGGCGACGGGGCCAGGGCGCGGGAAGGGCGACGGGGCCGGGGCGCAGGTAGGGCGACGGGGCCGGGGCGCAGGTAGGGCGACGAGGCCGGGGCGCAGGTAGGGCGACGGGGCCAAGGCGCAGGTAGGGCGACGGGGCCGAGGCTCAGGTAGGGCGACAGGGCCGGGGCCGTAGGTAGGGCGACGGGGTTGCTAAGGCGACGAATCAGGGTTCGCTAAGGCGGCTCGACGTGGCCGCTAGGGCGGCTCGACGAAGTCAGAGAGGGGAGCGCGACTCGGGCTGAGCGCGCTCCGGGCAGGGAAAAAAAAGCTTTCAACTTGGTGGGCCCTAGGCACAGTTCCCACGAGGGAACCTGCTCGATACCATGAGAAAACTGAAACGAGAATGGATGCACTAAGGAATGAAAGTGGTACAAATATGCAACCCTAGAACTGTGTACCCCATATAGGCTACCCTACCCCACTACATCCTACACAACATTATAATTTGACATAGAGGGAGCAAACCCAAGAGCCACAAGCGTAGTCCTCGGTGTGTCGTGCCACTCACGCGGTGCCTGGCGGAGACCGTAGACTGGCCGCCGGAGGCTCCACTGGGTGCCAGGAGGAAAAGTCCCAGTGAAGCCAGGTGGGCAGCGCAGCCAGATCTCCTCGTGCAGGCTACCCTGCAAGAAAGCAGTGCTGAAGTGAAGAGAGTGAAGCTCGTAGTCGCGCTGAGCGGCTATGTGCAGTAGCACCCAAAGAGTGGTCATCTTCGGGGTGGGAAAGAAGGTCTGAAAGTAGTCAACTCCCTGCCGCTGACTGAAGCCACGAGCCACGTACCGCGCCTTGAAGACAAGCGGAGAACCCGGCGGCCGCTTCACCCTGAAAATCCACATGCCACTGACGATGTTGGCCCCAGGCGGGGGAACCTCGTCAACGTAGGTGCCTGTGGACTTCCAGGAAGCCATCTCTGCGTCCATGGCTGCCTGCCACTGAGAGGAGTAGGGACCCTCTATCGCCTCCGTGTAAGAGCGCGGAGTCGGGATGTCAAGTGCATCCGGGTCTCCCTTAGGGGTAAGCAGTACGGACACGAGATGAGGTGAAGCAGCAGCCAGACACTGGAACTCCTCCTGCCTGTCCTCAAGGACGTCCGTGCCAAGGGCACAATCACCCCCGATGGACGGAGGACAGACAGACGCAGACTCAGCAACAAGACTAGCAGCGTAGTCTAGACCACAGCGAGCAGCAAAGTCGAGGAGCTTAGCGACTAGGGCAGACGCAGCAGTGGACTCAAGGGAAGGTTCACTGACGACAGTAGCAAGGAGACGCGTGACAGTAGGACTGGCAGCACGAAGAGAGTCCGACTCCGGGTCGGCAAGAGCAGGAAGAGAAGACTCAGGTGGAGAAGGCAAAGGGGCACGCAGAGAAGCAGTGGACGGACGCAGAGACATCCGGTGCTTGCCAGGGACAGGAGGAGGACGCTGACGCGAACCACGACCACTAGTGCGAACAGGACGGATAGGCGACGCAGGGCGAGACGCAGGCTCACGACGCTCAGCAAGACCTCCAGTAGGACCAGTGTAGGGAGAAGGAGCAGGCAGTGGGGAGGCCGGCTGTAACTGTAACCGGGATGGGACAGGCTGTGGACACTCTAAGGGAGGAGGAGGACCAGGAGAAGGCGGAAGACCAAGAACCTGCTGAAGGAGCGGAACGAAGTACGACCGAGGCCGCGCGGCGACTCCAGACACAGCAGGGACAGCACCAGTACCCCCAGGAGCAGCACCAGCGCCAACAGCACCTCCAGCTCCAGTACGTCCATTAGCACCCCAAGTAGCACCCCCAGTAGGACCGCCTCCAGGACCGACAGCAGTAGCCTCAGCGCCAACACCCTCAATAGCTCCAGCTCTAGTCGTACCCGCAGGCCCAGCAGCTCCACTCCCAGTACGAGCACCTCCAGGACCCGCGGCAACAGCACCCTCAGTAGCCGAAGAAACTCCAGCTCCAGCAGCACGCCTCCAGCGCCGGGCAAACCACTCGCGCAGCTCCTGTGGAGAGAGTGGCTCATGCCGAGACAAACCATCCGGAGAACCTCCAGGCCCAGCTCCCACAGGCTCCTCACCCCCAGGCTCAGCACCTCCAGACGTGGCACCACCAGGCTCAGCACCTCCAGACGTAGCACCCCCAGGCTCAGCACCCCCAGACGTAGTACCCCCAGGCGCAGCACCCCTAGGCTCAGCACCCCGAGTCTCAGCACCCCCAGGCTCAGCACCCCCAGTAGTAGCACCCATAGGCTCAGCATCCCCAATCGTAGCACCCACACGCTCAGCACCCCTAGAGTCAGCACCCCCAGGCTCAGCACCCCCAGCAGCACCAGAGTCACCAGTAACCTCGACAGGCTCGACTGCGTCTACCTGGGACACACCTGAAGGGGCAGGACCCTGAAGGGGGAGGGGGTCTACCGGGGGGGGACCTGGTACAAGGAAGAGCGGTGGCGGGGGAGGGACGGAGTGCGGTAGGGGAAGAGGCGGTAGTAGGGGAATGACTCGTCAAACGTGACGTCCTGGGAGGACAAAACACGGCGAGAGGTGGGGTGGTAGAACTGCCACCCTAGCGCGTCAGGGGGGGAAGCCAAGGAAGACGCAAGGAACAGCACGAGGGGACAGCTTGTCCGCTGACAAGTCGTGGACAAACGCCCGAGATCCCCAGACACGGAACGCAAACGCATCGCCAACCTTCCCCGTCCACAGCAAAGCTGGGGAGGTCTCCGTCATGGAGACCTTGGGGTGAAGGTTGATCTGATGCGCCGCGTACCGAACCGCAAACAGCCATAAAAAATGGGGGGCAGCCGCATGCATCATGGACGTACGGGCGACGTCCATGACCATGCCAATGCGGCGCTCAGCAATCCTATTTTTCTGTGGAGAGTCCGGAAGCGTGAAGGTCTGGCGGATGCCTCGTGCACGACAGTAGGATCGCAGAAGGCCAGAGGAGAACTCTCCACCTCTGTCCGGGTGCAGACGCAGAACAGGAAAGTCCGAGCCGAAGCTCTACCTGAGCTGGAGACGAGCCGCGCTGATCTAGTCGATCAACACCTTAGTGACATCACCCTTGCTGCGCAAGGGGAAGACTGTGGTGTAACGCGAGTAGTCGTCAACTACCAGCAGGAAATATCGCTCGTGACCCTGTCCACGGACGCGGGCCGGGCCCCACACGTCCATGTGAAGCGTCTGCAGCGGGGCATCTGTCGGAGGAAACTGGGAGGAGTGAGGGGCAGCCCGCTGCCGCCCCTCGACACAGGGGACGGAGGTAGGGCCAGGCCCCGGAGGAAGGGGAGGGAGGGACCGGGGAAGACCAGAGACAAGGACACGGGAGGCCATGCCTCGAAGACGAAGCAGGGAGGGGTGACCAAGGCGGTGGTGCCAGAGGAGAGTCTCGTGAGACAAGAGGCGACACGAGCAGGGGGCTGACTCAGGACCAGACCTGGACGCTGCAGCAAACACCTGACCCGATGCAGCTTCCTGACCAGACGCAGGGACAGGAGGAGACGCATTGATCAGTGTGTACAGGCTCGACCCCGGCCGACGTGTAAATGTGGCCAAGTGTCGGCCCGTCCGAGCGTCCGTGCAGTGGGTCACCCGCTGGCTCGCAGGAGTGAACTGGTGAACTCCCCCATCCTGTAGGTCAGCACCACTCACCAAGTTCGTAGAGAACGAGGGGAGGTAGAGACCAGACAGGGTGCCAGAGGGAGTCGTCAGACACGGGAGGGCAGTGGAGAAGTGAGCAAGGACAGGACCCCCAGAGGGGTCTGCCAGAGAGACTGCAACTGGCCGACCAAGCGGCGTGAGTGTGGTGCGGTCTCGAAAGAAGGAGCGAGAAGCCCCCGAGTCAAGGGTGAAGGTGAGGGAGGCCGAAGCCGACGCGGTACCTGAGAGCGCAGACTCACCAGCACCTTCGGAAGTAGACGCACTGGCACCTAGAGCAGCAGCCTCGCTAGCACCTAGAGCAGCAGCCTCGCTAGCACCTAGAGCAGCAGTCTCAATGCCCGGGTCGAGCGGAAAACACCGGTAACAGTCACCCTCATCACTAATAGTCACAGCATACATGGCAGCAAGAATAGCATCAAAGTCAAGGTCAAAGATAGCTACTCCCGCCCTAGACAGCTCACCCCAACGGGGGATCTCAGTGGCCTCTGGAAACTGGTGACGCCAAGCGTCCGTCAGGCGGCCAACGCAGCGCTGGGTGGAGTGCGCACCCCCACACTCCTCACCCGCGCGGTCGCCAGTGCGTAGGATGTAGGTGCACGGACCAGTACCCCCACCCCGCTGACGTGCAGCATACCACTCACGCAGCTGCTGAGGGGGAGGGGATGTCACGAGTGCGCTGCTGCTGCTGCTGCTGCTGGCGCGGACCACCACTGGAGCCGACCCTCTGTGTAGGGCCACCCCGACCAGCTCCACCTCCTCCGCCACCGCCTCCTCCACCGCTGCCACCTCTGCCACCTCCGCTCCCACCGCCACCGCCGCCGCCGCCTCCGCCTCCACTGCCGCCACCGACACCTCCACCCCCGCCACCACTCCCACCTCCACCCCCAGTTCCTCTGCCGCCTCCACCGCCACCTCCACCACCCCCGCTAGCTCCTCCAGCGCCCCCCCTTGCCCTTGCCAGGGCGGCGTCTCCCGCTAGGGGTAGACGCCGCACCGACCGACTCAAGCCCAACGAGGTCGGCCGCAGCACCAGAGGCAACAGAGGGCAAAAGGGGGGAAGGGGAACACCCCTCAAAGATGGGGGTGCGAGGGTCACCACGAGAGGCTCCTACAGCGACTATGCTCTTCTCTGCTGCTAGGAGGGCCTTCTCGAGGAGGTCAACGGTAAGAGTGGTGGGGCAAACTGAGAGGAAGTGGTCCCGGACTACGCGAAGAGAGTCAGGGAGCCGGGTGACTATGTAGTAGATGGTGATATACATGGGGGGGGGGGGGGGGGTCTTGGCGCAGAACTCAGCAGGAAGCGCAGCGCGGTAGCGAGTGTCACTAGTGCGGAGGTGCGTAATGAGGTCAGCGACTGTGGGAAAGGCAGCAAGGTCAGGGAAGAGGTACGGTAGCATGAGGCGGCTCAGTGCAGCAGTGGCAGGGGAGGAGTAGCATGCAACTACAGCGTCGTACAAGGTCTGAGCACTCTTGTACTAGCTAAAGTGCGCACGCTCATAGGTAGGCAGGTGGCGACGCACAGCAAGACGTGCAGCAGCATCGCGTGTGGCCCACTATGAGCGAACAGTGGCGTCAGCATCAGCAGCAGAGGTAGGAGAGGCACCAGAGGTGAGGTCAAAGAGGGAGAGACCGTCCGCCCTATCGCACTGTAAGAAAAGCTGCAGGTCATCTACCCAGACGTCAAAGTCAATGGCCCGACCCTCAGCGTCAAAAGCGAGGACACTAGGGGTAGCCATGACAGCAGTAGACTAGTAGCGCAAGCAGTGGGGTAAGGGCAGTGCAATGGTAGAGGCGCTGCTCTTACCGGACAGGGCGGCTCGGGCGGCTCGGCGGCTCGGCAGGAACTGCAGCTCGGCGGCTTGGCGACTTGGCGGCTCGGCGACTCGGCGGCTCGGCGGCAATTGCGGCTCGGCGGCTCGGGCGACTCGGTGGTACGGCGGCTCGGTGGCAACTGCAGCTCGGCGTGCGGCGCCCCGGCGGCTCGAGCGGCTCAGGTGGTGCGGCGGCTCTGGAGGCTCGGGTGGTGCGGCGGCTCGGTGGTGACGGCGGGGCCGCGTGAAGGCGGGGCCGGGGCCGGGAAGGGCGGGCGACGGGGCCAGCAGCGACTGTGCCGGGGCCAGGAAGGGCAGCGCCGGGGCTGAGAAGGGCGGCTCGGGGCTGCAGGGGTAGGCGACGGGGCCAGCAGAGGCCGGGCCGGGGCCGGGACGTGTAGCGCTGGGGCCGAGAAGGGCGGCTCGGGACTGCAAGGGTAGGCGACGGGGCCAGCAGAGGCGGGGCCGGGTCGGGAAGGGCGGCGTCGGGGCAGGAAAAGGGCGGCGCCGGGGCCAGCAGAGGCTGGGCCGGGTCGGGAAGGGCGGCGTTGAGGCCCGGAAAGGGCGGCGCGGGGGCCGCGGGGTAGGCGATGGGGCCGCAGGGCAGCGGATCGGGGCCGGGAAGGGCGGCGCAGGGGCCGCAGGGCTAGGCGACGGGGCCAGCAGAGGCGGGGCCGGGTTAGGAAGGGCGGCGTCGGGGCCAGGAAGGGCAGCCCCGGGGCCGCAGGAGTAGGCGACGGGGCCGCTGGGGCGGCGGATAGGGGCCGCGAGGGCGGCGCGACGCAGCCGCTAGGGCGGCGCGACGGGATGGGGCCGCGAGGGCGACGCGACGGGGCCGCTAGCGCGACACGATGGGGCCGCTAAGGTGGCGCGACAGGGTCGAGAGAGGGGAGCGCGACTCGGGCAGGGGCTGAGTGCGCTCCGGGCAGGAAAAAAAAAATCGAATCGGTGGGCCCTAGGAACAGTTCCCACGGGGGAACCTGCTCGATACCTTGAGAAAACTAGAACGAGGAATGATGAATGACTAAGTGAAAGTTGGGTACAAATGCAAACCCCTAGAAAGCTGTACCCCATATGTGCTACCCCACTATATCCTACAATAGCTATGTCATATAAATCTGACATTAACTTCACAAATTGTACAGCATTTTACAAATGATACACGAGCGTGGTTCGAAGCTCAGCTTAGAAAGGCTCGGGAGATTCGGATTGGCTAGCTGGAAAGCTACGTCCCGCAACTTCAAGCTCGAACCTTGGGCTGTTTGCGCGTCAGTTTCGAAACCTCCGCTGAACCTGCGTTCAACATGCCCTCAGGTTGCGGCAACATACCCCGCACCTACGCTCGACCTTCCTCAACCTGCGCCATAGATTTGGGGTGCGAACGTAGGCTTTTCAGAACCTACGTCACACCCCTCACCATTTTTGGGATGAAAGGACGAGAGAGACAGAGGGTAGACGGACAAGAAATGACAAATGGAGGGACTCCGGCCGAAATGATGATAAGGGTAATGCCGGTGTGCGAGCGAACTAACCGAACCAGGCTTACCTCGGAACTGTTTCTAGGGTATCGCAGATTGAACGTCGATAGGAGGTGAGGCAATGACGACGCCTACTAGGCGCAATGGCTTCCGGACACGCCAAACGATGCCGCGAATCTCACGCGAGAAACTGAAATGCCGTTGAAACAGGCAGATAATGCGGGAGGACGGAGCAGAGGGAAACTACGACTGCGCAGGTTCCGCTCGTGACTCGTGCTGCGTTTCAAATTGGACATGATGGAACCCATAGATCGCCTCATACAACGATATGTGTATGTACAAACGTCGTCTCTTGAGTGAGGGTACGCTTCCAGTTGCGAATACGTTGGCAAAATCGTAACGGGTGAGGAAGGAGCACTGGCACTGGCGTTGTTACCTGGCTCAAAGCACATTCCTCGCTGAACTGAGAACGACGCAATGACTTGCACATTCGGTCACGACTCACGATGTTCACATCAGTGCTTGATTCGTGAGCAATGTTGTTGTTGTTTTTTTTTTTTTTTTTTTTTTTTTTTGGTGAAAGCTTACACAACAGGTGCACAAGCAAAACACTTCAGTTGTAACTAATTCTGCGGGCTCAAACCAGGTGGTGTACCCGGCCCTCCCTGCGAACCTACGGCGGTTTCACGAAAGTTCTCAGGTTCGACCAGATTGACTGGAAGTCCCCGTGCCACCTCAGACCCACTGCCATGCTGTCGCAAATCCTCCGCATCACGCGTGCTTCGTCATCTGCCAGATTCCGACGTGCCTTATCCTTCTGAGCCTGATTACTTGGCCTACTACAGTAAAGGTGCGCGTGTTTGTTGAACTCCACATTTATTCTCCGGAGCACCTTCCGAGCCTGGAGCTTCTTGACCTTTTTGAGCGACACATCACACCTCCCCAGCCAGATCTGGTGCACCGCTATCGCCATCATAGTCGCTTCCGGAAAACCCGACTCCGTCTCCTCCGCCCCGAACAATAGGCCTGCCAGGTCATTCACGTGCCTCCCCGGCTGCATCATGCATAACGCCGACTTGACCGCAGCCACCACCGGCAGGATGTGGGGGCACTCCAACAGACAATGCTCCAACGTCTCTGTGCCACCACAGTGCGGACACGTCAACCCGCCGCCCAAGAAATAGACTCTCTCCCCCACCTGGAGGTTGAGATTCTGCACCCTTAGTAGGACATCTCTCGCCGTTGCCGGGACAGCGAGGGAGTCCCTTACCCTCCTCCCCTGTTCCCAATCGATGCTCCTCCCCGCCCGCGCTTCCCACTTTGCCCGTTTTTCCGCCACAGCTTCCGCCCCTTTGCTCGGCTCCCTGAGCTTCCTCAGCAGAACCACCTCCTTCCCGTCAAACAAAACTGACAACAGCAGCCTTACCCTAGGGTCACCTGCATCCCCCACCACACGCCCCTGGTCGAGCCTCACTGGGGTTACACTTTCACAGCGCAGTTCCACCCTAATGTTCCACGCAACACGTTCCCCGCTGCCGTTCAGGGCTTGCAGCCCTACCCTCCTGCCGTTGGTCCCGCACACCTCCCAGAGGCACCTTTTCTGACTTGGTAACGTGGTGCTTACCACCGGCGAGACACCCTTAATCTCCTCCGCCATTAACGGGGCAAGCAACCACTCCCTCCACTGCGCCGGGGCCGCATGAAAAGCCTTGAGCACCATCTCCGCACTTTTCTTGTCGCCTAGCTCCCGGGCCAGCTCATCCTCTGTTTTTACGAGTATCGTGCCATCCCACTTTTGCTTTATCATGTCCTGCATCCGCCACTTCCGTATCTGTCCCCTTCTGACCTCCAAACGGGGCCTTCCCGCGGTGCGGAATACTGCTGTTGAAACACAGATACTCCCCCGCCACATCCCAACGTGAGGCTGCACCAGGTACTGTCACCACTGACGATTTCAACACTGTCTTGCAAAGCTTAGCCCATCTCCTGCTCTGAAATAAGCCCCCCCTTAACACCGCCTTGTGCGCATACAGTGTAGCCCACCCCAATGGCAGGTCAGCAGCACTCTCCGTCACACCTCTTCTGAGCGGACACCCTTGAAGCAACGCCAAGCCCACACACCGCAGAGCGACACTGTCTACTCTCCCCCTCGGGTCGACCACTCCCAGCCCACCCTGTTCCCTTGGCGCGTAAATCAGATCCCCACTCCATAACCTGAAATGTCTCTCCGTATCCGCGTGGTTCCCTGACACGAAATTCTCTATCAGCATTTCCACCCTCTTCCACAGCAGATCCTCCGGCGGGTACACCTGGGCCTGGAAGATGAACACCGGCAGCACATAGCTGTTGATGATCGTCACCCGCGCGCCCGTCGTGAGATACTTGCTATGCCACTTACTTAGCTCCCCCGCTGCTTTGTCAAATGCCTTCTCCCACGTCATCTCCCCATTCCCACCTGGCGTAATCCAGACACCCAGCAGCCTTTCCGCTACATCTTTCTTCACCCACTTAAATTCCGTTTCGTCTGGCGCGCTTTTGTCCACGTTGCACCCCAGTGGCAGGAGCGCAGACTTCCCCTTATTAAATTTCAGGCCTGGCGCATCTGCGAAGTCCTTCAACACCTGCTCCACTTCCTTCAGCTGATGCACACCGTCCAGCAGCAACGTTGTGTCATCTGCGTACCCAATGTACGCCAGCCGCTCGCAACCTTCCTCTCCTATCCCCAGCTTCCGTTCCTCCACCAAGCGGCTTAGTGGCTCCACCGCGCACAGGAAAAGGTAAGGGGCCAGCGGGCATCCCTGCCTCACCCCTTTACGCATTTGAATCTTTTCACCCACCCAACCGTTAACGCACAGTCGCGTGTGAACGTCTTTGTGCAGTGCCTTGATCCAGCCCACAAACCGCGGTGGAAAACCCAGCTTCGCTATTGTCTCCAGCATGAAATCCCGACGCACTGAGTCGTATGCCTTCTCAAAATCAATCAGCAGGAGGTACCAGTCCCTGTTCTTGTTCTTGGCCGCATCAATTATATCCGCTACCAGCGACACCGCATCCGTAAGTCTCTTCCCTGGCAGGAAGCCGTACTGTTCCCCTGAAATCACTTGGGTAAGAACCTTTTTCATCCTTGAAGCCACCACCTTCGCCAGTATCTTATACGTGCTTGTCAGCAGGGTTATCGGTCTGTAATTCCTGACATCTGTTTCGTCTCCCTTTTTGTACAGCAGAATCGTAACCGCCTCATTCACCACCTCCGGTAAGTCCCCCGTCTCCATGAAATCCTTGACCATCTTCATCATTGGGCCCTTCAACGACTCCCAGTGAACCTGGTGAAGCTCCTTAGGTAATCCGTCCTTCCCTGGGGATTTGTCATTCGCCAGCTCCCTTATTGCTTGTCTGACCTCCTTCTCTGTCTAGTCCCGGGACAGCTCAATTGCCGATGCATCCTCCAGCACTCTCCGCGGCGACCACTGCAACGGCCGCGCCTCACCTCCGCCTGCAGAGCCAACATCAAACGCCATCGTGAAATGCCTTGTGGCCTCACCGAGCACAGCCTTCGCCTCGGAGTAACTGACCCCATCTCGTACCAGCTCCTTAATACCCGTCTTTGCCTTCCTGCTCCTCACCAGGGCTGAGAGCAGGGCAGTCGGCGCTTCTCCGTCTAGTTGCACCTTTAACCCCGTCCGTGTCTGCAGCAAATTCCTCCAGCCATCCCAGTACCTCTTCAGCATCGCCTCCCGTGTGGTCCGGAGAGCTTGTAGCTCATCATCTCCCGGGTCCGCCATGACTCTGCGTTGCAACGCATCCACTTGCGTTTCTAAAGTTCTCCTCGTCTGTCTGACCCTCTTCCTCTCTTCCTTGTCATATTTCCGCAGGCGAGCGTTTAAACACCTTGACAACTTGTCAAACTCCACGCAGCCACCTTCCCCCTGCTTCTGGACCACATCATCAATCACCGCCTTCACCCCCGGCTTCTCGGCGAGCCTCGCCGGGAATCTCCACACACCAGGACCTGACTCCTGCGGCCCCCTCCACACAAGCCTCACCCGGACAGCGTATTTGTGATCTGTCAACCCCATCGGCAACCACTGGTGAGATACCCAGGCCACCAAATGCATCAGCGATTGCGACGCCAGCACCCTGTCGATCCTCGAGCTGACCTTCGCCGATCTGCAGTAGAAGGTAAATTGCCTCTCATCTGGATAGAACTCCCGGAAAACATCCTTGACATGGAAATCAAATAGCATATGCTTCATTCTGTTGTTGTCACCTATCACCCCCTGCCGATTCGACTTATCCAGATTCGGGTCCTCAATCATGTTGAAATCCCTTGCCACCAACAGGTCCTCCCCCCTAGACAGGCTGGCTGCAAACTCTTTGAAGGCAGAGCCCCGGAAGACCCCCCTTGGAGCCCCTATATCATTCGCACAGGTCCCCACGCTGGTCGCCAGTGCACAGGGTTTCACACTGAGCAGCGCTGCTTCGCTCGGCTTAGTGACGCCTGGCGCGCCAAGTTTCCTGATGCTACTGAGTTCCTCAACTGGGCAGACCTGCTTAGGCGTGATGTACCTATCTTTGATCTTGACTATGAGGCAATTCTTGCTGCTATGTATGCATTGACTGTTAGTGCTGAAGGTGACTGCTACTTGTGTGTGCCGCCGGATCCTGGTATAGCCCCTGCAACACTAGGTGCTTGTGAGTCTGCTCCCCTTGGTACTGCGCCTACACAGGCCTTGCACACCTTTACACTTGACTCTGGTGCTTCCCGCTGCTTCTTTCGCGACAGTACCACAGTCACGCCCCTCCCTGCACCTGTTCCTGTCTCACTGGCTGACCCCTCTGGGGCCGTTGACTTGATCCACCTTTTTACCGCCTGTTGCTTCCCTAAACTCCCCAGCCCGTTGATGTTCAGGGACACGATGGTGAGTCGGTTGGCGTTACTCATTGTTCAACTTCCTTGAGGCCCCCTTGCATCCACAGGGCTTTGAGACAACAAAAAGGTTCTCCACTACGTCGCCTGACATACAACATCCTGAGTCCTCACCACAGCTAACAGCCAACACATGCTCCTTCTTTGCCGCAAGATGCGCTACCACCCCCAGACACCCTCCGCTGAGTCCCACAGGTGGAAGAAACAGCCTCACACGCCAAACTCCTTCCGCGCGGCCGGCGGAGCTACACCAGCCTTGGAGCTGCGGGTAGCCGCGCCTGACTCCGTGCCATCGCTGTGACGCTGGGAAACAACGTGTTCCGTGGCCTGCGCAAAAGTGACCCCACACGCCTTGTCGCAGCACTCCTGCACGCAGATCCACTCCTCGCGGTTCCCCCCGGTCGAAATCAACACCAGCACTGGGTCCTTCAGAATAAGCCTGGTCAGATCTGTGAGTCTGACTGAGGCGGCTACGCGGATCCGACACACCCACTACATTAGCTCAACAAGACAACGAAAAGGGTAAGCAGAAACACTTGATAGAAGACCACATTTTATTACCATGGATCCCATGCACCCGTCCTAAGGACAGGCTCCACTTGCTGATGTTGTTCGGACGCTCCGCCACATACACATCATGATACCTCGTCATATGAAAACCATTGCAGTAGGAGCAGAGCTGCGATGGATAATGTACCAGTAACTGCTTATCACTGTTTACAGGAACTTCCACCAGATGATGCCAGCGGTACTTATCCCCCGCATGCGGCCTGACCAGGCCTTTCACTTTGTCTGTATCCATCCCCGTAACAAGATTGACGATGCGATGGAAGCAGCAGCCTTCCTTAAAAGCCGACCTCCCTCGCACGACCAGCTTCACCACCACCAGCATCTCGCGAAGCATATCAGGCGTAATGACCGCATCCACCCCCTTGAACAGGACCTTCACCAGCGCAGGATCAGCCGCACACGCCTTGACATAAGCCGGATCCACCGGGTGCTGCCAATCTAGGTTAATCCTTGTCTTCCCATCCATACAGACGTGGACAATCCCATGACGCCAGACGAAGTTAGCGTCACGCGCCCGATCAAACGACACGTGAAGACGGCAGTTCTGCTTCTTATTCAGGTACTGAGTTCCCAGCTCTTGAAACTTGGTAGTAGACTGCACATCAACCCCCAAGTCCTCCTTTCCGCGAGCAATGTTGTGTTTTGCGAACAGCGGGATGGTTACAGCTAGAAGTGTGCAAGCATTGAAAGTTGACGAAACTAGATTCGAAACACCCCTCCTAGACATCACAATACCTTCTCGCAACATCCCCCGCACAATCATCTCCGTTGCCACTCATAGCTAAAGCTTGTATTCTCTTCGTCTACGGGTAGATCTGCTCACAGCAATATTCGTCAGTGTCGCCACGTGTCAGTGCTTTGATAGCGACCAGAGTGGAATCACATTATTGTCGCCCTTCCACTCTCGCGCGAACGCGCCTCGAATGTATAACGGGATGCGCCCCCTTCAGATCCAAGAGTTCGATGTTTAATTCAGATCACAGTGCGACGGCATGCATGGGAAGGCAATATAGGTCGACGGGATGAGACGAGCTGAAGGCGGCCTAGAATAGCAAGGCATGCGTTTCCCCACGTGGCTGCGGTGATGGGGGTGAAGTAGAGCTTGGCATGCGGCGCTGTGTTCTTTATCGCATAAGAGATCATCAAACGGTGGTGCGGCAGGGACGCACAAGGACGAGCTAAGGACAGGGATGGATAGATGTGAGGGCGAAGCGGCGAGATGATAAATGGACGAATGGGAGTGCGAGGCGAACTCGGCGCGTAGCATGCATGATGCGACCCTCCCTGTCATCTCTCGTATTCCCTCCCCTTCCCCCATCCGTCAATTACCCAAACCCTTGAGAAGAAGTGAACGAGAATGAAAGGACTATGAACGAAGTGAGTACAAATAGGAAACCCTAATTGGGTTGTACCCACTATGGGATACCCCACTATGGCCTACACAAATAAGTAAGCTATATGTTCTGACACACCCCCATAGGCAAAGTGGGGGAGAACAAGGGGTCACAAGACCAGTCAAGCAAAGCAAAGCAAAGCTCAGGGTGGATCACAAAGTCACCACACATTCCGAGCACAAGTTCAAAGGCCACAAGGCCAGTTCACATGCAAGATCATATGTAGAGATATACAAGAGTCAAGCAAGCAAGAGCAAGGGTATATATAGGTGAAGGTACAAGCAAGGTCAAGAAGTGAGTAAGTGAGGCAAGACAGGCACAAGACCCAGTTGCGTGCAACAACGCTGACGATCACAAGGCGCAAGTGCCTTGGTGAAGACATCAGCAGTGTTGGCCTCAGAGGCCACGTACGCAAGTCGCAACTGTCCACGCTGCTGTAGCTCACGAGCAAGAAAGTAGCGGAGAGCAATGTGCTTTGTCCTGTGCTCCAGTCGCTGCTCTCGACACAAGGCCAGCATGGCCTTGTTGTCTACGTACAGGACCGGAGGAGAACGAGGCGGCTCTCCAAGGTCGGTCAGCAGGTAGGTGAGCCAGCGAAGCTCGTGAGCAGCCATAGCCCTGGCGTAGATCTCAGCCTCACAACTGGAGCCGAGAACAGAAGACGAGCGAGTAGCCCGCCACGAAACAGAGCCGGAACCAAGGCCGAAGGTGTAACCCTGTGACGACCGCTGCGTAGCCTGGTCGTCAGCCCAAGAAGCGTCCGCGTGCCCAGTGAGGACCATTGGACTGCGCCCTCCAAGCACTAGCCCCATGCCCGACGTACTGCACAAGTAGCGCAACACCCTCTTCGCTGCAGCCATGTGCTCTGGTCGGTGTCTCCCAGGAGCAACATAGCGTGCGAGAATGCTAAGAGGGTATGCAAGGTCAGGTCGAGTGCAGGTCATCAGGTACATGAGGCAGCCAACAAGCTCTGCATACGGGCCACTCGACTCTACGGACTCATCCGAAGGCAGAGCTGAGAGCGAGTGGCGAGTAGGCAGAGAAGTGGCCTGAGGCGAGGAGTACGTCAATTTAAAGCGCTGAAGGACCTGCTGCACCATGTGTGACTGAGTCAGGGTAATGGTGCGGCGTGCTCTGTCCCGGGTGATCTGCAAGCCAAGGTAGCTGCGCAGTTCACCCAGGTCTGTGCACGTGTGTCTCTTCTGCAGCTCGGACTTCACGTAGGCGAGTCCAGCAGTGTCAGCTGTGGCAAAGACCAAGTCGTCGACGTACACGAGGATGTAGAACGGCGGCAGAGAGGTGTCGGTGCGCAGAAACAGCGACGGGTCGGCAGTAGAAGGAGCAAACCCAAGTGCCGCCAGCGTAGTCCTCAGTGTGTCGTGCCACTCACGTGGCGCCTGGCGGAGACCGTAGACTGGACGCCGGAGACTCCACTGGGTACCAGGAGGGAAACACCCAGTGAAGCCAGGTGGGCGACGCAGCCAGATCTCCTCGTGCAGGCTACCCTGCAAGAAAAAAGTGCTGAAGTCGAGAGAGTGCAGCTCATAGTCACGGTGAGCAGCAACGTGCAGCAGTACCCGAAGAGTGGTCATCTTTGGGGTGGGGGAGAAGGTCTGAAAGTAGTCAACTCCCTGCCGCTGACTGAAGCCACGAGCCACGTAACGCGCCTTGAAGACAGGCGGAGAACCCGGCGGCCGCTTCACCCTGAAAATCCACATGCCACTGACGATGTTCGCCCCACGAGGGGGAACAGCGTCAACGTAGGTGTCTGTGGACTTCCAGGAAGCCATCTCAGCATCTATAGCTGCCTGCCACTGAGAGGAGTAGGGACCCTCTATCGCCTCCGCGTAAGAGCGCGGAGTCGGGATGTCTAGTGCATCCGGGTCTCCCTCAGGGGCGAGCGAGACACTGGAACTCCTCCTGCGTGTCCTAAAGGACGTCCGTGCCTAGGGCACACTCACCCCCGACGGACGGAGGACAGGCAGACTCAGACTCAGCGACAAGACTAGCAGCGTAGTCTAGACGACAGCGCGCAGCAAAGTCGACAAGCTCAGTGACAAGGGCAGACGCAGCAGAAGACTCGAAGAAAGGGTCAGTGACAGCAGTAGCAAGGAGACGCGTGACAGTGGGACTGGCAGCACGAAGAGAGTCCGACTCCGGGTCGGCAAGAGCAGGAAGAGAGGACTAAGGAGGAGAAGGCAAAGGGGCACGCAGAGGAGTAGTGGACGGACGCAGAGACATCCGGTGCGTGCCAGGGACAGGAGGAGGACGCTGACGCGAACTGCAACCACTAGTGCGTGCAGGACGAACAGGCAACGCAGGACGAGACGCAGGCTCACGACGCTCAGTAAGTCCTCCAGTCGGACCAGCGTAGGGAGAAGGAGCAGGCAAAGGGGAGGCAGGCTGTGGACCCTCTAAGGGAGGCGGAGGAGGACCAGGAGAAGGTGTAAGACCAAGAACCTGCTGCAGGAGCGGAACGAAGTACGGTCGGGGCCGCGTGGCGACGCCAGAAACAGCAGGGACAGCACCAGTACCCCCAGCAGGAGTACCCGCTCCAGCTGCACCTCCAGCAGCACCTCCAGCAGCACCAGGAGCACTGCCAGTCGGACCGCCAACAGTAGTCTCAGCGCAAACACCCTCAGCAGCACCAGCTCCAGGAGAACCCTCAGGCCCAGCAGCTCCAGCACCCACAGCACGAGCACCTCCGGGACGCGCGGCAGCAGCACCCTCTGCAGCCGAAGAACCTCCAGCACCAGCAGCACGCCTCCAGCGCCAGGCAAACCACTCACGCAGCTCCTGTGGGGAGAGTGGCTCTAGGCAAGACGAAGCACCTCCAGGCGGAGAACCTCCAGGCGAAGAACCTCCAGGCGCAGCACCCTCAGGCAAAGCACCTCCAGGTGGAGCACCCCGAGTCTCAGCACCCCCAGGCTCAGCACCCCCAGACTCAGCACCCCCAGGCTCAGCACCCCCAGACTCAGTACCCCCACGCTCAGCACCCCTAGGCCCAGCACCCCCAGGCTCAGCACCCCCAGACTCCGCACCCCCAGGCTCACCACCCCCAGGCTCAGCTCCCGCAGCAGCACCAGAGTCACCAGTCACCTCGTTAGGCTCGACCGCGTCTACCTGGGACACACCTGAAGGGGCAGGACCCTGAGGGGGGAGGGGGTCTACCGGGGGGGGACCTGGTACCAAGAAGAGCGGGGGCGGGGGAAGGGAAGGAGTGCGGTAGGGGAAGAGGCGGTAGTAGGGTACCGACTTGTCGAACGTGATGTCCTGGGAGGACAGAACACGTCGAGAGGTGGGGTGGTAGAACTGCCACCCAGGGGCGTCGGGGGGGAACCCCAGGAAGACGCAGGGAGCAGCGCGAGGGGACAGCTTGTCCGCAGACAAGTCGCGGACAAACGCCCGAGATCCCCAGACCCGGAACGCCGACGCATCGCCAACCTTCCCCGTCCACAGCAGTGCTGGGGAGGTCTCAGGCCTGGAGACCCTGGGGTGGAGGTTGATCTGATGCGCCGCATACCTGACCGCAAACGGCCACAGAAAATGGGGGGCAGCCGCATGCATCATAGACGTACGAGCGACGTCCATGACCATGCCAATGCGGCGCTCTGCAATCCCACTTTGCTGCGGTGAGTCCGGAAGCGTGAAGGTCTGGCGGATGCCTCGCGCACGACAAAAGGCATGCAGAAGGCCAGAGGAGAACTCTCCGCCTCTGTCCGAGTGCAGACGCAACACAGGAAAGTCCGAGCCAAAGCTCTGCCTGAGCTGGAGACGAGCTGCGCGGATCCAGTCGATCAGCACCTCAGTGACATCACCCTTGCTGCGCAAGGGGAAGACTGTGGTGTAACGCGAGTAGTCGTCAACCACCAACAGGAAGTAGCGCTCGTGACTGAGTCCACGGACGCGGGCAGGGCCCCACACGTCCATGTGAAGCGTCTGCAACGGAGCCTTTGTCGGAGGAAACTGGGAGGAGTGAGGGGCAGCACGCTGGCGCCCCTTGACACAGGGGACACAGGCAGGGCCAGGGCCCTGAGGAAGGGGAGGGAGGGACCGGGGGAGACCAGAAACAAGAAGACGGGAGGCCATGCCTCTGAGCCGAAGCAGAGAGGGGTGGCCAAGGCGGTGGTGCCAGAGGAGAGTCTCGTGAGACAAACGGCGACACGAACAGGAGGCAGACTCAGGACCAGACCTGGACGCTGCAGCAAACACCTGACCAGACGAAGGGACTCTACCAGACTCAGCACCGGGAGGAGAAGCAGTGGTCAGTGTGTACAGGCTCGACCCTGCCTGACGTGTAAACGTTGCCAGGTGGCGACCTGTGCTAGCCTCTGTGCAGTGTGTCACCCGCTGATAAGCAGGAGTGAACTGGTGGACACCCACATCCTGTAGGTCAGCACCACTCACCAGGTTCGTAGAGAACGAGGGGAGGTAAAGACCAGTCAGGGTGCCAGAGGGAGCCGCCGGACACGGGAGGACTGTGGAGAAACGAGACAGGACAGGACCCCCAGAGGGGTCAGCCAGGGACACCGCAACAGGCCGACTAAGCGGCGTGAGAGTGGTGCGGTCCCGAAAGAAGGAGCGAGACGCCCCAGAGTCAAGGGTGAAGGTGTGAGAGGCAGAAGCCGACACAGTACTTGAGAGGGCAGACTCACTAGCACCTGAGAGCACAGACGCACTGGCACCTAGAGCAGCAGCCTCACTGGCACCTGACATTGCAATACCAATGCCCGGGTCGGGCGGGAAACACCGGTAACAGTCACCATCATCACTAATAGTCACAACATACATGGCAGCAAGGATAGCATCAAAGTCAAGATCAAACACAGCTACACCAGCCCTAGACAGTTCTCCCCAGCGGGGGATCTCAGAGGCCTCCGGAGACTGCTGGCGCCAAGCGTCGGTCAAGCGGGCAAAGCAGCGGCGAGCGGTGTGGGTGCCCCTACACTGCTCACCCGCGCGGTCGTCGGTGCGAAGGACGTAGGTGCACGGACCAACGCCCCACCACGCTGACGCTGCGAGTACCACTCACGGAGCTGCTGAGGGGCGGGGACGTCGCGAGAGCGCTGCTTCTGCTGCTGCTGCTGGCGCTGACCACCCCCAGTGCTACTCCTCTGGGACGAGCCACTCCGACCACCTCCACCACCGCCACCCCCGCCTCCGCCGCCACCGCCGCCACCGCCACCCTCGCCCCCGCCGCTCCCACTGCCTCCTCCGCCACCACCTCCGCCGCCACCTCCGCCTCCACCGCCGCCACTAGTACCTCCACTCCCACCTCCACCCCCACCGCCACCCCCACTCCCCCCGCCGCCCCCACCTCCTCCGCCACCGCCCCCGCTAACTCCACCCGCTCCCTTGCCCCCCTTGCTCCAGCTAAAGCGGCGCCTACTGCTGGGGGCAGACGCCGCACCGACCGACTTTAAACCAACGAGGTTAGCCGCAGCACCAGAGGCGACAGAGGGGAGCAAGGGGGAAGGAGAACACCCCTCAAAGATGGGGGTGCGCGGGTCACCACGAGAGGCCCCTACAGCGACTATGCTCTTCTCGGCCGCTAGCAGGGACTTCTCGAGGAGGTCGACAGTGAGGGTGGTGGGACAGACAGAGAGAAACTGGTCCCTAACAGCACGAAGGGACTCAGGGAGACGGGTGACTAGAAAGTAGAGGGTGATGTACATGGGAGGGGGGTTTTCGGCGAGGAAGGCAGCAGGAAGCGCAGCTCGGTAGCGAGTGTCGCTAGCGCGAAGGTGGGTAAAGAGGTCAGTGACTGTGGGAAAGGCAGCAAGGTCAGGGAAGAGGTACGGTAGCATGAGGCGGCTCAGTGTAGCAGTGGAAGGGGAGGAGTAGCGTGCAACTACAGCGTCGTACAAGGCCTGAGCGGTCTTGCACTGACTAAAGTGCGCACGCTCGGAGGAAGGGAGGTGGCGACGCACAGCAAGACGTGCAGCAGCATCGCGTGTGGCCCACTTGGAGCGAACAGTGGGGTCAGCATCAGCAGGAGGGGCAGGGACAGCGCCAGAGACAAAGTCAGAGAGAGAAGCCTCATCGATCGCATTGCACAGTAAGTACAGCTGCAGGTCCTCAATCCAGACCGCAAAGTCAATGGCGCGACCCTCAGCATCAAAAGCCAGGACACTGGGGGTGGCCATTGTAGCAGCTGACAATCTCACCGGGCAGGAAGAGTCGGGAAGCACAGCGGCACAGCAACATGGCAGCACAGCAGCTGCGCCGGCCCAGGAGCAGCAGCAGCCCCACAGGAGCAGAAGCTCGGCACCTCAGGTTGCTCGGGCGGCTCGGGCGGCTCGAGCGGTTGGGGCGGCGCGGGCGGCTCGGGCGGCTCGGGCGGCTTGGGCGGCTCGGGCGGCTCGGGCGGCTCGGGCGGCTCGGACGGCACAGGCGGCTCGGGCGGGTCTGCTGCACGGGCGGCTCGGGCGGCTCTGCTGCACGGGCGGCCCGTTCGGCTCGGGTGACGCGGGTGGCACGGGTGGCGCGGGCGTCGCGACGGGCGGCTCGCTGGCGGCTCGCGGGCGGCTCACGGGCGGCTGCGGGCGGCTGCACGGGCGGCTCTCGGGCGGCTGCACGGGCGGTTCACGGGCGGCTGAGGGGGGCTGCACGGGCGGCTCACGGACGGCGGCCTGGGCGGTCGCGGGCGGCTCACGCTAGGCGGCTGCACGGGCGGCTGCACGGGCGGGTGCACGGGCGGCTGCACGGGCGGTTCGTCGGGCGGCGCACAGGGAGCTCACAGGCGGCTGCACGGGCGGCACGTCGAGCTGCTGAGGGCGACGCACGGGCGGCGCACAGGCGGTGCGACGGGCGGCTCGCGGGCGTCGGGCGCTAGGGCACTAGGGCGACGACGGGCGGCGCTCAGGCCCTAGGGCGGGCGGCCGTCAGGCTCTAGGGCGGGCCGCGCTCGAGCTCTAGGGCGGGCAGCGCGCGGGCGCTAGGGCGGGCGGTGCTCAGGCTCTAGGGCGGGCGGCCGTCAGGCTCTAGGGTGGGCCGCGCTCAGGCTCTAGGGCGGGCAGCGTGCGGGCGTTAGGGCGGGCGGCGCGCGGGCGTCTAGGGGCCGTTAGGGCAGATCGAAAAAAAAAAGGAAGTAAGAGGGCCCGGAGCGCGCTCCGGGCAGAAAAAAAGTTACGAGGTAGCGGAGGTGGGCCCTAAGAACAGTTCCCACAGGGGAACCTGCTCGATACCATGAGAAGAAGTGAACGAGAATGAAATGACTATGAACGAAGTGAGTACAAATAGGAAACCCTAATTGGGTTGTACCCCCTATGGGATACCCCACTATAGCCTACACAAATAAGTAAGCTATATGTTCTGACAACCCTGTCTATCCAGCTCTGAGTTCTCTCTGACCTGTTTTGGGTCCCCGCTTCTGAGTTCATTAAACTTGTGGCGGCGATCTTTCTCGCCCCATGCTCTGGGGCGCTGCCATTCTCTGCTAGGAAGCGCCTTGTTTAAAATTGGAAGCTCGTTGCTGCCATCTGCCTCACCGTCGCCACACACCAGGCAGGTACGCTAGATTCCTGTGTGATCGTCTGTTGCACCTCTTCCCATGGATTCATTTCCTGCCACACTTCTTTCTCGTTTCATATCTCACTTCCCATGTGCGGTGCTTGCTCATCCCCTGTCAGCCTTACGTTAGACCAACTGTACCCCTTTGCAAGTTACTTAGAACTCTGATCTGTTATAGGATTTTTTGTCCGGATAAAATGCTAGTACCTTTTCAATTCAACCTGCCTGAATCTAAATGAAGTTTTTTGTATCTACGCCTCTCTAATGCATTGTTGCTATCCCTGTGACCAAATCCACATTTTTCTTGTTCCGTGGTCCTCCAATGTTGCTTCGCATGGCACCCGAGGGAGGATTGAGAAAAGGATTGACATTGGTGTTCTTCTTGCTCTTGGAATCTAGGTTCAAAATTACTGTCGTATTTTTGAAATGTTACCGTTTTATACGGTTTCTTATAATAGGCTCGTGTGAGAAATCGTAGAGCAATTTCAAAAATACGACCGTAATTTTTTAACCTTGCTTGGAATAGCGCATCTACATCATATGCTTTTTGATGAGTCATAGTATGATGAAAGAATTGAGGATCTTTCAGCATATAACCACTCTTGAATTCACACCAATACATTCTCTGAACTCTGCACTCTACATGTCGCATGTCTTTCCATGTCCCTTGCTCCAACCTGCTGAATGTACGCTGCCAGATCGCACTCTCTGCTCGTCACTCTCTTGAGGTGCCTCTCTCCGCTCCATTCATTCCTTCGTTCTGCACACATCTCACTAGGTACGCTACGCATCTTCTTTCAGGACATTCGTCCCTCTTCAGTATTGTGCGAAGCCGTTTCCAACCGTCATCGTCCACTGTCCTACAATATTCCCATCCAGCCTTAGCTCTTCCATACTGACTCACTCCGCCTCTCAGCCTCTGAGCCTCACCGCATCACCTCTTCTGGCTGCCTCTTCTCTTTGCCAGCCCTAGACCTTCCGTCTGCCCCCTTTGTCCACCTCACCTTCTTTCTTCGCCGCTTCTCTCACCCTTACTCTAGGTATAGATCCTTGCGTTGGAGAGGCGTAGACCATCTCCTTGCTTCGCCGATCACCTCGTTTCTTCATTCAATCCTTCTTCACTCGCCAACAGTCCCATCGTCATGCGTTTGAATGTCGTGCCCATATCCTCAATCTGTCCCTAACCTAAGGATAATCGCCTTGAGACACAACTGATCCAGTTATCCTGCCCCTCACCTGTTTTATGCTGCCACTTATTCTCTACCGCCGCTTACGCCCACCTTCCTTTGGTTCTGCCTCCTCCCACTCACTCACCTCCTTCCTCAGCTGTTGTTTGCTTATCTATTCCTCCTCCCCCCAACCCCCCTTCTCCCGCCGCCTGCCAGTCCTCTCGCCTGCTTCCCCCCGCCTCCCTGCTAGTCCCACCTGTTTCCTCCCCCCCTCCTGCCACTGCCCGCTTCCCCCACATCACTACACAGGCGCACGCCTTGCATTGGGCTCATCAGCCATGGCTCGGAGGACTGCAGTGGCCATGCTGCTGCCAAGGCTGCTCGTGGCTTTCCTTCTCGGCGCCGCCATCACAGCCATCAGCATCATAAGTTTTACGGGACCTGACAGGGATGCTTATCCACCAGTTGATGTGGACGTGAGTGGTCACTTCTGCATGACAAAGTAGTAAAATCTTTTGAAGCATGCAACGCATTTGCTCTTTGGTATTTTGAGCACCAGTTCATGCCTGCCCCAACCTGCATATATGTGCACATTGTATGTGTCTTGCAGTTTTGAAATATTCCATACTTGGCCCTCATTATTTACCTGTTCTCTCTTCCGTTATTGCCACGTGCAGTTGCCACGTGACACTGGCAGCCAGAAAGTCAACCACTCTCTTATTCTCCACTCTCCGTCCCTCTCTTTTGTAAGCACAAACCCTGCCACGCTCATATTGTCGTTTATTGCCACATTCTCTGCTTACTGAATGCTGTAGTTTTTTGTTAAAATGACTGAAAGCAAGATTGGCACATCATGTAGCATTGAAGTCATTCGTTTGATGCATGCGTGCGTGTCCGAGTCTGTGCGTGCCTGCGTTGCGTGCATCGCACTTCTCCCTCTCCATGTGTGCCTGTGTGTGTTGTTTGCCTCTCAGGACAATGGCACTGACTCGTCTCAGAATGCCACGTGCCTGCCACCCATTCAAGCCCACGCAATTGCTGCCTCTGGTCAGCAAGCCCACGCTCTCGACGTGTCCCGTCACAACCTGGTGCGTGTTGGGTTGACTTGAGGCATGTTGTTTGAGAACTTCTTTCAGGATCGAATGTCTTGTTGAGTTGTAACCTATGGGGTCCCTCCTCTTTCGCATGCTTCTTTGCTAATCTCCCTGTCCTCCCACATGTGCAGCTTTCGGTGTTCATGCTCTATTCTGCCGTCTCCACTCTCTTCTCTACTCTCATGGCACTGCTGTGGGGGATGGGCGTGACCCACACGCAAGTCAGAGAATGGGTGCATCAGCAGGGCTTGGCTGTGACGGCTGGGCTGATGAAGCTGAGGAGTGCAAGCAAGTGCCTCCTGGTATGCCATGCACTCTGCCACTGCCCGTTAGCCCTGGAGCTCTTCCTGTGCCAAGCTTGTCTTCCCTCTCGAGGCACTCTTCCCCACTTCTTCATGCCCTCACTCAAGTTCTGGTTACCGCTGCACGCTTCTTTCCCCTCTTTTGTCGTCTTCTCTCCTGCACTCCCTTCACTATAGATCTTGCCTTCTCTCTTTGCTCTCATCATGTTGCAGCCTTATGGGATCTTCCCTCTTCTGCACAGCCCCATGTGAGCATGCCCCACCTCGCCATCTCTCGTCATATTCGCAACCTCACAAGTCAGTAGTGTCTGGTCTGTTACTAAAAAATTCTCCTTTTTAGCAGTGTGCTGTGCTACCGTACTTCTGACTTCCGTCATCCCTTGTACAAATGACTGCTTGTATATCTATCAACAACAATCCCATGCTGTTTTACGTTTGCATGTGTCACTTAGCTTTGCAATCAGTAGCTGCCCTTCTGTTTCGCCTGCTGCCTCAATTTGAGCTTTCTCTTTGGGTAGATGTTGATTTGGAAATCAGCCAGAATGGAGGTGGTCAGAAGACTGCATGGGAGGTGAGTGCTGGTTGAAGTGTTACAAGAGGAATTCATGGTTTCACAAGGCACGCTCTGTTTTCTATTTACACGATCGTGACTCTTTGTCATATATTTGTTGTCATTTATTTCCCTCTTCATCCATCACCTCCAGCGTATGAAGTCAGCATCAGGGAAAATCGATCTGGACCTGAAGAATCTCAGTGGCGTCTCAGATGCCATCCTCAGCCATGTGTCCACAATGATCCACCTGATGAGCATTGACATGGCCGCTAGCTCAGGCTTCAGTGCAGAGGGCATCAAGCACCTCTACAGGCTGCCACTGCTGGAGACAGTAAACCTCAGCAGCACAAACATATCATAAAGTGCTTTGGAAGGCATTGGATCCTTGGTCGGGCTCAAGTTTCTCCATATCCATCGTACCAATGTGACGGACGCTGGTCTGACGCACTTGACATGTCTCTCCTCACTCAAAGATTTGAGGCTTTCTGAATGCAAGGGTGTGACAAATGCTGGCGTGGTGCATGTGGGGAAGCTGACAAGGCTTGAGGAACTTCGGCTGGGTTGGACGCCGGTCACGGATGATGGGCTCCAACAGCTGCCTGCCCTGACCAAGCTGAAAACTTTACGGTTGCCAAATGGGAATATGGTTTACAATGATGATGTGCGCAGGTGGATAGGCAGATAAAGGGGTAGGGAGTGATGGAAAGGGGGGGGAGGGAGGAAGGCGGTGGGGCTGGGGGTGGGGTTACAACATGCCGGTAAGGGCAAAGTTGGCGGTAATTGCTTGGAGGATATGGTACTACGGAGGGGCATGGTGGAGGCAAGAGGTGTGGAGGAGGGGAGCACGTTGAGGACGTGTGGAGCGGAGGAAAGGGTTACGGGAGAACTATGCATGTAGGAGCATGAAGATAGTGGATCTTATGAACTATTGACTTGAAGTCGAAGTCAAACATCTTTCACCTTTCACACGTGTTCAAGCGATAAACAACAGCAGCGCTCTTGTTCCACTAAAGTTCACAACAAATTTTTGTTGCCAATGTCTCTCCCCGTCCTGGATCCTCGTTCTCCCACCACCACCTTCCAATCTGGCAAGCAAATGTCAGAACATTATAGCTTACTTATTTGTGTAGGCTATAGTGGGGTATCTCATAGGGGGTACAACCCAATTAGGGTTTCCTATTTGTACTCACTTCATTCATAGTCATTTCATTCTCGTTCACTTCTTCTCATGGTATCGAGCAGGTTCCCGTGTGGGAACTGTGCTTAGGGCCCACCACCTCGAAATTTTTTTTCTGCCCTAGCTGCTAGCGCGCCGCCCGCCCTAGAGCCCGAGCGCCGCCACTAGCGCCCTAGCGCCCGTCCGCTGCCCGCCCTAGCGCGCCGCTTGCCCTAGGACTGAGCGCCGCCCCTAGCGCTAGCCGCCCGTGCAGCCGCTCCGACGCGCCGACATAGCGCCGCCCTAGCGCCGCCCGACGCGCCGCCCTAGCGGCGCCCTAGCACCGCCCAGCGCGCCGCCCTAACGCTAGCCGCCCTACGCCCGCTAGCCGCCCGCCGCGTCGCCCGTGCACCACCCGTGCGTCGCCCGCTGCGTCGCCCGTGCGCCACCTGTGCGTCGCCCTCAGCAGCTCGACGCGCAGCCCGTCAAGCCGCCCGTGCTGCCGCCAGGCGTGCCGCTAGTGCAGCCGCCCTTAGCCGCTCGTGAGCAGCCCGTGCAGCCGCCCGTGCACCCGCCCGTGCACCCGCCCGTGCACCTACCCGTGCGGTCGCCCGTGCACCCGCTCGTGCACCTACCCGTGCGGCCGCCAGTGCAGCCGCCCGTGAGTAGCCTGCGAGCCGCCCCAGCCGCCCGTGCAGCCGCCCCAGCCGCCCGTGAGCCGCCCTGGCCGCCCGTGCAGCCGCCCGTGAGCCGCCCGCTCGCCGCCCCAGCCGCCCGTGCAGCCGCCCGTGAATCGCCCGCGAGCCGCCCCAACCGCCCGTGCAGCCGCCCGCGAGCCGTCCCAGCCGCCCGTGCGGCCGCCCGTGAGCCGCCCGCGAGCCGCCTGTGAGCCGCCCGCGAGACGCCCGCGCCGCCCGAGCCGCCCGAGCCGCCCGAGCCGCCCGAGCCACCCGAGCCGCCCGAGGAGCCGAGCTCCTACTCCTGTGGGGCTGCTACTACTCCTGGGCCGGCGCAGCTGCTGTGCTGCCGTGTTGCTGTGCCGCTGTGCTACCTGACTCTTCCTGCCCGATGAGACTGTCAGCTGCTACAATGGCCACCCCCAGTGTCCTGGCTTTTGACACAGAGGGTCGCGCCATTGACTTAGCAGTATGGGTTGAGGACCTGCAGCTGTACTTACTGTGCGATGCGATCGATGAGGTTTCTCTCTTTGACTTTGTCTCTGGCGCTGTCCCTGCCCCTCCTGCTGATGCTGACCCCACTGTTCGCTCCAAGTGGGCCACACGCGATGCTGCTGCACGTCTTGCTGTGCGTCGCCACCTCCCGTCCTCCGAGCATGCGCACTTTAGTCAGTGCAAGACCGCTCAGGCCTTGTACGACGCTGTAGTTGCGCGCTACTCCTCCCCTTCCTCCGCTACGCTAAGCCGCCTCATGCTACCGTACCTCTTCCCTAACCTCGCTGCCTTTCCCACAGTCGCTGACCTCTTTACCCACCTCCGCGCTAGTGACACTCGCTACCGCGCTGCGCTTCCTGCTGAGTTCCGCGCCGCAAACCCTCCTCCCATGTACATCACTCTCTACTTTCTAGTCACCCGTCTCCCTGAGTCCCTTCGTGCCGTTAGGGACCAGTTTCTCTCTGTTTGTCCCACCACCCTCACTGTCGACCTCCTTGAGAAGTCCCTGCTAGCGGCTGAGAAGACTATAGTCGCTGTAGGGGCCTCTCGTGGTGACCCTCGCACCCCCATCTTTGAGGGGTGTTCTCCCTCTCCCGTGTTACCCTCTGTCGCCTCTGCTGCTGCGGCCGACCTCGTTGGTTTGGAGTCGGTCGGCGCGGCGTCTGCCCCCAGCGGTAGGCGCCGCTCTGGCAGGGGCAAGGGGAGCAAGGGAGCGGGTGGAGCTAGCGGGGGCGGTGGCAGAGGAGGTGGGGGCGGCGGGGGGAGTGGGGGTGGCGGTGGAGGTGGTGGCGTGAGTGGAGGTACTGGTGGCGGCATTGGAGGCGGAGGCGGCGGCGGAGGTGGTGGTGGAGGTGGCGGTGGGAGCGGCGGGGGCGAGGGTGGCGGTGGCGGCGGTGGCGGCGGAGGCGGGGGTGGCGGTGGTGGAGGTGGTCGGAGTGGCTCGTCTCAGCGGAGCAGCACTGGGGGTGGTCAGCGCCACCAGCAGCAGCAGCAGCGCTTTCGCGACGTCCCCACCCCTCAGCAGCTCCGTGAGTGGTACTCGCAGCGTCAGCGTGGTGGGGCGTTCGGTCCCTGCACCTACGTCCTTCGCACCGGCGACCGCGCGGGTGAGCAGTGTGGGGGCACCCACACCGCTCGCCGCTGCTTTGCTCGCTTGACCGACGCTTGGCGCCAGCAGTTTCTGGAGGCCTCTGAGATCCCCCGCTGGGGAGAGCTGTCTAGGGCTGGTGTAGCTATCTTTGCTCTTGACTTTGATGCTATCCTTGCTGCCATGTATGCTGTGACTGTTAGTGATAAGGGTGACTGTTACCGGTGTTTCCCGCCCGACCCGGGCATTGGTACTGCTGCGTCAGGTGCCAGTGAGGCTGCTGCTCTAGGTGCCAATGCGTCTGTGCTCTCAGGTACTAGTGAGTCTGCACTCTCAGCTACTGTGTCGGCTTCGGCCTCTCACACCTTCACCCTTGACTCTGGGGCATCTCGCTCCTTCTTTCGGGACCGCACCACTCTCACGCCGCTTAGTCGGCCGGTTGCGGTGTCCCTGGCTGACCCCTCTGGGGTTCCTGTCCTGTCTCGTTTCTCCACAGTCCTCCCGTGTCCGGCGGCTCCCTCTGGCACCCTGACAAGTCTCTACCTCCCCTCGTTCTCTACGAACCTGGTGAGTGGTGCTGACCTACAGGATGTGGGTGTCCACCAGTTCACTCCTGCTCGTCAGCGGGTGACACACTGCACAAAGGCTAGCACAGGTCGCCACCTGGCTACGTTTACACGTCAGCCAGGGTCGAGCCTGTACACACTGACCACTGCTTCTCCTCGCGGTGCTGAGTCTGGTAGAGTCCCTTCGTCTGGTCAGGTGTTTGCTGCAGCGTCCAGGTCTGGTCCTGAGTCTGCCTCCTGTTCGTGTCGCCGTTTGTCTCACGAGACTCTCCTCTGGCACCACCGCCTTGGCCACCCCTCTCTGCTTCGGCTCAGAGGCATGGCCTCCCGTCTTCTTGTGTCTGGTCTCCCCCGGTCCCTCCCTCCCCTTCCTCAGGGCCCTGGCCCTGCCTGTGTCCCCTGTGTCGAGGGGCGCCAGCGTGCTGCCCCTCACTCCTCCCAGTTTCCTCCGACAGAGGCTCCGTTGCAGACGCTTCACATGGACGTGTGGGGCCCTGCCCGCGTCCGTGGACTCGGTCACAAGCGCTAATTCCTGTTGGTGGTTGACGACTACTCGCGTTACACCACAGTCTTCCCCTTGCGCAGCAAGGGTGATGTCACTGAGGTGCTGATCGACTGGATCCGCGCAGCTCGTCTCGAGCTCAGGCAGAGCTTTGGCTCGGACTTTCCTGTGTTGCGTCTGCACTCGGACAGAGGCGGAGAGTTCTCCTCTGGCCTTCTGCGTGCCTTCTGCCGTGCGCGAGGCATCCGCCAGACCTTCACGCTTCTGGACTCACCACAGCAAAATGGGATTGTAGAGCGCCGCATTGGCATGGTCATGGACGTCGCTCGTACGTCTATGATGCATGCGGCTGCCCCCCATTTTCTGTGGCCGTTTGCGGTCAGGTACGCGGCGCATCAGATCAACCTCCACCCCAGGGTCTCCAGGCCGGAGACCTCCCCAGCCCTGCTGTGGACGGGGAAGGTTGGCGATGCGTCGGCGTTCCGGGTCTGGGGATCTCGGGCGTTTGTCCGCGACTTGTCTGCGGACAAGCTGTCCCCTCGCGCTGCTCCCTGCGTCTTCCTGAGGTTCCCCCCCGACGTCCCTAGGTGGCAGTTCTACCACCCCACCTCTCGACGTGTTTTGTCCTCCCAGGACGTCACGTTCGACGAGTCAGTACCCTACTACCGCCTCTTCCCCTACCGTACTCCGTCCCTCCCCCCGCCCCCGCTCTTCTTGGTACCAGGTCCCCCCCCGGTAGACCCCCTTCCCCCTCAGGGTCCTGCCCCTTCAGGTGTGTCCCAGGTAGACGCGGTCGAGCCTGTCGAGGTCACTAGTGACTCTGGTGCTGCTGCGGGAGCTGGGCCTGGGGGTGCTGGGACTGGAGGTGCTACGCCTGGGGGTGCTGAGCCTGGGGGTGCGCAGTCTGGGAGTGCTGAGCCTGGGGGTGCTGAGCCTGGGGGTGCTGAGCCTGGGGGTGCTGGACCTTGGGTGCTGAGCCTGGGGTTGCTAAGACTGGGGGTGCTCCGCCTGGAGGTACTTTGCTTGAGGGTGCTGAGCCTGGAGGTTCTTCTCCTGGAGGTTCTCCGCCTGGAGGTGCTTCGTCTCGCCGAGAGCCACTCTCCCCACAGGAGCTGCGTGAGTGGTTTGCCCGGCGCTGGAGGCGTGCTGCTGGTGCTGGAGGTTCTTTGGCTGCAGAGGGTGGTGCTGCCGCGCGTCCCGGAGGTGCTCGTACTGGAGTTACAGGAGCTGCTGGGCCTAAGGGTTCTCCTAGAGCTGGTGCTGCTGAAGGTGTTGGCGCTGAGACTACTGCTGGCGGTCCGGCTGGCAATGCTCCTGGTGCTGCTGGGGGTTCTGGAGCTACTGGAGGTGCTGCTGGAGCGGGTACTCCTGCTGGGGGTACCGGTGCTATCCCTACTGTTCCTGGCGTCGCCGCGCGGCCCCGACCGTACTTCAGTCCGCTCGTGCAGCAGGTTCTTGGTCTTACAACTTCTCCTGGTCCTCCTCCTCCTCCCTTAGAGGGTCCACAGCTTGTCCAGTCCCAGTCACAGCTACAGCCTGCCTTCCCTTTGCCTGCTCCTTCTCCCTACACTGGTCCGACTGGAGGTCTTACTGAGCATCGTGAGCCTGAGTCTCGTCCTGCGTCGCCTGTTCGTCCTGCACGCACTAGTGGTCGCGGTTCGCGTCAGCGTCCTCCTCCTGTCCCTGGAACGCACCGGATGTCTCTGCGTCCGTCTACTGCTCCTCTGCGTGCCCCTTTGCCTTCTCCTCCTGCTTCCTCTCTTCCTGCTCTTGCCGACCCGGAGTCGGACTCTCTTCGTGCTGCCCGTCCTACTGTCACGCGTCTCCTTGCTACTGCTGTCACTGACCCTTCCTTCGAGTCTTCTGCTGCGTCTGCCCTTGTCACTGAGCTCGTCGACTTTGCTGCGCACTGTCGTCTAGACTACGCTGCTAGTCTTGTCGCTGAGTCTGAGTCTGCCTGTCCTCCGTCCGTCGGGGGTGAGTGTGCCCTTGGCACGGACGTCCTTGAGGACAGGCAGGAGGAGTTCCAGTGTCTGGCCGCCGCTTCACCTCATCTCGCGTCTGTACTGCTCGCCCCTGAGGGAGACCCGGATGCACTAGACATCCCGACTCCGCGCTCTTACGCGGAGGCGATAGAGGGTCCCTACTCCTCTCAGTGGCAGGCAGCTATGGATGCAAAGATGGCTTCCTGGAAGTCCACAGGCACCTACGTTGACGCTGTTCCCCCTCCTGGGGCGAACATAGTCAGTGGCATGTGGATTTTCAGGGTGAAGCGGCCGCCGGGTTCTCCGCTTGTCTTCAAGGCACGTTACGTGGCTCGTGGCTTCAGTCAGCGGCAGGGAGTTGACTACTTTCAGACCTTCTCCCCCACCCCGAAGATGACCACTCTTCGGGTACTGCTGCACGTTGCTGCTCACCGTGACTACGAGCTGCACTCTCTTGACTTCAGCACTGCTTTCTTACAGGGCAGCCTCCACGAGGAGATCTGGCTGCGTCGCCCACCTGGCTTCACTGGGTCTTTCCCTCCTAGTACCCAGTGGAGTCTCCGGCGTCCAGTCTACGGTCTCCGCCGGGCGCCACGTGAGTGGCACGACACACTGAGGACTACGCTGGCGGCACTTGGGTTTGCTCCTTCTACTGCCGACCCGTCGCTGTTTCTGCGCACCGACACCTCTCTGCCGCCGTTCTACATCCTCGTGTACGTCGACGACTTGGTCTTTGCCACAGCTGACACTGCTGGACTCGCCTACGTGAAGTCTGAGCTGCAGAAGAGACACACGTGCACTGACCTGGGTGAACTGCGCAGCTACCTTGGCTTGCAGATCACCCGGGACAGAGCACGCCGCACCATTACCCTGACTCAGTCACATATGGTGCTGCAGGTCCTTCAGCGCTTCGGCTTCACGTACTCCTCGCCTCAGGCCACTCCTCCGCCTACTCGCCACTCGCTCTCAGCTCTGCCTTCGGATGAGTCCGTAGAGTCGAGTGGCCCGTATGCAGAGCTTGTTGGCTGCCTCATGTACCTGATGACCTGCACACGACCTGACCTTGCATACCCTCTTAGCATTCTCGCACGCTATGTTGCTCCTGGGAGACACCGACCAGAGCACATGGCTGCAGCGAAGAGGGTGTTGCGCTACTTGTGCAGTACGTCGGACATGGGGCTAGTGCTTGGAGGGCGCAGTCCAGTGGTCCTCACTGGGCACGCGGACGCTTCTTGGGCTGACGACCAGGCTACGCAGCGGTCGTCACAGGGTTACACCTTCAGCCTTGGTTCCGGCTCTGTTTCGTGGCGGGCTACTCGCTCGTCTTCTGTTCTTGGCTCCATTTGTGAGGCTGAGATCTACGCTGGGGCTATGGCTGCTCAGGAGCTTTGCTGGCTCACCTACCTGCTGACTGACCTTGGAGAGCCGCCTCGTTCTCCTCCAGTCCTGTACGTAGACAACAAGGCCATGCTGGCCTTGTGTCGAGAGCAGCGACTGGAGCACAGGACAAAGCACATTGCTCTCCGCTACTTTCTTGCTCGTGAGCTACAGCAGCGTGGACAGTTGCGACTTGCGTACGTGGCCTCTGAGGCCAACACTGCTGATGTCTTCACCAAGGCACTTGCGCCTTGTGATCATCAGCGCTGCTGCACGCAGCTGGGTCTTGTACCTGTCTTGCCTCACTTGCTCGCTTCTTGACCTTGCTTGTACCTTCACCTATATATACTCTTGCTCTTGCTTCCTTGACTCTTGTATATCTCTATATATGATCTTGCATGTGAACTGGCCTTCTGGCCTTTGAACTTGTGCTCGGAATGTGTGGTGACTTTGTGATCCACCCTGAGCTTTGCTTTGCTTTGCTTGACTGGTCTTGTGACCCCTTGTTCTCCCCCACTTTGCCTATGGGGGTGTGTCAGAACATTATAGCTTACTTATTTGTGTAGGCTATAGTGGGGTATCCCATAGGGGGTACAACCCAATTAGGGTTTCCTATTTGTACTCACTTCATTCATAGTCATTTCATTCTCGTTCACTTCTTCTCAGCAACAACACTTTAGCCATCACAATCTCATGCAGCCACTTTCACGCAGCCACTCTCAAGCAAAAACTTGCCTTTCTTTTTTATTGTGGGACCGTCTTCTATCACTCAATTTTCTCCTCCACGCTGCAGCAGCCCCCCTTCTACGGTCTACCACCCTCCCCCCCCCTCTTCTCCCAACCCATCCACTCCAATGGTATTTCAAAAAGCATAGTTCCCAACCACCTGATTGCACCTCCACCCGCCCCCCTCCACTCCCCCTCTCTCCTCACCCTACCTGCCCTCAGCTTCGTCAACTTCATCAGGGCTTGACCCCATTGCATCACCTCGCATCTTCTCTCATCAACTTCCCCCGTGACATCCACTGGCACTTGTCTGCTGTTGCTGTTACTACCGCAGAGGCACTTGCATGACCAGCAGCATCATGTCTTTCACCAACCCTTCCTACTACCACATGCCCCACCCGAGCCCTTCACGTCTGCCGCAACACCTGCTTCCGTAAGCACACTCCCAATCCCTATGCAGCAGCAGCAGCGGTGGTGATGGCAGCCACATGGGTGAAGCAAAGACCGTGGGGGTGGACAATAGTGTGTGGGGAAGAGAAGTACCTTCTGTAGGCGACCCTGCTGATGCAGCAGCATGCATGACCTCTCCCCTTCGTCTCAAGCACTCCCTAACCTTACTGCAGCAACTTCAGCGGTGGTGGTGGCAGTGGCATGAGGGAAGCAGATACTACCGTGTGGGTTGACATGGGGGTCTGGGGAAAGAAGTATAATACCTACTGTAGGCGACCCTGCTGATGCAGCAGCATGCATCACCTCTCTGCCCCTCCTCACAGCCAGCATGCCTAGTGTTGGGAATATAAACGCATGACTTAGTGCGTTTCTGTTGTATCGAACCTCACCCGATACTGAAGCACAACAAAAGGGGTATGAAGTCGAAAAGGCGCGTACCACATCAAACCGCAACTGGAGGTTGCGAGCTGTAACCGCCTGGAGGTTACGTAACAGCAAGCGACGCTTCAGTGAACAGTAACCGCCTCGATAGTCGAAGGGTTACGCGTCTCGATAAACATAACCGCCTCTTGTAATCTATCTTTCCGATATATTCCTGTATGCTCTTTGCCTTAATCAATTACTTGTTCTCATACACCAGCACAAGTACATTCACTCAAGTCTTCCGCTGTGCTACTCTAGCACCTACTAGCCTATTCTCTGCAAAGATCCTAAGGCTGAAATTCTCAGCCCAACATGGTATGAGAGCAGTTAGAGAACAAGGCTCTCGTCACTAAGCCTCTCCCAGGCTACCAATCTGCAAGCAAACAAGAAGTTCAACCTTCATTCAAGAAAGGCAAGACATGGCAAGTGGCAAAGAAAGAAGGTCATCTACGGGATCTACTCTACCCCCGGTCTCCGAGTTGCAGACCGAAGGAGGAACAACGCCCGGATTAACGACGGAACGATCTACTCAGGCGCCAGTAGCGCCGCCAACAAGCTTCGACCCAAGCTTAATGGAGCAATTCTTCAACTTCATGTCGCAGCAGCAGTCCTCACAACCTGCAAACAGCACCAGCGTAAACAACGGAGCAGCACCAATGAGTATTGACAACTCATCGTTCGGACGACACAATCAACAAACACCAAATTCAGTCTCACCTGGTTCCTTCACGTTTATGCCGCCTCGCCATCCAGCGACTCCTCTTCCCGCCATCAAACGAGACGCCGAAGAAGTCCTGCAAGTACAAGTACAGTTCAACAACATCCTGCGACGGCACACATCCACACCATCCAACGGGAAAGACTTCTATTCGTGGAGCTTCGAGTTTGAACTTCTGATGGAAGGCATGAATCTTCTTGGATTCTTCAACGGTACCTGGCCATATCCACACAACGGCGAAGACAAAGACAAGGAAATTTATACTTATCACTCTCTGATGGCCTACGCCGTACTTCTTCGAAACCTGTCGCCGAACGAGCAGCAAAGCATCCGCGCCTACCGGAACTACGCAATCTCCGCGGAACTCGTCTATCAACATCTGCGAAGCATTCATCAAGCATCCGACAGCGTTACACAAAGCAGACTCATGGCACAACTGACAACAGTTCAAATGCAGCCTGGAGAAAAGGCCATGCCTTACATCAGTCGTTGTCAAGGACTACGCGACAGACTCATTCGCTGCGGAGGAAACTTATCTGAAGAAGCGTTTGTAACCGTCGTTCTCGCCGGTCTTGGACCCCAATGGCGCACCACTCGCTCACTCCTTCGCGCTCACGGTCGACTCTCCGAGATGCATCTCTGCGCCGAACTTCACACCGAGCAGCAGAAAATGGACCTGTTGGAAGAACGCAACAACAAAAGGCATCATCAACCAGTCGTTCTTTACACCAATCGACGACACCCACGTTACCAAAATCGAAGACACGTACCTCCTTATTGTCATCTGTGTCGGACATCAGGACATACACGCTTCAACTGCCCTCAGCAACAACGACAACCAGCACCATTCTCTCGTCCTCTGCGACCAGCGCCTCCTCACATCGCGTCAACTCAACAACGTCCCGCGACCGCCTCAACGACTACTTCAACGCGACCATCAACTTCCACTTCGGGACCTGCATAGACATCAAGAATCGTCGCCATGGCACGAACAACAGAGTCAAACATCGACTCGTGCATTACCGGCTCACCACCGACTTACAGTCCCGACGAGCGACCGTCACCACCACCGTCATCCCTTAATGTGAATCCAACGTACGCCGCCATCGCAAATAGTGCACCCACCGGACCAGACACATGGTTCCTCGACAGCTGTTGCGGTCACCACATGTGCTCTTCATCACGGTTTCTTCAGCGCGAACGACGTCTTCCGCGAGATGTCATCATCACCGTCGCCAACAACGCAAACCTGCGCACCAACAAAGAAGGAGTCGTGGAGCTTTAGTCAAATGAAACAAATGTGATTCCTCAACTAAACAAAGTACTCGTCGTCGACAACCTCGGCTTCAACTTACTGAGCGTCAGCCAGCTCATGTCGAAAGGCGTTCACCTGGAGTGCGACTCCGACGCCCGGGAAATTCGTCTTTACCACGGAAAGGGGGGGTCTTCATCGGCCGCGCAATTCAACAAGACGACGTCTTCGTCCTTAATTTCGTCCCCGACAAAGGCACCGCCGACAGCGACGGCATAGTCGCCCTCGCACCTTGGACACACCCGCCAGATCTTGACCCGAATTTCAGTCCCGAAGGTTTTTGGTACTCCCGTACCATTCCCGAAGCTGAACGCACCAACGCGCTTGCCGTCCTGCAAACACAAGCAACAACACCTGAGTCAGCACCCGTCATCGAAACAACAACTACACCCGACACAGCACCAACAACCACCGAACCTGCAGTTGAAGAACCAACCGTCGTCGTGGAACCACCTTCCGAAACCCCACAGCCCGGCCCCTCCGTCGCGCCACCACCTCTCATCATCGACACGCCACCGACAGCCGCCCAACAGTTAACGCCAGCACCACGCGCCGTTCATCGAAGTGCAGCAACACACGCTGCCTTCTTCGCCAACGCAGACTTCTATCAACGCTCCGTCGGTCACAGCGCCTCCGAAGACATCTGGCATCAACGTCTTGGACATCCTGGAAACAAAACACTCTATAACACAATACGAGCCGGAGTGTTAGACAAGAACGCCCTACTTCTTCCCAACGGACGTGAACTCGAACGACCACGCGGCACTTGCTTCATCTGCCCGGAAGCAGATCTGCCTCACCAACCGTTCCCGTCACATCACAATCCGAGCGCCCCCGTTTATCAACCACTCGAGAAAGTCTACAGCGACATCCTATACATACCTCGAACTGAAGGACGTGAAGACCTGAACTACGTCATCACCTTCATCGACGCCGCAACACGTTACGTCTGGCACGTCAACTTACCGTCAAGAGATATGGCCCTAGAAGCCTTCACAGCCTGGCTACCTGTCGCTGAAAGAGAATCGGGAGTAGAACTGAAGAGCTTCCAGTCAGATGGCGCAAAGGAATACCAGTCAAACCACTTCAAGCAGTTCTTGGCAGAAAGAGGCATCAAACGCCTCATCTCTCTTCCTTACGCTCACCAACAGCAGGGTGTGGCAGAAAGGATGAACAGGACCCTGCAGACAACCATGCGAAAGCTGCTACGTGGAACACGACTGCCCAACTCAGAATGGCCAGCAGCGATGGACCACGCTGTCCTCCTGCACAACTTGCTGTCCTCGTCTTCACTGCCCAACAACGCATCTCCGCACCTGTTGTGGACTGGGAAGCTGGGCAACACAAAAATGTTACGAGTCTTTGGGTGTATGGTACAGTACCGCCCAAACACTGCACGCGCAGGGAGATTTTCGCAACGTGCACAGTGGGGTCTACACCTCGGGCTGGCAAAACATTACGAAGCCCGGCGAATCTTCGACGTCCACACAAAGGAAATAGTAGCAGCACGTGACGTTATCTTCTACGAGCGACTCACCCTCAACCATTACCTGGACAACATCGCACGCCACGTCGACCCCACCGGCGGATTTTCTGGCTCCCGAGCCTTCGCTTCACCCTCCGACGCTGCTGACTGGGAAGAAGAAAACGTCGACGGCGCCTCCGAAGCTGCTGGACCCCTTCCCTACTGCTCCGTCCCAATCCCCATGGACGACGAAAATCCTCGCGATAGCGTCAATGCCGACGTCTACTACCATTTCGCCGACACTGGATACGTAACACCCCAACCCGTCAACACCGACATTTCTGAACGATATGGCCCCGGATTCGCACCTGATCCTGAAGCGGGAGACGAAGCAGTCTGTCCCGAGGATCCCTTGTTGAACCGTCACACCCCTAGCGGACTCCAAGTCGGACTCGTCGCTGTAGTGCACGGGCCTTCGACGCCACCTGAAGGGCCTCGCTCTGTCAAGCAGGCTCTGGGGGGGGACCCCAAAAAAAAATGGCGCGAAGCCATGGAAAAGGAGTTAAAAGCGCTATCAGACCGCAACACCTGGAAGATCGTCCCTGCATCACTCGCACAAGACAGACCCATTCTCTCCGGGAAATGGGTATTCCGGATCAAAACCAACTCCGACGGAACCATCGAACGATTTAAAGCTCGATGGGTCGTCTGCGGATTCGACCAAGAGTTTGGTCGCGACATCACTGAAACTTTTGCACCAGTCAGTCGACACACTTCCCTACGCATTCTTCTCGCCATCGCTGCCTCACGTCGCCGCCCACTCCGACAAATCGACGTCGCCAACGCTTTTCTGTACGCCCCAGTCGATGCCGAAATCTTCGTTGAACAGCCCCACGGGTTTGTCGACGACCCTTCCCGCGTCTATCAACTACTTAAATCACTGTACGGAATGAAACAGGCACCGCGACTCTGGCAGCAGTACCTGCACGCACGACTTAAACGCATCGGATTCAACCAACTGCCCCATGACCAGGGCATGTATCGCCTCACTCACGACAACGACTACGTCTTGCTAATTGTCTATGTCGATGACTTACTTTACATCGGGTCAACTACCACCATCGTCACCTGGTTTCCAAAGGAGCTTCAGACGGATCTCTCCCTCACAGTCTCACCCAACGTCACGCAGTACCTAGGGCTCAACATTCTCGACGAAGACAACGCCATTCATCTCAACGCCTCAAAATACGCAAGCACTATCGCCGAACGCTTCTACTTCACACCGACGCACGTCGCAACACCCTACAGTCACCTATCGCCCGACCCAACCGAAGAAACCAACCTACTGCCGTCTGCCGGAATCCAGGAGTATCAACAGAAACTGGGCTGCTTACTCTTTGCCGCCGTTACGTGCCGACCGGACTTATCCTACAGCGCCAGCCAGCTAGCGACCTACCTCAAGCGCCCAGAACAACGTCACCTCAAGGAACTCAACCGTGCCCTTCTCTACTTCATCTCGACGCCAACAGTTGGCTTGACATATCACAAGAGCACGACGACCGACCTAAAACTACTCGGTTACGTCGACGCTGATCACGCTGCTGATCGTATCGATCGTCGCTCTCGCACCGGCTACGTCTACCGTCTCGAGCCCGTCAGAACTATCTCCTGGCAATCAAGTAAGCAGGAACTCGTCGCACTATCATCTGCTGAAGCAGAATATATTGCTCTCTGCACCGCCACCAAGGAAGGTCTGTACCTGCACGAACTGCTGGAAGAAGCGAAAATTGCGAAGGTACCCAACTTCTCGCTTTTCTGCGACAACCAGTCCACAATACGGATCGCGAACAAGAATGGCTTCGCCAACAAAACCAAACATATCGCACTGCGATACTTCTTCGTGAAAGACGAAATCGAGAAGGGAAAACTCCAGCTGGACTACTGCCCGACCACCGAGATGGCAGCAGATTATCTCACCAAGAAGCTACCAAAGGGGAAATTCGAGTACTGCATGCTGCTCACCGGATTGGACCACGTCACCGAAGCTAACCACGTCGACACTCCAGAAACGAAGGGGAGTGTTGGGAATATAAACGCTGTCAGAATATTATTCTTATGTTCTAGCCTGTAGTGGGGTGCTCTATAGCGAGTACAACCCTTCTAGGGTTTGCTATTTGTATCCCCATTTCTGCTAGTTCATTCCTCTTTCTTCTTCTAACTTTTGTCATGCTATCAGAGCAGGTCGATCCCCTTGGATCGATCCTTTGGGTGGGTTACCACCTCGCTTCCGCTGCTACTTTTTCCTCCCGCCGTGCGCCCCGAGGCGCGCGGCGGTTTTCTGCCCGCCGTGCGCCCCGAGGCGCGCGGCGGTTCTTTGCCCGCTGTGCGCCCCGAGGCGCGCGGCGGGCTTCTGCCCTACGTCGCGGCCCCGCCCTGCGTCGCGGCCCAGCCCCTCGAAGCGGCCCCGACCGTCGCGGCCCCGCCCCTCGACGCGGCCCCGCCCTTCGCCGCGGCCCCGCCCTGCGTCGCGGCCCCGCCCCTCGAAGCGGCCCCGCCCTATGTCACGGCCCCGCCCCGACCGTCGCGGCCCCGCCCCTCGACGCGGCCCCGCCCTACGTCGCGGCCCCGCCCTGCGTCGCGGCCCCGCCCCTCGAAGCGGCCCCGACCGTCGCGGTCCCGCCCCTTGTCGCGGCTCCGCCCTCCAACCAGGCCCGTGGTGGGCCCCTTTCACCACACCGCCCCCCCCCCCCCCCCCCCCCCCCCCCCCTTTCCCCCTGCCATTTCCCGTCGTCCGTCGAGGCGACCTGAGGGGGCCGCTTGCGGCGGGTATGGGGGTGGCCGGTGTGCCTTCCTCCCTTGCTCCTCCTCCTCCTTCGTCTCCCACTGCTGGAGCTGTCGCTGAGGGGGGTGGTTGTGTGGGAGACTGGGGTTTAGGGTTTAAGGGGGGGTGCGTGGGAGTAGAGCTAGCGGTGTAGCAGTGGGTGTTTATCAGGGGGGTGGGACTGTTTGCGGGAGGTTGAGCGGAGGCTGCCGGCTTGTCGTCCGCAGCACCTGTAGTCCGGGGCGCTGTCCCGGTAGCCCAGTCGTAGCCAGCTGTGCCAGCCGCCCGTGGGTCCGTTGCCCGTCCGCCGCTATTTGAGCCGCGGGGCCTGTTACTCCTGTAGTCCGGGCGCTGTCCGGTAGCCGCTGTGCCAGTCTGCCTCCTGTTGCCCGTGTGTCTGCAGCTTCAGCCGTCGCCTCCTGTCTCCTCTCCCCTCACTCTCCCTCCTCCTCCTCACTTGCCCGTTGTGACTACCACTAGCTTTGCTTATAATTGTGAACTCTAAACTATTTCTTCTTGAACTTGTGCTCAGAATGTGTGGTGACATTGTGATCCACCCTGAGCTTGTTTTGCTTTGCCTGCTGTGCTGATTACACCCCACTTTGGCTATGGGGGTGTGTCAGAATATTATTCTTATGTTCTAGCCTGTAGTGGGGTGCTCTATAGCGAGTACAACCCTTCTAGGGTTTGCTATTTGTATCCCCATTTCTGCTAGTTCATTCCTCTTTCTTCTTCTAACTTTTGTCAAACGCATGACTTAGTGCGTTTCTGTAGTATCGAACCTCACCCGATACTGAAGCACAACAAAAGGGGTATGAAGTCGAAAAGGCGTGTACCACATTAAACCGCAACTGGAGGTTGCGAGCTGTAACCGCCTGGAGGTTACGTAACAGCAAGCGACGCTTCAGTGAACAGTAACCGCCTCGATAGTCGAAGGGTTACGCGTCTCGATAAACATAACCGCCTCTTGTAATCTATCTTTCCTATATACCGTATTCCTGTATGCTCTTTGCCTTAATCAATTACTTGTTCTCATACACCAGCACAAGTACATTCACTCAAGTCTTCTGCTGTGCTACTCTAGCACCTACTAGCCTATTCTCTGCAAAGATCCTGAGGCTGAAATTCTCAGCCCAACACCTAGCAAGCCGCAGTCGCACCCTCGTTCGTACCTCTCCACTTCATGTTCCTGATGTGTATATCAGTAGTGTCATAGTTCTTACTAATCATATACCCTGCCCTCTTCGTGTTCTGTCGTGTTGGATAGTGTTTCTGACCAATAAGATTGCATTGGCAACAAAATTTTGTTGTGAACTTTAGTGGAACAAGAGTGCTGCTGTTGTTTATCGCTTGAACAGGTGTGAAAGGTGAAAGATGTTTGACTTTGACTTCAAGTCAATAGTTCATAAGATCCACTATCTTCATGCTCCTACATGCATAGTTCTCCCGTAACCCTTTCCTCCGCTCCACACGTCCTCAACGTGCTCCCCTCCTCCACACCTCTTGCCTCCACCATGCCCCTCCGTAGTACCATATCCTCCAAGCAATTACCGCCAACTCTGCCCTTACCGGCATGTTGTAACCCCACCCCCAGCCCCACCACCTTCCTCCCTCCCCCACCTTTCCATCACTCCCTACCCCTTTATCTGCCTATCCACCTGCGCACATCATCATTGTAAACCATATTCCCATTTGGCAACCGTAAAGTTTTCAGCTTGGTCAGGGCAGTCAGCTGTTGCAGCCCATCATCCGTGACCGGCGTCCAACCCAGCCGAAGTTCCTCAAGCCTTGTCAGCTTCCCCACATGCACCACGCCAGCATTTGTCACACCCGTGCATTCAGAAAGCCACAAACCTTTGAGTGAGGAGAGACATGTCAAGTGCGTCAGACCAGCGTCAGTCACATTGGTACGATGGATATGGAGAAACTTGAGCCCGACCAAGGATCCAATGCCTTCCAAGGCACTGTCTGATACGTTTGTCCTGCTGAGGTTTACTGTCTCCAGCCGAGGCAGCCTGTAGAGGTGCTTGATGCCCTCTGCACTGAAGCCTGAGGCAGTTGTCAAGTCGATGCTTGTCAGACGCGTCATTGTGGACACATGGGCGAGCATGGCGTCTGAGAGGTCGTAGCAATCGCTCAGGCCCAGATTCGTTCCTTGTGATGCCGACTTGATTCGCTGGAGGTGATGGATGAAGAGGAATGAATGACAAGTAAAGAAGTGACCATTGTGACATTAGGAAGCAGTGCATGCACTACCAAACCATCCACGCCCAGTCAAGCCATGCAAGCCCAGTCAAACCATCCATGCCCTACAAAACCATGCACAGTTCACTCAGCTTGGCTCGGCACTTACCTTCCATGCAAACTTCTGATGGCCTTCACAATGGATGATTTTCAGGTCAACATCCATCTGCATGTGAGCATGCTTCTGCTCAGCCAACTCATCCTTCACTGCTGCCGGCTCTTTCTCCCTCTCCTCCATCTGCCCTTTCATCTCCGTCAAATCTGATGCTCTTCTCCTCTCTACCTCCTGCACCTCCCTCCTCCTCTCCTCCCTCTCCCTTGCCAAATCTGCACGCATTTCATCCTCTCCCTTCCTAGCCTCCTCCCTCAGCTCTCTCAACTCCACTGCCCTTCTTCTCTCAGCCATGTCCAGTTTCTCCGTCACAGCACCCTTGTGGTCAGCCAACTCCCCCTTCACTCCAATCAGCTCTGCCTTCACAGCTGCCAACTCTGCAATCAATTTCCTCTCCCTCTCCTCCATCTGCCCTCTCATCTCATTCATCTGAGCCACTTGCCTCCTCTCAGCCTCTTCCATCACCCTCATTCTCATCTCCATCGCATCTTTTAACTCCTGTGTTCCGGCCATACTCGCCACAACAGTCCCAACAGCCTTTCCTAGTCTCTCCGTCCCAGACCTGACATGATTACTACACATGGTAGCACATGAGCGCGCATGGCAGTAGGTATGTAAATGGGAAGATAACGTTAGAGGAATAATTGCGTGTGAAAAATGAATTGGGGAGCAAAGGAGGGAATGAGCAGGGGAACATCAGATTTTTGCATCAGCGAGGGCAGTGGCTGCTTGTATTGCCAAACAAAGGAAAACATTCAAGTACAGAAGCACATGAGACCAGAACAAGAAAGTGAGGGGGATTGAACAATGGTAAGTGGGGGTTTGCTCACATGGGGCTGTGCAGCAGAGGGAAGTTTCCACATGGCTGCAGCATGGTGATGGCGAGGAAGGGAAGGCAGGATGATTGGTGAATGGAGAGGAGGAGAGAGGAGGATGAGAGATGGGAAGAACACAACACAGCAGCATGGGAAACACAAGTGACTAGAGAAAAGATTGGCAAGAAAACGAAGCTGCAGGGACTTGAGTGAGAGCACGAAGGAGAGAAGGGGAGAGACAATGACCAGGAGGGATATGAAAGTTTGGCAGAGGGGGAAGCTGCAGTGGCGGAGGGCAGAGCGCATGGCATACCAGGAGGCACTTGGTTGCACTCTTCAGCTTCATCAGCCCAGCCGTCACAGCCAAGCCCTGCTGATGCACCCATGCTCTGACTTGCGTGTGTGTCACGCCCATCCCCCACAGCAGTGCCATGAGAGTGGCGATCACAGAATAGATCACAAACACTGGAGGCTGCAGAAGTGGGAGGACAGGGACGAGCATATGATCATGAACAAGGACATTGAGAGGTATTTGGTTACAAATCAGTGAATAACTAATTCTTAAAAGCATGATTGGTTGCAGTGGAAACTGTAGAAACCTGATTTACTCTAATACGCACCAACCAGGGTGTCGAGGGAGTGAAGAGGCACGTTCAGGGTGTTGACACGCTGAGGAGAAGTAGCAATTGCGTTGGCATGAGTGGAAGGTCCGCACGTGCTGTTGTGACTCGTGGCAGTGGCATTGGCCTGAGAAGCGAACAGAACATGCATGCATGCAAAAGCAGAACACACACACGCACACACACGCAGGCATTCACACACACACAGGCATGCACACACACAGAGGCATGCACACACACGCAGGCATGCACACACACACAGGCATGCACACACACACAGGCATGCACACACACGCAGGCATGCACACACACACAGGCATGCACACACACAAAACGATTGTTGTGTAACAAACAATCATCTGCCAATCCGGCTTTTGGGTGTGGGATCAAAAGAGAAGCAGAAACGAAAACGAAATCTAAAACAATATTAACAAGTGACATCACAGGGTAGGGCTTGTCCCTACATGAAGGATGGATGGAGAGGCCAGCATGAGCGGGTTGACTTGCTGGCTGTCATTATCACGTGGAAGCTGCAAGACACAACAAGGAAGGAAGGAGAGCACAGGTGCATGCTGAGACCTTGAGATGCATTTCAGAAAGTGCAAGATGCACACAATGTGAAACATGTGTCCAGCAATCTTGGGAGTGCGCCTGGAAGGTGAGTTTGTGCTGATGGTGGTAGCGGCGGTCACGCACTCACATCAGCTGTAACTGGTGCACGATACGACGCATCCCTGCCAAGAAGCATGATGCTGATGAAGCTCATGGCAGTGGCGAGAGCGAGGGCGAGCAGCAGCCCTAGCAGCAGCAGCATGGCCACTGCAGTCATCCGAGCCATGGCTGATGGGGCGAGCCCAATGCAAGGCGTGCGCCTGCACATTGAGGTTGCGGCAGAGTAAGTGAGGGGGGTAGAAGGAGTATTGAAGCGAAGAGGGCAGTGTTAGAAGAAGGAAGAGAGATGTAGCACATAGGCACGGGGAGCAGGCACATAGGCATAGGGATGGGACTGAGGCATAGTAATGGAACTGACGTGAAGCATAGGATCACAAGAAGATGATCGTATGGCATATCGTCGAAGTGTGGGGCTTCGGAGAGGAAACCTAACGCGATCATGAGATAGACCAAGGTGGAGGTAGAAACAGGTAGGGAGGATAGACGGATAGGACACAAGGGTCACGCATGTGCCTAACACTGCATGGATGGACAAGTTTGAAGAGACGAGGAGGAGAAGGAAATAGATAGCGAAATGGAAATTATCAACGTACATGGTAATAGGAATGGTGAAACAAAAGGGGAGGAGGTGGGCAGAAAGGGGGGGGTTGGGGAGGTGAGCAGAAGACTGGGAGGAACGAAGGGGGGAGGTGTGGGAGGGACAGGGGGCGGGGTGGGGGAAGGGGGCAGGCGGGGAGGGAGTGGTGGGGCTGAGGGAAGGGGTGAACGGGAGGGAATGGAAGAAGCGGGAGGGAGGGGGGTTGGATTGAGGCAGGGGGGCCCAAGACGAGGTGAGAGGCAAGGGTGATAACCACATGTGAGTGTGAGATACGCGATCAACATGACACATGCATTTACGACAGAGGGATTGCATTCGGGTCTGGAGACGAGCAAGACGCATGTGGTACGCTGGTGGACGGTGGGAGGAGCAGGACACATCTGGTACGGCAAGAGAAGCAGGGCGCATTTGAAAGGTGAGGCGGTGGGAGCACAGCGGAGGCCGTACCTGGAGGTGCGGGTGTTCTGCGAGGGGGAACCCAAAACCCTTGTGCTTCACGGGAGGCGCCGAACGGGGGGGCACTCGAGGGAGGCGAGGGAAGGGCGAGGCCGACAAGAGATGGTAGGGAGCAGCAGCGAGGTGGCAGTTTCTCCACTCCACCACAACAAGCAAGGCGTTCCACCACAGGCTCTGAAGAGGAGAGGAATGGCGAGCAGGCAGAAATTACGAGCTGTAAGGAGGTGCGCTCACCTAAAATGAACCCAATAAAGTTGAAGGCTAGGAAACAAGGAAGGAAATGGATGGACCGTGTGAAAGTAAAAGCTGGTCCTAGGCAGAAGGGTTGCAAGCGGGGGGGAGAAGAGGCAGCAGGGAGAATGGAGGGGGAGGAGGGGGAGGTGGATGGTGGACGGGAAGGAGCGGGGGGGACAGGGTAAGGGGCAGCAGATAAAGGAAGGAGGAAGGAGAGGGAAGGAGCAGGAGATGAAAGAGTAGAATGTGATGGAAAGATGATGGAGAGAGGATTGGGATGGTAGAGGTCAGCAGGAGCAGAAAGGAGTTGATAGAAGCGAAGGCCACAAAAATGGCAGACAGCTCTGACTTCATTCCATGAAGAGGATAGATGCACGGAGAAAACAAGGGGGGTGAGATACTGTTATCTGAATGAAGAGAAGAAAAGGTTAAATCAAATAAACGGCACAAGCCGATGATGGCATGCTTCCGTCATATCAACAGTCTACGACTACCACGGCATGGCACGACTGAATTCCATAGAAACATGGAGTGGGGAGCGCAGAAGGGCAGCAACGCGATGTTTGAAGGGATTGCTGAGTGTGGGCAAGGGAGGTGGCATGACAAGTCAGCCGCGCAGAGGAAGATATGACAACGCTAGGTGGTAGGTCAGGCAAGGAGATAGGCGAGGAGCAAGACGCATGAGACAACCAAAGAACGAATTCAGGTCAGGCGAGGAGCAGGATACATCTGGTACTGAGAGAGCAGAGCAAGGCGCATTTGGAAGGGTGAGACGGTAGGAGCAGATCAGAGAGGCCGTACCTGGAGTAACAATTTTGGGATGCTAGGGTGAGGTGAGGTGCAGAGAGGCAGCAGCGAGCTACCAGCTGCGAGCAAGGCGCTTCGCCGGAGGGCGTTGAGCAGGAGAAGAGGGAGGGGCCGAGGGGTCGGTGGAGGTAACACGAAGCAGTAGTGAGTTGCCAGAGGAATCGAGAGGAGAGGAGCACTCAAAAGGACACAACGGCAGGCGGGATGACGAAGGGTAGGACGCGCGGAAGGAGATCAATGACAGTGCAGAAGTCGGAGCTGGGCCTGGGGTAGAAGGATGAGGAGCCAGAACGAGAGAGAAACTCGAGCGGAGGAGGAGGCGGGAATGGATCAGCTCGAAGCTCCACTCGCCTTGCAGTTGCACGACTCTCGCCCTTCGCCTTCGCCTTCGCCGCTTTCACGCGCCGCCGAAAATCGTTCTCCGTGTCATACGGTACGACGGTCAGCAATCGCAGCAGTGATGAGCAAACGACGGCATGATGCTTTGCTTGTCACCACCCAACCGACCGAACCCCGTACACCCCCTCGCCACTTGGCGGAAGCAGACGCCCCCTCTCTCCCTTCCGTCCGCTCTCATCCCGCAGTGCATGACTTCGTGCTCGCTCCGCCATAACGAGTCGCTCGGCCATCACTATTCTGGTATGGCGTCACCCTATTCGCCCAAGTGTTCACGACATTCTCTGGCGTTCGCTTTCGTGAGTGCACCGAAGAACTCTGACGTTGCGAATGTCGCCAGTGAGTGCCAGCGCCGGGAAGCATCACGTCGCGGCATCGGGAGGCTGAGGACGTTAGTTTTACCAAATCCGACGGTTTAGATCGCGAATCGGCTGAGACGAAACAAGATGATAGCTTCATTTGATGTGCCGAGTGCGATGCGAGAGGTGTCAGGAGTGGCGCGTGCATGTAGCGAGCATGGTTACAGGTGGAGCTATGAGCGGGGGCTGGGGAATCACTGGCATTAGCCATGAGGTTAGGGGCATGAGGTATGAGGGGAGAGGCGTGAAGGGATGGAGGGAGGCGTGAAGTTGGATCCGAATTTCGCGAACCTTATTCTGCTTTCGCCAAGACCGTGTAACCTCGAGCAACGTTCCAGATTCTCTGGTTACTGCACGCAGATAACGACACTTCTCATTTCGTCAAGCTGTTTCTGGGTTGCATGGTTGGGTGTACAAAAGTTCGTTCGTCAGTTTTCGCAAATCTTTCTCGCCGCTTTCGCAAATCCCGCCCGCTTACCCGATTTCCCAAACTGACAGATCTTCGACGTGGTAATATGGTGGCAGTTCCGCACAAACAGCTAGATCTATGCTAGTGCACATTTGATTGCCGTTGTAACAATCACGGCCCTTATAACAACGGGCAACCGTGTGTTGAATATAAATCACCCTTGACAACATTTATAAATTCAAGATACAAGGCTTTCAAGATTTAATAATCCCACCAAGGGATAATTTAGCCTTGATAGTACTCCTAAGCTTGAGAGGAGAAAGGGAGCTTGAATAAGGTTGATGAAACTTTAATAAGTAGGTAGGAGCTTCTTGTAGAGCTTGTCCTTGAAAAATCACAAGTCTAGTTGTGTAGGGGAGCTTATTAGGAGAACTCAAAAGACTTAGAGTGAAAATCTCATTTCCAAGTTAGATTGTTGGAGTTGGGAAGTGGGAATGAGCTTGAGAGCTCCAACCCCTTCCATCATACCCCTTGGGGCTTTTCCCAACCATGGCTTCCATGGTTGGGGAGCTAATAGGCTTGGAGCCTAGGTGGCAATTTAGTTTGATTGGGAAAAACCCAACTTAGCACAATTGTATGGTTGTTTTAAGTTTGTGTGGATTGTAACAACAACTGGCACAATTTGATTGGTTGGAAATCCAACCTTTCCAATCTTCACTTTGATGGGTTGGAAGTTTCCAAACCTCAAGGTTGAGGGTTGGGAAAACCAAACCAATGTTCTTCTCCAACTCAACCTTCCCGATTGCCTTCACGTCATTTCTCATCGAGAAAGTCTCTCGATGTTGACTTAGGAAGTTAGCGGTAGATGAGGCAGAGTAGGTTATGCGTTACACTCCTCCCCCCCTAGGTGGCAACGTCCCCGTTGCCTCAGGGTGCTTCTGAGGACGAGCGCTTTGAGTACGCCGTGTCACATTACGATCAGGGTCAACGCCCTCCACTGGTTGTGCGGCAGCTCGTCGAGCCAGGTCTGTCATGTATGACTGAACTGCAGTTTCAGTCAGATGCTCTTCTGGCTCCCATGAGTTGTGTTCAGGCCCATAGCCTTTCCACTTGATGAGGAACTCTCGTACTGTCTTGCGGCCGCGTTGTCGATCACGATGCATTAGCACTCGTTCGACTTCATAAAACAGTTCCTCCCCCAGGACGATCGTTGGTGGCGGTAAGTACTTGCCCTCTGCAATGTACTTGTTCAACAGAGACACATGGAAGACGTGAATCTGTAAAGTGTCAGGTAGCTTAAGCTTGTAAGCTACCACACCAACACGCTTGATCACCTCGAAGGGCCCAATCCATCGCGGGAACAGCTTTCGTGCTCCAGGGATTTTGAGACGAATGTTCTTCGTGCTTAACAAAACTTTGTCTCCAACCTCAAACGAGGCTTCCCGGCGTTTCATGTCGGCGTAAGATTTTTGTCGCTGCTGAGAGAGTTGTAGCCAATGGCGAGCAGACTTAAGCGCTTCTTGCTGCTTGCCAACAAAGTCTTTAGCGGCTGGAATTTTCAATCCGCCGATCCCATGCATAGCAGGCGTTGTGGGATGCCGACCATAGTTCAGAATGAAAGGTTTCTCACGTGTACCTTCATGAACTAAATTGTTCACTGCGAATTCAACGACAGGTAACAACTCGTCCCAATCATCCTGACTTGGGCCAATGAATGAACGAAGCATCTGCTCAAGTGTCCGGTTTGTTCGTTCCGTCTGCCCATTGGTTTGTGGGTGGAACGCCGATGACAACTTAAGCTTCGTTCCTAGTGTCCGTGTGACTTCTTGCCAGAACCGGCTTGTGAAGCGCGGATCCCGATCGGACACCAATACGTGTGGTAACCCGTGTAAGTGGAAAACGTGTGCCACAAACAATTTGGCCGTACCTTCCGCGGATACGTCAGTTGTAGTAGCCACGAAATGCACCATTTTTGTCAGACGATCCACAAACACTAGGATCGTTGTATGGCCATCACGAGTCTTAGGAAGGTCCGTGATAAAATCCAAGGATACGCTCTCCCAAGGTTCATTCGGGATCTCGAGTGGTTGAAGCAAGCCACCAGGCTTCTTTGTATCCGTTTTATTTCGTGCGCATGCGTCGCAGTGCCCCACGAATCGCTGGACCTCAGTGCCCAATCCCGGCCACAAGTATACATCACTCAAGGCCCACCTGGTCTTTTTGACCCCTAGGTGCCCTCCGAACTTAGTGGCATGCACTTCTTCCAGAATATCGTTCCGCAGGCTACCTACGTGAGGTACAACGATCTCCTTCTTACGCCACCAGAGCTCATGCTCCCACTTGAGTTCCTTCGTGTTTCGTGGGTCCTGAAACCAGGAGTCAATTTGATACCCTGTGCGGATGCGTTTCAGGAAACCACTGAAGGTAATCTCACTCACTCGAGCCGTTGCTAGGACACTGAAGTAAGCAGAAAATACTACCGCATTCTCTGTGTCGTCTAGACGTGTTGCTGCCCCTATCGGCTGTCTGCTGAAGGGGTCAGCCAGGTTCGTCGAACCCGCTCGATATCAAAAATCGAAGGTGAACCCACTAAGGAGTTCCGCCCGTCGGGCTTGACGTCGAGTAAGCGTGGCTTGGGTGGAGAAGTAGGTGTTTGGACAGTGATCAGTCGTAACCACAAAGTCCACACCCTCTAGATAACATCGCCATGTTTGTAGCGCATGAACGACCGCCAACAGTTTTTGTTCGGACGTCGTATGGCGCTGCTCTTCCGGGGAGAGCTTTCGACTCTCAAATGCCATTGGTCTCCCTTCTTGCAAGAGGACCGCCCCAATCCCAATCAATGAAGCGTCAGTAACAACCTCATAGGGCTTTGTCGGATCTGGTAAAACCAGAACCGGAGCATTGGTCAGCAATCGCTTGACCTCGTCGAATGCCTTTTGGCATTGTTGTGTCCATTGCCAAGCACTACTCTTGCGAGTGAGGGCCGTCAATGGGGCAACAACGGTAGAATAATTCTGCAAGAATCGACGAAAATAGTTTGCCAGTCCCAAAAACGACCTGATTTGACCCACATCTTGTGGTACCGGCCAGTTTTGGACTGCGACAACTTTCTTTGGGTCTACTTTGAGACCATCATTTCCCGCGAGATGGCCAAGATATTCCAACTCGCGTTTGTAGAAATGACACTTCCACAGACGAGCATAAAACTTATGCTCTCGAAGTTTCCCTAACACCCACTTAAGGTGTCGCGTGTGCTCCTCTTCCGTCTTGGAGTAAACCAAGATGTCATCCAGATAGACTAAAACGAACTGTCCAATCGCCTCGCGAAAGACATCATTCATAGCTCTGTGAAAAGATGCAGGAGCATTGGTAAAGCCAAAGCTCAGCACTCGCCACTGAAAATGACCAAACGGCGATCGGAAAGCCGTCTTCGGTACATCTTCTTCGGTGATGCGCAATTGGTGATACCCTTGCGCGAGGTCCAATGCGCTGAACCACTTGGAACACTGGAGTTTGTCGAACAGGTCCTCTATTCTCGGTAGGGGATACCTGTTCTTCACCGTTATCTTGTTCAAAGCACGGTAGTCTACGCACATGCGTAACCCTCCGCCCTTTTTGTTCACGAACAAGATCGGCGCTCCGTAAGGTGATGCGCTTGGTTCAATCCATCCCTTCCTCAGATACTCCTCAATTTGCTGTTTAGCCTCCTCGTACTCAGCTGGACTGAGGCGATACAGAGTTCTAAAAGGTGGGAGTTTTCCAGGCTCCACTGGAATGGTGTGACCGATAGCACGGTCCGGAGGAAGGCCATCTGGGATGGGTTCAAAAACCTCTGCAAACTCGTCCGCTAGTGCTTTCATCTGAGGCGGGAAATCCTCGATCCCAGGCATCTCGTGTTGAGCGTTCTCAAGCTGTACCACAAAGAAGGTATCGGCTTGTCGAACATGCTGTCCGAACTCGTTCGCAAGCGCAAAACTCACATCGGGACGCTTCAACGTTTGCTGTTCGTTCGTGATCAAGTCCTTAGGCACTTTCCATTGGACTGTGTCACCATTCTTTAAGAATGAGACAGTATTGTCCTGGAAATCGAGCTTGACTTCATTCGCTCGAAGCCAATCCATTCCAAGGACAAGGTCGACACCTGCGAGAAGGGGTAAAACATACGCGCGGATCTCTTCGTGATAACCCTCGATCTCCATGTTGATCCGTGTCTGCCCTTTGTTTGGGATGATGCTATCGTCACCAAGGCGAATGGGGCAAGACGGTCCTTCAACTAGGATCGTGCGTGCTGTGACCCACTTTTCGTCAAAGAGGGAAACAGTTGCACCCGTGTCAACAAGGATTTTTGCATTATCCCCGTTCACGCTACCCGCAAGCAACAAATTTTGTTGATGCTTTGGGCGAATAGGACATGCCACAATACTCGTCGAAGGTTTGAAGTACACCTTGACGTTGTGACGAGCTCGTCCATGTGACTGAGATTTGGTCCACCACACATGGTGTCCCTTGTCCCATGCGGCTAGGACCGGCCATCCACAAAGCACATGGAACAATTCGCCTTTTACTGTGCGAGTCACCGACGCAACCGAAGGGGTGCTCTTGAGTGCAACGACTCACAATCTCAATGGCAGAACGCAGAATGTCCAAGCCACAGTAAATAATTGAAAATTTATCTTGCATTGCTTCCATGGAAATTTTCTCAAGTGGGTACGATCGAGGATAAAAAACGGAGTTTTTATTCAAAGAAGAGGCAAACAAACAAGAGATTTTGCAATCAGCAAGCTTCTCTAGCTTTAATAGATCGTCATCATATAGCACATATGCCTCATCCACTCGATCTACTCCTCCAACTAGGTACCCACACCCTAGTTGGGCTTCTGAAAATCCTTCTTTCCAGAAGGTCCAGCTCCGCCTGGCTTAGGCTTCCCATAATACTTGATAGCATTCTTATCACGGCATTGATTTATGACGTGCCCCATCCTTCCACAGCCTCTGCACTGCTTGTCGGAGAAGTCCGGCTTGTTAGGTCCATGACCTCCCCCTCTGTTAGGCCTCTTGGCCTGTGGGCCAGGCTGGTGATCACGCTGCTTGGAAAGGCCTTTTGTTCCAACCGCTTCCACCCTTCGCATTCTGGGGCCGGTTCCCATGACCACCAGAGCCCTCAGCACGGGGCTGCAGGCTTGTCTTTTCGGGGCCAAAAATGTACGTGCGAATGATGTTGTCGGTTTTGATCACCTGCTCCTTCATCTCCTTGTAAGTAGTCCAATTGGTCATGCCGCCGGTCATGTGTGCATGCTGCAGGTTGACAGGGAGGCCCTTCATGAAGATGTGCATCATCTCCTCCTCAGCCAATGGCTTTTGGAGCAAGCGTGCTGCGGCCTCAACTCGACCGCATATTCCTGCACCGAACAGTCATGACACTTGATACGCTCAAGGCGTCCGCGCAGTTCCAGGTCGGGCTTTTTGACTATGAATTCCTCTTTCAGCGCGGTGCAGAACTCCGGCCATTCAAACGGTCCCTGTGCCTGCTTCTTAGCACCATACACGGCCCAGCGGGCCACCTCGTCCAACGCACGAGTAGCTGCAGTGATGCGAGCCTCGGGGCGCACATTTGCAAGGATCATGGTGGAATCCACCAGGTCGAGCCAAGGCTGCACCTCCGTCCTATTATGGTTAAATTCAGGCAGAGGCGCCGCGAGGGACCCAAAGGGCGAGGTCTCAGTTGGAGGTGGCTGATGCATAGCCGTCGCAGCACCTACCGCCGGGGGTGCAGGCGGAGCGGGTGCCGGCTGAGCAGCAGGAGCGGATCTACGCACAGGAGGAGGTTCGTAAATACCCTCTCTCCTAAGATGTGTCAACTGCTCATTCAACTTGTTGAACGATGCTTGCAGATTCTTGCAAGTCTTCAGAAGCCACTCAATTTGGCGTTTTTTAGTGCCCAGGCTGCGACGGAACTCTGTAACCTCCTTCATGGTAATGCTCAGTCTAGCCTCGAGGTTCTGAGTGTGCTTCTTGAGTCCATCAATGGACGTCTGCTGCTGCAGGATGGTGATATTCTGAGTTGCCACCTTAGCCTGGAGTTGGACAATCTCCTCGGAGATAGGATAAGTCGTGCCTTCACCCTCACTGAAGTCATTTTCATCACCAGTGGCCTCCTTTCCACCGGTGTTATCCTCTTCCCCAAGGTTGTCAGCGCCACCATGGTTCTCAGCTTCACCATGGTGCTCAGTTTCATCATGGTTCTCAGCTTCACCATGGTTATGCTCATCTCCAAGGTCCGGGTCCAAGTCCTCAATATCATCCAACTCAATGTCAGCCATTGCCTCATCTTGATTGAGGTCAATCTCAGCAGCATTGTTCACCACCTCATTAGGTGCAGTGGGCCCTTCCTCCCTTGCCATATGCTTCTCTTGGCCAGATGCCATAAGGATTAAGGGAGCTTGTACGATCTGGGTTGATTCTGTTAAAGTCTTTTTACCACCTCAATGGTAAAGCAAGAAATTATTATAAAAGAAATTTCTTCTACATAATAATTCAAGTTACCCGACGTAACAGATTTGTTGTCAAGCACTCCCAATCACCTAGGTGAAAGGGCAGGGTCTATCCAAATCTCAATGAAGAGAACTTGTATAACCCTAAAAAAATCCTCCAGATCCAAGTTTATACTCCACTACTCAACAGTAGAGAGTCTTCCACCAAAAGGTGGGCAAGAGAGATAAATCTCTCTTCTTAGCTTGAAATTGCGGTTATAGATCTTGTAGATCTTGAACTCTTCAAGCTTCCAGATCTTGAGTGTTCTCTTAAATAGAAACCACAACTCCAAGATCTATATATATATTAAAAAAAAGAATCTCTAGGGGCAAAATCCCCACTAGGCTTAGGATAACCCTAGCTCTAGATACCAATGTAACAATCACGGCCCTGATAACAACGGGCAACCGTGTGTTGAATATAAATCACCCTTGACAACATTTATAAATTCAAGATACAAGGCTTTCAAGATTTACTAATCCCACCAAAGGATAATTTAGCCTTGATAGTACTCCTAAGCTTGACGGGAAAAAGGGAGCTTGAAGAAGGTTGATGAAACTTTAATAAGTAGGTAGGAGCTTCTTGTAGAGCTTGTCCTTGAAAAATCACAAGTCTAGTTGTGTAGGGGAGCTTATTAGGAGAACTCAAAAGACTTAGAGTGAAAATCTCATTTCCAAGTTAGATTGTTGGAGTTGGGAAGTGGGAATGAGCTTGAGAGCTCCAACCCCTTCCATCATACCTCTTGGGGCTTTTCCCAACCATGGCTTCCATGGTTGGGGAGCTAATAGGCTTGGAGCCTAGGTGGCAATTTAGTTTGGTTGGGAAAAACCCAACTTAGCACAATTGTATGGTTGTTTTAAGTTTGTGTGGATTGTAACAACAACTGGCACAATTTGATTGGTTGGAAATCCAACCTTTCCAATCTTCACTTTGATGGGTTGGAAGTTTCCAAACCTCAAGGTTGAGGGTTGGGAAAACCAAACCAATGTTCTTCTCCAACTCAACCTTCCCGATTGCCTTCACGTCATTTCTCATCGAGGAAGTCTCTCGATGTAACAGTGTGGCAGCCGAATGCTGCCAAGTACAGTGCAGGTGGGCGGAAGTCAAGCGCCACCTCACCAACTGTTCGTATTGGTCAAACGCCTCAACCTGCAGCTGGGCGACCAGGTCCTGACGCACAGCCCAACACAAACTCTCGTGCGAAAATTACGGAACGCAGAACACCGAAGTTCCGACCGCTCGCCGACTTCGCCAACAACATCGACGAAATCACAGCCCCGTAACCAAGCTCGCCGTCCAATCCCGTATCGCAATAATTCTCTGAATTTCACGGCAGGTTCATTTCAAAGGGGTTGGGTTACCATTGAGAAATTCAGAGAGAGTCGCGACTTGGGAGTGCGACTCGATATTTGAATGTGCTCTATAAAATTGTACTGTGAAATTGTGAAGTCATAGTGCAATTTCAAGAGAACTCCAGAGAGCACTCTATCCTCGTTTTCCTAGCCTACTAAGGCTGCTACTTCCCTGCCAGCAACGTTTCACTGGTATCAGAGCCCAGTTAGTTATTTCGCACGCTCCCGCCATATTCTAGACCCTATGGCCGGACCGTCTGATATGACGCCGGAACTCTGGAACGAATTTGTGGCGAATATGCGCCGAGAAATTGAACGCGAGGTGCGTGACCGGATCCTCGGCGAACTCCAGGAACGTGGACTCCTGGGCACACAGGTGCCGACGCCAGCACCTGCTGTGGTTTCTGCACGACCCAAAGCACCCGAACCTGAGCCGTTCATCCGTGGAAAACGTCACTTACCGGTGCGACGGTGGCTTTTCCAAGTGGAGGAATACCTCTCCCTTTGTCATGTCAACCGGGCGGAGTGGGCTCGGCACGCCAGCATGATGTTGAGGGGTGCAGCTGCTACTTGGTGGCAGAGTTGCCATGCTACGATTTCAACTTGGGAAGAGTTTTCTGCATCGCTATTAATGAACTTCGAGCCGGTCAACTCCATCGAGCGCGCACGTGACAACCTCGCTGAATTACGCCAACATCGCTCGGTCGCTGAGTACATCACCGCTTCCGCGAGCTCGTGCTTGAGATCCCTGACATCCCTGCTGCTGAACTGATGGACAAATTCAAGCGTGGGCTGAAGCCGAAAATCCGCACCGAGGTCGGACTCCGCGGCGCTACGACGTTGGATGAGATGATTCGTGTCGCCGAGCGTTTTGACACCATCAGCTTTACAACATACCAGCGATTCCAAGGACGAACCGGGCAGCACACCACTACTGGACCTACCTACCGCACCAACGGTCCTTCTCCCATGGAGCTCGGTGTGGTGGAACAGCGTGCACGCAACCAGTCCACGCTTACGTGCTACTCGTGCGGGAAAGTCGGCCACATCAAGCGACATTGCCCGAACCGCCGCAACTTTGAAAGGTCTCCGGGAAACGGACAGCGCGAGTAGCAGTGGGGCAGACCTCTGGCGCATCACATGCCCCGCTTCTCCTGACTCCATTATTCATCGGCACCTCTGAACTCTACACCACATCCAACGCTCCATTCCCCGCCATCATTCTATACGCAAAAATAAAGAATCGCTACGTTGACTTTTTGCTCGATACCGGTGCTTCAGCAAATTTCCTCTCTCCCTCAATTGCTGCTGAACTTTCTCTCCCCGAAGATCCCAACAGCAACCCGCAGGACGTGATCATGGCAGATGGTACTCGGCGGCGCTGCGGACCTACTCTCCTCCCTGTGCATTGCATGTTTGGAAGCTTGGAGGCGACGGTCACGTTCGAGCAACTGCACCTCGGCGGGTACGAAGGCGTTATCGGTCGACCATGGTTGCACCAGTTTGGACCGCGGATTTATTGGCGCAACGGAACTGTCACCGTCGGCAACTACGACCTCCCATCCCACTCCTTTCGCCGACCATGGTCATCCCCAACCAGTTCCGCCTTCATCAACCCATCCACCCCAACCTGTCCCATCTCCATCTTCCCATATTCCCCCTCTCCCTCCTCCTCGCATAGCTCCCGTGCAGCAGCCAACACCACCCGGCTCCCCCGAAGTGATCAACACACCTCCTCCTTCTCCACCCCACCCAACCCAGCAGCCACGACGTCCCATCATCCGCCCCGCCTCTGAAGTTGTCAATCCATCAGCCCCCACCCCTCCATCACCACCTCCTCCTCCTCATCTCCTAGTCATCTTCACCGCTCCCGAATTTGAACCATCACCCAACTCTCTCCCATCACCTATACAGAAGTTACTCCAAGGCTACACCGACGTCTTCCCCGAAGATCTTCCCGCCGAACTTCCACCCGAGCGTGCTATTGACCATAGCATCCGCCTCATTCCAGGTTCTACACCGCCCGTGCGCCCAACCTATCGCATGAGCACCGCTAAACTTTTGGAGCTCCGCCGTCAACTCGATGACCTTCTCGAGAAGGGTTTCATCCGCCCAAGCACCTCACCATACGCTGCCCCCGTGCTTTTCACCCGCAAGAAGGAAGGTGACTTGCGCCTTTGCATCGACTACCGCGCCCTCAACGCCATCACAATCAAGAATAAGTACCCGCTGCCCCGTGTCGAGGAGTTGTTCGACATGCTTGGGGAAGCAACAGTTTTCAGCAAGCTCGACCTACGCTCTGGTTACCACCAGATCCGGCTCGCCGAAGACGACATCAACAAGACGGCGTTTCGAACCCGCTACGGCCACTTCGAGTTCCGCGTACTTCCGTTCGGCCTCACCAACGCACCAGCCACGTTCATGGGACTCATGAACGACATTTTTCGGCCCTTCCTCGACCGCTTTGTCATCGTGTTCCTCGATGACATCCTCATTTTCAGCAATTCACTCGAGGAACACGCTCAGCACCTACGCATCGTCCTCGACAAGCTTCGCCAACACCACCTCTACGCCAAGCTCTCCAAGTGCACCTTCGCCCGTTCAAGCATCGGCTTTCTCGGCCATGTCATCAGCTCCAAAGGCATTGCTATGGACCCCGCAAAGGTCCAGTGCCTTGCTGATTGGCCAGCCCCACGCACGGTAGCGGAGCTGCAAAGTTTCATCGGCCTCGCCAAGTATTACCGGAAATTCATTTTCAACTTCTCTCACATCTGCGCCCCTTTGACCGATCTCTTCCGTCAAGGAGCTGCCTTTCAATGGGGACTACCGCAGCAGACTGCTTTCAACTCAATCAAATCAGCACTCACTTCTGCACCGGTCCTCACCGTCGCTGACCCTTCACGCCCATACTTCATATGGACCGATGCTCCCGATGTCGCTGTCGGTGCCATTCTTTGTCAAGACCACGGCCATGGGATGCAGCCACTTGCTTTCGAGTCACGCAAGCTTCAACCGGCAGAGCGCAACTACGCAACACACGATCGGGAGCTCCTTGCCATTGTCCACGCAATCAAGACATGGCGCTGTTACGTGGAGCTGCAGCCCGTCACTGTCTACACCGACCACCGCCCTCTTCAACACTTGAAAACGCAGCCTGTGCTCAGCCGCCGCCAAGCCCGATGGGCTGAGTTTTTGGAGCAGTTCGTACCCTCACTTCAGATTCTCTACCGCCCCGGAAAACTCAACCCAGCCGACATCTTGTCCCGACCACCACCACCAGCCCCACCACCCACCGACCAGCCCAAACCAACCACCAACCAGCCCCACCACTCCCCAACCAGCCCCACCTCATCACCTCCACCTCACACTCCGAACCCACCCTTGCAACTCCATGGAATCAGCAGCATCACTTGGGATGATACCTTCATCACGAAATTTCAGCGCGCCTACAAACGTGACCTGTTTTTTGTCAAGCAAGCTCCCGAGGACCCGGCCTACTCATTTGAAGACCCATTTTGGTACAACACCGTCACCAAGACCATTTGTGTCCCTGCAGATCGCTCCTTACGACAGCTGCTACTCTCCGAATACCACGACACCGTTACCGGCAGCCACTTTGGTGTTGAGAAGACCTACGCACGCCTCTCCAACGACTACCATTGGCCACGCATGCATGCTGATGTGCGTGACTTCATACGCACCTGCCGCACCTGCCAACAACTCAAAGCACGCACCACCAACCGCTACGGACTCCTTCAGCCCATCCCTCCACCTACCAAAGTGTGGGATGAAGTCACCATGGACTTCATCATGGATCTGCCCCGCACACCCCGCAGCTACAACGCTATCCTAGTCGTCGTCGACCGACTCTCCAAAATGAGCCACTTCATTCCTACCCACACAACCGTCACCGCACCCGAAACAGCCCGACTCTTCTTCGATCACATAGTCCGCCTCCATGGTCTCCCATCCGCCATCATTTCAGACCGTGACCCCCGCTTCTTGAGTAACTTTTGGCAGAGCCTCTTCAAGCTTCACGGAACCCGGCTGAAGTTTTCTACCGCGTATCACCCTGAAACGGACGGACAAACCGAGCGGACGAACCGCACGCTTGAAGACTCCCTCCGTGCACAAGTTACTGCTCGCCAAATTGATTGGGATTTCCACCTCACCGCCATCGAGCTCGCATACAACAGCACACCCCACCTTTCCACCGGCCAGCCACCCTTCTACCTTGCAACCGGACAGCACCCCCGCCTCCCCATGACCCCACCCCCCCATCTCTCCCACGCACCAGCAGCCTTTGAGTTCCTCACCTCACTCGAATCAGCCATTGATGCCGCTCGCACCTCCATCCTTAAAGCTCAAGCCAAACAGACCCACTATGCCAACTCCCACCGCAAATATATACGCTTCAAGGTTGGCGATCAAGTGTTACTCTCCACTGACCACCTCCCTCTCCTACGCAAAGGCACAACCAGAAAACTCGCCCCTCGCTTTATTGGCCCGTTCACCATCACCCGAGTCCTCTCACCAGTCACCTACCGTCTCCAACTGCCCAGCTATATGAAGATTCACCCCGTCTTCCATGTCCAGCGCCTCCGCCCTTTCCGTGCACCTTCACACGACCGTCCAGCCACACGCCAACTGCCACCGATGTTCGAAGGCAGCCCCGGCCTGTTTGAGGTTGCATCTATCGCTGCACATCGCGACACACCTCATGGTCGCGAGTTTCTTGTTCATTGGAAGGACCAGCCCACTAGTGACGACTCGTGGGAACCAGAGAGCCACCTTGACCGTGCCGCAACTGCTGTGAATCAGTATTTGACCAGCCACGGTTTGGCGCCGTGGACGGCGCCACTTGGAGGGGGAAGTAATGTAACAGTGTGGCAGCCGAATGCTGCCAAGTACAGTGCAGGTGGGCGGAAGTCAAGCGCCACCTCACCAACTGTTCGTATTGGTCAAACGCCTCAACCTGCAGCTGGGCGACCAGGTCCTGACGCACAGCCCAACACAAACTCTCGCGCGAAAATTACGAAACGCAGAACACCGAAGTTCCGACCGCTCGCCGACTTCGCCAACAACACCGACGAAATCACAGCCCCGTAACCAAGCTCGCCGTCCAATCCCGTATCGCAATAATTCTCTGAATTTCACGGCAGGTTCATTTCAAAGGGGTTGGGTTACCATTGAGAAATTCAGAGAGAGTCGCGACTTGGGAGTGCGACTCGATATTTGAATGTGCTCTATAAAATTGTACTGTGAAATTGTGAAGTCATAGTGCAATTTCAAGAGAACTCCAGAGAGCACTCTATCCTCGTTTTCCTAGCCTACTAAGGCTGCTACTTCCCTGCCAGCAACGTTTCACTCGATGTTGACTTAGGAAGTTAGCCGTAGATGAGGCAGAGTAGGTTATGCGTTACAGCCGTCGATTCAGCTACGTGTTGTGAGAATACATGCATGTCATGTCTAAACGTCTAACGCCTGGATCCGAATGACACGACGTCGCTCGCGCAAGTCTCCCGATACTAGCGCGCCGTAAGGCAATGTCGCCACGTGCAGCTTCGAGAATACGCATGCGATCCAATCGCAGCGCGCTTTGGGACCCATTGACCATTCGTCGCGCGCTCTCAGGTCACAATCATCGACCTGAGTCAGCCGAACCTCCTGCTCACAGTAACTCCATGCGCCATGTGGCGATACCCCAAGTGGCAAAGGAGTTGATGATGCGGCACAGCTGCTGGAGCCGCGGGGAGCAGCGAGTTGGCTAGATTTGGACGTGCGACGGCGACGCCGAAAGCCGACGACGGGCTGGCGAACGGGATGGCGGATGAGATGGCGGATGAGATGGCGGGGTCTGGAGTGAGGCGAACGGTGAGATGGGGTGGGCGTGCGAGGCCGATCAGAGATGGGTGCCCCGCAACGTATACGACGCATGGCATACACCCCCCGCCCCGTCCCCCCTTCTCTTCCCCCTCTCCTATCGTCCCTCCTCCACGCTCTCGCTCTTCCCTCTGAAGTCAAGAAGCGACGAACTTTCATCATCTGTTTTTCTTCTCCATATCGTCGTGTCACGTTGCTCCTTCCTTCTCAGAATCGCCCTTTTGCCCTCTCCTGCCGGATTTCCAACGGTCACGTCGTTGCTGCCACCTGGCTCACCTGCCACCTCCACTCACCAGGTACACACGCCGTTCTTTTGTCAGCGGCATCATTTTCGTCCTCTGCCTCCGGCTTCCCGTGTGTCCTGCCATCCTGCTCCGCCAGTCGTTCTTCTCGCTGCTATATCATCCCGCGAGGTGGGCATCCCCTCTGCACCCTTCTTGTGCTGTTGCATCTGAAAGTGACCAAGTCCTCTATTTACCCATCATTAGACTCTCAGCGCACCTGTTAACTTCCTCACCACTTCATTCCCTCTCCAAGTTCACCTCATTCATTCATCAACTTTGCTTTCTCTGCCACGACATCGTGCTTTCCATCGTGCTTTCCACTGTGGGTACTCCAGCCAATCGTGCCATCCATCTCCTCGTTCACCACTCACCTCACGAGGTTGGTATCTCTACCCTCATGGCTTTTACTCTCGCCACTCTCCACACTCGGAATGCATCTCCTTCATCCTCTTCATGGCTTCTAATCTCGCCCTCCCAGCTCTTGCCATTGCATGAAATAGTTCTTTCGCCCGTGAGTGTCACCCCTGTCCGTTCGCCTCTTCTCCTTGCCCCCCCTCCTACCCTCGTCCATTCCACCAACCCTCCTCCCTCGTTTGGTCCCTTACCGGTGCTCTGACCGCATCTCAAAATGCAGTTGCCCTTGTTGCCCACGTCCTCTCTGCCGCTTTCAAACTCAGCTGCTGCTCCTTTGCTGCCTGCCTCACTCCTGCTTTGGCTACGCCTTGGGCTTGTCCCTGTGCCATTGTCTCCCAGCTTTCCACCGGCGCCTTGGACGCCTTATGACCTTAAATGCTAACTTTATTAACCATCTAAAGGATTTTCTCCCAGCTGAATCTATCCTTCACGTCTGACTGTCTCGTTGCCGCCATTCTGCCCTTTCTGTAATGCAGCAAGTGGGTGTGCTATATTTGGCGTGGAAAGTATGGCCGGAGCAGACGAGTGGAAAGAGGCGATGGAGAAGAAAATGAGAGCATTGAACGCGCAGTTGGAAGAGACAAGGAGGGAGGTTGCAGCAACCAAGGGGAAACTGGAGGAAACTGAGAAGAGGCGAGTTGAAGTGAGGGCGATGGTTCATGGGGATCTGACAGAGCTCAATGAGCTAATAAATTCAAAGATTCTAGGCTAAATTTGCTCATCAATTTTTGGTACGGTACCAGTGCTGGTATGTGTCACAGTATTAACCAGTGGGTGTACGGTAAGATTTTCTACCTGTAGAGATTGACACCCTCCTTGTACAACCCTAGCCTAGAGTGACCTAGATAGATAGGTACGGTATTACATTGGTTGGTGCTGTAAAAACGAAATCAGCTTTGGCTGTACACTACAGAAGCCCCAATTTCCTTCCTAGACCAGCATGCTTTGTAACAGGGAATAACACCCAACACAAGGTACGGTAGTACGATGCGTGGGATGGAATGGAGAGCAGAGCTGGAGCATGTACCTGTGTGATTATTAAAACACCAGCTGTGGCAGATGCTGCTGGTGCGCACTCGAGTAGTCACGGTCTTTCTCGCATCTCACAAACACCCTCTACTCTACACCTCAACACTTGTTTCTCACAGCACGTAATGTAGTCAACCTCGCCTAACAGGCTGCTGAGAATGGCAGCAGGTGACAACACAGGGAGAGGAGTTGAATCTGTGGAGCTAGAAAGAATGACTTTCAAGTGGCATGCAGGAGATGATGACTTGGATGTCTCTTGAAATTATCTCAAGAGCGTCGCAGTGCCGCAGTGATCCAAACAGCTCTTCCAATATTTCTCTAAGATCTCTGTGTGTCGCCTCGCCGCCACTCACATTAATTGACATGCTTCAGCAAGGCTGACCCATTGTACCTGAATTCAATGTTTGCAACGATAGAGAAAGGGCAAGGATCAGATAAGCAACGCATGAAGTGATAGGAATGAGGCATGGGATGAGGTGTGCTCGCAAAGCTGCCTAGAGCACACAGACGTGGCTGTTGATATGGCTCAACATGTGATATGCCTTCACCATGAGCTGTTTGGAGTGCTGATAATTCACATTCCAGCCTTACTAGCTCTGCCCGTGCCCAGAGCATCACCTCCCTGGCAGCCTCACTTCCCTGCACGCCCTGCAATGTGACAGCTAGAATCAGCTGCGGGGATGCAGTATACGGTACCGTGCATGGGGGGTGGGGGGGGGGGGGGGGGAGGGAGGGGATGGGGATGGGGAGGAGGTGGGGCAAGGAAAAGGAAGGCGGGGTTGATTGTAAAGATCTTTGAGAGATCTCTGCTGCCACCATTAACCAACCACCAAGGAGGAGAGGGAGGAGGGAGTAGCGGAAATGAGGGGGGTGAGGGTAGAGGGACGGTTGAATTGATGGGGGGTTGGAGACTCCAATGAAGAGGAAAGCAAGAGGAGAGATGTGAGCGGAGATAGGAGGGGGCGTGGGGACATGGAGGGGGTTTTGGGAAATACGGTAGAAGGCGATCTTGACGCAGGAGATGGCAAAAAACAGAAGTGTTTGTCTGCGAGTGCAAAGGCCATGGTTCTGTTGTAATGCTGCTGCTGAAATGGGAGGGGATCAATGTGATGGTGGGAAAAGAATGTGTATCCAGGATAGAGAGGACCGAATGGTTTGTGCATGGGGTGAATGTAAACTAGGGGCACAACACAATGACATGAAGGGCTTGGCATGATGAGATGAAAGGCATGGTGGATTGTGTTTTAGGAGTTGAATGTGGATGTTGGGGGGAAGGGGAGAATGGTGGTCTGTGGTGAGGGGTGGGTAGCTTGCCTCGCCTGTCACGATGTCTTATGCCACCCAGGAAGGAGATTGTGGGCTATGTTGGATTATACGCGTTTGGCGTACATACGCGTGTCGTATATACGCCACCGTATATACGCTAAACGCGGGAGGGGTCTGATCCAGGATACGCATTTCCGGGCAGCTAAAAAGTTTCTCGGGCAGGGAAGAAAACCCTTCTGGGAGTGCAGCAAGGGGGTTTTTTGGTGGGTTGTGTTTCTCCATAAAAAAACCTACCCATAATTTTTTTTTCCCCCATGTTAAAATTATCCCCCATACATAGAACAAGGTGCCTCACTACTTCCTAGTCTACTCTACCCCCCTACTCCCTCTACTGATACTCGTCCGCCAAGACGTCGTCCTCACCCTCCTCCTCCTCCATCTCTTCCGCGATCTTGTAGCCAACGGGGATTGGCGGCTCCACCTCATTCATGCGCACAACTCGCGGCATAACATCATGGCGCGTGTGCCATCCACGCACAACGTTCCAGTTGTGCGTGACGTACACCAAATCCGCGCACTTAGCGGATCCGAGACGGTTCCGGCGCGCAGTGTGGACTGATTCCCACTTCGCCCATCCACGCTCACACGGAGATGCCGAGACGGGCTGCGAGAGAATCTTTATGGCGAGCGACGCCAGCTGCGGCGCATCCGTCCCATTCCACTGCCACCACTTAACCATGCTGTATGTGCCCGCCTTTACCTTCTCCCTCTGTGCAATGGCTTCAGGCATCCCGAAACTCCCTTTGAGGTCAAGGTTAGACCTCAGCTGGTCCCCCAATGCGAGTAAATAGTCGCACTCATCATCCCCCTCTTCCCCCCGATTGGTGAGGAACTCCGCATGCTTGGTGAGGAACGCCTTGAACACCCTTGTGCATTCCACATCCCCGCCGAAGATGTCCTCCTCTTGGTTGGCGGGGTTGAGGATGCGTCCCGCCACGTGCATGGCGCATGCAAGACTCCCGTCCCACCTGTCTTTCAGGATTTTGCGGATCGCCTGCTTGTCGGTGCTGGACAGATGCTCCTCATCCGCCTCGACAATGGCCTCCACATCCTCGGTAAGTTGGAGCATAACGTCGTACAGTCGCCCCATCATCCCCTTAGCTTCCCCATCCGTCTGCCGCATTGCCATGAAGGGGAGCTTCATGAGTTTCACGAAGAACTCTGCGCTCTTCCACCAAGCCGCATCGAGTACCAGCGCGGCAAACCCATCCGCTGCTTTTTGTCGATCCGCATCCCCCGCCGCCCAAGCTTTCCACAGGTCGGAGAGAACCATCTGCGTAAGGGAGTTACGAAGGGCACAAAGACGGGACACCGATATATACTGGGTGCCGAAGCGAGTCCCCGCTGGCTTCAACGTCTGCATCACGCTCCCCTCCACCAGCTCCGGCGTCCGCAAGTACCCCCGCGTCCAGTGGTGGTTGCGGACGAACGAAGTCATTTCCCCAGTCCGCTTCACCACCCTTTTCGCCCACCCAAGCTTCCCCACATCCTCCATGAGGAGATCCAGGACGTGGGTCGCACAAGGGACAACCTGGATGTGGGGCCATTCTGCAATCAACTGACGGCAGGCACCCGTGTAGTTGGAGCCCCCGTCCATTCAAAAGGCGACGATGTTCTCCGCACCCACCTCCTCCACGACGGGCCTCAGTAACCCCGCAATATAACCCCCCGTCTTCTTCTCCATGTTGCAGTCCACGCACATATGCAGCACGGCGGCCGCGTCGTTAACAAGGAAGACATTCGCCTGCGGCCTCCCGGCCCTGTCCGTCATCATGTCGGACGCGACGGTTACTCCAATCTTCTTCCAGCTTGCTTTGATGCCCACCAACCCGCTTTCGATGCCACGGCGGCATGCTTGCAGACCTGTACCGCCGATGTACTTCCGCCCTGGAGGAACATAACCGTCGCCGGCGCGGGCGACGTCCCTCATCGCGTTGACGAAGAGAGGATGGTCTACGATGTGCTCCGCAATGTGACATCCCGCAAACATCAGCGCCAGCGACTGATGTGCATCGCGTTTTTTCCCTGCTGCATCACCATCGAGATAGTCGGTTATGCGGGACCGCTTCCCGCTTGGGAGCACCGAGGCAATCGCCGCCTCACTCGATCTACGCCTTTCCTCTGCATCAGCGGCCTTCTTCTCATACATGGACTTCATCTCGACGCGAACATCATGCGGTGCATTCTTGCAAAGTGACACCTCCCGGCGCTTCATGTTCTTCCATGACGTCAGGTGTTGCGCGCAACGGATGGCGGCACCAGAGAAGACAAGGGGGCAGTATTTGCACTCAAACTGCTGTGACTTGCCCTCTTCCCGCTTTATGAGCCTGAAGTTTTTAAACACAGGGTGTTTAACATTGGGAAGGTATTCCCGTGACGCAGTCGGAGGAACCCTCGCACTCTCCTCTGTCTGTACGGACGGCGATGTGGGTGGTGGAGAACAAGACATAGCGCGCTAACTAGCTAGCGGGAGTTGAAAACCGAATGAGATGGACATTTTGACGAGTGGCTAAATAGCATGCTGGGTGACGGGGATGAGGACACGAGTGGTTGGACTAGATAGATGAAGTGTGTTTGAATGGGGTGAAGCGGAGTGATTGAATTGTGGAGACGTGCTTGCGCGACTCCACATACTTGACCATGCAATTTTGAACGTGCAAATTGTGAAGGTCGTAATCGCGACTCCAGGACACGATTCCAATTTCCAGCCACGACAGCCACCTGACGTGCAATTTGAGATCACAGAATTGCTCGTCGTGCAATTCCGCAGCTTTTGAGCACTTCGAAATTTTTTGGGTAGGCGGGCTGCCCCGAAAACATTTTGGGCTGCGTATAGCGTTTTCGCTAGCGTTTAGCGTATAGCGTGTACACGCTAGCGTAGAAACGCTACACGCAAAAGGTCCAAAGCGTATAATCCAACATAGATTGTGGGGTGGTCAGCTCCTTGTGCTGCTTCACACATGCTTGGGTCTACTGTGTACCGAACTGTAAAGATTGGGAGAAGTGGCAGCCGTGAATGAGCGGTTTAGAGAAAGTGAAAGTGCTTTGAAAAAGGCTAGGATGGGATGGATTGGGAGGAGAATGGGTGTGGTGACAAAGGGTTAGGGGAGGCGGGGGGTAGAAAGATGTGGCAATTCTGCAGCGATCAAATCCGATAGGTATGATGCTGGAGCGACACATGCGATGCCACAGTGCAAGTTAGCCACCTGCAGACATGCTCACGACACTGTAATGTGCGCACAGCAGTGATGGATGGGAGAGATTGCGAGTGAATAAGGAAGCTCATGCTGGTTCTAAAAAAATCTCTCTACAAGCTTGAAATCATCTTCATACATGGCATCAGGCTTGCACCCGTCCATTCTTAATGTGGAGCTTAAGAGCTGTGTTCATTCAGCATGCAATGAGCAACCTGCATATACCCCCCCACTGTCACAACCTCACACCCACAGCTCCTGCTGCCTAGATCTGCCCTTCCATGTCTCCCTCGAGCCCGCATCTCCGCTTCACTCCTCGCCCACCGCACCCCCATCCACTTGCCGCCCTGCCTTGACATGAGCGTGCATGGACGAAGGATGCGAGGCATGGGGAAGGGCATAGTTGAGGAAGTGGAGCCGGGCAGCTTGCGGGTGAGCACGAAGGACACGGCGCGGCGGAACATGCACAGACGAGACACGAGACTCGCCCATGGCGTCACCTGCACTGGCGGGGTGGGGGGGTGGCGTCACCTGCAATGGCGGGGTGGGGGGGTGGCAGCTCCACAGCGTCACCTGCACTGGCGGGGTGGGGGGGTGGCAGCTCCACAGCGTCACCTGCACTGGCGGGGTGGGGGGGTGGCAGCTCCACAGCGTCACCTGCACTGGCGGGGTGGGGGGGTGGCAGCTCCACAGCGTCACCTGCACTGGCGGGGTGGGGGGGTGGCAGCTCCACAGCGTCACCTGCACTGGCGGGGTGGGGGGGTGGCAGCTCCACAGCGTCACCTGCACTGGCGGGGTGGGGGGGTGGCAGCTCCACAGCGTCACCTGCACTGGCGGGGTGGGGGGGTGGCAGCTCCACAGCGTCACCTGCACTGGCGGGGTGGGGGGGTGGTAGCTCCACAGCGTCACCTGCACTGGCGGGGTGGGGGGGTGGCAGCTCCACAGCGTTACCTGCACTGGCGGGGCCAGACCCGCCACCCGACCACCACAGCTGCCTCCCCACTCTCGCTGCTGCCGCTGACGCTCCTCAGATTCGGATTCTGACGAAGGGATCGCACCCTGCCGCCCCTGCCAGTCGGTGGGCCCTTGCCAGCAGCAGAGGCCGTGAGAGCACCAGTCAGCCCGTAGTCGTCTGAAGCAATGCTGGAGCTTTCAGCTGGAGTGACCCAGGCCTGCATACCTTTACCGGGTTGTGCCCCCCGCAGCACACGGCGATGACTGAGACGTATGCGGCGTCCAGCAGACCACTCACTCACTCGTGTGGTACCGCATGCACGCTACTGACGCCTTCAGCTGGCTGTCCACGCCCGTTCTCACGTGCTCGATGCGCTGCATGAGCGCCTCTGTGCCAGCTCCAGTGCGTGGGCGAGTGCAGCAGGTCCGAGATCTCTGGTCGTTACAGTCAATGATCTGCCCAGCAGCTATCATCTGGTTGCGTTCTATCGGCGTGATCTGTTCACCAGCCCCACCGTCTGCCACAGAAAGGAACAAGAGGGGACAAGGAGGACTGTGGCTAGCAGGAGGGCGGCAGGAGAAGACGAAGAGTGATAAATCAGAAAGGCGTCAAAGCGTGACTGTGATAGAGCTACGTACAGAGACAGAGCAAGCAGGACAGCAGTGCACTCAACGACCCTGCCTCTGTGCTGGGCTGAGCTCGTCACCCACTCCTCACGCTCACGCCCACCTCGCTTACCCCCTCCCTCCCCTGTGTCAAACATTATATATGTTATGCTTGTGTAGGCTACAGTGGGTTAGCCTATAGGGGGTACACAATTCTAGGGTTTCCTACTTGTACTCATTTCACTGCTAGTTCATTCATTCCTGTTCGCTTATTCTCACATGGTATAGAGCGGGTCCTTCTACGGACCGTTTTTTTTGGGCCCACCGAAGCGCCCCCCGAGGCGCGATCTTTTTTTTAGCGACCCCTCGGGTCGCCATTTCCCCTGCGGCCCCGCCGCCTTCACTGACGCGGCCCCGCCGCCCTCTCTGTCGCGGCCCCGCCGCCTGCTCTCACGCGGCCCCGCCCCGGCTCCTTCGCGGCCCCGCCGCCTGCTCTCGCGCGGCCCCGCCCCGGCTTCTACGCGGCCCCGCCCCGGCTTTCACGCGGCCCCGCCGACGGCTTTGTCGCGGCCCCGCCCAAGCCCTTACGCGGCTCCGCCGCCTGCTCTCACGCGGCCCCGCCCCGGCTCCTTCGCGGCCCCGCCGCCTGCTCTCGCGCGGCCCCGCCCCGGCTTCTACGCGGCCCCGCCCCGGCTTTCACGCGGCCCCGCCGACGGCTTTGTCGCGGCCCCGCCCAGGCCCTTACGCGGCTCCGCCGCCTGCTCTCACGCGGCCCCGCCCCGGTTCCTTCGAGGCCCCGCCGCCTGCTCTCGCGCGGCCCCGCCCCGGCTTCTACGCGGCCCCGCCCCGGCTATCACGCGGCCCCGCCGACGGCTCTGTCGCGGCCCCGCCCAGGCCCTTACGCGGCCCCGCCGCCTGCCCCCGTCGCGGCCCGGTCACCTCCTGACGGCCCCGCCGTCCCTTCCTGACGGCCCCGCCGTCCTCTCCTGACGGCTCCTGCCGTCCCCTTCTACCGGCCCCGCAACTGCACCTGCTGGCCCCGCCGCTGCACCTACCGGCCCCCCACCACCCACCCCCCCCTTTTCCCGTCGCCTGTCGAGGCGACCTGAGGGGGCCGCTTGCGGAGGGGTGGCAGGTGTGTGGCCTCCCCTGCTTCTCCTCCTCCTTCATCTCCCACTGCAGCAGCCGAGCCGCCCCACAGCCGAGCCGCCCTGCCGCCGAGCCGCCGGGTCGCTGAGCTGCTGAGCTGCAATTGCTGCCGAGCCGCCCTGCCGCCAAGCCGCCGAGTCACCGAGCTACTGAGCTGCAGTTGCTGCTGAGCCGCCTTGCCGCCGAGCCGCCCGAGTCGCCCGAGCCGCCGAGCCGCCGAGCTGCCGAGCCGCTGAGTCGCCGAACCTACTCTTCCCACCACTGGTGAGCTCTTGCCCTGCTAGCACGCTGCGCGTCGCCTGCTTGCCTGCCTGCCTGCCTTTTGGCTTGCCTGGGTGCCTGCCTCCCTGCTGCTAGTCCTGCTCCTGCTTCTACTTGCGGAGCCAAATGCAGCCCCAGCGACGCCGGCGTGAGTCCCTCACGCCGCAGCAGCTGCATGAGTGGTACGCTGGTTGGGGCTGTAGGGGTGGCGACGCTACTCCTACTACCACTCCTGCTGCTTCTACTCGTGGTGGCGGCCAGATGCAGCTCCCGCGACCCTCTCGCGTGTCTCTCACGCCTCGCCAGCTTCGTGAGTGGTACGCTCAGAGTGGAGGGTCTCTCAGTGCTGTTCGCTGCTCTTACGTGATTCGCACTGGTACTCGGACTGGTCAGCCTTGTGGGACACGTAGTCATACACAGTCCCGCTACTTCGCCCGTCTGAGCGACGCCTGGCGTACCGTGTTTGGCGACGAGGCTGAGCTTCCCGACTGGGTGGAGTTGCTTAGGCAGAGGGTAGATATATATGCTCTTGACTATGATGCTATTCTCACTGCCATGTATGCATTGCCTACTAGTGCTGACCGTGCAGGTCACCTGTGCGTCCCGCCTGACCCAGGTATAGGACCTGCTGCTCTAGCTACTGGTGAGGCTGCTGCTCTGGGTGCTAGTGAGTCTCCTGCTCCAGGTACAGGTGCGGCTGCTGCTCTAGGTGCTAGTGAGTCTGCTTCCTCAGGTGCGGGTGAGGCTGCGCTCTCAGGTACCGCGTTGGCTTCGGCCTCCCTCACCTTTACACTTGACTCTGGGGCTTCTCGCTCCTTCTTTCGGGACCGCACCACACTCACGCCGCTTGGTCGGCCGGTTGCAGTCTCCCTGGCTGACCCCTCTGGGGGTCCTGTCCTCGCTCACTTCTCCACTGTCCTCCCGTGTCCGGCTGCCCCCTCGGGCACCCTGTCTGGCCTGTACCTCCCCTCGTTCTCGACGAACTTGGTGAGTGGTGCAGACCTACAGGATGCGGGGGTTCACCAGTTCACTCCTGCGAGTCAGCGGGTGACCCACTGCACGGACGCACGCACAGGCCGGCACCTGGCCACGTTCTCGCGTCGGCCGGGGTCGAGCCTCTACACCCTGACCACTGAGTCTCCTCCTGTCCCCGCGTCCGGTCAGGTAGCAGCGTCGGGTCAGGTGTTTGCTGCTGCGTCCAGGTCTGGTCCTGAGTCTGCCCCCTGTACTTGTCGCCTCCTGTCTCACGAGACTCTCCTGTGGCACCACCGTCTTGGCCACCCCTCCTTGCCCCGTCTTCGGAGCATGGCTTCCCGTGTCCTTGTCTCTGGTCTTCCCCAGTCTCTCCCTCCTCTCCCCTCCGGGCCAGGACCTTCCTGTGTCCCCTGTGTCGAGGGTCGCCTCCGGGCTACTCCTCACTCCTCCCACTTCCCCCCGATAGAGGCTCCCCTGCAGACGCTTCACATGGATGTGTGGGGCCCAGCCCCCGTCCGTGGGCAGGATTACGAGCGCTACTTCCTGTTGGTGGTTGACGACTACTCGCGTTACACCACAGTCCTCCCCTTGCGCAGCAAGGGTGAGGTCACTGAGGTGCTGATCGACTGGATCCGCGAGGCTCGTCTCCGGCTCAGGAAGAGCTTCGGCTCGGACTTTCCTGTTCTGCGTCTGCACTCGGACAGAGGCGGAGAGTTCTCCTCTGGCCTTCTGCGTGCCTACTGTCGTGCGCGAGGCATCCGCCAGTCCTTCACGCTTCCGGACTCACCACAGCAAAATGGGATTGCTGAGCGCCGCATTGGCATGGTCATGAATGTCGCTCGTACGTCCATGATGCATGCGGCTGCCCCCCATTTTCTGTGGCCGTTTGCGGTGAGGTACGCGGCGCATCAGCTCAACCTTCACCCCCGGGTCTCTCGGCCTGCGATGTCCCCAGCCTTGCTGTGGACAGGGAAGGTTGGCGATGCGTCTGTGTTCCGTGTCTGGGGATCTCGGGCGTTTGTCCGCGACTTGTCTGCGGACAAGCTGTCCCCTCGTGCTGCTCCCTGTGTCTTCCTTGGCTTCCCCACTGACGCCCCAGGGTGGCAGTTTTACCACCCCTCCTCTCGTCGTGTTCTGTCCTCCCAGGACGTCACGTTCGACGAGTCAGTCCCCTTCTACCGTCTCTTCCCCTACCGCACTCCTTCCCTCCCCCCTCCCCCGGACTTCCTTGTACCGGTTCCCCCCCCGGTAGACACCCTCCCCCCTCAGGTTCCTGCCCCCTCAGGTGTGTCCCAGGTAGACGCCGTTGACCCGGTCGAGGTTACAGGTGACTGGTGCTGCTGCGGGTGCTGAGCCTGGGGGTGCTGACTCAGGGGGTGCTGTGCGCGGGGGTGATGAGCCTGGGGGTGCTACTGCTGGGGGTACTGGGCCTGCGGGTGCTACTGCGGAGAGTGCGGAGCCTGGGGGTGCTGAGCAGGGGGGTGCTGTGCCTGGAGGTGATGGGTCTGGGGGTGCTGGGTCGGGAGCTGCTGAGCCTGGGGGTGCTGCGTCTGGAGCTGCTGAGCCTGGGGTTTCTCCTGCTGCTGCGTCTCGCCGGGAGCCCCTCTCTCCACAGGAGCTGCGCGAGTGGTTCGCTCGCCGCTGGAGGCGTGCTGCTGAGTCTGGAGGTGCTGCTGGAGCTGGAGCTGGAGCTTCTTCGACCGTCGAGGGTGCGGGTGCTGCCGGTCCCGGAGCTATTGGACCTGCGGGTCCTCCTGGAGCTGGAGCTGCTGAGGGCGTTGGTGCTGAGCCTGCTGCTGTTGGTCCTGCCGCTGGAGGTGTGGGTGGCGCTGGTGCTGTCTCTGAGGGCGCTGGTGCTGTCCCTGCTGCGTCTGGAGCTGCTGAGCCTGGGGTTTCTCCTGCTGCTGCGTCTCGCCGGGAGCCCCTCTCTCCACAGGAGCTGCGCGAGTGGTACGCTCGCCGCTGGAGGCGTGCTGCTGAGTCTGGAGGTGCTGCTGGAGCTGGAGCTGGAGCTTCTTCGACCGTCGAGGGTGCGGGTGCTGCCGGTCCCGGAGCTGCTGGACCTGCGGGTCCTCCTGGAGCTGGAGGTGCTGAGGGCGTTGGTGCTGAGCCTACTGCTGTTGGTCCTGCCGCTGGAGGTGTGGGTGGCGCTGGTGCTGTCGCTGAGGGTGCTGGTGCTGTCCCTGCTGAGTCTGGAGCTGCCGCGCGGCCTCGGCCGTACTTCGTTCCGCTCCTACAGCAGGTTCTTGGTCTTTCTCCTTCGGTAGAGTGTCCACAGCCTGTCCAGTCGCAGTCACTGTTGGAGCCTTCCTCTCCTCTGCCTGCTCCCTCTCCTTACACTGGTCCTACTGGAGGTCTTGCTGAGCGTCGTGAGCCTGCGTCTCGTCCCGCGTCGCCTGTTCGTGCTGCTCGCGCTAGTGGTCGCGGTTCGCGCCAGCGTCCTCCTCCTGTCCCTGGCACGCACCGGATGTCTCTGCGTCCGTCCACTGCTCCTCTGCGTGCCCCTTTGCCTTCGCCTCCTGAGTCCTCTCTTCCTGCGCTTGCCGACCCTGAGTCGGACTCTCTTCGCGCTGCCAGTCCTACTGTCACGCGTCTGCTTGCTACTGTCGTCACTGACCCCTCTTTTGAGTCCACTGCTGCGTCTGCTCTAGTCGCTGAGCTCGTTGACTTTGCTGCTCGCTGTCGTCTCGACTACGCTGCTGGTCTTGTTGCTGAGTCTGCGTCTGTCTGTCCTCCGTCCGTCGGGGGTGAGTGTGCTCTTGGCACGGACGTCCTAGAGGACAGACAGGAGGAGTTACAGTGTCTAGCGGCTGCTTCACCTCATCTCGCGTCTGTACTGCTTGCCCCTGAGGGAGACCCGGATGCACTAGACATCCCGACTCCGCGTTCTTACGCGGAGGCCGTAGAGGGTCCCTACTCCTCTCAGTGGCAGGCAGCTATGGATGCAGAGATGGCTTCCTGGAAGTCCACAGGCACCTACGTTGACGCAGTTCCCCCTCCTGGGGCGAACATCGTCAGTGGCATGTGGATCTTCCGGGTGAAGCGGCCGCCGGGCTCTCCACCTGTCTTCAAGGCGCGGTACGTTGCTCGTGGCTTCAGTCAGCGGCAGGGAGTTGACTACTTTCAGACCTTCTCTCCCACCCCGAAGATGACCACTCTTCGGGTGCTGCTGCACATAGCCGCTCAGCGCGACTACGAGCTTCACTCTCTCGACTTCAGCACTGCGTTCCTGCAGGGTAGCCTGCACGAGGAGATCTGGCTGCGCCGTCCACCTGGCTTCACTGGGACTTTCCCTCCTGGCACCCAGTGGAGCCTCCGACGGCCAGTCTACGGTCTCCGCCAGGCACCGCGTGAGTGGCACGACACACTGAGGACTACGCTTGCGGCTCTTGGGTTTGCTCCTTCTACTGCTGACCCGTCGCTGTTTCTGCGCACCGACACTTCACTGCCGCCGTTCTACATCCTCGTGTACGTCGACGACTTGGTCTTTGCCACAGCGGACACTGCTGGACTCGCCTACGTGAAGTCCGAACTGCTGAAGAGACACACGTGCACAGACCTGGGTGAACTGCGCAGCTACCTTGGCTTGCAGATCACTCGGGACAGAGCACGCCGCACCATTACCTTGACTCAGTCACACATGGTGCAGCAGGTCCTTCAGCGCTTCGGCTTCACGTACTCCTCGCCTCAGACCACTCCTCTGCCTACTCGCCACTCACTCTCAGCTCTGCCTTCGGATGAGTCCGTAGAGTCGAGTGGTCCGTATGCAGAGCTTTTTGGCTGCCTCATGTACCTGATGACCTGCACACGACCTGACCTTGCATATCCTCTGAGCATTCTTGCACGCTATGTTGCTCCTGGGAGACACAGACCAGAGCACATGGCTGCAGCGAAGAGGGTATTGCGCTACCTGTGCAGTACGTCGGGCATGGGGCTTGTGCTTGGAGGGCGGAGTCCAGTGGTCCTTACCGGCCACGCGGACGCTTCTTGGGCTGACGACCAGGCTACGCAGCGGTCGTCACAGGGTTACACCTTCAGCCTTGGTTCCGGCTCTGTCTCGTGGCGGTCTACTCGCTCGTCTTCGGTTCTCGGCTCCAGTTGTGAGGCTGAGATCTACGCCGGGGCCATGGCTGCACAGGAGCTTCGCTGGCTCACCTACCTGCTGACTGACCTTGGAGAGCCGCCTCGTTCTCCTCCAGTGCTGTACGTAGACAACAAGGCCATGCTGGCCTTGTGTCGAGAGCAGCGCTTGGAGCACAGAACGAAGCACATTGCTCTCCGCTACTTCCTTGCTCGTGAGCTGCAGCAGCGTGGTCAGTTGCGACTTGCGTACGTGGCCTCTGAGGCCAACACTGCTGATGTGTTCACCAAGGCACTCGCGCCTTGTGACCATCAGCGCTTTTGCACCCAGCTGGGTCTTGTGCCTGTCTTGCCTCACTTGCTCTCCTCTTGACTTCACTTGTACTGTGACATATATATATACCTGCTCTTGCTTGTCTAGTTTTATATATATGTCTGTACTCCTGCATGTGAACTGGCCTCTGGCCCTGCTCTTGTGCTCGGACTGTGTGGTGACTTTGTGATCCACCCTGAGCTTGCTTTGCTTTGCTTGACTGGTCTTGTGACCCCTTGTTCTCCCCCACTTTGCCTATGGGGGTGTGTCAAACATTATATATGTTATGCTTGTGTAGGCTACAGTGGGTTAGCCTATAGGGGGTACACAATTCTAGGGTTTCCTACTTGTACTCATTTCACTGCTAGTTCATTCATTCCTGTTCGCTTATTCTCACACCCTCCTGCCCCATCCTCCGCCCCCCTCGGCCCGAGGAACTGCAGGCAGGTGGCACGCTACCGTATGGCAGGACAACGTGTTGGCCTGCATCAGGTGTGGCCAAGCATGTCTGTGGCTTGCAGTATAGCAGGACAAGCCTGATGCAGGCCAGGCCAATGTGTGGTCGTGCGAGAGTCGAGACGGTGGAGAAGAGCTCGCAGTTGCCCTTGAGCACTGGCCAGGGCGCACAGGAACGCCGTCACGGCGAGGGGGGATGGCAGCCGCAGTGTGGCAGGCAGGAACAGTGCCTGCGCCATGTGTGCTTGCAGCGCCAGGTGCAACTCCTCGCTCACCACTCCCGCACAGAGAGGGACGGCAGCCCGCGGTGTGGCAGGCAGGAACAGTGCTATGTGTGCGCGCAGCGCCAGCAACTCCTCGTTCACCACAGAACCGCACAGAACTGCACGCGGGTGGGCAGTGGGAGGGGGGACTGGGGAGAGGGAGGCGGGGAACAGGTGCATCGGGACTGCCTGAGAAAGGGGTTGCAGGAAGGACAGGAGGCATTAATAGTGTGGTTGGGGTGAAGTTCGGGTGACTGAAAAGCGGGATGCAGGATGATGTTGGAAGGGTGAATGAAGAGAAGGGGGAGGGGGTGGTGTGGCGATTGGACGCGTGTATGGGCATGAAGGTGGGAGGAGGAGGGGAAGAGGCAGGCAGACAAAACACAGATCATGTCGAGAAGTGGTAGGCGAAAATGGAAAGAGTCGATGTGTAGGTGAAGTGAAGCACCACAGACATGATTGACCACACCCTCAGTCACGGCATGCGATGATGACATGTGCTGGCTCGCTCAAACCTCTTCACTCTTTGCATGCAGCCTAGAAGACCCGAATGACCAGCATTCGACCAGCGTGGAGCCTAAAGGTTCAGCGTGCAGCTAGCTTCTGGTGTCTCGCTCTTCTCTCCCACGCCTTCTTCCAGCCCGTCTTCCTCCACTCACTCGCTGCCACCACTGCTGCTGCTGCAGCCCGTGCCTCACAAGCTGCCCGGCTGTCCATCACAGCGATAGGTTGGGCTCTTCACGAGGACAGGTGCTGTTGGTGTGGGGAGAAGTAGGGGGCGCGAGAGAGCGAGGTAAGACCGTACTTTTAGGCGTTGAGAAGGAGAGGCTGACAGCTGCTGGCATTGCACAGGAAAGCTGTGCTCTGATTCATCCTTCCATCAGCAAACATAGGCAAAGGCTCGAAAGTGACAGAACCGTGCCTTGCAACAATGGATGGAAGCACAGATAGGGTAAGGAAGAAGTACAAATTCTTTTGTGTGGGATGTAAGTTTGTTACACACCTTCTGTCACCTCCACGGCGCATCACTTCACTGTCACCTGCCACCATGATGCGAAGATGCTTCACCCAAGGCGAATGCGGTGATGAGAGAAAGAACAGTGTGAGCAAGAGGTGGGCTTCAGCATCATGCTCGCCAGATGCACCGTGGGAGTTATTGCATCGATGTGTGATGCAAGAACTCTCATGTACTACTAGTATTTACACTCGTTCCTCTCACCACATCGCAAAAGTCATGGCTGATTTGAATGTCGACTGGGGCAGCTTCAACCCCCGGTTCTTCAACAAAGCTATGCCCCCGAGGCGTAACTAAGGCATATTCAACATCAGGTAGCGAATTCGGCACAAACGAGTGGTTGAGCTCGTTCGAAAGGAACGCACAAGGTTCGCGGATGTAGCGGTTCAAAAAGCAATTTTGAGAACTCAACATTTTGTTGAATTGGACCAACAGATGGGTGGTCGATGTTGAACGACGAGAGACCAGACCTCGGAGAACAAAACTGTAAGGAATTTTCCCGAATTCCTTATCGGGGTTGACTGCTTCGCGTACAACCCGATTTTCGGAGTTCGCACGTTCGGCCGATTTCAACGCTGCCAAGGCTCCTCGCGTCGCCTTCGGCATTTCCATCGCCAAACCTGCACCCAACCTCGCTCGTCCGAGGTTTCCTCCTAGCTAGAGTAGGCCTACATTAGTCTGTGCATTCATTGTATTCGCAGTTGATTCAGTCACAGTCTCGTTATTCGTTTACCTGCGCACTCTCTTTTACAACTCATAACACCTGGTATCAGAGCTAATTTCCTAGTTCGCCCCGCTTTTCCGAGGGTAGTTTGGTGGCATAGGGTGTGGCTGGTTTAGTGACTACACGATGGTTGGCTGCAGGGATTGTTAATTCAATCCTGCCCGACTCCAATAGTTCGTGTTTTCATTTGCCTGAAGGCCACGGAGACCCGATTGCCCACCAGACGTAGCGTTAGGCATATGGATCAGGAAGCGGTCAACAGGATGATGGCGCAAGCGGCAGAAATGCAGGAAAGCATGAAGACGTTAATGGCGGAAGTGACGACATTGCGAGAGGAAAACGCCGAACTACGCCAGACGCGAGGTGAAGCGCGTCAGGAGTCGCCTGTGGACGAAGGCGAGGGCAACACTCAGGCGATGAGCAATCCATTGGATGCGCTCACACGTGACTTCGAAGAAGAGGACAGGCAGCGAGCGGCAGCAGCACCAGTTGCAGTGACAACGATCAAGATCAAGCCCGTCAACCCACCCCCGTTTAATCCTACGGACAAGACGGTTACGGTGAAGGGGTGGCTGTTCGGGGTCGAAGTCTTTTTTACTGCAGCCGGAGTTAATGACGACGCCACGCGTATTAATTACGCAGTTTCGCTTCTTCGAGGTGCAGCGCTTGAGTGGTGGCGCCGAACCTTGGAAACAGGGACGCCGACAGGTGTGACACATGCGGCAGACGGGACCTCAACAGTGACTAATCAAGTGGCAACATCGATCTTCGGAGTGACCACGATACGCATGTGGAAGGAGTGGGGCGCAGCCTTACGAGGTCGCTTCGAGCACGTATCCACCTCGGAGCAAGCTCGCATGAAGCTGCGTGCATGGTCGCAGATGGCTTCTGTCCAAGACTACACGGCGTCATTCATGAGCCTCGCCGACCAAGTCGATGACATGTCGGAAGCTGAACGGCTGGATAAATACATCAGCGGCCTCAAATACGAGATACAGTACGAGGTTCGCAGGGGCCGTCCGACGTCATTTCTTGCAGCAGTATAGTTGGCGGAGTCCACAGATGCGCTGATGCAGTACGCGAGAGCAGCTTCCCGGGAGGGAAACCGTTTTCGTGGCTAGACCCATCGGACCACGATCAACGCCGTCCATACACCCGACCGCCCTCCTAAGGGACCGTGTTACCGGTGTGGGAAGACGGGTCACTACATGAAAGACTGCCACGAGAAAACGCCGCTGACGCGGAACGACAGGAACGAGCAGGGAAATGGGAAGAGTCAGTAATTAGCGGGCCCTTTACTGACTGTGCTCCGTCGCCCGAACCCCACCATCCCCACCGAGTCGTGGTTCCGATTCATGCAATCGATCGCACTCGGCCGAATAACGGGGATAATCACGTGGATCACCCAGTGCTGGTCGTTGGTAAGATGTTAAAAAATAACTTGAAAATGTTCGTCTATGGAGGGGCCAGTCATAGCCTCTTCAATTTGGCGAGCGCAAAAAAATGCAAGCTGCAACTTGACAGGTGTCTCCCCGAAATCGACGCCCGCCTCGTGGATGGTGTCAAATTATAATATTGTGTAAGCTATAGTGGGGTAGCCTATACGGGGTACACATTTCTAGGGTTGCATATTTGTATCACTTCCATTCCTTAGTCATTCATTCTTGTTCTACTTTCCTCATGGTATCGAGCAGGTTCCCCCGTGGGAACTGTGCCTAGGGCCCACCACATCGATCTTTTTTTTTTCCTGCCCGAAGCGCGCTCAACCCGAGTCGCGCTCCGGGCTCTCACCTCGTCGAGCCGCCCTAGCGGCCCCGCCGCCCGTCGATTCGGCCCCGCCGCCCTTCTCAGCGGCCCCGCCGCCCTTCGCTGCGGCCCCGCTGCCCCACATTGCGGCCCCGCCGCACTTCTTCGCGGCCCTGCCGCCCTTCGCTGCGGCCCCGCCGCCCCTCCCTGCGGCCCCGCCGCCTCACATTGCGGCCCCGCCGCCGTTCGCTGCGGCCCCGCCGCCCGTCTCAACGGCCCCGCCGCCCTTCTTCGCGGCATCGCCGCCCTTCGCTGCAGCCCCGCCGCCTCACGTAGCGGCCCCGCCGCCCTTCGCTGCGGCCCCGCCGCCTGTCTCAGCGGCCCCGCCGCCCGTCTCAGCAGCCCCGCCGCCCGTCTCAGCGGCCCCGCCGCCCGTCTCAGCGGCCCCGCCGCCCTTCACTGCGGCCCCGCCGCCTCTCTCGCTGCGGCCCCGCCACCCTACTCAGCGGCCCCGCCACCCTTCTACTGCGGCCCCGCCGCCCTTCTCAGCGGCCCCGCCACCCTACTCAGCGGCCCCGCCGCCCTTCTACTGCGGCCCCGCCGCCCTTCTCAGCGGCCCCGCCGCCCTACTCAGCGGCCTCGCCGCCCTTCTACTGCGGCCCCGCCGCCCTTCTCAACGGCCCCGCCGCCCTTCTCAGCGGCCCCGCCGCCCTTTACCAGCGGCCCTGCCGCCCCTTCACTGCGGCCCCGCCGCCCCTTTCACCAGCGGCCCTGCCGCCCTACACCGCCCGCGCCGCCCGAGCCGCCCGAACCGCCCGAGCCGCCCGAGCCGCCCGACCTGCCCGAGCCGCCCGAGCCGCCCGAGCCGCCCGACTCTCCCGAGCCGCCCGAGCCGCCCGACCAGCCCGAGCCGCCCGAGCCGCCCGAGCCGCCCGAGCCACCCAAGCCGCCTGAGCCGCCCGAGCCGCCTGAGGAGCCGAGCCGCTGGTGCCACGGAGCCGCAGTTGCTGCTGTGCCGTCCAAGCAGCCGTGTTGCCGTGTTGCTGTACTTCTGAGCTGCCCGACCCGCCCTGTCTGGTGAGAGCAGCGCTTCTGTCACTGCACTGCCCCTGTCCTACAGTTGGTACTCCTAGTCTACTGCTGTCATGGCTACCCCCAGTGTTCTCGCTTTTGACGCTGAGGGTCGAGCCATTGACTTTGAGGTTTGGGTAGATGACCTGTAGCTTTTCCTACAGTGCGATAGGGCAGACGGTCTCTCCCTCTTTGACCTCACCTCTAGCGCCTCTCCTGCCCCTGCTGTTGATGCCGACCCCACTGTTCACTCCCATTGGGCCAGGCGCAATGCTGCTGCACGTCTTGCTGTGCGTCGCCACCTGCCTACCACTGAGCGCGCGCACTTTAGTCAGTACAAGAGTGCTCAGACCTTGTACGACGCAGTAGTTGCACGCTACTCTTCCCCTGCCAATGCTTCACTGAGCCGCCTCATGCTACCGTACCTCTTTCCTGACCTTGCTGCCTTTCCCACAGTCGCTGACCTCATTACGCACCTCCGCACTAGTGACACTCGCTACCGCGCTGCGCTTCCTGCTGAGTTCTGCGCCAAGAACCCCCCCCTCCATGTACATCACTCTCTATTATATAGTCACCCGCCTCCCTGACTCCCTCCGCGTAGTCAGGGACCACTTCCTCTCAGTCTGTCCCACCACTCTCACTCTTGACCTCCTAGAGAAGGCCCTCCTAGCAGCGGAGAAGAGCATAGTCGCTGTAGGAGCCTCTCGTGGTGACCCTCGCACCCCCATCTTTGAGGGGTGTTCCCCTTCCCCCCTGTTGCCCTCTGTTGCCTCTGCTGCTGCGGCCGACCTAGTTGGTCTTGAGTCGATCGGTGCGGCGTCTGCCCCTAGCAGGAGACGCCGCTCTGGCAAGGGCAAGGGGGGCAAGGGCGCGGGTGGAGCTAGCGGGGGTGGTGGAGGTGGCGGTGGAGGCGGCGGAGGGAGTGGGGGTGGCGGTGGAAGTGGTGGCGGGGGTGGTGGAGGTGGCGGTGGAGGCGGCAGAGGGAGTGGGGGTGGCGGTGGGAGTGGTGGCGGGGGTGGAGGTGGCGGTGGCAGCAGCGGAGGCGGAGGCGGCGGCGGAGGTAGCGGTGGGAGCGGAGGCGGCGGTGGTGGCGGAGGTGGAGGCGGCGGTGGTGGAGGAGGTGGAGCTGGTCGGGGTGGTGCTTCGCAGCGGAGCGGCTCCGGTGGTGGTCAGCGCCAGCAGCAGCAGCAGCGTTCTCGAGACATCCCCCCTCCTCAGCAGCTCCGTGAGTGGTACACGCAGCGTCAGGGTGGTGGGGGTTTTGGTCCGTGCACCTACGTCCTTCGCTCCGGCGACCGCGCGGGTGAGCAATGTGGGGGTGCCCACCCCACCGAGCGTTGCTTTGGCCGCTTGACGGACGCTTGGCGTCAGCAGTTCTCGGAGGCTAGTGAGATCCCCCGCTGGGGAGAGCTGTCTAGGGCAGGTGTAGCTATCTATGATCTTGACTTTGTTGCTATCCTTGCTACCATGTATGCTGTGACTATTAGTGATGAGGGTGACTGTTACCGGTGTTTCCTGCCTGACCCGGGCATTGGAACTGCTGCGCTAGGTGCTAGTGAGGCTGCTGCTCTAGGTGCCAGCGCGTCTGCGCCCTCAGGTACTGGTGAGGCTGCGCTCTCAGGTACCGCGTCGGCTTCGGCCTCCCTCACCTTCACACTTGACTCAGGGGCTTCTCGCTCCTTCTTTCGAGACCGCACCACACTCACGCCGCTTGGTCGGCCGGTTGCAGTCTCCCTAGCTGACCCCTCTGGGGGTCCTGTCCTCTCTCACTTCTCCACCGTCCTCCCGTGTCCGGCTGCCCCCTCTGGCACCTTGTCTGGTCTTTACCTCGCCTCGTTCTCGACGAACTTGGTGAGTGGTGCTGACCTGCAGGATGCGCGGGTTCACCAGTTTACTCCTGCGAGTCAGCGGGTGACCCACTGCTCGGACGCACGCACGCGCCGGCACCTGGCCACGTTTTCGCGGTGGCCGGGGTCGAGCCTCTACACCCTGACCACTGGGTCCCCTCCTGTCCCTGCGTCTGGCCAGGTAGCTGCGTCGGGTCAGGTGTTTGATGCAGCGTCCAGGTCTGGTCCTGAGTCTGCCCCCTGCTCGTGTCGCCTCCTGTCTCACGAGACTCTCCTGTGGCACCACCGTGTTTGTCACCCCTCCCTGCCTCGTCTCCGAGGCATGGCTTCCCGTGTCCTTGTCTCTGGTCTTCCCCGGTCCCTCCCTCCCCTTCCTCCAGGGTCTGGTCCTTCCTTTGTCCCGTGTGTCGAGGGCCCGGCCTGCGTCCATGGATTGGGTCACGAGCGCTAGTTCCTGCTGGTGGTTGACGGCTACTCGCGTTACACCACAGTCTTCCCCTTACACAGCAAGGGTGATGTCACTGAGGTGTTGATCGACTGGATCCGCGCAGCTCGTCTCCAGCTCAGGAGGAGCTTCGGCTCGGACTTTCCTGTTGTGCGTCTGCACTCTACCGAGGCGGAGAGTTCTCCTCTGGCCTTCTGCGAGCCTATTGTCGTGCGCGAGGCATCCGCCAGACCTTTACGCTTCGGACTCTCCACAACAAAATGGGATTGCTGAGCGCCGCATTGGCATGGTCATGGACGTCGCTCGTACGTCCATGATGCATGCGGCTGCCCCACATTTTCTGTGGCCGTTTGCGGTTCGGTACGCGGCGCATCATATCAACCTTCACCCTAGGGTCTCCATGCCGGAGACCTCCCCAGCCTTGCTGTGGACGGGGAAGGTCGGCGATGCGTCTGTGTTCCGTGTCTGGGGATCTCGGGCGTTTGTCCGCGACTTGTCTCCGGACAAGCTGTCCCCTCATGCTGCTCCCTGTGTCTTCCTTGGCTTCCCCCCTGACGCCCCTGGGTGGCAGTTCTACCACCCCACCTCTCGACGTGTTCTGTCCTCCCAGGACGTCACGTTCGACGAGTCAGTCCCCTACTACCGCCTCTTCCCCTACCGCACTCCTTCCCTCCCCCCGCCACCGCACTTCATTGTGCCAGGTCCCCCCCCGGTAGACCCCCTCCCCCCTCAGGGTCCTGCCCCTTCAGGTGTGTCCCAGGTAGACGCAGTCGAGCCGGTCGAGGTTGCTGGTGACTCCGGTGCTGCTGCGGGTGCTGAGCCTGGGGGTGCTGACTCTGGGGGTGCTGCGCGCGCGGGTGCTGAGCCTGGGGGTGCTGAGTCTGGGGGTGCTGCGACTGGGGGTGCTGAGCCTGGGGGTGCTACGACTGGGGGTGCTGAGCCTGGGGGTACTGCGACTGGGGTTGCTGAGCCCGGGGGTGCTACGATTGGGGGTACTGAGCCTGGGTCCTTCGCCTGGGGGTGCTGAGTCTGGAGCTGCTGCGCCAGGGGGTGCGGAGCAGCGGCCGCTGGACCTGCTCGGGTGGCGTCTGGCGGTGCTGGGCGTGGCGGTTCTCCTGGTTCTTCTCGGTGGGAGCCACTCTCTCCACAGGAGCTGCGAGAGTGGTTTGCCTGGCGCTAGAGGCGTACTGCTGGAGTTGAAGCTTTTTCGGCCACTGAGGGTGCTGGTGCCGCTGGTCCCGGAGGTGCTCGTCCGACTGGAGCTAGAGTTGCTGAGGGTGTTGGCGCTGAGGCTACTGCTGTCAGTCCTGACAGCGGTCCTGCTGCGGTTGCTGCTGGAGCTGCTAGAGGTACTGCAGGTGTAGGTGCTGTTAGCGCTGGTGCTGCCGGAGGTGCTGAGGGTGCTGGAGGTGCTGAGGGTGCTGGTGCTGTCCTTGCTGTGACTGGCGTCCCTGCGCGGCCTCGGCCGTACTTCCTTCCGCTCCTTCAGCAGGTTCTTAGTCTTCCTCCTCCCTTAGAGTGTCCACAGCCTGTCTAGTCCCAGTCACAGTTACCGCCGGCCTCCCCACTGCCCGCTCCCTCTCCCTACGCTGGTCCTACTGGAGGTCTCACTGAGCGTCGTGAGCCTGCGTCTCGTCCTGCGTTGCCTGTTCGTGCTGCTCGCGCTAGTGGTTGCGGTTCGCGTCAGCGTCCTCCTCCTGTCCCTGGCACGCACAGGATGTCTCTGCGTCCGTCCACTGCTCCACTGCGTGTCCCTTTGCCTTCTCCTCCTGCGTCCTCTCTTCCTGCGCTTGCTGACCCGGAGTCGGACTCTCTTCGTGTTGCCAGTCCTACTGTCACGCGTCTCCTTGCTACTGTCGTCACTGACCCCTCTTTTGAGTCCACTGCTGCGTCTGCTCTTGTTGCTGAGCTCGTCGACTTTGCTGCTCGCTGTCGTCTGGACTACGCTGCTAGTCTTGTTGCTGAGTCTGCGTCTGTCTGTCCTCCGTCCGTCGGGGGTGAGTGTGCTCTTGGCACGGACGTCCTTGAGGACAGGCAGGAGGAGTTCCAGTGTCTGGCTGCTGCTTCGCCTCATCTTGCGTCCGTACTGCTTACCCCTGAGGGAGACCTGGATGCACTAGACATCCCGACTCCGCGCTCTTACGCAGAGGCCGTAGAGGGTTCCTACTCCTCTCAGTGGCAGGCAGCTATGGATGCAGAGATGGCTTCTTGGAAGTCCACAGCCACCTACGTTGATGCGGTTCCCCCTCCTGGGGCGAACATCGTCAGTGGCATGTGGATCTTCAGGGTGAAGCGGCCGCCGGGCTCTCCACCTGTCTTCAAGGCGCGGTACGTGGCTCGTGGCTTCAGTCAGCGGCAGGGAGTTGACTACTTTCAGACCTTCTCTCCCACCTCGAAGATGACCACTCTTCGGGTGGTGCTACACATAGCCGCTCAGCGTGACTACGAGCTTCACTCCCTTGACTTCAGCACTGCTTTCCTGCAGGGTAGCCTGCACGAGGAGATCTGGCTGCGCCGTCCACCTGGCTTTACTGGGACTTTCCCTCCTGGCACCCAGTGGAGCCTCCGACGGCCAGTCTACGGTCTCCGCCAGGCACCGCGCGAGTGGCACGACACACTGAGGACTACGCTTGCGGCTCTTGGGTTTGCTCCCTCTACTGCAGACCCGTCGCTGTTTCTGCGCACCGACACCTCTCTGCCGCCGTTCTACATCCTCGTGTACGTCGACGACTTGGTCTTTGCCACTGCTGACACTGCTGGACTCGCCCACGTGAAGTCCGAGCTGCAGAAGAGACACACGTGCACAGACCTGGGTGAACTGCGCAGCTACCTTGGCTTGCAGATCACCCGGGACAGAGCACGCCGCACCATTACCCTGACTCAGTCACACATGGTGCAGCAGGTCGTTCAGCGCTTCAGCTTCACGTACTCCTCGCCCCAGGCCACTCCTCTGTCTACTCGCCACTTGCTCTCAGCTCTGCCTTCGGATGAGTCCGTAGAGTCGAGTGGCCCGTACCCAGAGCTTGTTGGCTGCCTCATGTACCTGATGACCTGCACACGACCTGACCTTGCATACCCTCTTAGCATTCTTGCACGCTATGTTGCTCCTGGGAGACACAGACCAGAGCACATGGCTGCAGCGAAGAGGGTGTTGCGTTACTTGTGCAGTACGTCGGGCATGGGGCTAGTGCTTGGAGGGCGGATTCCAGTGGTCCTCACTGGGCACGCGGACGCTTCTTGGGCTGACAACCAGGCTACGCAGCGGTCGTCACACGGTTACACCTTCAGCCCTTGTTCCGGCTCTGTTTCGTGGCGGGCCACTCGCTCGTCTTCTGTTCTCAGCTCCAGTTGTGAGGCTGAGATCTACGCCGGGGCCATGGCTGCACAGGAGCTTCGCTGGCTCACCTACCTGTTGGCCGACCTTGGAGAGCCGCCTCGTTCTCCTCCAGTCCTGTATGTAGACAACAAGGCCATGCTGGCCTTGTGTTGAGAGCAGAGACTGGAGCACAGAACAAAGCACATTGCTCTTTGCTACTTCCTCGCTCGTGAGCTACAGCAGCGTGGTCAGTTGCGGCTTGCGTACGTGGCCTCTGAGGCCAACACTGCTGATGTTTTCACCAAGGCACTTCCGCCTTGTGATCATCAGCGCTTCTGCACTCAGCTGGGTCTTGTGCCTGTCTTGCCTCACTTGCTCACCCCTTGACCTTGCTTGTACTCTTACACATACATATATATACCTGCTCTTGCTTGTTTAGACTTATATATATATGTGTACTCCTGCATGTGAACTGGCCTTGTTGCCTTGACCTTGTGCTCGGACTGTGTGGTGACGTTGTGATCCACCTTGAGCTTTGCTTTGCTTTTCTTGACTGGTCTTGTGACCCCTTGTTCTCCCCCACTTTGCCTATGGGGGTGTGTCAAATTATAATATTGTGTAGGCTATAGTGGGGTAGCCTATATGGGGTACACATTTCTAGGGTTGCATATTTGTATCACTTCCATTCCTTAGTCATTCATTCTCGTTCTACTTTCCTCAGATGGTATGCCTCTGGCGATAACGGAAGAAACACGGACGGTCTGGATCGAATGCGGCGACGATTTCGGCTTCAGCATGAAGTTCCTCGCGACAACATTGGACGGCTGCGACGTACTGCTGGGACGCGATTGGCTGCGACGGCACAACCCCGTCATCGACTGGACAACAGGAACGTGCAGCATCAACAAGCACGAGAGGCTAATTAAGCTCCCTGCATTGAAACCTGACTACATCCAAGCCCCGTGCGTCAAACCTATCACTATAGCTCGCCACTTCAACAGGGGCGCGCAGCTGTTCGCCGTTTGGTTACGCGATTTGGCAGTTGACACCGAAGGAAAAGACATGGAGAAGCTGTGTGCAGCTGTACCACCGGATTTAGCGGAGCTGATTCGGAGGTACCCGGAAATCTTCCCCGACGATCTGCCACCTGGACTGCCACCGGAGAGACTTGAGGGCCACAAAATCTAGCTGGAACCTGGAGCGCAACCGACCGTTCGGACACAGTGGCGGTTGACCCAGCCGGAACATGAGGAGCTGCGACGACAAATCGACGCACTGTTGGAGAAAGGGTTCATTCGGGCCAGCACATCTCCCTTCGCAGCACCGATTCTGTTCACTCCGAAGAAAGACGGCGGGCTTCGCATGTGTATCGACTATCGCGCGTTGAACAGGGTCACCATCAAGTCTCGCTACCCAATCCCACGCACCGACGACCTCCTCGACCAACTTCGTGGCGCTCGCTATTTTTCGAAGATTGACTTACGTGGCGGTTACCATCAAATTCGAGTCTTCTCCGACGATTGTCACAAGACCGCGTTTCGTACACGCTACGGGAGTTACGAATTCACAGTGATGCCTTTCGGCCTCACAAACGCGCCCTCAACTTTTCAGCTGACCATGAATAGGGTTTTTCGGGATCTTCTAGACCGATGCGTTATCGTCTACTTAGACGATATCCTCATTTTTAGCAAGACAAGGGAGCAGCACATCCGTGACCTGGATGCAGTGTTTAAGCGGTTGCAGGAGAACCGACTCATCACCAAGGGCTCTAAGTGCGAGTTTTTTAAGCAGGAGTTGGAGTTTTTGGGGCACGTCATCTCGCGCGACGGCATTAAAATCGACCCGGCGAAAATCAAGACCATACAGGAGTGGAAGTCCCCGACGAACGTCACGGAGCTCCTGAGTTTCCTCGGATTCTTAAATTACATCCGGAGGTTTATCCCGAATATGGCGGGGATAACCGGCCCGCTGACCGGCCTGTTGCACAAGGACAAGAATTTTGTGTGGGGGGAGGAGGCAGAAGCGGCGTTCGAGGAACTCAAGAATTTTCTCGTTTCCCCTCCTGTGCTGCGCATCGCCGATCCATCGAAGCCGTTCGAAGTTGTAACTGACGCCTCAGATTTCGCCATCGGAGATGTGCTTCTCCAAGATTTTGGGAACGGGTTGCAGCCGATAGCCTACGAATCACGCAAGCTGCAGGCAGCCGAACGCAACTACCCGATCCACGACAAGGAGATGCTCGCCATCATACACGCATTTAAACTATGGCGACGCTACCTGGTGGGCGCCGACGTCACTGTTCGCACAGACCACAAACCCCTACAGTACCTGCGAGCCCAACCCAACCTCAACCCACGATAGATTCGATGGCTCGACTACATGGAGAGCCACTTCACCTACCGCATCACGTACTAAAAAGGGGCTAATAACATCGCCGACGCCCTGACCCGACCGACAGTACAATCCGCTGCAGTACTCATCACCCACTCGAACCCACTACTTACCGGACTATTTACCCACGGCTACACGACACACCCCTTCTTCACAACGGGAAATCATCAGCAGGCTACGACGCAGAAAGGGGACTATTACCTAAAAGCCGGAACCGACCGGATTTGGGTCCCCGCTTACCGACTGCTGCGTGAGCTTCTCATCCAGGAGATACACGATTCAAACCTCTCCGGACACTTCGGGGTCGATAAGACACAGAAACTACTGCACCGTCACTATTACTGGCCTGATTCCTCTAACGACGTGCAGCGCTATGTGTCCTCATGCAGGGTGTGCCAAGTAATGAAGTCGACACGTCAGCGACCAGCTGGACTGCTGCAACCCCTCGAGCCACCCGAACGACCGTGGCAACAAGTGACGATGGATTTCGTCACGGGGATGCCAGCTGGGCCGACAGGCAACGACGTTGTTCTCGTCATCGTCGACCGCTTCACGAAAATGGCGCACTTCGCACCATGCCGGACGACAATCACAGCCAAAGAAACTGCGAGACTTTTCATCTCGACGGTCGTGCGACTGCACGGCATCCCTTCGGCGATCATTAGCGACCGCGACCCAAAGTTCACATCCAAATTCTGGAAGGAGAAATGGGCGCAATACGGCACGAAGCTATAGTTCTCATCGGCTTACCACCCGCAGACCAACGGTCAAACCGAGCGGACCAACAAGACCATGGAGCAGTTAATCAGGACAAACAGCCCCGATCCCGCCTGTTGGGAAGACTCGCTCGCAATGCTGGAATTCGCTTTCAACAACGCACCATCCAGCACAACTAATCACTCTCCATTTTTCCTGAATTATGGGATGGACCCGGTAGTTCCAACGACAACTACACTCGCCAACCCGGTCCCGCGTTCCCAGACTTTCGTGACGGAACTCCAGGAAGTCCGTGAAAAAGACGCCGACGCAATTCGCAAGGCGAATATTACTTCCCGCAAATACACCAACCTTCTACGACGGGAACTCGTCTTGACAACTGGGCAACTAGTGCTTCTCGACACGAAGAACCTGAACCTGCCCGGTCCTGTGAAACTCGGGCCACGATTTTGCGGACCGTTCAAAATTCTCAAGATGGTGACACCTGTCACCGCGAAGCTGTTGCTACCCGACGATTGGCATATCCACGACACGTTCCACATCAGCCTTCTTCGGAAGTTCGTGCCTGCCACGACCGACATCGCACGTCAGCAAGCGGCCCCGCCTGGCCGCCCTGTCCCGGAGCCAACCCTTGAACCTTCCAAGATTCTCGCTCATCGGGTCCGCCTTGACGCAGCTGAACGCCACGTGGATTTCTTACTTCGCTGGACCGACCGCAACAGTGAAGACGACACGTGGGTGCCATCCGCGTCACTTGACGCCTCACCACTTGTTGGTGATCAGGGCCCTAGGTATCAGACTTTTTACACTGATTCAGCTTTAGATCAGACTTTTTTTTATACACTCCTCTGAAGTCGAAGTTTTTTTATATGTATGTTGGCTGATTTTCCAGAGTATTTGTTTATGCCTTCTCTATTTTTACAGCCTTAAAGTTTGAGTGTACGCTGTGCCTCAGCGTACTATCGGGGGTGCACTCTGAAACCGGGATTACGGGGATTCTGGCCAGCAAGGCGGTGTGTAGGTATAACACCGTCAATCACGGCTGGTAAATTGTATTTCCCCACCGCGGCACCGCTCTGTCGCGTTGGTACAGCAAAGATGCCATCAGCGACATTTCCAACCAATCGGGACTGTGCAGCAACCAGCGTTGGCAACATTCCTTGCCAACGCATAGCTCGCAGCACGCTGCGCCACGCACGACACCAGAACCATTCACCCCACCCCACCTGTGCTGCATACACGACCAGGTGATGTACATGCAGGGAGCAGTGAGTGTTTCATCTTGAGGAGGTCCTAAAAGGGGACCTCCTCAACTCACCCAGCGTGACCGTTCCAACAATTCCCTCTGCCGCCTGGCTCTCCCTCAGATCTTTGCCATTCCCTGTTACTACTGCCTGATCCCTTGTGTCAGGTAGTTTCTCCCAACCTAGCAAAACACAGCTCGACAGACTCAATGGCTGCCACGGACACTGCTGCGGACGAGCTGGGCGACGACGACGATGTAGGTCGTCGCCGTCTAGGCGACATGGCGACGGGCCTCGACTTTCTGAAGTCGTCCTTAGCTACGCCTTGTGCACCGCCAGCGGCACCGTCTCTGCCCAGCACGAGTCACGCTCCAGAATCTGTGCACCTGGATTCTCTGCCCGAAGCCGCCACAGAACATGTGACAAACACGCCTCGGACGGAGCTACATGAGGTGTCCGACGAAACTCCATCCCGTCAAGCGCCACTACCGAAGTTGCGTTTACGGCAGGCAACCATTGCGTGGGGAACTCCACCACCTGCTTCGAGTGTTCATGCCCCTGTGGCAGAGGAATCACCCAATCAGGACAGCTCCAAACCCCGTCCCGAAAAAGTAGTGCTGAATTACGAAGAAGCGCACGACCGTCTCAAGTCGAGGTGGTGTACAGATTATCCATGGCTGATACTAACTATGGCTGCTGCAGGTGCCCCCTCTTTTAAGTGCAGCATCTGCATGGAATTCGCGGGATTGGCAGGCAAATGTGGACGGCGTGGAGAAGGCGCTACCGATGTGCAGACGCAGGCCTTCAAGAAGCATGAGGGTACCTCGAAGCATCGGTTAGCATTACAAAGGCAGGACGACCTGCTGGAGAAAGTGGAGGGACAACGCCGCATCGATCTACACCCCAAGGCGCAGGACAAGGAGATGGTGCAGATGTCGGCACTAGCGGAGTCGTTGTACTTCATGAGCAAGTGCAACGAGCCCATGGACTCATGGATCCGGCTCGTGCGCTACCTCGCGAAGAAAAAGGTGCCCGGGTTTCCGGAGAACGGTTACGGCACGTACTACAACACGTACGTCTTTCATGTGTTTCGTCATTTTTCAAAACATTGCCCTCACATTTGCATTTTGTTTGTCGCTCACTCCCGTGGTGTTTTTTCTATTACAGGTACGGCTTTGGTGAGCTGACTCAAGCAATCGCGACTTGGCTCCAAACAACACAGCTGGAGCATCTTCTAACGAGTCCCTTCATCGGGATCACGCTGGATGAGAGCACCGATCGGCGACGTTGCAAACACATGATTGTGTTTGCCACCTTCATCCGCGATGGCGCTGTCGTCACCGAGTTTCTCGCACATCTCACAGTTCAGAAGGCAGACGCCGCATCCATTTCAGGCCTCCTCCTTTCCCACCTCAGGGCTGTCGGCGTGGACCTCCGCCGAATATCGGGCATGAGCACAGACGGGGCGATGGTCATGGTGGGGCAGCATACAGGAGTGGTTGCACGCATCCGAATGCTCATCCCCAACCTCGTCTCGTTCCACTGCATCGCACACCGGTACGCCTGGCTCTGCAATTTTAACATGTTTAAGGTAGTGTTATTATTTACCTATATAATATTGTGTGTGTTGTGTTGCTTGCAGAGAAGCATTGGCTGCAAAAGCTGCAGCAGAGGAGATCCCCACCTTCAACATGGTCGACGACGTCATCCGCGCCGTCGCGGAGTACCTTGGGCGTTCGGGTCCTTGGCACCAACGCTTCATGGAGCTCCAAGAGGTCTTCACATCCACGAACCTCGAGGTGCAAGGCATACACGAGGTTCGATGGCTGTCGCGGGGTGCTGCAGTGTCGCGCTTCGTCAAAGTCATGCCCGCCATTATTGTGATGCTGTCCGAGTGGAAGGACCAAACGATGTACGAGTTGGTAACTTCGTATCGTTTCCAGTTCCTTGTGAGGTTTCTAGCGGACGTGCTGGATCTACTGGACGTCCTCTCCAAGGTTTTCCAGCATCGAGAGGTAAGTGACGGTTCATTTGTTTTCCTGATTTTTGTTTTCCTTAAGTACTGGTACTAACAACCAGTGTGATTCGTGTGTGGCAGCTCGACTACCCACTTGTGCACACGCAGATCGTGCACACAACCTCTCTCCTGGAGAGCCGTTACATCGACTGTGGCGATGATTTCGGCGGCGGCACCAGCGAGCATCTGTATCGGTTCATCGCCAAGCACGGGCCACAAGGGTTGCCGTAGATGGTGGTGGAAGGTGCCTCGCTGGACGGCAGCATGAACCGCTTCCGTTTCGACCTTCACGAGCGCAAAAACAAGGACTACCCTGGACCCGGCCATCATGACGCCTGTGTTGCACTCTGCACCGACATGGCCGAGCTACTTGTCAACAATCTACAGTCAAAGCTTGGTGACCTCGACTCGCTGGCTGGAGTGCGCCTCTTCATCCCGGACATGTGGCCACCGAACTGGGATCGGCAGGCTAGGCAGGCTCAGTGTCAGGAGTGGCTGTTGTCGCTCGCCACTCTATTTCACGCCGACGACTCGCCCGAGATTCTGCCAGGTTAGTATCTGCTTGGTCATTCAGTGAACACGTTTGACACTTGCCCTCTCGTATTAAACTAATACCCTCCCCATTTTTACTTATATCACAGGCATTGACAAAAAGCGGGCGGTCAAAGAGTTGAAGACTCTTTGCCCGGTCTTGGCCAGAGCTCCAAAGATCGAGAGGAAGTTCAATTCGGGACTGGCAGCCATCCTCAAGACTCCCGATTGGTAGCAGGCATACCCCAACCTTGTCAACCTCTGGGTGGCGATAGCAGTGTTGCCTCTCAGCACTGTTGAGTGTGAGAGAGGCTTCTCTCGACAGAACCTCATCAAAACGTGGCAAAGAGGCAGTATCAAGGACTGCAGGCTAAGTGATTTGTTGTGCATGTCATTACTAGACTACGAGCTAGATTTGCCAGGAGTAGTTAAAGTGTGGCGCAGCTACAAGAAGCGCCGTCCAGTCACAACACCTGCTGCAAGACATAGGGACCCTCCAAGAGCTGGCAAGGAGCATGTAGAGGAGGAGCCAGTAGCTGATCGTGCCCCTGTAGAACGTTATCAGTCAGACTCTGATTCAGATATGTGAATGTGAGGGAATGTTTATAACAGAGCGTTTTACATTCCTGCATCATCAGTCAGAAATTTCAAGATAACGCTGTTTGTTTAGCCTTGGAAAGTTGTGTGTCTCTGAATCTCCAGCCTAAAATTTTGAAGCAACACTGACAGACAGAGTACTAGGAGGGATGCACGCTGTGCCGTCAGCGTGCCTCAAAACGAATCTAGGAGCCTGTTGGTGATTATTTGGCACGACGGCGTGTTTCGGATATTGACTGCCTTTCTTAAGGGGGGGGGGGGTGGTGTAAGGAATTCTCCCGAATTCCTTATCGGGGTTGACTGCTTCGCGTACAACCCGATTTTCGGAGTTCGCACGTTCGGCCGATTTCAACGCTGCCAAGGCTCCTCGCGTCGCCTTCGGCATTTCCATCGCCAAACCTGCACCCAACCTCGCTCGTCCGAGGTTTCCTCCTAGCTAGAGTAGGCCTACATTAGTCCGTGCATTCATTGTATTCGCAGTTGATTCAGTCACAGTCTCGTTATTCGTTTACCTGCGCACTCTCTTTTACAACTCATAACAAAAACAACAAGATTCGACGTTTACGTCGTAAGGGTTGCGTAGGGTTATATTCCTCGTATATGAAACATATGTTTAATGTATCATGCTTCTGGAAATCGATTATCAAGGTTGTATTTACTTAGAAAATTTGTAATTATATATATTTATATGTACGCATGAAAATGTTTTGAGTTTTGCCAGGGAACAATTTGGAGAATGGGGATTTTGTTGCGATTATGATTAGGCAATTTTTCTACCTCGATCTACTTTATTGTTGTTTCCTATTATATTGCACTATCAAGTTAGTATGGTGAATCGTTTCTTGTCCCTACAACGTGACAACTTGTATCTGAACAGAACATATCCACTCTTCTAACGAGTAAACTTTGTATTCTTCCTTTGCACACCTGTCAAACCAAATTCGACGCTCCTCTCTTCTTCATTCTTGGTTCTTGGTTCTTGTTTTCTTGTTCTTAGGTTCTTGCTCTTCTTTGGTTCTTGCCGTCCCGCCTGCCTACTATGTTAGCTTTTCTGTTCTCCTAACACTCCGCCGCCGCCTCTCCTCCCATCCCACTTTGTCCTCTCCCTCACTCCCCGCCATCTCCTCTACCTCCCTCTCAGCCGCCGTCGCCGCTCCTTCCTATCCTGCATCGCCTCCGCCTACCACCCCGTCATAGCCTCTCCCTTCCTCCTCTCCGTCGCCTCTCCCTCCCTTCTCGCCATCGCCTCTGGTGGGTGCACGAGCATGAGTGCGGGTTTCTGCCCGACCGCGCAATGTTTTCTGAGGCACCGTTGTCTCAGGTGCGTTTACGTTTTCCGGACCTATTACCTCCCTCCTCCCTCCGAGAATTCATATTTTCTACGTTCTTCGTAAGTTCTCTGTGCCAATTGGTTTCCTTTTAGCATTGTGCTCCCATTGGTTTCCTCTTTAGTATTGCGCTAGCGCCCTGCGCGCTGGGGCCCTGCGCGCTGGCGCCCTGCGCGCTGGCGCCTTGCGCGCTGGCGCCCTGCGCGCTGGCGCCTTGCGCGCTGGCGCCTTGGGCGCTGGCGCCTTGCGCGCTGGCGCCTTGGGCGCTGGCGCCTTGGGCGCTGGCGCCTTGCGCGCTGGCGCCTTGGGCGCTGGCGCCTTGGGCGCTGGCGCCTTGCGCGCTGGCGCCTTGCGCGCTGGCGCCTTGCGCGCTGGCGCCTTGCGCGCTGGCGCCTTGCGCGCTGGCGCCTTGCGCGCTGGCGCCTTGGGCGCTGGCGCCTTGCGCGCTGGCGCCTTGGGCGCTGGCGCCTTGCGCGCTGGCGCCTTGGGCGCTGGCGCCTTGCGCGCTGGCGCCTTGCGCGCTGGCGCCTTGCGCGCTGGCGCCTTGCGCGCTGGCGCCTTGCGCGCTGGCGCCTTGCGCGCTGGCGCCTTGGGCGCTGGCGCCTTGGGCGCTGGCGCCTTGGGCGCTGGCGCCTTGGGCGCTGGCGCCTTGGGCGCTGGCGCCTTGCGCGCTGGCGCCCTGCGCGCTGGCGCCCAACGCGCTGGCGCCCAACGCGCTGGCGCCCAACGCGCTGGCGCCTTGCGCGCTGGCGCCTTGCGCGCTGGCGCCTTGCGCGCTGGCGCCTTGGGCGCTGGCGCCTTGCGCGCTGGCGCCTTGCGCGCTGGCGCCTTGCGCGCTGGCGCCTTGCGCGCTGGCGCCTTGCGCGCTGGCGCCTTGGGCGCTGGCGCCTTGGGCGCTGGCGCCTTGGGCGCTGGCGCCTTGCGCGCTGGCGCCTTGCGCGCTGGCGCCTTGCGCGCTGGCGCCTTGGGCGCTGGCGCCCAACGCGCTGGCGCCCAACGCGCTGGCGCCCAACGCGCTGGCGCCTTGCGGGCGCCAGTGCCTTGCGCGCTGGCGCCTTGCGCGCTGGCGCCTTGGGCGCTGGCGCCTTGCGCGCTGGCGCCTTGCGCGCTGGCGCCTTGGGCGCTGGCGCCTTGGGCGCTGGCGCCTTGGGCGCTGGCGCCTTGCGCGCTGGCGCCCAACGCGCTGGCGCCCAACGCGCTGGCGCCTTGCGCGCTGGCGCCTTGCGCGCTGGCGCCTTGCGCGCTGGCGCCTTGCGCGCTGGCGCCTTGGGCGCTGGCGCCTTGCGCGCTGGCGCCTTACGCGCTGGCGCCTTGCGCGCTGGCGCCTTGCGCGCTGGCGCCTTGCGCGCTCGCGCCTTGCGCGCTCGCGCCTTGCGCGCTCGCGCCTTGCGCGCTCGCGCCTTGCGCGCTCGCGCCTTGCGCGCTCGCGCCTTGCGCGCTGGTGCCTTGCGCGCTCGCGCCTTGCGCGCTCGCGCCTTGCGCGCTGGCGCCTTGCGCGCTGTCGCTTTGCTGTAGTGAGCTCACGCCTTGCTGCACTGAGCTCACGCCTTGCTGCAGTGAGCTCTCGCCTTGCTGCAGTGAGCTCACGCCTTGCTGCAGTGAGCTCACGCCTTGCTGCAGTCAGCTCACACCTTGCTGCAGTGAGCTCACGCCTTGCTGCAGTGAGCTCACGCCTTGCTGCAGTGAGCTCACGCCTTGCTGCAGTGAGCTCACGCCTTGCTGCAGTGAGCTCACGCCTTGGTGCAGTGAGCTCACGCCTTGCTGCAGTGAGCTCACACCTTGCTGCAGTGAGCTCACGCCTTGCTGCAGTGAGCTCACGCCTTGCTGCAGTGAGCTCACGCCTTGCTGCTGTGAGCTCACGCCTTGCTGCAGTGAGCTCACGCCTTGCTGCAGTGAGCTCACGCCTTGCTGCAGTGAGCTCACGCCTTGCTGCAGTGAGCTCAAGCCTTGGTGCAGTGAGCTCACGCCTTGCTGCAGTGAGCTCACGCCTTGGTGCAGTGAGCTCACGCCTTGGTGCAGTGAGCTCACGCCTTGCTGCAGTGAGCTCACGCCTTGCTGCAGTGAGCTCACGCCTTGCTGTAGTGAGCTCACGCCTTGCTGCTGTGAGCTCACGCCTTTCTGCAGTGAGCTCACGCCTTGCTGCAGTGAGCTCACGCCTTGCTGCAGTGAGCTCACGCCTTGCTGCTGTGAGCTCACGCCTTGCTGCAGTGAGCTCACGCCTTTCTGCAGTGAGCTCACGCCTTGCTGCAGTGAGCTCACGCCTTGGTGCAGTGAGCTCACGCCTTGGTGCAGTGAGCTCACGCCTTGCTGCAGTGAGCTCACGCCTTGCTGCTGTGAGCTCACGCCTTGCTGCAGTGAGCTCACGCCTTGCTGCAGTGAGCTCACGCCTTGCTGCAGTGAGCTCAAGCCTTGGTGTAGTGAGCTCACGCCTTGCTGCAGTGAGCTCACGCCTTGGTGCAGTGAGCTCACGCCTTGGTGCAGTGAGCTCACGCCTTGCTGCAGTGAGCTCACGCCTTGCTGCAGTGAGCTCACGCCTTGCTGCAGTGAGCTCACGCCTTGCTGCTGTGAGCTCACGCCTTTCTGCAGTGAGCTCACGCCTTGCTGCAGTGAGCTCACGCCTTGCTGCAGTGAGCTCACGCCTTGCTGCTGTGAGCTCACGCCTTGCTGCAGTGAGCTCACGCCTTTCTGCAGTGAGCTCACGCCTTGCTGCAGTGAGCTCACGCCTTGGTGCAGTGAGCTCACGCCTTGGTGCAGTGAGCTCACGCCTTGCTGCAGTGAGCTCACGCCTTGCTGCTGTGAGCTCACGCCTTGCTGCAGTGAGCTCACGCCTTGCTGCTGTGAGCTCACGCCTTTCTGCAGTGAGCTCACGCCTTGCTGCAGTGAGCTCACGCCTTGCTGCAGTGAGCTCACGCCTTGCTGCTGTGAGCTCACGCCTTGCTGCAGTGAGCTCACGCCTTTCTGCAGTGAGCTCACGCCTTGCTGCAGTGAGCTCACGCCTTGCTGCAGTGAGCTCACGCCTTGCTGCTGTGAGCTCACGCCTTGCTGCAGTGAGCTCACGCCTTGCTGCAGTGAGCTCACGCCTTGCTGCAGTGAGCTCACGCCTTGCTGCAGTGAGCTCACGCCTTTCTGCAGTGAGCTCACGCCTTGCTGCAGTGAGCTCACGCCTTTCTGCAGTGAGCTCATGCCTTGCTGCAGTGAGCTCACGCCTTTCTGCAGTGAGCTCATGCCTTGCTACGGCTGCCCCCTTGCTCCTCTGCCGGTGCCTTGCTGCAACTCTCTAGCACCTTGTAGCATGGCGATGCCCAGCCCGTTGCACCTTCCTCGCTGGAGCCACCAGCATGGTGTGCTTGACCCCAGGGAATCTATGCCTCAAACCACACTTGTGAGTCGTCAAATTTGGTTTCCTTTTGTACTTATCATATTTCAACCCATACTTGCTTTTCAAGTTCTATTTCACAATCAAGTGCATGCTTGTCACTGAAATTCACTCGGTTTTCTGACTACAATTCATTTTCTACTTGACCTGTTTGTTTTGCAAGGTGTGCGAGATGCGTTGTGGGGAGCAGGGAGGGTAATTCGAGAGACGAAGTCAATGTGGAAAAGGGTGGAAGGAGATTTTGATGGAGGGAGAGGAAGGCAGGCGGAAAGGGGGAGGAAGTACCGTCAGCCCCTGGATAGAAGCGCCCCTGGGGTTGTAAAAAAACACTGTTTTTAAGGGGGTGGGCTTATAATTGAGGATTTTTATAAGCGCCGGGGCTTATAAAATGACATATATGAAATCTAGTTTTTTTACACCAAAGTGTTCATCTCGTCCTTGCGATTTGAATCGAATCGAGATTGTAGGGGGCTGGAATGTGAATCTCGCGTAAATTGGCAGTGGCTGATTCTCTGCCAACACGCACAGTCAGAATGAGTCAGATTAACCCCATGACAGGTCATTCTGACTGGACGCAAAGGCATTGAGTCGCGCGATGGTGAAGGGATTCGAATTTCTGAATGTTGGGATGCAAAAATTGTGTTTCGTTACAGCGTTTCCAGTAAAAATATTAAATATAATTCAGAGGGTGGCGCTTATAATCCGTAAGCCTTTAGGGGTGCGCTTATAATCGAGGACCGGATATAAGCGCCCTCATCCTTTTATAAGCGCCGGCGCTTATCCGAGGCCTGCGCTTCTATCCGGGGGCTTACGGTAGCAGTGATTGATACATAATTAACTTATTGCAACTCTTTGTTTTGTCTTGTCAGATTATCATAGTTGATGCATGTTTGTAGGCTATAGTGGGGTAGCACATATGGGTACAACTTTCTAGGGTTGTATTTGTACCCAACCCTGACTTAGACATTTCATTCCTGTTCACTTGTTCCACATGGTATAGAGCGGGTCCTTCCTTAGGACCGTTTTTTTAGGGCCCACCGAAGCGCGCCCCGAGGCGCGCCTTTTTTTTTAGCGACCCCTCGGGTCGCCATTTCCCTCGCGGCCCCGCTGTCCCTCAGACGCGGCCCCGCCACCCCTCCTGATCGCGGTCCCGCCGCCTGCTTGACGCGGCCCCGCCGCCTCCACTGACGCGGCCCCGCTCCGCCGGCTCTGACGCGGCTATGCCGCCCGCTTCGTCGCGGCCCCGCCGCCTGCTTGACGCGGCCCCGCCGCCTCCCCTGACGCGGCCCCACCGCCGGCTCCGCCGCTGCACCCTACGGCCCGCCACTGCACCCTACGGCCCGCCGCCTCACCTGACGGCCCCGCCGCTGCACCTGCCGGCCCGCCGCTGCACCTGCCGGCCCGCCGCTGCACCTGCCGGCCCGCCGCTGCACCCCACGGCCCGCCGCTGCACCCTACGGCCCGCCGCCCCACCTGGTCGGCCCGCCGCTGCACCCTACGGCCCCGCCACTGCACCTGCCGGCCCGCCGCTGCACCGGTCAACCCGCCGCTGCACCTGACGGCCCCGCCCGTGCATCTCCCGGCTGAGCCGCCCCAGCAGCAGAGCCGCCCCAGCAGCCAAACCCCCCGGGAGCCGAGCCGCCCAACGCCGAGCCGCCCGGGACCCGAGCCGCCCTGCTGCCGAGCCGCCCGGGAGCCGAGCCGCCCTGCACCCGAGCCGCCCTGCCGCCGAGCCGCCCGGGAGCCGAGCCGCCCTGCGCCCGAGCCGCCCAGCCGCCGAGCCGCCCGGGAGCCGAGCCGCCCTGCGCCCGAGCCGCCCAGCCGCCGAGCCGCCCGGGAGCCGAGCCGCTGTGCACCCGAGCCGCCCGGTCGCTGAGCCGCCTTTCTGCATAGCTGCATGACCTGCCCTGCCTGGTGAGCACAGTCCCACTGACACTGCGAGCTCTTTCCCTACTGCTTGCACTGCGTCGCTGTCGTCGCCATGGCTACCCCTAGTGTCCTAGCTTTTGACGCTGAGGGTCGCGCCATTGATTTTGAGGTCTAGTTGGACGACCTGCAGCTGTTCTTACAGTGCGACAGGGCTGACGACCTTTCTCTCTTTGACCTCACCTCTGGCGCCTCTCCTGCTCCTGCTGCTGATGCTGATCCCACTGTCCGCTCTAAGTGGGCCACCCGCGATGCTGCTGCACGTCTTGCTGTGCGTCGCCACCTCCCTACCTCTGAGCGTGCGCACTTTAGTCAGTACAAGAGTGCTCAGACCTTGTACGACGCTGTAGTTGCGCGCTACTCCTCCCCTGCCACTGCTGCACTGAGCCGTCTCATGCTTCCCTACCTCTTTCCTGACCTCTCTGCCTTTCCCACTGTCGCTGACCTCATTACGCACCTCCGCACTAGTGACACTCGCTACCGCGCCGCCCTTCCTGCTGAGTTCTGCGCTAAGAACCCCCCCCCCCATGTACATCGCTCTCTACTACGTAGTCGCGCGCCTCCCTGACTCCCTTCGCGTTGTTAGGGACCACTTTCTCGCAGTCTGTCCCACCACCCTTACCGTCGACCTCCTCAAGAAGGCCCTCCTCGCAGCGGAGAAGAGCATAGTCGCTGTAGGTGCTTCTCGTGGTGACCCTCGCACCCCCATCTTTGAGGGGTGCTCTCCTTCCCCCTTGCTGCCCTCTGTTGCCTCTGCTGCTGCTGCCGACCTGCTTGGTCTTGAGTCGGTCGGCGCGGCGTCTGCCCCTAGTGGGAGACCTCGCTCCAGCAAGGGCAAGGGGGGCAAGGGCGCGGGTGGAGCTGGAGGGGGCGGTGGCGGTGGCGGCGGTGGCGGCGGAGGGACTGGGGGTGGCGGCGGGACTAGTGGCGGGGGTGGTGGTGGTGGTGGCAGCAGCGGCGGAGACAGTGGTGGTGGTGCCAGCGGTGGTGGTGGAGGCAGCGGCGGAGGTGGAGGCGGCGGAGGTGGAGGCGGTGGAGGCGGCAGCGGAGGAGGCGGTGGTGGTGGAGGAGGTGGAGCTGGTCGAGGTGGTACCCAGCAGCGTAGCGGCGGTGGTGGTGGCCAGCGCTCGCAGCGGCAGCAGCAGCAGCAGCGCTCGCGGGACATCCCTCCGCCTCAGCAGCTTCGTGAGTGGTACGCTGGGCGTCAGAGGGGTGGGGGTACTGGTCCCTGCACCTACGTTCTTCGTTCCGGCGACCGCGCGGGTGAGCAGTGTGGGGGTGCCCACGCCACCCAGCGCTGCTTTGGCCGCCTGACGGACGCTTGGCGTCAGCAGTTCCCTGGGGCTAGTGAGATCCCTCGCTGGGATGAGCTTCTAAGGGCTGGTGTAGCGATCTTTGATCTTGATTTTGATGCTATCCTTGCTGCTATGTATGTTGTGGATTATAGTGAGGAGAATGAGGGTTACCGCTGTTTCCAGCCCGACCCGGGCATTGGTACTGCTGCGCTAGGTGCTTGTGAGGCTGCTGCTCTAGGTGCCAGTGCGTCTGTGCTCTCAGGTACTGGTGAGACTGCGCTCTCAGGTACTGCGTCGTCCTCGTCCTCCCTCACTTTCACACTTGACTCCGGAGCTTCTCGCTCCTTCTTTCGAGACCGCACTACCCTTACGCCGCTCGGCCGGCCGGTTGCGGTCTCCCTTGCTGACCCCTCTGGGGGTCCTGTCCTGTCTCACTTCTCCACTGTCCTCCCGTGTCCGGCTGCCCCTTCGGGCACCCTGTCAGGTCTGTACCTTCCCTCGTTCTCTACGAACTTGGTGAGTGGAGCGGACCTGCAGGATGTGGGGGTTCACCAGTTCACTCCTGCGAGTCAGCGGGTGACCCACTGCACGGAGGCACGCACAGGCCGACACCTGGCCACGTTCTCGCGTCGGCCGGGGTCGAGTCTCTACACCCTGACCGTTGAGTCTCCTCCTGTCCCTGCGTCTGGTCAGGTGGCTGCGTCAGGTCAGGTGCTTGCTGCTGCGTCCCGGTCAGGTCCTGAGTCTGCCCCCTGTTCTTGTCAGCTCCTGTCTCACAAGACTCTCCTGTGGCACCACCGTCTTGGCCACCCCTCCTTGCCCCGTCTTCGGAGCATGGCTTCCCGTGTCCTTGTCTCTGGTCTTCCCCAGTCTCTCCCTCCTCTCCCCTCCGGGCCAGGACCTTCCTGTGTCCCCTGTGTCGAGGGTCGCCTCCGGGCTACTCCTCACTCCTCCCACTTCCCCCCGACAGAGGCTCCCCTGCAGACGCTTCACATGGATGTGTGGGGCCCAGCCCCCGTCCGTGGGCAGGGTTACGAGCGCTACTTCCTGTTGGTGGTTGACGACTACTCGCGTTACACCACAGTCCTCCCCTTGCGCAGCAAGGGTGCGGTCACTGAGGTGCTGATCGACTGGATCCGCGAGGCTCGTCTCCAGCTCAGGAAGAGCTTCGGCTCGGACTTTCCTGTTCTGCGTCTGCACTCTGACAGAGGCGGAGAGTTCTCTTCTCGCCTTCTGCGAGACTACTGTCGTGCACGGGGGATCCGCCAGACCTTCACACTTCCGGACTCACCACAGCAAAATGGGATTGCTGAGCGCCGCATTGGCATGGTCATGGATGTCGCTCGTACGTCCATGATGCATGCGGCTGCCCCCCATTTTCTGTGGCCGTTTGCGGTGAGGTACGCGGCGCATCAGCTCAACCTTCACCCCCGGGTCTCTCGGCCTGCCATGTCCCCAGCCTTGCTGTGGACGGGGAAGGTTGGCGATGCGTCTGTGTTCCGTGTCTGGGGATCTCGGGCGTTTGTCCGCGACTTGTCTACGGACAAGCTGTCCCCTCGTGCTGCTCCCTGTGTCTTCCTTGGCTTCCCCACTGACGCCCCAGGGTGGCAGTTTTACCACCCCTCCTCTCGTCGTGTTCTGTCCTCCCATGACGTCACGTTCGACGAGTCAGTCCCCTTCTACCGTCTCTTCCCCTACCGCACTCCTTCCCTCCCCCCTCCCCCGGACTTCCTTGTGCCGGTTCCCCCCCCGGTAGACCCCCTCCCCCCTCAGGTTCCTGCCCCCTCAGGTGTGTCCCAAGTAGACGCCGTTGACCCGGTCGAGGTTACTGGTGACTCCGGTGCTGCTGCGGGTGCTGAGCCTGGGGGTGCTGACTCTGGGGGTGCTGTGCGCGGGGGTGCTGAGCCTGGGGGTGCTACTGCTGGGGGTGCTGGGCCTGAGGGTGCTACTGCGGAGGGTGCGGAGCCTGGGGGTACTGAGCCGGGGGGTGCTGTGCCTGGAGGTGCTGGGTCTGGGGGTGCTAGGTCGGGAGCTGCTGAGCCTGGGGGTGCTGAGCTGGGAGCTGCTGAGCCTGGGGGTGCTGCGTCTGGAGCTGCTGAGCCTGGGGTTTCTCCTGCTGCTGCGTCTCGCCGGGAGCCCCTCTCTCCACAGGAGCTGCGCGAGTTGTTCGCTCGCCGCTGGAGGCGTGGTGCTGAGTCTGGAGGTGCTGCTGGAGCTGGAGCTGGAGCTTCTTCGACCGTCGAGGGTGCGGGTGCTGCCGGTCTCGGAGCTGCTGGACCTGCGGGTCCTCCTGGAGCTGGAGCTGCTGAGGGCGTTGGTGCTGATCCTACTGCTGTTGGTCCTGCCGCTGGAGGTGTGGGTGGCGCTGGTGCTGTCGCTGAGGGTGCTGGTGCTGTCCCTGCTGCGTCTGGAGCTGCCGCGCGGCCTCGGCCGTACTTCGTTCCGCTCCTGCAGCAGGTTCTTGGTCTTTCTCCTACAGTAGAGGGTCCACCGCCTGTCCAGTCGCAGTCCCTGCTGGAGCCTTCCTCTCCACTGCTTGCTCCCTTTCCTTACACTGGTCCTACTGGAGGTCTTGCTGAGCGTCGTGAGCCTGCGTCTCGTCCCGCGTCGCCTGTTCATGCTGCTCGCGCTAGTGGTCGCAATTCGCGGCAGCGTCCTCCTCCTGTCCCTGGCACGCACCGGATGTCTTTGCGTCCGTCCACTGCTCCTCTGCGTGCCCCTTTGCCTTCTCCTCCTGAGTCCTCTCTTCCTGCGCTTGCCAACCCTGAGTCGGACTCTCTTCGTGCTGCCAGTCCTACTGTCACGCGTGTGCTTGCTACTGTTGTCACTGACCCCTCTTTTGAGTCCACTGCTGCGTCTGCTCTAGTCACTGAGCTCGTCGACTTTGCTGCTCGCTGTCGTCTCGACTACGCTGCTAGTCTTGTTGCTGAGTCTGCGTCTGTCTGTCCTCCGTCCGTCGGGGGTGAGTGTGCTCTTGGCACGGACGTCCTAGAGGACAGGCAGGAGGAGTTACAGTGTCTAGCGGCTGCTTCACCTCATCTCGCGTCTGTACTGCTTGCCCCGGAGGGAGACCCGGATGCACTAGACATCCCGACTCCGCGTTCTTACGTGGAGGCCGTAGAGGGTCCCTACTCCTCTCAGTGGCAGGCAGCTATGGATGCAGAGATGGCTTCCTGGAAGTCCACAGGCACCTACGTTGACGCGGTTCCCCCTCCTGGGGCGAACATCGTCAGTGGCATGTGGATCTTCAGGGTGAAGCGGCCGCCGGGCACTCCACCTGTCTTCAAGGCACGGTACGTTGCTCGTGGCTTCAGTCAGCGGCAGGGAGTTGACTACTTTCAGACCTTCTCTCCCACCCCGAAGATGACTACTCTTCGGGTGCTGCTGCACATAGCCGCTCAGCGCGACTACGAGCTTCACTCTCTCGACTTCAGCACTGCGTTCTTGCAGGGTAGCCTGCACGAGGAGATTTGGCTTCGCCGTCCACCTGGCTTCACTGGGACTTTCCCTCCTGGCACCCAGTGGAGCCTCCGACGGCCAGTCTACGGTCTCCGCCAGGCACCGCGTGAGTGGCACGACACACTGAGGACTACGCTTGCGGCTCTTGGGTTTGCTCCTTCTACTGCTGACCCGTCGCTGTTTCTTCGCACCGACACTTCCCTGCCGTCGTTGTACATCCTCGTGTACGTCGACGACTTGGTCTTTGCCACAGCGGACACTGCTGGACTCGCCTACGTGAAGTCCGAGCTGCTGAAGAGACACACGTGTACAGACCTGGGTGAACTGCGCAGCTACCTTGGCTTGCAGATCACTCGGGACAGAGCACGTCGCACCATTACCTTGACTCAGTCACACATGGTGCAGCAGGTCCTTCAGCGCTTCGGCTTTACGTACTCCTCGCCTCAGGCCACTTCTCTGCCTACTCGCCACTCGCTCTCAGCTCTGCCTTCGGATGAGTCCGTAGAGTCGAGTGGTCCGTATGCAGAGCTTGTTGGCTGCCTCATGTACCTGATGACCTACACACGACCTGACCTTGCATACCCTCTGAGCATTCTTGCACGCTATGTTGCTCGTGGGAGACACAGACCGGAGCACATGGCTGCAGCGAAGAGGGTATCGCGCTACCTGTGCAGTACGTCGGGCATGGGGCTAGTGCTTGGAGGGCGGAGTCCAGTGGTCCTTACCGGCCACGCGGACGCTTCTTGGGCTGACGACCAGGCTACGCAGCGGTCGTCACAGGGTTACACCTTCAGCCTTGGTTCCGGCTCTGTCTCGTGGCGGTCTACTCGCTCGTCTTCGGTTCTCGGCTCCAGTTGTGAGGCTGAGATCTACGCCGGGGCCATGGCTGCACAGGAGCTTCGCTGGCTCACCTACCTGCTGACTGACCTTGGAGAGCCGCCTCGTTCTCCTCCAGTGCTGTACGTAGACAACAAGGCCATGCTGGCCTTGTGTCGAGAGCAGCGCTTGGAGCACAGAACGAAGCACATTGCTCTCCGCTACTTCCTTGCTCGTGAGCTGCAGCAGCGTGGTCAGTTGCGACTTGCGTACGTGGCCTCTGAGGCCAACACTGCTGATGTGTTCACCAAGGCACTCGCGCCTTGTGACCATCAGTGCTTTTGCACCCAGCTGGGTCTTGTGCCTGTCTTGCCTCACTTGCTCTCCTCTTGACTTCACTTGTACTGTGACATATATATATACCTGCTCTTGTTTGTTTAGTTTTATATATATGTCTGTACTCCTGCATGTGAACTGGCCTCTGGCCCTGCTCTTGTGCTCGGACTGTGTGGTGACTTTGTGATCCACCCTGAGCTTGCTTTGCTTTGCTTTGCTTGACTGGTCTTGTGACCCCTTGTTCTCCCCCACTTTGCCTATGGGGGTGTGTCAGATTATCATAGTTGATGCATGTTTGTAGGGTATAGTGGGGTAGCACATATGGGTACAGCTTTCTAGGGTTGTATTTGTACCCAACCCTGACTTAGTCATTTCATTCCTGTTCACTTGTTCCACATGTCTGCTATCAATCCTATTTGTGTATGTATGTGTGTGTTTGTGCGGGTGTGCTCGTTGTGTTTGTTTCACTGTGGGGTTGCATTTTAATGCGTTTGGTTAGATGGGTTGTACTTTTTTTTACGTGCGTTTGCATTCATGTTTGTGGGATGTGTGTTTCAAAGTGTGGTGTTAGTATGTGTCATGTATGCAATTAGAGGTTGTTAATCGTCTTTGGGGCAGCGGGTTTTCGCTGTTTCAACGACCCCATCAACCTCTGTTGTTACATGATGCATTTTAACATTGATTTTGAAGCATCCACCTACATTTCATACTTTGTTGTTCATCTGTACAATTGCATTTGTTCATGTTGAATCCAGAATATTATGCTCGGCCGTACCATCCGCCGTATTAATCGACGAGGTGGGACGGTCGAACAAGTTCGTGGTTTCAACATGATACGCACGTGCATGGTTTCACGTTTATGGATCTCATTCAAGAGTGGTTTTTATTCACTATTTGAGGCATCCGTTTGAACAAAGTCTTGGAAGTTCAAATGTGTGCTCCAAAGAGTATGGAAAATCACCTTTGAAATGATATCCCCAAAATGTGAAACCAAATATAAAGGGTTGCTACGCAACCCAAAAAGCGAAGTAACACCATGTTACCAAAAGCGGCAACGCAAACCACGCTTGAAAACTTCCTCGTGATTGAGGAACATTTGCCACGCATGTGAGATGTCCAAAGCGTCAGTGACGCGGCAAGAATCTGGGAATCGTCGCGCGAGTCCGTTTAGCCACTGCATTGGACACGACGATGATGTCGAGGGTAGTCATGAATGACAGTGTTGTGACAACTGCGATGCTCCATTTGCGCGAGGAACATGCCAATGCGGCGCGGTCGAGGGTTTCGGCTGATCGATTGCCGTCACGTCATAACCGCGTCAGACGCCGGGGATGGCGCGTTTATCCATATTGGTTCCTTCGAGGTGGAGCGATTAGCATGTACGCTCTATCCATGGATGGTGCATCGACGTCATCTGTGTCAACTGAATGACTCGGTACAGGAATCCCCCCATCGAAAATACCCCATCGGGATGGCAGGGCTTTCGAATGGGTGGCGAGAGGCGAACGACCTTTGGAGACCCATCTGGATGGGCGTTCGAGGCGAGTAGAAGGCGTGCGTCGCGATTGGATGGGTGGCGCAGCGCGTGCCATGCATGGGGACGCACAGCACCTGGGTCGGAGGTAAAGTGCCTCTCTCCGTGCTCCCTCGTTCAACCTCCTCTGCCTTCCTCTCCCTGCTCCCTCGATCTTCCCTCCTCCTCTCTTTTCCCCTCCCTCGCTCTTATTTTCTGCAGCAAAGCCAACATCTAGTAGTTTTTTCCCACTTCCGCCGATTTTTTTCCTGCCAGCAGCACACTTCCTCTCCGTTTCCTCCTTTCTCTCCCCTGCCTGCGGAGCCTTGTCCGTTAGTCTGCTGAGAAGCGCCTGCTGCCATCTCTTCCTAGTTCCCACTGCTGTCGAGTGCCTCTCTTCCGGTGCGCCCTTTCGCCCTGGGTTGCGCTGCTGCGCATCTCGTCTGTCTGTTTGCTGAGAATGTCTTCGCCCATCACTTTGAATGTCTTCTATCATCTCACCCAATTTCATCTCAGCTTCCCTTGCTTTTCATGTCCAGTTCAATTCCTCCCATCTGCTCCTCTTCGGCTTGCTGCTACTACTTTGGTTGCAAGCACTTGTTCACTCAGTTTCCTCCTCTTCTTGGCCAGCCGTTCACTTAGTGCAAATGTCATGAGAGTAAATCGATCCCAAAATATCAGTTTCCTCCCTCCCGAGTGAGTCCTGCGTCTCATACCTGTACCTACTTCTACCCACGGTCAACAGCCCCTCCTCCCCTCCCCCCCCCCCCTCTTCCCACCCCCCAACCAGCTGCCCCTTCCCTCCTCACCTGCCCTTCTGTTCTACTAAATCGTCCTTTGGGGACGCTTCGGCCACTCCACCAGTTGTTTGCCGCTCTGCTATCGTCCTGTGAGGTGGGCATGCCTTCCATTCATCTCATCCATTTTCAGTTTAGCTTGCCGCTACCGTTTCATAGAAAGTTACTCTCTATGACCAATCCAAGTCGCTCCATCTTTAACTGGCGGCTGCAAATTCTGTCACCAGACTTGCGCTTGTTCATTTCTCTTGCTCCTCTTTCTTGGCCAGCCATTAGTTCTGTCCTGTTATTGTCGCAATGATTGCTTTGTAGAGATTCTTGTCACCCGCAAACTTCTTGCCATGCCAGCATCTTACTTGCAGTAAGTTTCACTAACTTCTCTTTTCCCTCTCCTGCGTCTCATCCGTTCCTTCTTCCGCTCACATCTACACACGTTCTCAGCCGCTCATGTAACGCACCGTCTAAGCTGCCCCTTCCTTGCTGCCGCTAGATCGTGCTTCACGCCAGCCGCTCCGCTAGTTGTTCTTCCCTCTGCTATCATCCTGTGAGGTGGGCTTTCCCTGGTCTTTCTACCTTCAAAATATCCAGATATCCCCTCTTCATCCTTCCCTACCGCTGCTTCACTGCCGGGCAGACCACTATCTATCTCTCGCCTAACTCTGTAAGCTCTCTCCACCACTTCCTCCCCTCTACACGTGCGCCTCATCCCTGCATGTGCTCATCCTATCCGTTCCTGCCACTCTTATTTCTTCGTTAAACATTCACCCCACGAAGTCGCTATCTCTGTCCTCATGGATTCTTTTCTCTTCATTCTTGCACTCCAGCATCGCTCCCAACTCCTTCTCTGTGCTTCGACTGCTGCTCATGATTACCTTCACCTGCCTCCTCCCACCACGCTCACAACGCATCTCCTTCGTCCTCTTCCTTCTCCCAGCTCTGCTCTCTCGCCCTCCCATTCCCTGACCACCCTTGGCCTGTTTCTGCTCGCTCCACCCCTCCAATCCACTCTGTCCATCGCTGCGTTCGCCTCATCCCTCGCGCCCATGTAATTGGTCTTTGTTCGTTTTTGCATTGACCACGCCCACTTTCCCTGTTTTGTTTTTACGTTTCACTTCTCTCTCACAATGCGCAGCCCTGTCCTACCCACGCAGGAGTGCCTGCGTTTTCCAGTCTGCGGTGAAAAAAGGCAATTGAACGCAGGGATTGGTCAGTCATCGAACGAGGGCTGTTTGAGGGGAGTGAGTGGACGACATGGCTGCTGAGAGGGTGATGGGTACACTGATTGAAGTGGTCAAAGAGGCGGTGCTGGCAGCAGTGAGAGAGGAGCTGGCTGCACACAAGGAGGAGGTGAATGAGCTCCGGCACACGTTGAATGCTGTGGTGGAGAGGAATGAGGCGACTGCTGCTGTGATGAAGGAGAGGGAGGGAGACTTGGCAGCAGTGAGGAGGGAGTTAATTTTAGTGAAGAGGGAGTTCACCTCAGTGAAGGGGGAGCTGGCAAGAGTGAAGACCGGGTTGGCTGAGCACAGGAATTCAACTACATTGCAGCTGCAGAGGATATGGGTGGCGGAGATGAGGGAGATGAGAAGGCAGGGGGAGAGAGGATCTCAGATGGCTGCAGAATATGCTGTAGTGAAGGGGGGGTTGGCTGAGCACAAGCAGTCCACGACGTTGCAGCAAGAAGAGGTTGAGAGGAGAGCAGCGGCGGAGATGAGAAGGCAGGTGGAGGAGATGGAGCAGAACCTGACCGCAGTGAAGGGGAGTCTGGTTGAAATCAAGGATGCTATGGCAGAACAAGTGATCATGGCTGAAAGAATGAGACAATCGGATTTGAGAGAGCTACGAGAGGAGGCAGTTGAAATGAGAGCAGAGTTAGCAAGGGAGAGGGAGGAGAGGAGGAGGGAGGTGCAGGAGCTGAATTGGCCACGTGTCATGGAGGAATTGGCTGCCTGCAAGGAATGGCAGAAGATTCAAGACATGAAGATGAATCTCGAGCTGGAAATCAAACTCAAACAGAGTGAAGGCGACCGGAGAAAGGCATTGGAGGTGAGTGCTAGAATACTGTTCCCCAGGGCGTTCAGTGTTCCACATGACATGTGTTGTCATTGACATGTATTACCTCTCCACCCATGTGCTACAGGCAATTACCGCAGCATCACAAACGACCCTGTTGAACCTGAGAGATCTCAAGTGCCTTTCGAACGACATCCTCCGCCTCGTGTCCACCATGACCCATTTGAAGAGCATTGACCTCACCACCACCGCAGGCTTCGGTGCAGAGGGCGTCAAGCACCTCTACAGGCTGCCTCGGCTGGAGGTGCTAGGCCTGGAGAATACTGGCGTCTCAGACAGTGCCTTGGAAGGCATCGAGTCCTTGACCAGCCTCAAGCTGCTTGATCTCGAAGCGACCAGGGTGACCAATGCTGGTCTGCAGCACTTGACAGCTCTATCCTCTCTCAAACTGCTGTGGCTTTCTGAATGTAAGGGTGTGACAGATGCTGGCATGATGCACGTAAGGAGGCTGACAGGCCTTGAGGAGCTTGCTCTGGATGGCACGGCAGTCACGGATTACGGGGTGCAGCTGCTGACTCCCCTGACGAAGCTGATAACTCTCTTGCCGCCAAAAGGGTTTTGGATTGAGAACGATGGCATGGAGGTACGCAGGCGGATAGTCGGATTGCAGGAATGGATGATGATGTGAAGGGAAGTGTGGTGAAGGAAGAGTTGACTGTCAATGATTGGGGAGACTGAGGAGTGGCTAGATGCAAGGGGCATGCATGCATGTGGAGCGTGGAATGGTGTTTGTGCGGCTGCATATGTGATAGAGCTGTATTTTGCAGCGAGTTGCAGAATGGTCGTGTGGAGAATTTGCCTAGCAATTGGACAGCAGCAGGTGCAGGGCTGGTTGGGCATGAGACCGTCGTGTGCATGAGGGGAGGTGCAAAGGAATTTCCTGCCTGGCATTTATTATGATGGAGGAGGAAGTTGTCAGAAGCAGGGCGGATGGGAAAGGGAGAGGGAGGATGGAAGTGAGGCGGGGCAGGAGGGGAAGGGGAGGGGAGGTGGGGAAGCTGGAGACAAGGGCGAACAAGATAGCAATGAGGGAGGCGAGCATGGTGGGCGGCAGCAGCAGTGGCAGCTGTAGTGGCAGCAGCGGCGGCAGCAGCGGCGGCAGCAGCGGCGGCAGCAGCGGCGGCGGCAACAGTGGTGGCAGCAGAAGAGGCGGCAGCAGTGGCTGTAGCAGTATTGGCCCTGTCGCAGCAGCAGTAGCAGCGGCGGGAGATGGTTGGGATTAGGGGTGTGAAGCAGGGGGAGAGATAACTTGAATATCAAGGAGTGTAAAAGGATATGCATGTGTAGGAGTGGGGCTTGGAATGGTGGTGGTTGTGTGCAATTGATCTTGCATGTTGCGTGGAGTTGGAGAATGGTTGTGTAAAGTTTGTGCCTTGCAGGTGAACAGAAAAAGGTGCAGGGCTGGTTGGCCAAGAGTTGGGTGCAGTGCAGGCTGTACAGATGTGATGTGTTGGTTACAGAAGGGAGAAGTTGGCTATATGACATTCTGAGACTATATTGCTGGCTGAGGTGGTGGGTGGCGCAAGATGTAGCGTGAAGCAGAAGGAAGAGGACCTGTGTGAGTCATTCCTGCCTCGCTTTGAATGTAGGCTGGACATAGATAGTGGGGGTATAGTGTGTATAGGACATTGCTTGCAACAATCTACCCGTATATGCTCATTCAATAATGCCGCAGCGCAGCAGCACTTTTTCAACATATCCATCAGAGAAGAAAAACTGCATACCGTATCCCCCCGGATATACCCCCATGGGGGGCAATAATAAAACAGGTTTTTTCATGGGGGTGGGCTTATAATCGAGTAAATTTATAAGCGCCGGTGTTTATAAAATGACATACATATCTTTTTATATCTTTTAACACCAAACTGTAGGTCTCGTGCTTGCCTTTTCAATCGAGTCGAAGTTACATGGGATCGTCTGTGAAATTCTCGCGCGCGCTGGGAGATACACCCAATCTGACTCACATCCAGCTCCTGATAGGTCCTGCTGACTGGACCCGCATCCAGTGCAGGGTCCGAATGTGAAGGGAACCGAATCTGCAACATATCCGCCTGCTAAAGTAAAAATCGTTACAGCTTTTTGAACACATTTCAAATTTTAAAGTTTACGTGCGCTTATAATAAAACAAGTTTTTTCAAGGGGTGCGCTTATAATCGAGGAGGGGATATAAGCGCCATATGCCAATTAGAAGCGCCAGGCGCTTATCCTAGGGTGGCGCTTATATCCGGGGGGAGACGGTATCACTTATCCAAGGTGTACACGAGTAGCAGCAATACCATCCCTTGACTGAGGTCGGGGGCAGACAGAGGTGAAGCAGGAAAGGAGCATGGGAGAGGGGCAGATGAGATACCGTATATGATGCTGTGCAAATGCACTTGCGTTCCATCTATTGATTGCAAAGTTTCCTCCTCAGAAACACAGTTGCCCCTCTATGTTTCTCAAACCATTTCCCTCGGAAGGTAGCAGCCAGCAACGATGCATGCAACGCATCACAGCATTACAACGCATTGCTCCCACCTTTATGTGTGTCACCGAAGCTCCACCACCACAACTGCAAAAAGAAGTGCGAAAGGCAAGGATAAAGGTTGGGCATGGATAAAGGGCAGGAATGAGTGAAACGGCAGGCACAAGTGACTAGAAAGGAAGTGTTACGCAAAAGGTTACCTTCTAGAAATATGGCATGCGATGAGGTGTGCTTGCACCGCTATTTCACTACTATCCTTATCCTATAGAACAGATTTATGGCTGCTCATGTGGCTCACATGTAAGCTGTTCCCTCATTCAACTAGAAACCTTTCAGCTTGAGGTGCTAATTATCCCTCTCCAAGCGTTCTGGCTCTGCCCTCGTCACCACCCCCACCTCCCCCCACAGGCCGTGCCATGATGGCAGGGCAACTGCCAGCAGCAGAAGTGAGGTATGGGGGAAGGGGGCAGTGGAAGAGATGGTGGGATGGAGGGGTTGAAAGCTGAGATTATTGAAAAATGGTTGGAGTGTGTACGGCTCACCTCTCTGCTGCCACCATCAACAAACCTCTAAGGAGTGGGAGAAGTGTATGGGGGGGGAGGTTGAGGTTGGAGGGGGAGGGGATAGTTCAGAGATAATGGGGAGATGTATAAATGAACAGCACATTAGTGGGGTTGGGGCGTGGAGGGAGAGATAGGGTGATCGTGGTGTAGGTGATGGGAGGGAGGGAGAGGTGGTGCCTGAGGGTGCGATGGCTACGGTCTGCTTGGCTGGGATGTCGAGGAGATGGGAGGGTGATGGGCAAAGGACGACCTGAGATGGGGAGAAGCAGTTGGTTTGGGCACTCCCACTCAGTCTGTCTGGTTTGGTTTGGGCACTCCCACTCAGTCTGCTCGCCCCGCCATGTGTGCATCAAGTCCTCGCCCTGCCACAACGCCCGCGCCTGCTCTGACCTAGCCACCCCCTCCTCATCCTTTTCCCCATCCATATTTCCCCCCTTTGACAAACATCCCTTGACCTCTCCAACTGGACTTGAAGCCCTGGCTACCACTTCGGTGCAACGACACGTCCCCCACTTTCCGTTCCGCTGGGAAAAGCTTCACAAGATGCAGGGTTCCCAGCTCCCGCACCTTTCCGCTTGCAGCAGCGAGGCGCCGCAGGGATGACGATGCCGGCGAGCAGCCGCTACTGCCACTCCCTCCGCGAGCCAATGCAGAATTGCCATGATATCGCCAGCCCCACCAGCCCACTCACTGTCACCGAATTCGCCGGGTTGTGTCCCCAGCAGCACGCTGCGATGAGCGAGACATACGCGACGTCCAGCAGCCCACTCACTCACTCGTGTGGCGATGAGCGAGACATACGCGACGTCCAGCAGCCCACTCACTCACTCGTGTGGCGATGAGCGAGACATACGCGACGTCCAGCAGCCCACTCACTCACTCGTGTGGCGATGAGCGAGACATACGCGACGTCCAGCAGCCCACTCCATACACGTCCAGCTACTGGCGCCTTTCTCCACCTCGAGGAGCTGCAGGCGGGTGGCGCACAGTGGCCTCTCCTACCCCCCCACAGACGCACAGTGGCCGCATCATCAGGCTTGAACTGCACCAGGCTTGTCCTCGCTTACCGTATGGCAAGACAAGCCTGATGCAGGCCCACATGTGGTCGTGTGAGAGTCGAGGCGGTGGAGCAGTGCTCGCAGTTGCCCTTGAGCCGGGGCCAGCGCGCACAGGAACAGGAACGCCATCACAATGAGGGACGGAACGGCAGCCTGCGGTGTGGCAGGCAGGAACAGCCACCAGCGCCATATGTGCACGCAGCGCCATATGTGCACGCAGCGCCATATGTGCACGCAGCGCCATATGTGCACGCAGCGCCAGGTGCAGTGTAGCTCCTCGTTCACAACGCCCGCACAGAGAGGGACAGCAGCCCGCGGTGTGGCAGGCAGGAACACCGCTGGCGCCATTTGTGCTTGCAACGCCAGGTGCAGCTCCTCGACTGCAGAGACTGCGCCATATTCGCACAAGTCATGGCCGATTTGGATGTCGAATGCGGCAACTTAAACCCCCGGTTCTTCAACAAAGCAATACCCGCGTGGCGTAAGTACTACTGTGCGGGTTCGACTTGGAGAGCGAATCAGGAAGACGCAGAGAGAAAGAACAAAGCCGACACATTGATGCCTCGCTCATCACTGCCACCACTGCTGCTGCTCGCCTGCTACCGACTTCCCCGCCACCACGGCTGCTTACGCAGCCCGTAGCTCTACCATGCCGTAGCTCTCAGCTGACAAGCTCTCGACTTGTCTGTGTGTGGTAGAGATGCGCTAAACATGGTGCTTGCTGGTGGCGTGGAAAGGAAAAGGGGGGGAAAGGAGATTGCTAAGGCTGAGCAATGAGGGGGTGATGGAAGACAGCTGATGTTGGCATTGCACAGGGGAAAGCAGTGCTTGCTTTTATTCAGCCGCAAGCAGAAGCAAGATGCGATATTTTGCATGCAGTAAGGGAGAGGCATAACGGCATCAACGGATGGAAGAAGGGACGGGATGAGGGAACGATGTCACATGCTGCTCGGATTCCTCACCTCGATGTGCACAATGCCCTGCGCGCCAACCTCTCAGAAGCTGTCAGCCGAGAGGCCGTCAGATGAGAGACCGTTATCTGAGAGGATACCCCGCAATTATTCCACAAGCTGCCACGACGCAGCCGAGTGTCCGCCCATGGCGAATGTGGCGGCGGAATCCATCACTGGATTTTGTACTAATGTTCGCGTGTCTCGCCATCACGCTCCTCGCTGCGCAATTCACAGTGAAAATTCGTGCATCGAAGTACGAAGGCCTCGTTTTTGCAACGGAATTCGAGCACGAAACCCTAATATTGACGTTGCGTGTCGCCACTTCGCGGTTAGTGGCGACATCGAGGCTGTGCGAAAGACAACGTCATCCCCCATCTCGTCAACCAATCTATACCCTGGTCGCGCGTGTAGAGTGCGGGCTCAAGTCGCAGCGATTACCTCCTTGTCATGGACCTTCTTTCTAGTCACGCTTCAATCTCGCAAGGATGGTAACCCGGGAGTGAATTGCGTGAAGTGAGGTCTGGAAGTGCCGAGGGCCTATTCAAAATCGGGTTTGTGCATTCGACACTTGCGGGGATCGAATTCAGGCGGACAAGGATCGTCGAATTGGCGGTTCAAAAGGGCGAGCCTGAACGATCTAAGGTGCTCGATGTTGATGGCGGGCAACAAAGACTCGGAGTACAGTACATTTTTGGGCTGTAACACATTGTTACAGAGAGTGACAATGCAAACCAGCTTGAAAAACGGTTCTGTGTGGAACACATGCTAACACGTGTGAGATGTCCAAACGTCATGTCAGTGACGGCACATCTTCGCAGATCATGTTAGTGATTAAATCGAAGTATGACGAAGCAATAACCGTCTTGGTCAGCCCTGTTCCTCGTGGTCTTGAGTAGACAGTATCGAAAGGACATATTCCTTTGTTTCTCACCCCTAGGAAAACGGGCCTAAGGCTAGAGAGTATGGGAAACGTTTCGAGGTCGGTTAATCGAGTGTGCATCGGATACGACGATCACGTCAAGGGTCATGCCCCATGCGCGCTGCGAGGGATATGTCTGGTCCCACCTCTCGTGTTTTCCAACGATGATGTTCCGCACGCCGTGCCAGGGCGCACCGCATGCGGTGTGGTCGACAAGTTTTGACTGTGACACTGCGGCCATGCCATGTCATGTATGTCATGACAGCGTCACGCCACCCTCGCCCACGGCGACTGAGAGGCGAACAGCTCAACAGGTGCGATGAATTGGTAATCCATCGGAGAGAACGCGCCCATGGGCGCGCGAGGCGGAAGGATTGGATGGGAATGGGCGTGCGAGGCTAGTAAACAGGATGGAAGGCGTGCGGAGCGATGGAAGGATTGGGTGACGCCTCCCATGCATGCCTCATGGCACCTCCGATCGTAACGTGCCTCCCTCCTCTCCCTCGTTCATCATCCTGTGCCATCTTCTCCCTTCTCCCTCTGTTCTCTTCTCGTTTTTTTTTTTCCGAGGTTAAGCCAACATTTACTTGTTTTTTCCCACTTCCACCGAGTTCCTCCTGTCAGCGGCATACTTCCTCTCGGTTTCGTCGGTGTGCCGTTGAGCTTCCTCCAGCCGTCAATCCGTCTGCTGAGAACCACCTGGTTCCCACTGCTGCCATCTGCCTCGCTGCTCGTGCGCCCCTTCATCCTCGCCTGCGAATCTCGGTTTGTTCAGCTCCACGTCTGCAGATCTCGGTCTGCTGCCAAGTTCCTAGCTCCCACTGCTGCCATCTGCATCGCTTCCCGTGCGCCCCTTCGCCACAGGCCACGAAAACGTGTGCGTCTGTCTGTCTACGGAGAAACGCCTGGCTTCCAACTTGCACCGCGCTGCTGCCATCTGGTTCACCTGGCACTTGATAAGCATGGGCCATGTGCTGCCCGCACCGCTGCCTCTCTCCTCCTCTGTGTTCCCTGCCTGCCTCACTCTTTCATGTGTGTCGTGCCACTACCTTTTCACCCATTGTATGCCTTTCTCTTGCCTTTTCACTTCTTCCCATGTCCATCTCATTCGCCCCATGTGCTCTCCTTCGATTTCGCAAAACTATCTGCAAGCTCCCTGCCATTTCACCTACTTCGCTGCCATGAATGTCAGTCTCATCTCATCTCCTCTCTCTCTCATGCCACCTGTGTCTCAACATCATGCCTTCTTCCACCCACCACGGTCACACACCACCTCAGCTGCCCCTTCCCTGCTGCCACCGTCTTCTCGCCATGCCATCTTACTTCCCATCATGAATCTCATTGTCTCCTTTTCTCTTTTCCTTCTCCTATTTCTCCTCCGCCTCACCCCGGTGCCTTGTGCCTTACTCCACTTACAGTCACACACATCCTCAGCTGCCCCTTTCCGGTTACAATTCAGCCACTCCGCCAGTTGCTCCTCGCTTTGCTATCATCCTGTGAGGTGGGTATCCTCCGGCTTTCTGTACCTTTGTGATATCCAGAATTATCCTCTTCGTCCTTCCCTTCCTGCTGTTTGCTGTTTCACTACTACACAAACCTATATCCACCTCTCATCAGCCTCAAGAGTGTGCATACCAACTCTCTTCACCACTTCCTCCCCTCTCACATGCGCCTCAGCCCTGCATGTACTCATCCCATCTGTTCCTACCACTACAGTAGCTGACCAATTTGGGTGCTCCTATCCACGCCACCCATTTCTTTGTTCGCCTGTCACCTAACGATGCTGGTTTTTTGTTAACACTTCTCTGCTCAAAATCTGCCTCGTCCTTTCCGCATTGTACTTCGGACTTTCTTGCTGCTCTGCTCGTTTCAGCTCACTCTGACTGACGGTACACCACGTGCATACCAATGCTCTGTGCACCTCTCCATCCAACCTGGTCAAAATCCCGCCTATCCATCTTATTCCATTCATCTCACTGTTTCGTTTGTTATAATGCTTCTGTTATGCTCTGTCAAAATATATCTGCCTGTTCTGTTTATTCCACCACCCAATGCAGCCCCTTCGGTTTGCATGTCTTCACCCTCTCCATTTGTTTCCTTCTTGGCAGTCCTTGCTCGCACTTCTTGCCCCTCCTGACATCTTGCCTTCTATTTCTCCTCCTGGCCTTCTCTTTCTCCTCCTGGCCTTCCCTTGTTCCATTGCTGCCAGGCTTCATGCAAAATGCATGTGTGTCTGCACAAGCTTCTCCTCTGATGGCTCATCCAAATATGCGCTCGACTGTGTGTGCCTTGACTTTCCCCCTTTTGCCCCGTATTTCTGACGCTTGAACCTACTCTATTCCGGCCTTGTCTTGTTTTGCCAGGCTGCAGTGAAGGCAAGGATCGGTCATAGGAGGAGAATTGTTGGGGGGAGTGAGTGGACGATATGGCCGCTGAGGGAGTGATGGGGGCACTAATTGATACGGTCAAGGAGGCGGTGGTGGGAGCTGTGAGAGCGGAGCTGGCTGCAAACAAGGAGGAGAGGGATGAGTTGCAGCACATGTTGACTGCGGTGGAGGAGAGGAATTATGCAACTGCTTCTCTAGTGGAGGAGTTGGCAGCAGTGAGAGAGGAGCTGGCTGGATATAAGGAGGAGGTGAAAGAGCTGCGGCTAAAGCTGACTGCTGTGGAGGAGAAGAATGAGATGACTGCTGCTGTGATGGAAGAGAGGGAGGGAGAGCTGGCAGCAGTGAAGCGGGAGTTGGCTGAGCACAAGGATGCTCTCAAGAAGTTGGATGATGACCTGCAAATAAGCCATAGTGGAGGCGATGAAAAGACGGCGTGGGAGGTGAGTGCTGAGCGAACTCTCTCACGGGGCATGCATGGTTCAACAGGGCATGCGTCACTTGCTAATTCTTTCTTGTCATTGGGATCATCCCTTTTCTTTTCCTTTCTGTTTTCACCAGGCTATCAAGTCAGCATCACAAGCAACCCACCTGGACCTGCAGGGTTGCAAAGGTGTCTCAGACGCCATGCTCGCCCATGTGTCTACAATGACCCAGCTGAAGAGCATTCTCTTTCACCATACCTCGGGCTTCAGTGAAGAGGGCATCAAGCACCTCTACAGCCTGCCACGGCTGGAGTCGCTCGGCCTCATAGGCACTGTCGATTTAGACAGTGCCTTGGAAGGCATTAGATCCTTGACCAGTCTCAAGCACCTCGATCTCCAATCGACCAACGTGACCGATGCTGGGCTGCAGCACTTGACATCTCTCTCCTCTCTCGAACATCTGTGGCTTTCAAACTGCAAGGGTGTGACGAATGCTGGCATGGTGCATGTAGGGAAGCTGACAGGGCTTCAGTATCTTGGTCTGAATTGCAAGGCAGTCACGGATGCAGGGCTGCAGCAGCTGACTGCCCTGACCAAGCTGACAAAACTCTATACGTCAGAAGGGGATTTCCTTGAGAGCGATGCTGCGCGCAGGCGGATAGGTGGGTAGGGTGGCAGGGAGGGATGATGGAAAGGGAGGTGAGGTGAGGAAGAGTTGAGTGTCGCTAACTAGGGGAGACTGAGGAGGAGAGGCGTGGAGCCAAGGGGTGTGAAGAATGAGAGAGAGAGGCATGGATTTGGTCGTGCCTAACTCAGATCTTGCAGGTGCAGGGCTTTTTGAACAAGATGCCAGCCGTATGAGGGGGGTCTGACCCCTCTCTTGCTTCCACGGGGAGGTTGAGTTCTAATGAGGGTGTGTGCAGGCAGATAGGCGGGCATGGCGGCAGTGATGATGGAAAAATGGAGACGAGTATGGATATAGGAGATGTGTTTGCTACTTGGAGGTTAGGAAAGCTGCTGCTTGTATTTGTTCCAGTCCAGCAACTCTACAAAATCAGGCTGTAAAGAGCAGGAGAATGGCTGTGGGTTTGTTGTTTTCATGCTGGAAAGTTTATACGGTACCAGTAAAACTGCTCATGCAAGTTCAGACATTTGCATTCTGTGTAATCCATTCTGCCTCACATTTTCTGCCCTGCTGTCAACTTCAGTATGTTTCAATCAATGATACCGAAATCAGAATTTTATCAAAATAAGACTATGCTATCAGATCAGGTTTGATTCATATCAAAGAGCAACCAGGTTGTAATGATTGGATTACGAAGTTGGCATGCCTTAGTGTGCAGCGGTTTGAGTGTGCATGGTTGGTTGCGGAATGGCAGCCTTGCTGCCGGTGTTAGTAACTGTTGGCCATTCTCTGAAACCATGATGCCCAGGAAGATCTGGATTGGAGTGGCATGCCCACAATGAAGGTGTGCATGTGAGGGGAGAGTATCCCCTTGGGCGCTGCAGTGGTGCTCCTCTCAGCAGGTCACAGCCCTCTTCTCCTCTAAGGCCATTGTGTGTCACCACAATGAAAAACTACCGTAGATAAGTAAAGCAAAACACGGAAGACATAAGCTGTGAAGCTTCCCGTTTCAATTGAGTTATTATTGCCGTGTCACGACAATCAACTGCCCTGAATTGCCCTCGCTACAGCCTCACCTCCCTCGACGCCATGCCATCATGGCGAGGCCATGGCACTGCTCGAAGCAGCAGAGGGGGGATAGGCAAAGAGCAGGGGACGGGATGGTTGGGGAGGGTGAGATAAATGTACCTCGAAGGATGGCACATGTGGCGCCTCTTTGCTGGCACCATTAAATCAAACAACAAGGACTAGAAGGGTGGGTGGGGAGGGGGAGGGGTGTGGGATGGGACCGGGGGGAGGGAGGGGGAGAAAGGGGAGGAGGTTGGGGGAGGGAAGAGTATGGAGGTGGGAAGAGAGACTGGTGAGATACATATTTGAGCAGCACCGGAGGGTGATTGGGGCACCGAGGGGGACATAGGGTGATAGCAGGCAGTCATGGTGATGTGGGGAAAGGGAGATGTCGTGCCTGAGGGTGCAATAGCTATGGTGCTGCTTGGCTGGGATGGGGAGCAGAGGAAGAGGACCTGAGATGGGGAAGGGCAGTTGGTTCATGCACAGGGTGGATGGCAAAAGGGGAAGACCGAAAAAGCTGCAATGGGATTGAAATGGAGTTTTACAATCGAACTGTTGAAAGCTAAGTGAGGAGGAGAGGATTGGGAGGATGAGAGCGGGCATGAATGGGGTGTTTGGAAAACTTGGAAACGGGGAGGGAAGAGAAGTGAGGGAGGAAAGGGATGGCAGGGAGAGAGTGTAGAGTTATGGTATGGACTGGACAACAGAGCGTGAGAGGGTGGTGAAGCACAGAGTCGCGTGGGGAATAGAGGGGAATGGGGGGCTGAAAGAGCTCGTGCAACACCAATTATGAGCAGCCATGAGGATGATCGGCTCTCAGAGCTACTCGACCCTCTCTCCTCACCCATTATGCTTGCGCCATGACTCATGACAACGATCACCCAATCATGATTTTGGTGCACATGCTCTCGCGGGTGGCAAGCACCAGAAAATAGGTATGTGCAACTTGTCAAACCCCAGCTCATCCCTGGCAGAACAAGGGCCAAAACGGCCCAGATCAAACCTAGGCAGGCTCAACTCGGGCCAAAGTGACCTCATCCCTGAAAGGATTTCCTGGTTTAGATTGTACCGGATCCAAAGGTTCAACCCTACCCTGGTCGAACCAGTAGAGCACGGCCCGGCCATTGGTTCGCCAAAAGATTCTCTGGGGGACCCACCTGACTTGAGCCATGCGGGTCCATGATCAAAGCCGCAACAGGGAAGTTGGAGTTCAATCTGAATCTCCAAGTTGAGCTTGCTACTCATTTCCGCCCCTCACTGCTCAAGCACGTTTTCCACGGTCAGAAAAAACTTCAGATCAAGTCCCCTCTGACCTGGTTCCATCCAGTCTCCTCACCAGTCTCAAGTGGCAAGTGTCCAGTCCACGGGGTGTTATGATGCCATGTGCTCGCACCTCTTCATTCCTCACATGCAGCCCGAAAGCCCCTTGTGACCAGCATGTAAGGAGCAGCCTGCAGCTAAGTGTACTCTGACACGAGGTCACAACAACCACAGCTTCTGCTGCCTTGACTTTCCTTTCCCTACCACACCTCACTCTTGCCCACTTCCAACATTGTGCAATAAGCAGTGTGCAGCTAAACTGAATCGCGTCTCTTTCTTGTCTCCACCGCCTATGTTGGATTATACGCGTTTGGCGTACATACGCGTGTCGTATATACGCCACCGTATATACGCTAAACGCGGGAGGGGTCTGATCCAGGATACGCATTTCCGGGCAGCTAAAAAGTTTCTCGGGCAGGGAAGAAAACCCTTCTGGGAGTGCAGCAAGGGGGGTTTCTGGTGGGTTGTGTTTCTCCATAAAAAAACCTACCCATAAAATTTGCACTCGTACTGCTGTGCCTTGCCCTCTTCCCGCTTAATGAGCCTGAAGTTTTTAAACACAGGGTGTTTAACATCGGGAAGGTATTCCCGTGACACAGTTGGAGGAACACTCGCACTCTCCTCTGTCTGTACGGACGGCGATGTGGGTGGTGGAGAACAAGACATAGCGCGCTAACTAGCTAGCGGGAGTTGAAAACCGAATGAGATGGACATTTTGACGAGTGGCTAAATAGCATGCTGGGTGACGGGGATGAGGACACGAGTGGTTGGACTAGATAGATGAAGCGTGTTTGAATGGGGTGAAGCGGAGTGATTGAATTGTGGAGACGTGCTTGCGCGACTCGACATACTTGACCATGCAATTCTGAACGTGCAAATTGTGAAGGTCGTAATCGCGACTCCAGGACACGATTCCAATTTCCAGCCACGACAGCCACCTGACGTGCAATCTGAGATCACAGAATTGCTCGTCGTGCAATTCCGCAGCTTTTGAGCACTTCGAAAATTTTTTGGTAGGCGGGCTGCCCCGAAAACATTTTGGGCTGCGTATAGCGTTTTCGCTAGCGTTTAGCGTATAGCGTGTACACGCTAGCGTAGAAACGCTACACGCAAAAGGTCCAAAGCGTATAATCCAACATAGTCCACCGCCACCAGTGCTGCTGCTGCCTTCTGTGACTCTGCCATGCTACCCGGATGTGTGCCGCAGGGATGAGCAGGGCGCCTCATCACAGGTCCACAAGGAGAGTGCTGTTGCCGTGACAACACAAGGGAGTGCGGGGAAGAAAGGGAAGAAGGTCGGGGCATGCTGCAGGGCGAGAAGAGGGAGTGGGAGATAGCTGATGGCACTGGACTTGGGAAAGCAGTGCCTGAATTCATTCTGCATCGTCAGCAAAGTAGTGCTGAGAGCTGGTGCTAGTCACTACCTGTGTGGCGATGACGGGTAGCACTGGAATGAGATGCACGGGGAAGCAGTGCTCTGGTTCATTTTGCCTCGTCTGTCTCGTCAACAAGATAGTGTCAAAAGACAATGCAGGGCGCGAGAAAGCAAAGGCACGAACTGAGACAAGCGTGATCAGTAGCAATGGATGCGGGAGAGGGAAACGGTGAAAAATGATACAGATGTCTTTCCTGCTCCACTTCTCTTACCTCCGCATCCCGTGAAAAGCCATCCACAATCATGACTTCTGCTCACTCAAATCCAACAGCCCTCCCTCCCATGAGTCAGCCTCCCTCCGGCTCGCCTCCACCCCAGTCGTTGCCAACTGCCTTTACCGCCACCACTGCTGCTGCATCAAGACTCTGCCATGCTACCTGGCTGGTGTGCCGCAGAGATGAGCTGGGCTGCTCACACGAGTATAGGCAGGCAGGTGATTAATTCACTTCACCCCCACCCCACCACTGCTGCTGCATTCCATGGCTCTGCCATGCTGCCAGGCTGTGTGTCATTGAGATGAAGTGGCTCCCTCCTCGCCTGCCTCCACCCCACTCCCCAATGACCGCCTTCACCGCCACCAGTGTTGATGCTGCTGTAGCTCGCCCAGCTGCTTCCATTTCGCAGCCACGAGCTGGGCTCCTTCCTTGCGGCCGATACTAGGAAGAAGCTGTTGGTGTGGTGGGGAGTGCTGGGGGGGGATGAAAAAAAGAGGGGTATACCACTGGGTGAGAAGAGGAGAGTGGAGGATATCTGATTATGGCATTGCACGGGGGAAGGCAGTGCTCGCATTCATTCTGCCTTGTCAGAGATCGAGTGGCAGAAACACCTTATTAGGCCTGGAAGGGTGAAGCTGCAAAGAAGAGAGGGAGGCATCACATGAGAAGAAAACACGGACCATGCATCTCTCGAGGTAAAGTCACATCACATCTCTCCGCCCCATCAATGTGATTCACCATGGAAGCTGTCGAAACGCACAAGTTCACTCGCCACGAGGCCCAGGTAAACTCACCAGCACACGAGGTCATACTCCTTGCCTCCCGCACTGCCCCCACCCCAAGCAGATTTAAACACTTTCCAAGTGACTGTAAAGCACAAGCCACACCCACTGTGAACACCACGTCGTACTCCATATCCTTGGATGCTCGTATTGCCCACCTGTTCCAAGGACACCTCCTTGGGACTCCTGACATCCCTACCGCCATGTCGCTGATGAGATGACACCCAGCCTGTCGAGCATCCTCACGGTGATGGTCATCCAATTGACCACATTGCCCTCCTCTGTCCAACGCACATACCAGCGGCCAGCCCCAGCCAGTCCCACCGCCTCCCCTCCTCCACCCCTCAGGCGCTGTTGGTGCTGTTGGTGTGGAAAGGGAAAGGAAGTGAGGGGGAGAGTATGAAGGAGGTAGAGGCATACTGATGAGCGAGGAGGTGGGAGTGGAATGTTGACATTGCACTTGGGGGAAAGCGGTGCCAACATTAATTATTCCATCAAGGCAAACTAGAGCCACAAGCACCATAATTGGTGGGGAGGGGCGAAGGAGCAAAAGCTGGGAGGCATGGCAGCAACATCAATGGATGGAGGATAAGAGAGAGGTTGATAAAAACGTTCAGATTTCTCTGCATACTAAGCATCACTCACCTCCGAGTCGGCATGTGCCCTGCCTGCAATCAGATGAGAAGCCACCTGCACGCATGCCATGTGTGCTGCCACGTGCCTGCGGGTGTGCTGCCATGTGCCTGTGGCATTTTATATTTCACAGCAGAATCAAGTATGGCATACACAAGCTTGCATCCAAAGTCAGCCAGCAAAACAAACAGTAGTTCAGTCACAGTTCAGGCAGGACAGGGCGCAAGCAAGTTTACAAATTACTATCCTACCCTAGGCTGTTTACAAGCAAGGCCTTGTCCAGCCACCTACTTGCACACACTTCCACTCCTTGCCTATCAGCTAATGTACACTCCTTCTCCTCTTGAAGATACTTGTACAAACGGCCAGGCATTTCTTTTGCTGCTCCCCTCATGCAGCCATGGGAAACACTGTTCACTCCTGATCTCAACCCCCGCCCGCTGCTGCCGCTGCCGCCACTGCTCTTGCCACTACCGCCGCTGCTGCCGCCACTGCTGCCGCCACTGCTGCCGCCACTGCTGCCGCCACTCCATCCTTCCTCACTGCTCTCTTGCTCGCCCTTGAACCCAGATTCCCCGCCTCCCCTCCCCTTCCCCTCTTGCTCCGCCTCAACCCCCCCTCCCCTTCCCCTTCCCCTTCCCCGCCCTGCTGATGACCACTTCCCCCTGCTGATTGACCACTTCCCCCTGCTGATGGCCTCTCCCCCCTTCATCATAAGCGATGCCAGGCAGACATTTCCTATGTAGCTCCCCTCATGCACACAGTGGTCTCTAGCCCAACCAGCCCTGCACCTGCTGCTATCCAGCTGCAAGGCACGAGCTCCACACTCCCATTCTCCAGCTCTCTGCAGCATGCAAGTTGAGCCGTGCACAACCACCATTATATGCCCCACTCCTCCGCATTCATGCCTCCCCTCAATTTAACACCCCTGCCCTCCACGCCTCTCCTCAGTCTCCCCTAGACAGTCTCAGTCAACTCCTCCCTCACCTCACCTCCCCTTGCATCATCACTCTCTGCCACCCTACCTGCCTATCCGCCTGCGCACAGCATCATTCTCAAGGAAATCCCCATTTCCAGTATTGAGAATTCTCAGCTTGGTGAGGGCAGTGAGCTGCAGCAGCCCATCATCCGTGACTGACGTGCCATTTAACCAAAGATGCGCAAGCCCTATTAGCCTCCCTACATGCACCATGCCAGCATTTTTCACACCCTTGCACCCAGCAAGGCACAGCACTTTCAGAGAGGAGAGGCAAGTCAAGTGCGCCAGACCAGCATCAGTCACCTTGGTCTCAAAGAGATGGAGCTCCTTCAGACTGGTCAAGGACCCAATGCCTTCCAAGGCACTGTCAGGGACATGAGTACTCATGAGGTTTAGCGTCTCCAGCTGTGGCAGCCTGTAGAGGTGCTTGATGCCCTCTGCACTGAAGCCTGAGCTAGATTCCAAGTCAATGCCCTTGAGACGCGTCATGGTGGACACATGCCCGAGCATGGCATCCGAAACGCCTTCATACCTCTTCAGACTCAGTTCCGCTCGCCGTGATGCGGACTTGATTTGCTGGAGATGATGGATGGAGAGGGCATGGATGAAGAGGGCATGGATGGAGAGGGCATGGGTGGAGAGGGCATGGGTGGAGAGGGCATGGGTGAAGAGGGCATGGGTGGAGAGGGCATGGGTGGAGAGGGCATGGGTGGAGAGGGCATGGATGGCTCACTCAACACACACCTTCTGTGCCGTCTTCTGATCGCCTCTACTCTGCTTGATTTGCAGCGCAACATTCAGTTTCAGGTTTCGTTTCTTCGGGCCTTCCTTGGAGGCCGCCAGGTCCTCCGTGGCACGCGGCTCATTCAACTCCTGCACCTCCCTCCTCCTCTCCTCCTCCCGTGCAGAATCTGCAGTGATTCCTTGCTTTCTCTTTCTACTCTTCCCTTTCAGCCCTGTTCCATCCAAAGCCCTACTACTCTCAATCACTTTCTCTGCCATAGCGTGCTCGTTTTTCGCCAACTCCCCCTTCACCACTGCCAATTCTCCTCTAACCACTACCAACTCCCCCTTAACCGCTGTAAACTCCCCCTTCACCACAGCCAACTCCCCCTTCACCGCTGTCAGCATGTGCCGCAGCTCATCCACCTCCTCCTTGTGTGCAGCCAGCTCCTGTCTCACTGCTGCCTGCACCGCCTCTTTGATTGACTCACTCACTGCACTCGTCACTCCCTCCGCAGCCATATCATCCACACACTCCCCTCAAACGACCCTCTTTAATTCGCTGACCCCCTGCGGTCAACTGTTATTTTCACTGCAGACTGGCGAAAGAAGACACACGCAGACTAGGTAGGGCAGGGTTGGGCGTCGTGAGAGAAAACAGAAACGTAAGAAGAAAAGAGGGAGAAGGCGCACGCACAGTGAGTGCACGCACAAAGTAGACCAATCGCGTGGGCGTGATGGATGAGGCAGTGATGTGAGCAAGAAAGGAGGTGAGGGGCAGAGGGGGGAGACTTGATGAGAAGATGTGAGGGAAGAATCGCGTGAGGTGAGAACAGGCGAACAGAAGAAGAAGAAAGCGCATGTCTGGATGAAGCAGTGAGAGGGGAAGCATGTCCACCCTCATGCGTTTGGCAAAAAATCAGACGGCAGTGGAACAAACTAGGGGAGGCCAGGAGGTGAAAGCGAAGACAAGATGTCAGGGCGGGCAAGAAATGCCAGCAGGGACTGTGAAAAAGGGGCACCACAAAGATTGCAGCAAGGCGGAAAAAAATGCAGTGGGTGAAGGGTGGGGAGCTGCAGGGACTGCATAGGGCGGTTCACATTGGAGAGGCACACATAGGTCTGATTGGTGCACAGAGGGCTGATTGGTGCACAGAGGGCTGATTGGTGAACAGAGGGCTGATTGGTGAACAGAGGGCTGATTGGTGAACAGAGGGCTGATTGGTGCACAGAGGGCTGATTGGTGAACAGAGGGCTGGCTGGTGAACAGAGGGCTGGCTGGTGAACAGAGGGCTGGCTGGTGAACAGAGGGCTGGCTGGTGAACAGAGGGCTGGCTGGTGAACAGAGGGCTGGCTGGTGAACAGAGGGCTGGCTGGTGAACAGAGGGCTGGCTGGTGAACAGAGGGCTGGCTGGTGAACAGAGGGCTGGCTGGTGAACAGAGGGCTGGCTGGTGAACAGAGGGCTGGCTGGTGAACAGAGGGCTGGCTGGTGAACAGAGGGCTGGCTGGTGAACAGAGGACTGGCTGGTGAACAGAGGACTGGCTGGTGAACAGAGGACTGGCTGGTGAACAGAGGACTGGCTGGTGAACAGAGGACTGGCTGGTGAACAGAGGACTGGCTGGTGAACAGAGGACTGGCTGGTGAACAGAGGACTGGCTGGTGAACAGAGGGCTGGTACACAGGTGGAGTAGTGTCAGTCACATGAAGTGAGCTGAATGAGCAGCGCAGCAAGAGTAACCTACGTACAATGTAGGTGAGAGAGAGTTCTAACTCTGAGGGAAGCCGGGGCGAGCACACAATGAGAGGATCTGAGCTGAGAGTACAAGGCAAGGGAGAACAAAACTGGGAGTGAATACCATAGCACAAGTGAGCAACGGGTTGAGCTGTGACTTTGAGGTGCTCATTCGTTCAGAAGCTAGGCCACTCACCCACAAACTAGATCACTCGCTTACAAGCTAGGTCACTCACCCACAAGCTAGGTCACTAACATACATGCTAGGTAAGATATAAAGTGATTCAGTCTACGTCAGTCAGAGGCTATGTCACTCACAGGTTAAGACACTCACAGGATAAAACAACCACAAACAAAGAAACTCACAATCTATAATTTAATGGAAAAGGTCGGTCCCACGCTAGGTCAAACACAAGCTGGGCCTGGCACGAGTCAGATCATTCATAGGCTAGAATGGTCACAGGTTAGGGCACTTACGGGCTAGGTCAGGCACAAGCTGAGCTAGGTTAGTCATAGGCTGGGCAAATCACAACAACCTGGGTCGGTCATATGCAAGGCTGCAAGGCCAACCACAGGCCAGGTTAGATGCACGCAGCAAGATAAGTTTTGACTCGACTCGCCCAACTCGTTTGTGTCGAGTCGAGTGGAGTCAGTTCAGCTCAGTTGTTTGTTTGTTTGATTAAAGACGAGTCGAGTCGAGTCGGCTCAAGCTGATGGCCAATGCATTGTGTGACTGACTGGATTGAGTCATCAAAGTCTCGCCAAGTCGTGACTCGACTCGACGCAATGCAGCTGACTCGTCATTACTCGAGTAGGTTGCTTCCCGCGACACGACCCAGGCACTTACCTTGAGTCAAGAAACATTAACTTAACTCAAGTTTATCTCGCCAAACCATCCGGCTTGGCTTATATCGTTTGCCTTAGTGCAAAGTGATCCACCTTAGATCGTCTTGCCCTCACTCGAAGCAACTCACTTTGGTTCTACTCACCTTAGTGCTGCCAAGCAACCCGCTTTGGGTCGCCAAGGGATCCGTTTAAGCTTGTAGTAATTTTTACTGAAAAATATTATCTCGGAATTTCAACCACAGGGCCGACTCTACCCGACATTTGACTCTCGATTCGAGGTTGACCCGATTCGAGCCTAAGCTGACTCAACTAGACTCGCCCCTGTGCTGTGCTGTGCACATGTCTAGGCTGCCAGCCACAAGCTAGGTCGGCCACAAGCTATGTCAATAACCAGCTATGACAGTGACTGGCTATGTCAGACAGGCTAGGGCAGACAGGCTAGGTCAGACAGGTTAGGGCAGACAGGCTAGGTCAGACAGGCTAGGTCAGACAGGCTAGGTCAGACAGGCTAGGTCAGACAGGCCAGGTCAGACAGGCATTTCAGACAGGCTAGGTCAGACAGGCTCGGTCAGACAGGCTAGGTCAGACAGGCATTTCAGACAGGCTAGGTCAGACAAGGTAGGTCAATCACGGGCAAGATAAATCACAACTAGTGTCAGTCACAGCCCAGGTTCGTAACAAGCTGGGGTGGGTCTCAGGTCGGTCAGAACCTGGGTGAGTGACAGCGTGGGTGTACGAACCAGGGAAGGGAAAGCAGTACGGAAGGACCAGCATGCTACGAGGGGCAAGCATGCGTCAAGGGGGAATGCCACTGGCGGTCTGCAGGATTCGTAAGCGACTCGGTATTTAACTTTAAGGCGTAAATCAGGCTCTGACACAACTACTACGAGCATGATCCGAAGGCTGTGAGCCTCTGCAAGGCTCGAAATGCGGAGGTACAACCTGGGAACGATAGGGAGTCTTACCTCTAATTAGGGTTTCTTAGACATCGCGTTTCCGCGGCCCTCGAAGAGACTCAGCAGCGGCGCGAAGTAATTCGATCTGCAGTGAGTGCTGAGTGATGGCGAGGCTTAGATATTTCGAGAGGGAAGGAGGCAAAATGACAGGCGGGCCAGGAAGGAGACGAGAGGACACGACGTGCGGATTTTACGAATGGCTACGGGAATCGGCGTCGCCGTGCGTACTGATTTCGTAGAGGCGATTCGGGTCACCTTTCCTCACGGTACGTCTGCTATGCTCTCATTGACACAAGCTTGTCGACAGGTGCTTGGGGTAGGAACGAAACAAGAAGTGGTTCAAATCATAATCAGCGCTCAAATCTCGAGTTCGACACATTTGTTGTGTTCCAGGTCACACGCAATTGTTTCTTGGCAGTTACCACTGCAAACACAATTCTTGATCGTTGAAGCGTTCCAAATATACCCACGCTGTGTCGTTCTCGGTTCAGCCACGCAAGTGCCTTGATAGGTACGAATTGAGTCGCCTCATTTCGTTACCAGTGCTCCTGCCCGTCACCTGTTCCAAACTCGAGTCGATATAGCGTTCGTATTTCGTTTTTTCTTGCACAGGTGACGACTTGCACATTCAGCACTTTCGTACACTGTTCCTCGAATCAGGGGAGGCTGGTAAACTACGCAAGCCGAGAACATTCAGGACTGCCGCCCTTGCTATCTGAAGCACACACGGCCCTTATGCGCTCATCTCATGTTAGAAGCTAAGTTATCACGAAGCGCTTATCCTTTTTTTCCGAACCCGCGTCGCGTAGTAGCTAGTACCATTCATCCTGCTAGTAATCCTCCTCTCCTCACGATTTCTTATCTTCTCGTCTTTTTACCCTCGCTCCGAGTGAGATTCACAACTACGCTCTCGCTTCTATAATTTTCTAAAGCCATCGTATACTTTCAAGTAAAACTCACAATTTCGGTGCGTTTCAGATCGTTCGGCGTGTCCGGTGCTTGTTGTAGAGCTCAGATTCAGGTGTCTCAGCTAGCCTCTCACGACGTTTCAATCTTTGAAACCCTAGAAACAGGTAAGTCTGGTTCGTCATAGCATTCATTTTGCTTGCAAGCCAGCAGTTCCCTCGAGTCTCACTTCGCCCATGCTTCATACTCTCCGTTTATCTCCTTTTTTCGTGTCGGTGCCGCAAAATGGAGAAGGGCAGTGCATAAGCTCTCGGCTATCTCAATTCCACATTCCTAGAGCTTAGTGCAAAGAGGAAGCTCAGTAAGCATGCATGGAGGCGTCACACGTCGACGCTCGATTTAAGGCAAACTTAGCCAAGAGGGCATTTACTGACGTGTGAGGTGACTGAACATAGGCATTGCCAAGATAAGAAAGTGACATGCTTGTGATGACGATATTGCCACAATTGCCGTCACCACATACATATCCCTTCATTTTTGCTGTCCTCAAAGTTTTGCCGTTAATCCACGCTGGAGCTGCTATATAACAAAAAATCGTGATTCTGCTAGCTAGAGTTGTGATAGCTCGCATTTTCTCTACCAAGCTCAAGTCACGAGCTGGTGAGGCAAGTAATACTCGAAATATCCACCCTGTCCCCTCCCATGCCCATGTGGGAACCCACATACCCTGCCACCTCAGAGGTACATTGACCAGCCAAGCGAGTTCATTTGTACAACTTCCTCTGGAAAGTGGCGCTGGGGTTTAGATCAAGAGAAAAGCTGACTCGCGAGTAGGTTCCTTCCTCGCCTTTTTGGCGGAGTAACTTTATTCCATGGGAGATGGTCGCCTCAGTTGAGGCCGTAGTCTCGACCAATTCTAGTAGGTTTAACTAGGCGAGGTACAGTTTGGCTCGTGTCTACTTAGGTTGAATGGCACCCCCTCTTCGTAGGCATGAGGCCCGACCCGACCCGGGATTTTGCCAGGGTCGGGTCAAGGTTTTCATTGGCCTGGCCTGGCCGGGTCGGGTTTTGACTTGACTTTGACCCGCCGGGTATTGACCCTAACTGATTTCAACGGTTGGAAACCCAGATCTCGATATCGAGGGACAATTTTCCCCTCCCCATCGTTTTGCAACCTAATCGATTCCTACAGCCTAGGAACCCTAGGACGTAACTAATCAGGCATAGAAATCCCCCTAGCTCACTATTTTAAGCGATGGCGCCGTTCATACCTATGTTTAAGCACCAGTTTACGGGTTTCGGTTTTGCTTAGGGGGTTTTGGGCTCCAAAATCTGTAGAGCTCACATCTAATCTGGGCGGCTAGGGAGGGCGGGTTTACTGTACCCGACCTGGCCTTAGTTTAGGCTAAACCCGACTTCCACAGGAAGGGTCGGGTCGAGGTCTTGAAGACTTTGGCCCGAGCCAACCCGACCCAACCCGACTTGATACCCTGGCCCATTGCTTTCGGATCGGGCCATTTTCTCATGCCTACTCTCCTGCTCTTTTCTTCTTGTGTGTGTGGTCTTTCCCTGTTTACCTCCATGCATTCATCTACACGCCAGAGTGCCATTCACGTCGAGCAATCTGCAGTGGGGAGGAGGGAAGAGGCTGAAATTTGCTTGTAGTTATGGCTGTCGAGGGAGAGTCAAGTGTGATGAGTGCGGCAGTAAATGGACTGTTCGGATTAGTGAGAGGGGAGTTGGCAGCATTGAGGGGGGAGCTGGTAGTGGTCAGGGAGGAGGTGGCTCGACAGAAGGAGTGAGTGGCGATGCTGGATGAGAGGAACCGGGATTTGGAAAATGAGTTGAGGCGTGCACTGGGTGTTGTGGAAGAGAGGAGTGTGGCGACTGCTGCTGTGGTGGAGGAGAGGGAGTTGGCAGCAATGAAGGGGGAGCTGAACAGATTGAGGGAGGAGCTGGCTGCAGTGAAGGGGGGACTGGCTGAATACAAGGATGCTATGATACAGCGACTGCATATGGCAGAGGATAATAGGGAATCAAATTTTAGAGAGTTGCGGGCGGAGGCAAGAAAAGGTGACAAGGAGATGAGAGCGGAGTTGGCAAGGGAGAGGGAGGAGAGGAGGAGGGAGGTGCAGGAATTGAATAGGCCATGTGCCATTGGGAAGTTGGCAGCCTGCAAGGAACAGCAGAGGGTACGAGATCTGAAGCTGAATGCTGACCTGGAAATCAGGCGGAGTGAAGGCGGTCAGAAAGCTGCGTGGGAGGTGAGTGCTTAGTGGACTGTTTGACAGGTCATGCCTTGTTCAACAGGCACACGTTGTTTCATTCAAAGGTCATGCATTGTTTCAGTTGCATTGACTGGGCATGCATCGTGTTATAGGGCATGCAGTGTTTTGCAGGCCCTGCACGATCATTTCATTCATGTCCATCCCTTACTTCATCGATTCCTTTCAGAATATCAAGGCAACATCACAAACTGAGAGTCTCAGTCTGAATTATTCAAATTTCATCTCAGACGCTATGATCGGCCACGCGTCCACAATGCCCCATCTGAAGTGTATCTACCTGAACAATAGCTCGGGCTTCAATGCACAGGGCATCAAGCACCTCTACAGACTGCCGCAGCTGGAGTCGCTGTACCTACAACACACAAACGTGTCAGATAGTGCCTTGCAAGGCATTGGGTCCATGACCAGACTAAGGGACCTTGATCTCAATTCCACCAAGATCACAGATGCTGGTCTAGCACACCTGACGGGCCTTTACTCTCTCAAGTCCCTGGAGCTTTCTAGTTGTAAGGGTGTGACAAACGCGGGCATGGTGCATGTGGGGAGGCTGACAGGGCTTTGGCATCTTTATATGGATGGTACGGCAGTCACAGATGATGGGCTGCAGCAGCTGACTGCCCTGACCAAGCTGAGGGATCTCTATACATCAGAAGGGGATCGTCTGAGTACGATAGTTCGCGGAAGCAGATAGGCAGGCAGGGTGGCAGGGAGTGACGATGGAGAGGGAGGCGAGGTGAGGTGAAGGAGGGCGTGAGTGTGTCTTGGTAGGGAAGACTGAGGAGGAGGGTGGAGGCAAGGGGTGTGAAGAATGAGGGGAGGATGCATGCGGAGGAGTGCAGCATGGAATGGTGGTTGTGCACGGCTGCATGCTGCAGAGAGGTGGAGAATGGTCAGAACCTGTGCCTTTGCAGTTGTACAGCAGCAGGTGCAAGGCTGGTTGGGCAAGAGACCACTCTCTGGATGTGCGGAGGAGGCTGCATGAGCCATATTTGCCTTGCCTGGCTGTGGCTGAAGGATGCTGCAGAGATGGTCTTCACTTCACATAGTGGAGAGTGCAGGGCATGTGCATGACGGAATCAAGCTGCTGCACTCTTGTTGTAGTGATTATATGAAACCCATGTAGTATCTGGATGGTGTATCGTGTTCATTCTATTTGCACTGTACATGGCAGGTGTATGAGTAATGGGAAATGAAAACGTACTGATACAAACAATGGTGGTCTAATCTAAAACATCATGTTAATTGGTGATGTCCCTCCTACCCGATAGATGACACCAACCAAGCCACATTGGATGGTTTTGCTATTGAGTGACCTGAAAGTACTTATATCGGCTGAGGAGTGGACAGGTCACATTGGACGGAACGCAGAGGTGAAGCTGAAAGAATTGGACCCAGTGTATTAATGGGGAAAAGGCATTTGTGTTGAGTTGTGGGGAAAAGCACGCATGTTGATGCGCGTGCACTTGGACTGCTTGTCTTTTTTCCCCTCCTTACAATCGTCCCCTACCCCTCAGCACTTGTTTCTCACACCATCTGAGGTGGTCCACCTCCTCTCACAGACTGCTGTGAATGACAGCAGGCTGCGGACAGCAGGCTGCGGACACAGTGAGTGTTGTCCTGAATCTCTGGAATGGACTAATTGGAGTGACATGCAGGAGATGAAGAATTGCATTTCGCCCGAATCACAGAGACATGGCTGACCATGGTGTCTGAGAGGGCATGGAGACTCGACAGGTTCGCATCGGACTTCTGTGATGCTACCTTGATTGCCTGGAAAAAATGGGCGAAGAGGGAAAACATGGCGAAGAAATGAATGGATGACCATGGTGATAAGAAAGAGGTGGCAAGCAGTTTGTTCCCCTTAGGAACAGCCCACTCAGCACTCACCTGCATTGCAGACTTTCCAACGCCCACACTCTGCCTGATGTTCCGTTCAACATTCACCTTCAGGTCTTCTACCATCTGTCCCATTCTGGCACAGGCACATTGCCGGCTGTCATGGCACAGGCACATTGCCAATCAACTCCTGCTCCCCCAGTTGGGCCCAGCTCGGCGCGCGCAGCTCCTCCTGCGAGTGGGCGAACCTGCAGTTGCTCACGTACGGGCACACGCCTTTCTGGAACTTGACGCACATCTTTGTGCGGTAGAACATGCGCAGTCGACCAGGGCCATTCGCTGGGCCTGACTGGGGTCCTCCTCCGCCCATCCCAGCGCCTTCTCCGCTCCCCCCTGATCCTGCCCCTGCGCCTCCCCCTACACCGGCCCCAATTCCGCGCCCACCTCCCCCTCCGCCTCCCAGTCCCCCTCCGCCCATGCCCTCAGACATTCCCCCTCTTCCTCCTCCTCCGCCTGCCCATCCGCCAAGCCCGTCCATTCCCCATGTACCAGGGCCATATCCCATGTTCATCCCCATTCCGCCCGCTCCACCCATTCCCATCCCCATGCCCCCGCCCATACTCTGTCCCATGCCCATCTTCCCCATGTTCCCCATGTTCCCCATGCCCCCCATGTTCCCCATGTTCCCCATGCCCCCCATCCGCACCATACCCCCCATTCCCCACCCCCCTCCGCCTCCGCCTCCCCCTTCCCGCGCCTCCCCATCCATGCCAGAACCCATGCCTGCACCCATATCTCCAGGACCCATACCAGGCCCCGACCCTCCCATACCTCCAGGACCCATACCAGGCCCCCACCCTCCCATACCTACAGGACCCATACCAGGCCCCCACCCTCCCATACCTCCAGGCCCGGCCATGCCTCCCATGCCAGGTACGGATCCCACCTGCACGTCACCTTCCGCCCACGCAAACTCTGCTGTCATTTCTTGCCTCCTCTTTCTACTCTTCCGCTTCAGGCGTCTCGCATCTGATGCCCCACAACTCTCAGCCAATTGCTCTGCCATAGCCTCCTTGTGTTCCGCCAACTCCCCCTTAACCACTGCCAACTCCCCTTCAACCACTCCCAACTCCTCTTTAACCACTGGCAACTCGCCCTTAACCGCTGGCAACTCCCCTTCAACCACTCCCAACTCCTCTTTAACCACTGGCAACTCCCCCTTAACCGCTGGCAACTCCCCTTTAACCACTGGCAACTCCCCCTTAACCACTGCCAACTCCCCTTTAACCACTGCCAACTACCCTTTAACCACTGCCAACTCCCCTTTAACCGCTGCCAACTCCCCTTCAACCACTCCCAACTCCTCTTTAACCACTGGCAACTCGCCCTTAACCGCTGGCAACTCCCCTTCAACCACTCCCAACTCCTCTTTAACCACTGGCAACTCCCCCTTAACCGCTGGCAACTCCCCTTTAACCACTGGCAACTCCCCCTTAACCACTGCCAACTCCCCTTTAACCACTGCCAACTCCCCTTTAACCGCTGCCAACTCCCCCATCACCACTTCCAACTCCCCCTTAACTGCTGTCAGCATGTGCCGCAACTCATCCACCTCCTTGTGTGCAGCCAGCTCCTCTCTTACTGCTGCCAGCACCGCCTCCTTGATTGACTCATTCACTGCAGTCGTCCCTTCCTCTGCAGCCATATCATCCACTCACTCACTCCCCTCAAACAACACTTGTTCGGAAACTGGCTGATCCTGTTGTTCAACTGTCTTTTTAACAGGAGACTTGCGAAAGCAAACAAGCCTGAGAAGGGCAGGGTTGAGTGTCGTCAGAGAAACCAGAACGTAAAAACAATTGGGGGAAGAGGCATGGTCAGTAAACACGCGACAAACAAGACCGATAGCATAGGCGTGAGGGATGAGGCAGTGATGTGAGTAAGGGGGCAGGTAAGAAGCAGCAGAAAAGGGAGACTTGACTGGCAAAAAAAAGGCTGTTACACAGAGGGCTGGCACACAGAGGGCTAACTGGTGCACAGGCGGTGTAGTGTCACTCACATAAAGTGAGCTGAACGAGCAGAGCAGCAAGAAAGTCCCAGGTACAACGGTGGTAAGGTAAGGGCAAGGTAATTCTTGAAATAATGGAGAGAAGGTAGTAAAAGAGAGAGGGGGGTGAAAGAAGACTAGAAAAGCGAGGACGGTGGTGGTGGTTAATACAGTGATGTATGTATCCACCACCTGTTGACATCAATATGCATGAAGGTGACGGTCACAATAAGAAGAAACAGAAGCTCTACAGTAGCATGAAGTATGCCATGTGACCCACCTCTTCTCGTTATTACAGTCACGCATGTGAGGGAAGGCGGAGCGAGCACATGACACAATGAAGAAATGGTACCAGGTCAAACAACACCGTTTGCAAAATGGCTTGAAAGGCAACTCATCTCGCACGTGGCCATTTGCTCCCATTTGGCTCGAGGCGCATAAGCGTGGCCAACTCCACCTCGGCGAGCTGGTTGGCTCGAGATAAAAGGGCAGGTCGTATACCAGTGCGACTCAACTTAGGTGGCATTCCTTCTCTGTTACACCACTTGCCAAAGTCAGATCTGATGCTTTAAGGGCCTGTCCCAGGTCAGCGGCGAGCGTGAGAAGTGATAAATTGACCGAGCTGGTGGACTATGAAGTGAACTACAGCTGGACGACTGGAAGATGTGGAGCTAGAAAAGTCTCATGGTCTCGCTTCTTGGTCGTCATAGGCTAGGCTAGGTCACAGGCTAGGTCACTTACAGGCAGGTAGGTCACAGGCTAGGTCACTTACAGGCAGGTAGGTCACACGCTAGGTCATTTACAGCTAGGTAGGTTCAAAATTGGTCATTTACAGTCAGGTACTAGGACACACGCTAGGTCACTTACAGCTAAGTAGGTCACAGGCTAGGAAGATCACAGGTCGAAACAGTCAAATGATAGATCAGTAAGAACCTCGTCCAGTGACAGCATGGTGAATAAGCTAACGGAAACCAGCAGCACGGGAAGAGCCCAGGCCAACAATGCATCAAAAGTTACGTATCAAGCTCTGACACATGTACGAGCACCCAATGGCTTGTACGCTGGGAGCCTTGCAATGCGGAACGCCAAGACTAGGAGACAAACAGGGAGGATCCATCCTTGTACTTACTGAGGAGTCAGAGTGCTTACCTTTTTTAAAATGGCGATGTTTTCCACGTATTGCGTAGCGACTCAGCTGGGGCGGCGCGGGGACAGTCGATCTGCAGTGCGTGGTGATGGTGGCGAGGCTTTGAAAACCAGAAATTGCTGGAAGGGAAGGAATGTAGTGGGATGAGCGGGGCCTGGAAAGTATTCAATGCGAATGATAGTGGTTGATTACGCAGTTGGCATCAAAATCTCCGGACAAGCACGGAGGCGCGGCGCCATGCATGACAACTGCATTTTTCTGTTTGCGCTAGCTCTGGGAACGTGGCATGGAGAACGTTTGGAGGTAAAGGACGAGAGAGACAATGGGTAGGCCAAAGGAACGACGAATGGAGGGAATAACCAGGCTTACCTCAGAACTGTTTCTAGGGTTTCGCCTTGAAACGTCGTGAGGATAGGAGAGGCAATGACGGCACCTACAAGACGCGGTTCCGGACACGCTAAACGATCTGAGATGTCGCGCGAATCTCACGTCAGAAATTGAAATTCGCTTTGGAACGAGTAGATTGTGCGAGAGGAGGGAGCGGAGGAAAATAGCAGTAGGACTGCTACTAACTGCTACGCGGGTTCGAATACTAGATTTGCGACATCGATGAGTGGTAACGCCGAGCAAATCTGGCTAGTAGGCTTCTAATAGGGCAGTAGTCGAGTGACTTCCACCATGGTGATAAGAACGTTCTGCTCGTGATTCGTGCTACGTTTCAAAATAAGTAATGCTAGGTAACCAGAATTCGCATCGTTCAACGATGTGGGTACGTACAAACGTCGTCACGTAAGCGAAAAGCGCTTCGGGAGTGCAATTACGTTCGCAAATCTGTAACGGGTGAGGGAGGAGTGCTGGCACTGGTGTCGTACCCGCTCAAAGCACATGTTCGGGTGAACTGGGATGAGATCGAGATAGTGACTTGCGAATGGAGGTCTCAAAGCTTTGCAACCCAGATGGTAACCCTAGGTTGAACTTGACATAACGGGCGTCTCACTTCACATTTGCCATTCCTCAACAATTTCCTCCACACAATCCTCCCCGATACTCGCCGCAACTAGTGCTGATCGCTACGTTCCGTTCGCCAACAGCTAAGTCCGTGCCATCATGCACGGGTCTCACCATCCACAGTCGATAACCTATGTCGCCACGTGTCAGTGCATCGAGAGCGACCAGAATCAAAAAACAATACTCTTTCGTGCGCAAACGCGCCTCGGCTGTACAACGCGATGACCACGTTCAGATCCAAGGATTATATTTTCCGTTCAGTTTTCAGTGCGAGATCCAATATTCGTCTAAGGCACTGCGATCGACAGGGTGAAGGAGCTGAAGGCGGGCTAGAGTATGACCCCAATGCCTCGAATCGCGTTCGCGGTCGATCCCATGCATGCGTTGCCCGCGTGGCTGCGGCGACGGGAAATGCAGCCTGGCATGCGGTGCAGTGCGGTGGTTCGGCGGAACAGCTCTGCCTCACAGCCGGGGACCGGCTAAGGGCTGGGATGGGGAAACGTGAGATGCAAACAGTGACATGATTGGACGGATGAGATTACGAGGCGAACGCAGCCCGTACCGTAGCATGCATGATGTAACGTGACGCCGCCTTTCCTCTCTCATGTCCCCTTACCTTTGCCTACTCACGCACCCGAGTCAAAACCCACCTCTGGTTATCCACTCCCGAGTTCTCTCTGGCCGGTTTTCCCTACCTCCGAGTCTGGAATTACCCCATTCTGAGTTCCTCTCCACTTTCTGCGGCGTCAATCCTCCTCAACCTCTCTCCACTTACGCCCTGCTCTTCGCCGCTGCCACTCTCTTGGTTAAGGAGCGCCTTGTTTCAGATTGGCAGCTCGTTGCACCACCGCTCCACACAAAGTCTACTGTGAGTGCCGTCCACTGCACCGTTTCCTGCCTTTCCCCCTAAGTCCGTTCCCATTGTATCCGTTCCCGTTGGATCTGCTCCCGCTGGATCCGTTCCCGCTGGATCCGTTCCTGCTGGATCCTTTCCCCCTGGATCCGTTCCCCCTAGATCCGTTTCCCCTAGATCCGTTCCACCTAGCTTCGTTCCCCCTAGATCCGTTTTCCCTAGATCCGTTTCCCCTAGATCCGTTCCCCCTAGCTTCGTCCTAGATCCGTTTCCCCCTAGATCCGTTCCCCCTAGATCCGTTATTTCCTAAATCCGTTTGGATCCGTTTCCTCTGGATCCTTCCGTTTCCTGAATCCGTTTGCCCTGGATTCGTTTTTCCAGGATCCGTTCCGCCCGAATCCGTTTACTGCCTCAACTTCGCATGTTTCTTCCTCATCCCCCTTGACTAAGTCCAGCCGTACTTCCTTGCAACTGACTCGGTGCTTTGCCTGTCTTCTCTTTTTGACTCTCATCTACTTAATTCAGCTTCCCTCTACTTTTCGCATCTGCCCTTTTTCAAGGTATTGTTGCTCCTCCTGTCACAATTTCGCCCTTTTCTTGTTCCTCCTCCAGTTGGCATGGCACTCAGTGAGTAAGACTTTTGAGGAACGATTGATCATAGCAGAAGGACGATTTGGTTGTTGTTCTTCCTTGCTTGGCCATGCACATCCACAATGTATTGTGTCGAGGAATCATAGCTTAATACAAGAGTTGAGGATTATAAATAGCGAGGAGCGGAGGTGAGAGAGGGGGGGAAGAGAGAGGGGGAGGGGGGGGAAGGCGGAGGAAGGGTGGGGAGGGAAATGGGCGGTTATGCGGCATAACAGCGTGACGCGAGGCGAGTTGCGGAGAGTACGAGGTAGCGTGTGGCAGGATGACAGCACATAACCGCCGTGATGTAGTCGCGATGAGGAATGGCGGCGCTCGCGCGGTCGAGTCCTCGTCGGATTCGACCAGCGTGTGGGGTACTACTACGGTCGTCGGACTGCACGAAGGAAACGAATGTATTTCTTCGCGCAACACGGTGTTGTGCGAATGTCGTTAGTTCGCAGAACCAATGCACACCGTCAAATCAATATCGAGCGGAGAATTTGATGCGACGCGACACGGTAGTATGGGAGTACTTGTTATGGGAGACGGCTTGTCCGCCTGAGTGGCATGATCAGTGAGATCAGACTACCGTTGAGCTTCTCGATTGTGTGGCAAGTCTCATTACTCAGGTAATTGTTTAAGGTTGGTTCGGATTGGCATTTATTGGTAACGTGGTGTTACACTCCGACATGATCGATTGCTGTGCTTTGACTTAAGCTTCAATCTTGCTGAATGTTCTCTAGCTTTTGAACCCGCACCTAACGAGCCTTGAAACTTCCCGTGCGAAGCCACGCACATTCTCGCCTGAGACGAAGTCGCTAAGCTGATGTTACATACGCCTTCAACGCCCTCGTGAGAACCGACTGTGTGCCCTTGCCAGATTTGAACCGGAGACTGGTAGACCCTGCCTAAAACCTCGACGTCATTCCCTAATAACCCTAATTTTAGTTTGAACGAGCGTCGCACGGTGCGAAATTCGGCACGTATAAAGAACGAATCGCGTTGCCCATTAGCGAATTCCCAAATCTGCATCCCCCTCCGACATGCTCACACGCCTCTGCCATCCACTTGCATCCCCTCGAGACACCGTGGTCATGCCATCACGCTCTGTGGTAACCCTATCCGAGGCTTCGATGCTCGTTATGTGGCCGTCCGAGGGGCGGACGAATCGATGCGCATTGTACTTTCCCGTCCGAACATCGAGATTGAGGCAATACCAGCATGGCGCGCTGAGCGCGATAGAATCTGTTAGTGGCGAGTGCAGGTGGTGTGCGGTGCTCGTCGGTAGGACGCGACGGGTTGGGCTCAGACGTGCGACGGCGATGCAGAACGACGAGGCGAACGGCGAATGAGATGGTGAGAGGCGAACGGCGCGATGAGTAGGTGAGCCAACCAGGATGAACACATGGGTGGTGGGCGTGCGGTGCGAACAGATGGAAAGGGCGTGCGAGGCGAAAGGCGAAGGATATGGGCGTGGGATGGCGAAAGGATAGCATGGGCGTGCGGCACGGGTGAATTAACGGTTGACGGGAGGTAGCATCCCTCTCCTGCGCTCCCTAGTTCACCCCCCCTCTCTGCCCTCCGCTCCCTGCTTTCCCCTTCGCTCCCACTGAAGTTAAGTTAGCCTGTATGTGTAGTTTCGCTTCTTCCGAGTTTTCCTGCCAGATCCCCCTTGCGCATATTTTCCTCCATATTTTCCCCGTGCTCATCCGCAGTGGTGCTCCACTCCCAACAGCTTGTTGCTCCTATCAAGCTCACCTGCCACCTCACCCACCAGGTACGCACGCTCATCCTGTTGCGTTAGCATTCTGTTGCAACCGACCTTTTTCTGTTTTGCTCTCCCTGCCTCACCCTTCCTACGTGTTCCCCTCATCCGTTTCCACCCCTACCTTTCTAAGTGCTGCTCATTTTGCATGCTTTCTATTCATCTCATTTCAGTTCGATTCTTCTGGCCTACCGTTTCATGGTCTGTTTTTTTCCACGCCCGATCCAGCTCGTTCCTTCTGCTCCTCTTCCCCCCCCTCCCCCTCCCCACCCCAAACAAAAACCTGTTCTGTCGCCTTGCTCGCAATAGGCACCTCGCTGCTCCCATCTGGCCTACCTGCCACCTTTAACCACCAGGTGCGCACGCCCATCCTGCTGTCACTGCTGCTGCCCCACCGCTGCCTCTCCTCCCCTCCGGGTTCCCTGCCTCTATGATGCGAAAGACGCGTCCTGCGTCCTGGACGCATGCGTCCGGACGCAGGACGCTTCACCAGGACCAGAAAGACGCACCAAAAGACGCAGTCCCGGGCAGGCAAAAAAAACCCCCGGGCAGGCAAAAAAACTTGTTATAGGGCATGGGATGAGGGGGGGGGGGGGGGAACGTAGGGTTGCTTGAGGAAGCCATAATGGAGCTAAGCTATGCTTGTAGGCTAAAACCTCTAGGGTTTTCGAAAGAGAATTGGTTGGGTGGGTGAAATGAGAAATGACTTGGTTGGATTGCTAAATGGGCTTGGTGGTAGGCACCTTGGTTGGGTTTTCTAGATGTGAAGTGGTTGAGAGGTATTTGGAATTCAATTGTTGCATGGGGGGTTATGAAATGTTGGGGGGGGCTGTTTTCCAATGTCGAATTGGGCAATGGGGGGTCAAAATTTCGCGATTTCGACAGTCGCGTCGAAATCGCGAGATTGAAATTTGTAATCTGGAAAAAAAAAAAAAATCGGGGCAGCCCGAAATTTTTTCGATCTGCGTCCTGCGTCTGGACGCGCGTCTTGCGTCCTAGCGTCCAGACGCAGGACGCAGCGTCCTCTGAGCGTCTTTCGCATCATAGCCCTGCCTTGCTCTTCCAACCTCCCTCGCTTTAATTGTTCACTTTATATGTCTTCTGAATATCGCATCGCTTTGCAGTTCAGCTTGCCTCTACCCGTCTAATTTTTTAGTGCTTCCATGTTTACCTTCAGCTTGCTTCATCTGCTACTTTCAAAGCTGCTGCTACTTCTGTCACCAGATTTGCTTCTTTTCCCGTTTCTATCTCTCTCCCTGCTTGTTGCCCATGCCGGCGTGCCGCAAGCTCTTTGCTAGACCATCTTGTTCTCCGCTGTGGACTTCACTGTCCTCCCTCTCCCATACCTCCTGCTTCCCCGTGCCTTCTTCCACCCAAACACGTCTCCTTAGCTGCCCTCCCCCGTTGCTGCCGTTACCATCGTGCCCCGCCAGTCCTTCATCTCTCTGCTGTCATCCCCTGAGTAAGGTGGGTATCGCCTCTTTGTCCTTTTAAAATGTTCAGCATCCGTCCTGCGTCCGTCCGTCAACTGGCTGGCCCTATACTATATCCATGTGTAGTGATTGTCTAAGGAAGTCAATACGTGTGTGCTGCTGCCGCTTGTCCTCCTCTAACCCTGCTGTTGTCAGCTTATCCCTTTCCCCCTACTACTGCCGCTGCTCCCTCCCCTCCCGTACTACTGCACCCTCCCAACCTTAGTTTGGCCACTCCATCCGTCAATCCCCTGCCCCTGCTCTCTCATTGTGCAGTCGCTGTTGCTACGAAACGTGTCTTTGTTCCATTTCCTGCTGCTACTGCCCTCGCCGCACTGGCCATTCGTTTGTCCTGTCCGAAGCCGCGCACCTTGGTCCAGCCTTACAATCTGACTACCATGTCGTTTTCTCATGCTATTTTACTATGTCCCACCGTCTGACCCCTGTGCCTATATGCTCCATTTTCCTCCAATATGCTCAGAACCGATTTTTCTTTGGCTGCCGCTGCCCCCCTCCCGCTGCTGTGCTCTTGCCACCTCCCTGCATCCGCACCTCTCTGCACAGGCGCACGCCTTGCATTGGGCTCGCCCCATCAGCCATGGTCCGGATGACTGCAGTGGCCATGGGGCTGCCAGGGCTGCTGGTTGGCCTTGCTCTTGGCGCTGCCATCGCCGCTATCAGCATGATGCCATTGGGCAGGGTTGACACCAACAGCCAGCAATTCAAGCACCCTCCCATGCTCCTCTCTGCTTCCCCACCTCATGTAAGCTAGAGCTTTTGCATGCTGTTTTTTTATCTTGTGAAGCTCATGTATCTTCGACTGTTGTGTTTCCTGTGTGTGCACGCATGTGCATGAGTGTGCGCGTGTGCATGTTGCATGTCCCCCTTTGCATCCTCCCATGTCTTCTCTGCCTCTCAGGCCAATGCCACTGCCACAGGCGGACACCTCTCTCTTCAGCATGACCATGCTCCCAACCCCCCTCTTCAAACCAGCAAGACCCTGGTGCGTGTTGGGGTGACTAGCCTTTAAACTAGCCATCTTGCTGCAATCACTCTATCAAAGTTTTGCGTCCTGTTGGGTTTCGACATAACTGCTTCTCGCATTTCTGTTGGGTTCACCATTCTCTGATACCCCATGTATCCCATGCCGCAGGTCCCTCTTCTGATGATGTTATACGTTGCCACTGCAACGCTCATGGCACTGATGTGGGGGATGGGCGTGACCCACACGCAAGTCAGAGCATGGGTGCATCAGCAGGGCTTGGCTGTGACGGCTGGGCTGATGGTATGCAATGTGATATGCCCTCCCAACATTGCTTGCAGCCTATCTCGGTCCAATCTCGTCTCCTTCTCCCTTCCTTTTCGAGCTCACTCCTCACGCCTTCATGCCCCCAGTTTCCCCCAGTCTCCCTCCCTCGTTTTCCCCGTGCTGTGAACAAACATCTTGCTTGTCTTGTCTCATTCGCCTCACTTGTCTCATTCGCCTCACTTGTCTCATTCGCCTCACTTGTCTCATTCGCCTCACTTGTCTCATTCGCCTCACTTGTCTCATTCGCCTCACTTGTCTCATTCGCCTCACTTGTCTCATTCGCCTCACTTGTCTCATTCGCCTCACTTGTCTCATTCGCCTCACTTGTCTCATTCGCCTCACTTGTCTCATTCGCCTCACTTGTCTCATTCGCCTCACTTGTCTCATTCGCCTCACTTGTCTCATTCGCCTCACTTGTCTCATTCGCCTCACTTGTCTCATTCGCCTCACTTCGCCTCGCTTGTCTCATTCGCCTCACTTGTCTCATTCGCCTCACTTGTCTCATTCGCCTCACTTGTCTCATTCGCCTCACTTGTCTCATTCGCCTCACTTGTCTCATTCGCCTCACTTGTCTCATTCGCCTCACTTGTCTCATTCGCCTCACTTGTCTCATTCGCCTCACTTGTCTCATTCGCCTCACTTGTCTCATTCGCCTCACTTGTCTCATTCGCCTCACTTGTCTCATTCGCCTCACTTGTCTCATTCGCCTCACTTGTCTCATTCGCCTCACTTGTCTCATTCGCCTCGCTTGTCTCATTCGCCTCACTTGTCTCATTCGCCTCACTTGTCTCATTCGCCTCACTTGTCTCATTCGCCTCACTTGTCTCATTCGTCTCACTTGTCTCATTCGCCTCACTTGTCTCATTCGCCTCACTTGTCTCATGCGCCTCACTTCTCTCCACTCCTTTCAACCTCATCCCACTGGCCCTTCCTCGCCCTCACCATCCTACAGCATCGTGGAATCTTCTCTCTACTGCAGCAGAGCCTCGTGTGAGCATGCCACATCTCATCTCACCATTTTACAATCTCATCCCAGGGTCCATTTCTCGCATTCGCATCCTCTTGTTTCATGTACTTGTATGGCTTGTGTGTTTCACATATAGCCTCTACTAACCCCGTCTTGTGGCCACATCATGGCTTCTCCCTTGCTGCACTGTCGATGGGCTGTCCATGGCTTCTTGTGTCGAAACGCTCTCATGTTGTATGCCTTTCTCATATCTAGCGTGTCGACTCTGTAATGCTGGTATTTCACTTTGCCCATTAATTTACATTATTGACAGCAAATGCCCTCATTGTTCCATGCTGCCTAAATCGGAGGTCTCTTTCTTTATGATTTGTTTCCCTGCGTTCCATCGACTTCCTCATATGATCCACTCACATTGAATCTCCTTAACCTATCCATGATTCCTAGTATCTTGTGTACCGTGTGCTGCCACCCATGTGCTGCCACCCATGTGCTGCCACCCATGTGCTGCCACCCATGTGCTGCCACCCATGTGCTGCCACCCATGTGCTGCCACCCATGTGCTGCCACCCATGTGCTGCCACCCATGTGCTGCCACCCATGTGCTGCCACCCATGTGCTGCCACCCATGTGCTGCCACCCATGTGCTGCCACCCATGTGCTGCCACCCATGTGCTGCCACCCATGTGCTGCCACCCATGTGCTGCCGTCCATGTGCTGCCACTCATGTGCTGCGTCACTCTGCTGCATCACGTTCTTGTGTGCTGCTACACCCGTCTGTTCCCGTAATGCTGCTATGAGGCAGGAAGTGTGCCTTTGCTGGGATGCAGAGAGCTGGCGTGGTCGTTGGGACTGTCATAGCGAGCATGGCTGGGACCCACAAGTTGGAAGAGATGTTGATGATGAGAATGAGGGTGATGATAGGGCAGGTGGAGGAGAGGGGGGGAGAGATGGCAGCAGAATTGGCAGCAGTGAGGAAAGAGCTGGCTGAGCAGCGCGATAGGGCTGAGAGAAGGAGAGAAGCCGATTTGAGAGAGCTGAGGGAGGAGATGAGGGTGAGAGAGGATGAGATGAGGGCGGAGTTGGCAAGGGAGAGTGAGGAGATGAGGAGGGAGGTGCAGGAGGTGATTTGGCCACGTGTCTTGGAGGGATTGGCAGAGTGTGGAAAAGGAGTGACTGTTGACCTGGGAATCATCCAGAGTGAAGGCCATGAGAGGACTGCTTGGGAGGTGAGTGCTGGTTTGAGTGATTTCTTTGACAGGGCATGCATTTGCCTGGTACGCCATGCATGTGACAGGGCATGCATATGACAGGGCATGCATGTGACAGGGCATGCATGTGACAGGGCATGCATGTGACAGTGCATGCATGTGACGGGGCATGCATGTGACGGGGCATGCATGTGACAGGGCATGCATGTTGACAGGGTAATCACCATTCTTGTCTTTCTTCCCCTCTTCACCCATCCCCGCCAGCGAATCAAATCAGCATCACAAGGAACTGGTGATCTGAGCCTGGCGGGTCTCAACGGCGTCTCAGACGCCATGCTCGCCCATGTGTCCAGCATGAAGAAGCTGAAGCACGTTGCCCTGTACTCTAGCTCAGGCTTCAGTGCAGAGGGCATCAAGCACCTCTGCCGGCTTCCACAACTCCAGACGCTAAACCTGAACAGCACGGACATTTCAGACAGTGCATTGGAAGGCATTGGGGAATTGACCAATCTGGAGATCCTTTATCTTTATGATACCAAGGTGACCGATGCTGGTCTGCCGCACTTGACAGGCATTGCATCACTCAAAGAGCTAGGGCTTGGTGAATGCAGTGTTACAGATGCTGGCATGGTGCATGTGGGGAGGTTGACGGGGCTTGAAAAACTTTGGCTGAACGGAACCGCAGTCACAGATGATGGGCTGCAGAAGCTGAGTGGCTTGACCAAGCTGACAAAACTCTACCCGCCTGAAGGAGGTTGCCTTACGAACGATGATGCGCGTTGACTCATAGGCAGATCGGGGCGCAGGGAGTGATAGTGGAAAGGGATTCGAGGTGAGGGAGTTGAGGAAGGACGTGCTGTCTTGGTAGGAAGACTGGGGAAAAGGGATGCAAGGGGAGTGAAGAATGAAGTGTGTGCCATGCATGCTTAGGAGTGAGGTATGGAGTTATTGTTGTGGACGGCCTAGCTTCCATGTTGCTGATAGTTGGAAAATTGGGGTGTAAAACTCTTGCGATGCAGATGGAAGATGCAGGTTCAGGCTTGCTTCGGCAAGTGACCAGGTACATGAGGGGAGGCTGCTTGAGCCATGCATGCCTGGCTTGGGTGGAGCAAGGTAAGTTGTACACATGATCTTCATTTGGGGAAGAAGCATGCGTCAGAAAACAGAAACTGAAGAGTGGACATACTACCGTAATTCAAGGGATAAACCTCCACCATCCAAATTGTAGTAGACCCCTGGGTACCGTAATATGGGGAGGGGTACTTTGTTTGTGTCAATTATAGTTATACCCCCCTAATCTAGTGAATTCTTTATAATTTCCCACATGCTTAGTTTGCTAGTTTCTATACGGTAATACCCTTCTCTTAAACTAGGCTAGGAGAGAGGTATCGAAAAAGTGGTGATTGAGTAGTGAGAGGCAAGGGATACAAGTGTCGACCTAAAGTGTTGTACCCTTTAGAGGGCAACTCACTGTAGCCTAGACTAACAATATAAAGAATATATAACATTTGACACACCCCCATAGGCTAAGTGAGGGGCATCAAAGTAAGCAAGGTGAGCACACGGTCACAAAACCAGTCAACGCAAGAAACAAGGCAAGCTCAGGGTGGATCTCAAGAATACCACACAAATTCCGAGCACATGCAAGTGGCCACAAGGCCAGTTCAAGAGTTCACTAGAATATAAATAGGAAACACAACAAGCAGAGCAAGCAACAGGACTACAGCAACCGAGGGCCAACCTCAACAAGCCCCAACTGCACACAGAACCTGTGGTGGTCACCAAGCGCTAAGGCCTTGGTGAAAACGTCTGCAGTGTTGGCCTCTGAGGCCACAAAGTCCAGGCGAGCCTGGCCGCGTCGCTGCAGCTCTCGCAGGAGGAAGTACCTCACGTCAATGTGCTTCACTCTGCTCTCCAGTCGAGGCTCTCGACACAGGAGGATCATGGCCTTGTTGTCAGCGTACAAGGTCGGTGCAGAGCGAGGCCGCTCACCAAGGTCGGCAAGCAAGAAGGTCAACCAGCGAAGCTCCTGTGCCGCCATGGCACCAGCGTAGATCTCTGCCTCTGCGCTGGAAGTAGCCACAGACGACGACCGTGTAGACCTCCACGACACAGCACCAGCTTCCAGGCTGAAGCAGTAACCCTGAGTCGAGCGCTGAGTCTCCACGTCGTCAGCGTAGGAAGAGTCGCAGTGACCAGTCAACACCACTGGCTGAGTCCCTCCAAGCACAAGCCCCATGCCTGATGTAGTCGCCAGGTACTTCGCCACCCTCACAGCTGCTGTCCAGTGGACAGGACGGTGTCTCCCAGTCGCAACAAAGCGAGAGAGGACGCTGAGGGGAAAGGCGAGGTCCGGCCGAGTACAAGTCATCAGGTACATGAGGCAGCCCACCAGCTCTGCGTAGGGACCACTGGACTCAAAAGGCTCGTCGGGAAAGGGGCCAGTGAGTCTGTGGTCAACAGCGAGAGGAGTGGGCTGTGTGGTGGAGAGCTGGAAGTCGAACCGCCGAAGGACCTGCTGCACCATGTGTGACTGCGACAGTGTGATGGTGCGAGCGGCTCTGTCCCGGGTAATCTGCAAGCCAAGGTAACGCTGCAGCTCACCCAGGTCAGTGCACTTGTGTCTCTTCTGTAGTTCGGACTTCACCTGAGCCAGGGCTGCCCTGTCTGCTGTAGCAAACACCAAGTCGTTGACGTAGACAAGGATAAAGAAGGGAGAAGAACCCCCTCGAACAAACAGCGACGGGTCGGCGGAGGACGGGCTGAACCCAAGGTCACGAAGCGTGGAGCGAAGAGTGTCGTGCCACTCACGGGGCGACTGGCGGAGACCGTAGACTGGTCGCCTCAGGCTCCACTGGGTCCCAGGTGGGAAGGTGTCAGTGAAGCCAGGAGGACGGCGCAGCCAGATCTCCTAGTGCAGTCGGCCCTGGAGGAACGCAGTGGAGAAGTCGAGGGAGTGCAGCTCGTAGTCTCGCTGCGCTGCTATGTGGAGTAACACACGAAGAGTAGTCATCTTCGGGGTCGGGGCGAAGGTCTGGAAGAAGTCAACTCCCTCACGCTGACTGAAGCCCCTAGCCACGTAGCGCGCCTTGAACACCGGCGGTGCTCCAGGCGGCCGCTTCACCTTGAAGAGCCACATGCCATCGACTACGTTCGCCCTGGGAGGGGGAACTGCGTCGACGTTGGTGCCTGTGGATCTCCAAGACGCCAACTCTGAGTCCATAGCCGCTTTCCACTGAGAGGCCCACACCCCTGACACTGCCTCGCGGTAAGTGCGAGGAGTCGGTATGTCAAGGGCGTCGGGGTCTCCCTCAGGGGAGAGCAACATGGCACACACAGAGGGAGAAGCGGCTGCCCAGTACTCCAGCTCAGACTCTCTGTCCTCTAGGACGTCACAGCCAAGGGCAAACTCACCCCCGACGGATAGAGGACGGTAGGGAGGAGCTGGCACCACACGGGTGGCGTAGTCAAGGCAGCTGGCGGCAGCAAACTCAGCGACAGCGGCAGTGAGAGCAGAGACCGACGACGGAGGGAAACGAGAGTCGGTGACAAGAGTGGCGAGGACACGTGCGGCAACAGGACGAACAGTGCGGTAGTAGTCAGTGATAGGAGTGGGGAGGGCTGGGAGAGAGGACGGAGAAGGAGACGGGAGAACGGACACAGGAGAAGGAGAACGACGACGAGACGTACAAAGGAGGGCAGTGTGGAGGTCAGTAACAGGGGACGAGTGACGAGCACGCGGAGGACAACGAGTGACCAAGTCGCGACGGACCGAAGGAGGAGGAGACTGGGGAGGAGTAGAAGACCAGACCGCCGGACGATCGTCAGGAGGAGGCAACGGAGGAACAAACACAGGAGGAGACTGGGGGCGGACAAGAGGAGAGGAGGAAAGGCCAAGGGCCCGCAGGCCACTCACAGGTGGGAACAACTGCCGCTCCAGAGGAAGCTGCGGTGGCGGCGGCGGCTGCTGCTGCGGCGTCTGCGGCTGCGGCTGCTGCTGCTGCGGCTGCTGCGGCGGCTGCTGCTGCTGCTGCTGCTGCTGCTGCTGCTGCTGCTGCTGCTGCTGCTGCTGCTGCTGCTGCTGCTGCTGCTGCTGCTGCTGCTGCTGCTGCTGCTGCTGCTGCTGCCGCTGCTGCTCCAGAAGTTCCAGTACCCGCAGCTCCTGCCGCTCCCTCTCCAACCGCTCCTGCTCCTCACGCTCACGCCGGCGGGCAGCCTGGAGACGTGTGTCGTGGCGGTGGGGAGGCGGAGTGGACTCCGCAGAACCAGGGTCAGGCTCCTCAGACTCAGCACCCCCAGAACCAGCACCTCCAGTGCCAGGACCTCCAACTCCAGCACCCCCAGAACTAGCACCACCAGTGCCAGCACCTCCAGCTCCAGCACCCCCAGAGCTAGCGCCACCTGCGCCAGCACCTCCAGCTCCAGCACTCCCAGAGCTAGCGCCACGTGCGCCAGCACCTCCCGCTCCAGCACCCCCAGAGCTAGCGCCACCTGCGCCAGCACCTCCCGCTCCAGCACCCCGCGATCGAGTACCCCCAGACCGAGCACCGCCAGCGGCTGCACCTCCAGCTCCAACACCAACCGAGTCCACAGTAACCTATCGCGGAAGTGCCGAAGGCTGCTGAGGGGACTGTGAGGAGGACTGTGGGGAGGGAGCCGCTACCTGACGCGCGACCGAGGGTAGAGGGGTAACGTGGGACACACCAGACGGGGCAGGACCAGGGGGGGGCGGGGGTACCGGAGGGGCGGGAGCAGGAGGAGGAGAGGGTGCGATGAAAAGAGGGGGAGGGGGTACCGGGAGACCTCGACAGGGGTACCGGGTGTAGTAGAACACAGACTCGTCAAACCGGACGTCACGAGAGTCTAGGAACTGGTGGAGGGGCGGGTGGTAAAAGGACCAGTCGGCAGAGTCCACTGGGAAACCAAGGAAGACACAGGGGACGGCGCGTGCCGAGAGCTTGTCCGCGGAGGTGTCGCGAACAAGCGCAAGGCAGCCCCAGACTCGAAAGGCCGACCCGACACCAGGGGAACCAGTCCAAAGACTGGTCGGTGAAGCCTCGGGCCGCGAGACACGCGGCTGGAGGTTCAGCTGGTGTGCGGCGTAGCGAACCGTGTGAGGCCACAGAAAATGGGGCGCACGGGCATGGATCATGGACGTGCGGGCGATGTCCATGACCAAGCCTATGCGGCGCTCAGCAACCCCATTCTGCTGTGGGGACTCTGGCAGCGTCCAGGACTGGGTGATGCCCTGTTCGCCGCAGAATCCGCCGAGAATGCCGGAGCGAAACTCGCCCCCACGGTCGGAGTGGAGACAACTGACTCGACGACCACGAGTGCCCTCAGTGGCTAGAAGCCACCTGATCAGCCTAGCAGTCACCTCGGACTTCTTCGCAAGAGGGAACATTGTGGTGTACCTGGAGAAGTCGTCGACGACCACCAGAAAGTAACGCTCCCTTCCAGACCCCTGCGTCGGGGCAGGGCCCCAGACGTCCAAGTGGAGAGTCTCGAAGGGAGCGGTGGCCGGACGAAGGGAGGAGGAGTGGGGAGTGGCGCGTAAGCGACCGGCGACGCACGGAGAGCAAGGAGGGGCAGGCAAGAGAGGGAGCGACGGGAAGGTGCGTGGGAGACCTGAGACAAGTCCCTGACTGAGCATGCTACGTAGGCGAGGGAGCGACGGGTGGCCAAGGCGGTGGTGCCACAGGACGGTGCGGTGGGTGAGAGAGCGACAGGAGCACGACGCAGCGACGGGACTGGACACAGCGACCGGATTGGACACTACTGCCTGACTAGACACAGCAACTGGACTGGGGACCTGGGCCGAAGGGGACGCAACGACCTGAGGGGAGGACGCGACCGGGGAGCGCTCGGTGTGGAGGACGTAGAGACCGGAGCGGGGCTCCCGGGTGAACGTGGCCAGAACAGCACCTGTGGTAGCGTCTGTACAGACTGCAGTCCGCCCACCCCCCACGAAGGTAACCGTGATCCCCCTGTCCTGGAGGTATCCAACACCCACCAAGTTCCGAGTGAACGAGGGGATGTGGAGGCCGCGCAGGACACCAGAGGGGACCACAGGGCAGGGGAGGGTGGTGGAGCTGCGCGCAACGGCTGGTCCAGAGGTGGGATCAGCCAGAGCCACCGACACAGGGGTGAGGAGTGGTGTAAGGGTCGTGTGGTCGCGGAAGAAGCACTGAGACGCGCCCGAGTCCAGCGTGAACGACAGAGAGGCCTCACCCGGAGGGTCACCTGACTCAGTCGCTACACAAGCACCTAGAGCAGCAACACAAGCACCTAAGCTAGACAGACACAAGGCTACACTAGCGGGAGGCAAGCAGGCTAACCTACGAACACGCGAGCACACAGATCTATCAGCACTATAGTCAGCATCAACATACAAAGCATGCTGACGCGCATCGTCCATGGACAGATCAAAGACATCAATCTTACGGGCTAACAGACGAGACCACCGAGGCGTGACCGCCAGAGGGCCCCAACGAGCCCGGTAGAGGTCGTCTAGGCGGCGGAAGCACCGCGCGACAGAGTGGTCGTCGCGACCACAGAGACAGGGGCTGCCCGGCCCGGTGACGCACCAGTGGGTGCAGGGGCCAGCGTCACGGCGAGGGGGGCGAGGGGCCCAGCTGGAAGAGCTGCTGCTGCGGACGGTGCTCCCAGGGCCTCCCGGACCCCACTGCGGCGGGGGACCCCAGTGCTGCTGCGGACCCCACTGCAGTGGGGGCCCCCACTGCTGGAACTGCTACGGTGCCTGCTGCTGCTGCTGTCCCAGCTGCTGCTGCTGTCCCTGCTGTGGCTGGTGCTGCTGTGGCTGCTGCTGCTGGGGGGCAACGCCCCCGCCGGTCGGGCCACCACCTGTGGGTGGGCCTGTCTGTCCTGCACCTCCTCCAAGGCCCCCTCCCCCTGGTGCACCACCGCCGCCGCCGCCGCCGCCTCCGCCACCACCGCCGCTCCCACCTCCACCGCCACCTCCACCGCCGCCTCCACCGCCCCCACCTCCCCCCTTCGCGCCCTTCTTGCCACTCTTGCCCCGTTTCTGCCAGTCTGCGGCAGAAACGGCAGCAGTGTCCTCAGAGACCGACACAGCAGCAGAAGCGCGGGTAGCGGTGAAAGTGGGAAGCTGAGGGGCGGCACACCCCGCAAAGAGACGGGGGGCCACCGCATCAGTGGCGGAGGCAACGGTGAGGAGACTGCTCTCGATGGTCCCTAGAGCAGTCGCTAGGAGGTCGATAGTGAGCTCAGTGGGGTGCTTCTGAAGAAGCGCGTCGCGGGCAGTGGCAAGGCGGTCAGGGAGGCGGGTGACTAACCAGTGAAGAGTGAGCCACATGGGGGGGGGAGCAACAAGAAGCTGTGCGTCGGTACAGGCAGCGCGGAAACCGGCGTCAAGCGAGCGGAGGTGAGTCACTAGGTCGGAAACAGTCGCAAACAAGCCTAGGTCGGGAAACACAAACGGCATGAGGAGGCAACTGAGGGAGGCAGAGGAGGGGGTGGAGTAGCGAGCAACAATAGCCTCCCAAACCCCCTGTGCAGTCTCCACCTGGTCAAAGTGGGCGGCCTCAGTCGGGGGGAGAAGCTCCGACAGAGTGAGAGCGGCGGCTGCGTCACGCGAGAGCCACACGTCCCTGGCCAGGACCCGACGGTCGTAGTCCGCCTGGGCCGTAGGGGTCGGCTCCGGGGCGGTCGGCAGGGCGGCGGGGGACGGGGGGGCCTGTAGGGCACCAGACGCGTGAGCCCACAGAGTGGCGCCGTCCTGCCGCTGGCTGGTGAGGAAGCGCGTGGTCTGGCGCTGCCAGGAGCTAAACTCTATTGGGCGTCCCTCCGCGTCGAAACGGAGGCGACGAGACTCCATGACTGATGCCATGCTAGAGGCGGCTGGAGCTCGGCAGAGGCTGAGCTAAGAACGAGGAGGAAACCTACGGAGCGCCAGGAGGGAGAACGGCGGAGTACTGCTGGAGCACGGAGGAAAACAGAGCTAGGAACGCCAGTCTAGTAAACGGCTGGAGGAGGCAGGGCTGACGAGCCGATCGAGGAGCCAGAGAGTCGTTCGAGGGGCTGGCGGAGCGAGGAGAGACCTAGCTAACAACGAACGTCAAGGCTACCCTAAACAGCTAAGCGGAGCGGCCTCCAGCCGCGATGGTGCGAAACACTGTGAGTATGAGTGACGCGAGTGACGAACCAACGGAGGTCGGGTGGTCCTAGGTGGTGTGCGCGCGAGATAAGGGGATGTGAGCGGTTGGAAGGGGCTGTGAGCGGTTGGAAGGGGCTGTGAGCGGTTGGAAGGGGCTGTGAGCGGTTGGAAGGGGCTGTGAGCGGTTGGAACGGGCTGTGAGCGGTTGGAACGGGCTGTGAGCGGTTGGAAGGGGCTGTGAGCGGCTCGAAGGGGCTGTGAGCGGGTGGGAGGTGCTAGCTGGCGCCAACTGCTGGCGGCTAGGTTCCGGTGGCTAGCTGTTGCTGGCGGCTAGCTTCTGCCTAGCCGTGCTGCTGCTGCAGGAGCACGCGCTGCTGCCTAGCCGTGCTTCTGCTGCAATGCACGCGCTGCTGCCTAGCCGTGCTGCTGCAGCAATGCACGCGCTGCTGCCTAGTCGTGCTGCTGCAGCAATGCACGCGCTGCTGCTGCAATGTGCGTGCTGCAGTGGCGTGCACGGCTGCCGCTGGCTAACGCGCGCGCTGCTGCGGGCTAAGGACGACTACGCGGGCCCGCGGGTGGGGGGGGGGGAGATTCCCCTCTGGAGCGCGACGAAACGAGGGGCCAGCGGGGCCCTTTAAGCGCGACGAAAAACGAGGCCCGCGGGGGCCCGTAAACGTGACGAAAACGAGGCCCGCGGGGGGCCCTTAAACGCGACGAAAACGAGGCCCGCGGGGGCCGTCCTACCCGCGACGAAACGGGGCCTAAGGGACGGGCGCCTTGGGACTGGCTAAGGGAGGGAGCAGAAGCGTGGGAGGGATTAAAACCTACTCTAATACCATCTTAAACTAGGCTAGGAGAGAAGTATCGAAAAAGTGGTGATTGAGTAGTGAGAGGCAAGGGATACAAGTGTCGACCTAAAGTGTTGTACCCTTTAGAGGGCAACTCACTGTAGCCTAGACTAACAATATAAAGAATATATAACATTTGACACCTTCCGACGAGATGAGAGGATGTGGGTATCACGCAGTCACCATACGGTAGTACGTCTTGGTTCTTTTCACCATTGCCAGGCTGATGAATTCGAGTCTGTCTAGTGTCGAGAGTCCCCACCCTCTAGGGCCTTATATTTGGGGTATTTCGGTAATCATTCTACCGGTATTAATGCTCATCTTCAGTCGTGAGAAAGTTAGCCTGATTCAATAGTTTCATTTCACCTCCTGCTTGTGGGTCGAACTGAAGCTTGTAATACCTGATGGGAGGGGAGAGAGACAGACACACGAAAAAAGAACTCAAGCAAGGAATGAATCATGGGAGACACTGGAATGAACCAACCCTGATAACAATCAGATACAGGTTCCACACAAGACCTGATATAGCATACCGTAACTAGTATATGTACAAACCTATGTCCATAAAAGTATGAGCACATGTACGCGCCAGTGCTGCCGACCACGATGACGGTGTTTGGGTCGGCACCAAAGGCAGCGAGCATGTGCGTGTGCACGCCGGTGCGGTAGAAGGCCAGCGAGCGCTCTCTGAAGTACTTCTCCGGAAGGACCCCTGGGGAGGAACGAGAGGTAGAGAAGTCACGGAGAGGCAGGAGGCAAGGGGGGGATGGCATGAGAGCAGCGAGCATGCCAATGCTGTGGCACATCAAAGAGGGCTCATCGCTGAAGTACTTGGGGAGAGGAGGAATAAAGGAGAGGAAGAGACTTGGAGAGGAGTCACGGACAGGCAGGAGTTAGAATGGATGTCCGGAGTCGGAAGACTTTTCAGTTCTTAGAAATGCTTGTCATTGAAAAAACTTTGGGGGGAAAGGACTCCTGGGGGTTGGGAGGGGAGGAGTCATGGCAAGCAAGGTTATGGAGAGGCAGGAAATGAGCGGGGAGACTGGGGTAGTAATAGAAGCAGGGGAGCACTCACCACTGAAGTGACGCGCACGGATAGGCAAGAGACACAGGGGGAGTAGCATGAGAGCAGAGAGCATCTGCGTGTGCACGCCAATTACCCTAACATACCCCCCTATTATAACGCCATGCACCCATACTGAAACACACCCCTTGTAACACCCCTTAAGAACCATACCCCCTAAAACCCAACCCTTTGAAAAAAAAAATATTAGCATAATCCACCCCTCAAATGACCCACCTTTCAACAATCCCAATGACGACAGTGCTCCTCCACCACTCCCCGATGCCCTGCCCATCCCCCCTCCCCCTTCACCCCCAACCCCATCCTCCTGCGCCTGCCCCTGTCCCTCCCCCTGCCCCTGCCCGTGCGCCTGGGAGTGGGAGTGCCCCAGCGAGAACACGTGCACAGTGCCCCTGTCACTGGCAGCCACCAGGAAGGGCGCCTTGGGGGAGAATGCGAGGCTGTAGATGTTTGCTCTCTCCACTCCTCGGCGCAGCTGAGATGTGGGCAAGAGGGAAGAACATGGAAGAGGGTGCAGGGAGCAGGGAGCAGGGGCACGGAGGGGTAAGGAGCACACACACACACACACACACACACACACACACACACACACACACACACACACACACACACACACACACACACACACACACATCGACGGTGTATACATGGCACATGGTGCACGCATGGCACACACACGGTGCACGCATGGCACACACACGGTGCACGCGTGGCACACACATGGTGCACGCATGGCACACACACGGTGCACGCATGGCACACACATGGTGCACGCGTGGCACACACAGGGTGCACGCGTGGCGCACACACGGTGCACGCGTGGCACACACACGGTGCACGCGTGGCACATGGAGGTGCAGTACCTCGTGCAGTCTCGTCCCATCCGCCGTGTTGATCACCCGAATGATCGTGCCCTTGCTGCTGGCGGTGGCCAGCAGCTTCCCGTCCAGAGAAAGCGCCATGCAGGCTGGCTGAGAGAAGCTTGCGCCGCGCACGTACCCGCGGCGCTCTTCAAACAGCTCCACGCAGATCTGATGGATGGGAGGACGGCGGAGAACAATGGGTGGGGCTGGGGGGTATGAAGGCCAGGGGAAAGAGGAAGCGATTGTTGTTTCGGGAGCCTGGGGGCAGTCATATGCCGCTCCGAAGTGCTGCGGCGTTGATCCAAGCGCTCCATGCGGATCTGAGGAAGAAGGGGGGGGCACGTTTAAAGGCAAACACATAGAAGAAGAGAGCCTTCCGGGGAGAGAGAAAGGTTGGAGGGGGAAGAGGAGAAGTGGGCTCCAAGTCATGTGACAATGAAGTGCATGTGGCGCTGATCGGAAGGATCCACGCGAAAGGGGAGCGGAGAAGGGGCGGAAGTTGAAGACTTGAGACTCTCACCACACGTCGGACGGACGGACGCTTGGACGCACGCATGTGGCATGTGGCACCATCCCACCATCCCACCCACCTATGTGATGGAAGACGCGTCTAGCGTCTTAGACGGTTGCGTCTAGACGCAACGCCTAAGACGCTAGACACATTTCAGGCCAGATTAGACGCATATTAGACGAAAACCCGGGCAGGCCTAAAAAAAACGTCCGGGCAGTGAAAAAAACCCTCTTATAGGGCGTGGAGAGGGCGGAGAGAAGGACATTGCACACATTTTGGCAAAAAAGGTTGAGGATTTCTGAATGAGAATTGAGTTAGCGTGTAACCCCAAGGTTTTCGAAGGAGAATTGAGTTGGACTAGATATGAGGAGCACAGATGAGGTGGTTGTGCTCCTATATGCCTTTGGTGGTGGTCCACAAAGACCTTTGAGGTTGCAATTTGGGTTGGGGGGTAACAAAAGTTGGTTGGTTGGGGTGTTTTCCATTGTTGAAATGGGTGGGAGGGGGTTCAAATGTTGCGAAATTGAATTTCGCGTCGAAATCACGAAATTCGATTTCGGCCGCGCGAATTTGTTTTTTTCGGGCTGACCGAATTGTTTTTATCCAAGCGTCTAGCGTCTAAACACGTGTCTAGCGTCTAGACGCTAGATGCAAGACGCGTCTTGCGTCTTCCGTCACATAGCCACCCACCATCCCACCCACCATCCCACCCACCATCCCACCCACCATCCCACCCACCATCCCACCCACCATCCCACCATCCCACCCACCATTCCACCATCCCAACGAGCATCCTCCGACCGCTTGGCTGGGCACGCCAGGACGAAGTTGTCGGGCGACTACGACACCGCGCACAACCCCGTGGGGTTCCACGGCGTCTCCATCTGCCAGGCATGGGATGGCAGTGGCGTGGTGGGTGGGGCCGACAGGCACAGGAACGTGATGTGCTGTGATGCATGGGGCAGCAATGGCAATATGCAAACAGTCACAAGCTGTCGGGCGACTGGGACACCCGCGCACAGCCCCTTGGGATTCGACAGCGTCTCCTATCCACCTGTCGTGTGGAAGAAGTTGGTGATGGATGGTGGTGGTGGTGGTGGTGGTGGTGGTGGTGGTGGTGGTGGTGGTAGTGGTGGTGGTGGTGGTGGTGGTGGTGGTGGTGGTGGTGGTGGTGGTGGTGGTGGTGGTGGTGGTGGCGAGGAAGAGACATAGGCGCATGATGGAATGCAGCAGATGCATAGAGAAAGCAATCGGGCTGGTCTGATTGACTGGGATACCTCGCACAGCCCCTTGGGGTTTGACAACGTCTCCACCTGCCAGTGTGATGTGAGGTGGTACCTAGAGCAGGCATCACCTGGTGCAGGCATCACCTGGTGCACTAGCTTCAGGCCAGGGAAGGAGTACACGAGGATCTTGTGCTCGAGCACAAAGACGATGTGGTCCCTCCTCAGCCGCACGCCCCTCACTTCGCTGCAAAAGGCTAGCTCGCCAATGTACCGCCTCTCCTTGTCGTCCCAAATTATCACCTGAGGTAGGTGAAAGGGGGGGTGGGGGGGGGGGGGGGGGGGGGGAGGAGGGGATGTGAGAATGGGGGGGGGGGGGGAGGAGGGGATGTGAGAATGGGGGGGAGACAGGAAGGAGAGGGAACGACACACGAAGAAAGGGCAGGGATTATTCACCCGCTTGGGTGCGTCAGCTCGCCGAAGCACCAGCCGTGCTCACAGGTCATCAGGTAAGAGGGGGGGTGGGGGGAAGAGGGAACAACACAAGAAGAGAAACGATTGTAACGAACCCTCTTGCCTATGCACCGGGTGTGTCTGTCGCACCAGTTCCCCGTGCCTTATTCTCACTCCCTCTCCCCTCACCTCCTCTCTCACCTCCCCTTTCACCTCTCCTCTTACCTCCCCCCTCCTCACCTCCCCTCATGTCCCCTCACCCTCCCCTCACTTCCCCTCACCTCCCCTCCCTCCCCTCCTCCCCTTCCTCCCCTCACCTCCATTCCTCCCCTGCCGCACCTTCTTTTCCGCTATCGGGCTCCTAGATCTCCTCACACCTCTCTCTTCTCCTCCCCGCACCTTGTTCGGCGGGTAGCACGGGTTGGGACCGCCGCCCACGAGCGCGAGTAAGCTGGAGGAGAACAGCATCTCCACCATGCCCACGCCGCGCCCCTCAAACTCGCGCCGCAGAATCTCCTTCAGTTGGTTGCACCGGAACACGCAAAAGCCGCGGTGCGTTGCGTACGCGAAGAACGTGGGGTCCTGGTTGAACCGCACCGGCGGGTGTTGGGGCAGCGGGGCCAAAGTGGTGGCGGGCCGCGCGGAGACAGCGCCCGCGGAGTCGGTGTCGGCGGGAAGTTCCGCCTCCCTATTCTTCACCCTCAGTGCCGCCGCAAAAATCGCGAAAGGATCCGTCGGGAAAATCGCGAAAGGATCCGCCTCCCTATTCTTCGGACGAACCTTGTTCGTTCCTTCCGAACGAACCAGACTTCCGTTTCTGCCGTATTCGATCCCCGACGTTGAACAGGCCCTTAGCCCTTCTAAATTCCACTTTCACAGAAATCACTATGTTACCATCCTCGTAGAACTGCCAGGTCGAAGCATTCGCGCAGCGACTCATTAGGTCCATGAATGGAATTATTCGCTGCGAGTCGAACCCGCAATTTACAACCGCCACCAGAGATCGGTTGACAAGATGATGTTGCCATTTGCACTACCTCAATGTCGCCATTTGACACGAGACGTTACTATTAGGGTTTCGTGCTTAGATTCCGTCGCGAAAACGAGGCCCTTGTTTAGCGATGCACGCATTCCCGAACGTCGACTAGAACGTCGTCAACCAACTGCTTTGACCCTTCGACCGGCTGCTCGTCTGCTGCTGCCTTCGACAGCTCCACTGTCGACCGCTCCGGCTGCTGCTCCCCTGTCGAGTGTACCTCTGCTGTTGCCTCCTGTTCAACCGGCTCCCCTGTCTGGTGCTCCCCTGTCGTCGACGGCTTCCCATCTTGGTCGACGAGTTTGGCGCCTTGTTGACCGTCGGCGATGCCATGGGCCGGCGCCACAGGCGACGCCTCAAGGCTCCTCTCATCGTCGGTGGTCGACTGAGGTGCCGACCCAGGCCGATCTGCGACGGGGAACGGAGGAGCAAGGACAGGGGGAGAGGGAAGAACTTCCACAACCTCCTCATCAGCAGGCTCGTCGACTTCAGCGAGCAACGGAACCGTTGCCGTCGAGGTGTCCGTCGGCGGGTGAGCCTGCGTCCGTCCCGACGCCGGCCCATACTTCGCCTTCCACACTTCCAGCGACAGCGTCTCGTAGAAGATCACCTCGACCGACGTGACCACCTTGTTGTCGGTCAGGTTGAGCACCCCCCAGCCCTTGCTCTCTGGCAACACACCCAGGTGAAGTCCCCAGCGAGCCTTCAGCGCCAGCTTCCCACCACGTTGCTGCTCGGGAACCATGAACTGCACCATGCAGCCCCACACCCGCGCCAACGTAAGGTCGGGCTTCTGCCCGGTCAGCAGCTTGTATGGAGTCGTCCCCGGCGGCGTCGTCGACCGCTCCAAGCAGTTGCGCACCCAGACCGCTTGTCGAAGAGCAAGATGCCACAAGTGGTGCTGCACACCCATGTGCAGCAGCATCGTCCGCACAGACTCGACGACCGTGCGCATCTCCCGCTCAGCCATGCCATTCTGCTGCGGATTATAGGGGCACGTCATGTCGTGGACGATGCCCTTCTTGTCGACGAAGTCGGTGAACGCCTTGCCAAGGAACTCCCCTCCTCGATTGGAGCGAAGCGACAACACCGACTTCTTCGTCTACCGTTCCACCAGTACCAGCCACTTCTGGAACTCCCACAGCACGTCGCTCTTCTTAGCGACCGGCATCACCCACACGAATCGAGTATGGCGATCCTTCAGCAGCAGGAAATACAAGCTGCCATCCATGGCAGCCACCCGAAATGGTCCGCACAAGTCAATGTGCACGACAACCAGTGCCTCCTCGGCATCCGAGCCTTTGTCGGGGAAGGTGTGCCGTGCCAGCTTTCCTCCGACGCACGAGACACACGGCAGGTCTGCTCCGGTTGACGCCATGATGTCGAGCCCAACAGCTACTTCATGCCCTGCCGAGCTCCTGATCGTGTCAGCGCCGACGTGCGCGAGCCTCGCATGCAGCCGATCAGGGGTCACCTTTGTCGCCGAGACAATCGTCCGCAGAGCCACCACCTCGGTCGACGGCGACTGCGTCGAGCAGGGGCGAAGGTCGGTGCAGATGACTCGTCCGGTGTAGCGTGCTCGACCGAGCACCTCCCCGGTCGTAGCCACGAGCAGCATCTCGTCACCGTCGCCCTGCAGCTGCACTCCGTTCTCCTTCAGCTGGCCGGCTGACAGCAGGTTCGCCTGAACACCCGGAACGTAGAGCACGTCGGGGATGAGCACCCGCTTCTCGGCCTCCCCTTGCAGAGCGACGGTTCCGCAACCCTCGACAGGCTGTAATGCCCCGTTGAACCCACGCACGGGCTTCACCCCGTCGCTTGGCCCCATGTCGACGAAGACCGACTTCGTCCCCATCAGGTGGTGGGAGCACCCGTTGTCGAGCAGCACCGCCGTCGGGTTGGCCTGCACAGCTGCCGCCACCTCCTGGAAGTCCTCGCTGGCCTTCGGCGCCAGCGAGACCGTCGCCTCCACCACGCCGACCATCGAGCACGACGCCTCCCCGTCACCTCGGCTCTTGCCGCTGGAGCTGTCGACGTCCTTCGTCAACAACGTCTTCTTCGACGCTTGCTTCTCCTGGCGCGGCTTCTCAACTCGACGGGGACGACGACTGGTCGATCGACCGCGGCCTCCCTTGTTGTCATCCTCGTCGCTGTCATCGCGGTCGGGGCACTCGAAGGAAAGATGGTCGGGGTCGCCGTAGATCCAGCACTCCCACCGTCGACCACCACCTCGTCGACCCTTGTCCCGCATTGACCTCTTCTCGTCGACGTCCTTCGTCGACCGCCCACCTCCGCTACCACCTCCGCCTGACTTCCCGCGCTGCTCCTTCTGACGATTCGGCTTCGTCGGTGCAGCGTAACTCGCCTGCGGAAGGAACTCCGTGGGCTGCTCTGCCTCCTGCATCGCCTCATCCTGGAGGATGTAGCTTGTAAGGGAGTCCTCGTCGAGAGAATCACATGTGCCGGACACCATCGTAAACCTCTTCATGAGGTTGTAGCTGCGCGGCAGGCCCTTGAGGACGTGGGTGATGTAGGACGCCGTCGAGTATTCAGCGCCCGCCATCCTCGTCTCAGCTAGGATCCGTCGAGCTCGGTTGCAGTAGTCCGTCGCCGACTCCTGCTCGCCCATTCGAATGTAAGTCATCTTCTCCTCTAGCTATCCGATGTGCAGGTCGTCCCTGGCCTGGTACGTTGACATGATGAAGTGCCATGCCTGGTGACCAGCATCCAATCGCTCTCGACAGCTCCTGAGTGCTAGCTGCACCTCCGGCGAGCAGCACCTCGAGATGACCATGAAGTTGAGTAGGTGAGCAGAGCGAAACTCCCCGCGCAGCTCGACATCCTCCTCGGGCGGAAATGGCACGGTTCCGTCAGCGAAGCCCTTCAGCCCGCCGACCTCCAGCTGAGGTTCTATCGACTCCCTCCAGGTGATGAGGTCCCGTCGACCTTGCAGCGGTGCGACGGTGATCCGATCCGGCGAGAACTTGAAGTAGCCATACGCCGGTGCAATTCTACCCGCCATCACATGCGTCGTCGCCAAGAGCCCTCCACCGCTTGGTAGAGGAGAGCGACGTCGAACATCGACATTGGCACGCGAGTTGCATGCAGCCGCCGTCGACCGCTGCACTCGCGCCTGGATTCCGTCGACGCCTCCGTCGACCTTGATCACCCCTCTTTGCCTCGTGCCTTCGCTGCCGCTGATTCGTGCACCACCGTCGACCTCGTCATCGACGACACCTTCGTTGCGCACCGGTCGAGGAGATGCAGGACAGGAAGGGTGTTCCGTCGGCCACTTCGACCGGATGCCCAACTCGACGATCACCAAGGGGACCGTCCCGTACTCGCCATCTGCGTGGCGTCTCCTCGCGTCAGCCAAACGTGTCTCCAAGGTGTCCGCTACACCCGCATCAACTACGGGGTCAACCATGGCGACTAACGCTGCTGCCGGCCTACGAACGACTTAATAGGTGCAAAAGTTGGCTCCTATCTGAAGGTCGCGTGTTCGTTCCACGCTCACCGCACCATGCGGAGAAAAACTCTACAACGGTAGTGAGCTAGACTACGGGGTTGGCACAAACTACTAGAGGTGATCGTAGCTTTGCTTAGTTCCTTAGTGCTTGCGCATTCACGGGAGTAATCGGCAAGAGTTTCCACTAGGCAAAGTCGAAATTACATAATCATTGAACAAGAGATGGCAAAAATGACTACATCAGGCACCTAGCAACCCTGCAGCTAGCCTGGTCGACCACCAGCACAACTCGGTCGACCACCTGCCAGCGTTGCGTAGAGGAGCCGCGCCAGCAGTGCAGAAGGGCGACCTGCCAACAGAGCAGGTCGACGGCGTGCCAACGCTGCAGCAGAGCGACTGTCTAGTGTTGCCCCATAGAACACAGCAATGCGCACTCTCGCAGGTGCGCGCAGACAATTGGTCCGACTTGCCTCGTTGGGCATCCGTCGCCTGTTGTCTGCACCTGACGAGCCACATCGACTTCGGGATACCAGCCCGAAGTCGCCTGAGCCATCGCGACCTCGACGACGTTTGCGTGCCTCCACACAACTCGTCGAGGAGGTTACCCGGTCGACCTGGTCAACCCTCAGATGCTCTGGTCGACCACCAGGTGCATCTGGTCGACCACAACTCCCGTCGAGTTACCCCCTGGTCAACGGACCCCTTCCATCGACCAGAACCGTCAGCAGTTGTCACCGAGCTGCTCGTCGACCGCTGCTCACTTGTCAGGTTGACGGACTGCTCCGTCGACCTCCCGGTCGAACTCCAGGTCAACAGACTGCTCCTGGTCGAGCTGCAGGTCGACGAGGACCCGGCGGTCGAGCTGCAGGTCGACGGGGACCCCTTGGTTGAGCTGGAGGTCGACGGAGACCTCCCGGTCGAGCTGCAGGTCAACGGAGGCCTCCCGGTCGAACTGCCCCTCCTAGTCGACGTCCCATCCGTCGCCCAGACCAGTCAGTTGCAGCTGTCGAGCTCCCTGGTCAATAGCAGCACCACAGCGGTTCCCTGCAGCTAGACGATGCCTGACGAGCAGCTCTCCCACTGTAAACGGTCGGCTGCTACTCCCGTACATCCGACCAAGTTGTCGGCGTTGCCCAAGCGAGGGCGGGGCCAACACTCCATTCCTGTTAACAGGATCGACCAACATCGAGCCGCCGTCAATGCTGAGAAGAACCGCGTCATGGCGTTGCTCGACTCCATGCTGTTCGTCAGTTCCTACGATGCGCCCATGGGAACATGGGTGAAGCTGGTGTAGTACCTCGCGCGCAAGGGTGTCCAGGGCTTCCCTAAGAAGGATATGGCACCTACTACACATCGTGAGTAGTAGTCACACTTGTATTGCGTTGGTGTTTAGATGTTCAACCCTAAAGTCTCTTCTCATCTCTTGTCTTTGGTTTCCCTACGTGCAGGTACGGCTTCGGTGAGCTCACGCAGGCCCTTGCTACCTAGCTACAGACAACTCAACTGGAGCACATCCTAACAAGCCCTTTCATCGGCATCTGCATCGATGAAAGCACGGATCGGCTCAGGGGGAAGCACATGATCTTGTACGCATCGTTCATCCGCGACAACGTGCTCGTGACCGAGTTCATGCAGCTGATCACGGTGGAAAAGGCGGACGCATCTTCTCTTCTTAGCATCCTGCTTTCCCACTTGCAGTCCGTCGGTGTCGATCTGCAGAGAATTTCCGGCATTAGCACCGACGACGCAAGAGTGATGATGGGGTCTAAGGCCGGCCTGGTTGTCCGCCTGCGACAGAAAATCCCGCACCTTGTCTCCGTTCACTGCATCCCTCACAGGTTAGTGAGCTCTGCTGCTACGTTTTCAGCCCGTTATGCCATCTGGTTCGAGCTCGTGTTTAATTTCTTGAGTTTGATGTGTTCCACTTGCAGGGAGGCACTTGCAGCGAAGGATGCAGCAGAGGAGCTCCCCGTCTTCGACATGGTCGACGTTCTCATCCGGGCTGTGGCCGATTTGCTTGGTTGGTCGGGACCGCGCCACGCACGGTTCATGGACCTGCAGGAGGTCATCACCGAAACGAACCTTGAAGTGCAAGGCATCCATTCCGTTTGGTGGCTGTCAAGGGGTGATGTTGTCCATCGCCTTGTCGCTGTTTTGGCGGCAGTGATTGTGATGCTGAAGGAGCTTAACAGCAGGATGTACAAGCTGGCAAGCTCCTACCGTTTTCACTTCTTCCTTTATTTCCTGGCTGATGTGCTTGAGCAGCTCAACATTTTGAACAAGACCTTCCAGCAGAAACAGGTGAGGTGGTGCGAATATAGCTACGCATGTCCCCATATCTACCATTCTAACTATGTCACTGTGTGCCTCTGTCTGTCCAGCTCGATCTGGTGTCTTTACATGTGCAGATCAAGCGGACAACGCGTCACATCGAGAGCCGCTACGTGGACAGCGGCGATGACTTTGGCGGCGGCATGAGCCAGTGGCTGTCACCTTTCCTGGAGCGCCATGGCCCGGGGTGTAGCCGCGAAGTGAAGGTGGAAGGTGTCGACAGCGATGGCCGACCATCTTCTATCACGTTCACCCTTCACGACGAGCCCGTGGACTCGTACAGCGGCCCGGAGGACCACGACGGCTGCATCCAGTTGTGCACCGGGTTCGTAGAGAAGATCGTGGCGAACCTGGAGGGAAGGCTCGGCGATCTCGACTTGCTCTCTGGAGTCCGCTTGTTCACACCTGATGCATGGCCTTTAATCAAGTCTGAGCGGAACGCTCATTGCCAAGAGTGGCTTCAGTCGCTGGTGACGATGTTCGAGGCTCATGACCGTGAGGAAATCTTGCCAGGTTCGTTGTGGCAGATTTGTGAACCTATGATATCATATCTATGCTTGAAAATCCTTTGTCCTGCACCTGTTTGCTCATGTGCCTCATCTTAACCCTCCCTCCCTCCCTCCCTTCCACCAGGCATCAACAAGAGGCAGGCAGGGAAGGAGCTTCACCTCTTTTGTTCAGTCCTTGCACGTGCCCCCAAGGAAGAGAGGAGCTTCCACAACGGACTATCGGCGATCCTCAAGACGCCAGACTAGCGGGAGAGCTACCCCAATCTGGTGCAGCTCTGGGTGGCGGTGGTTGTGATTCCCCTCAGCACTGTGGAGTGCGAAAGGGGATTCACCCAGCAAAACGTGATTAAGACATGGCGGAGAGGGGGGAATCAAGGACGTGAGGCTGGGTGACCTCATGTGTCTGTCCCTCATGCAGTACGAGCCCAACTACGATGAGGTAGTTGAGATCTGGCGGAGCTATAGAAAGCGCAAGCCTTTCAGCAATGCTCCCATTTGCGCCCCAACCCCAAGCGAGAACAAGAAGGGCAAGCACGAGGAGGAGCCAGTAGATGTAGATGATGAGCAGGAGCCAGTAGGAGATGCTGGAAGAAGATCTAGTGGTGAGGATGAAATGAGCAGCTAGCTAATGTCATGTATATAGTATAGTGTTTTCCTGTTAGGCCTGCTAGATTTAATGAACTAGTAAGGGCTCAACATAGTTCAGCCTGCGTGTTTTAAGTGTGGCTGATTAGTCAGCGTTTTTTTTTTTGTTTTTTTTTTTTTTTTTTCCCTTGTCTGGAATTTCAATTTTTTTTTATAACCAACTCTGATTGATCACCTTAGCGTAGGCTGTTAAGGCTGACATATCAGTACTAACCCTAATTGGGTTGTACCCCTTATGGGCTACCCCACTATAGCCTACACAAAATGCATAAGCTATCATGTTCTGACACACCCCCATAGGCAAAGTGGGGGAGAGCAAGGGGTCACAAGACCAGTCAAGCAAAGCAAGCTCAGGGTGGATCACAAAGTCACCACACATTCCGAGCACAAGTTCAAGGCCACAAGGCCAGTTCACATGCAGGAGTACATATATATATAAAAGGCTAGACAAGCAAGAGCAGTTGTAGATATATATGTAACAGTACAAACAAGGTCACGAGGTGAGCAAGTGAGGCAAGGCAGGCACAAGACCCAGCTGTGTACAGAAGCGCTGATGATCACAAGGCGCAAGCGCCTTGGTGAAGATATCAGCAGTGTTGGCCTCAGAGGCCACGTACGCGAGACGCAGCTGACCACGCTGCTGCAGCTCACGAGCAAGAAAGTAGCGGAGAGCAATATGCTTCGTTCTGTGCTCCAGTCGCTGCTCCCGACACAAGGCCAGCATGGCCTTGTTGTCTACGTACAGCACTGAAGGAGAACGAGGCGGCTCTCTGAGGTCAGTCAGCAGGTAGGTGAGCCAGCAAAGCTCCTGAGCAGCCATGGCTCCTGCGTAGATCTCAGCCTCACAACGGGAGCCGAGAACAGAAGACGAGCGAGTAGCCCGCCACGAAACAGAGCCGGAACCAAGGCTGAAGGTGTAACCCTGTGACGACCGCTGCGTAACCTGGTCGTCAGCCCAAGAAGCGTCTGCGTGCCCGGTGAGGACCACTGGACTCTGCCCTCCAAGCACAAGCCTCATGCCTGACGTACTACACAAGTAGCGCAACACCCTCTTCGCTGCAGCCATGTGCTCTGGTCTGTGTCTCCCAGGAGCAACATAGCGTGCGAGAATGCTAAGAGGGTATGCAAGGTCAGGTCATGTGCAGGTCATCAGGTACATGAGGCAGCCAACAAGCTCTGGGTACGGGCCACTCGACTCTACGGACTCATCCGAAGACAGAGCTGAGAGTGAGTGGCGAGTAGGCAGAGGAGTGGCCTGAGGCGAGGAGTACGTAAAGCCGAAGCGCTGAAGGACCTGCTGCACCATGTGTGACAGAGTCAGGGTAATGGTGCGGCGTGCTCTGTCCCGGGTGATCTGCAAGCCAAAGTAGCTGCGCAGTTCACCCAGGTCTGTGCACGTGTGTCTCTTCTGCAGCTCGGACTTCACATGGGCGAGTCCAGCAATGTCAGCTGTGGCAAAGACCAAGTCGTCGACGTACACGAGGATGTAGAACGGCGGCAGAGAGGTGTCGGTGCGCAGAAACAGCGACGGGTCGGCAGTAGAAGGAGCAAACCCAAGTGCCGCCAGCGTAATCCTCAGTGTGTCGTGCCACTCACGTGGCGCCTAGCGGAGACCGTAGACTGGCCGCCGGAGGTTCCACTCGGTGCCACGAGGAAAAGTCCCTGTGAAGCCAGGTGGGCGGCGCAGCCAGATCTCCTCGTGCAGGCTGCCCTGCAGGAAAGTAGTGCTGAAGTCAAGAGAGTGTAGCTCGTAGTCACGGTGAGCAGCTACGTGTAGCAGTACCCGAAGAGGGGTCATCTTTGGGGTGGGAGAGAAGGTCTGAAAGTAGTCATTTCTCTGCCGCTGACTGAAGCCACGAGCCACGTAACGTGCCTTGAAGACAAGCGGAGAACCCGGCGGCCGCTTCACCCTGAAAATCCACATGCCACTCACGATGTTCGCCCCAGGCGGGGGAACCTCGTCAACGTAGGTGCCTGTGGACTTCCAGGAAGCCATCTCTGCGTCCATAGCTGCCTCCCACTCGGAGGAGTAGGGACCCTCTATCGCCTCCGCGTAAGAGCGCGGAGTCGGGATGTCAAGTGCATCCGGGTCTCCCTCAGGGGTAAGCAGTACGGACACGAGATGAGGTGAAGTAGTAGCCAGACACTGGAACTCCTCCTGCCTGTCCTCAAGGACGTCAGTGCCAAGGGCACACTCACCCCCGACGGACTGAGGACAGACAGACTCAGACTCAGCGACAAGACAGGCAGCGTAGTCTAGAAAACAGCGAGCAGCAAAGTCGACGAGCTCAGCAACTAGGGCAGACGTAGCAGTGGACTCAAAGGAAGGGTCAGTGACGACAGTAGCAAGGAGGCGCGTAACAGTAGGACTGGCAGCACGAAGAGAGTCCGACTCCGGGTCAGCAAGAGCAGGAAGAGAGGACGCAGTAGGAGAAGGCAAAGGGGCACGCAGAGGAGCAGTGGACGGACGCAGAGACATCCGGTGCGTGCCAGGGACAGGAGAAGGACGCTAACGCGAGCCACAACCACTAGTGCAAGCAGCACGGACAGGCGACGCAAGGCAAGACGAAGGCTCACGATGCTCAGCCAGACCTCCAGTAGGACCAGTGTAGGGAGAAGGAGAAGGCAGTGGGGAGGCCAGCTGTAACTGTAACTGTGACGGGACAGGCTGTGGACACTCTAAGGGAGGAGGAGGACCAGTAGAAGGCGGGAGACCAAGAACCTGCTGAAGGAGCGGAGCGAAGTACGGCCGAGGCCGCGCGGCGACTCCAGACACAGCAGGGACAGCACCAGCACCCCCAGCGGCAGCACCAGCGCCAGCACCACCAGCTCTAGTAACTCCAGCGGCACCAGTAGCACCCCCAGCAGGACCGCCTCCAGGACCGACAACAGTAGCCTCAGCGTCAACACCCTCAGCAGCTCCAGCTCCAGTCGTGCCCGCAGGCCAAGCAGCTTCAGTACTCCCAGTACGAGCACCTCCGGGACCCGCGGCAGCAGCATCCGCAGCAGCCGAAGAACCTCCAGCTCCAGCAGCACGCCTCCAGCGCTGGGCAAACCACTCGCGCAACTCCTATGGAGAGAGTGGCTCCCGCCGAGACGAAGCACCCGGAGAACCTCCAGGCCCAGCACCGCCAGACGCCACATGAGCAGGCCCAGCTCCCTCACGCTCCGCACCCCCAGGCTCAGCACCTCCACACGTAGCACCCCCAGGCTCAGCACCCCCAGGCGTAGCACCCCCAGGCTCAGTACCCCCAAGCTCAGCACCCCCAGGCTTAGCACCCCCAGTAGTAGCACCCCCAGTCTCAGCACCCCCAGGCTCAGCACCCCCAGTCTCAGCACCCCTAGGCTCAGCACCCTCAGCAGCACCAGAGTCACCAGTAACCTCGACAGGCACGACTGCGTCTACCTAGGACACACCTGAAGGGGCTGGACCCTGAGGGGGGAGGGGGTCTACCGGGGGGGGACCTGGTACAAGGAAGAGCGGTGGCGGGGGGAGGGACGGAGTGCGGTAGGGGAAGAGGCGATAGTAGGGGACCGACTCGTCAAACGTGACGTCCTGGGAGGACAGAACACAGCGAGAGGTGGGGTGGTAAAACTGCCACCCTGGCGCGTCAGGGGGGAAGCCAAGGTAGACTCAAGGAGCAGCACGAGGGGACAGCTTGTCCGCAGACAAGTCGCGGACAAACGCCTGAGATCCCCAGACACGGAACGCAGATGCATCGCCAACCTTCCCCGTCCACAGCAAAGTTGGGGAGGTCTCCGGCATGGAGACCCTGGGGTGAAGGTTGATCTGATGCGCCGCGTACCTGACCGCAAACGGCCACAGAAAATGGGGGGCAGCCGCATGCATCATGGACGTACGGGCGACGTCCATGACCATGCCAATGCGGCGCTCACCAATCCCATTTTGCTGTGGAGAGTCCGGAAGCGTGAAGGTCTGGCGGATGCCTCGTGCACGATAGTAGGCTCGCAAAAGGCCACAGTAGAACTCTCCGCCTCTGTCCGAGTGCAGACGCAGAACAGGAAAGTCCGAGCCGAAGCTCTGCCTGAGCTCAAGACGAGCTACGCGGATCCAGTCGTTCAACACCTCAGTGACATCACCCTTGCTGCGCAAGGGGAAGACTGTAGTGTAACGCGAGTAGTCGTCAACCACCAGCAGGAAGTAGCGCTCGTGACCCTGTCCACGGACGCGGGCGGGGCCCCACACGTCCATGTGAAGCGTCTGCAGCGGGGCCTCTGTCGGAGGAAACCGGGAGGAGTGAGGGGCAGCCCGCTGCCGCCCCTCGACACAGGGGACGCAGGTAGGGCCAGGCCCCGGAGGAAGGGGAGGGAGGGACCGGGGAAGACCAGAGACAAGGACACGGGAGGCCATGCCTCGGAGACGAAGCAAGGAGGGGTGACCAAGGCGGTGGTGCCAGAGGAGAGTCTCGTGAGAGAGGAGGCGACATAAGCAGGGGGTAGACTCAGGACCAGACATGGACGCTGCAGCAAACACCTGACCTGATGCAGCTACCTGACCAGACGCAGGTTCAGGGGGAGACGCAGTGGTCAGTGTGTACAGGCTTGACCCCGGCCGACGTGTAAACGTGGCCAAGTGTCGGCCCGTCCGAGCGTCCGTGCAGTGGGTCACCCGCTGGCTCGCAGGAGTGAACTGGTGAACTCCCCCATCCTGTAGGTCAGCACCACTCACCAAGTTTTTAGAGAACGAGGGGAGGTAAAGACCAGACAGGGTGCCACAGGGAGCCGCCAGACACGGGAGGGCAGTGGAGAAGTGAGGAAGGACAGGACCCCCAGAGGGGTCTGCCAGAGAGACTGCAACTGGCCGACTAAGCGGCGTGATTGTGGTGCGGTCTCGAAAGAAGGAGCGAGAGGCCTCAGAGTCAAGGGTGAAGGTGAGGGAGGCCGAAGCCGACGCGGTACCTGAGAGCGCAGACTCACCAGCACCTGAGGAAGCAGACGCACTGGCACCTAGAGCAGCAGCCTCTCTAGCACCTAGAGCAGCAGCCTCACCAGTACCTAGAGAAGCAGTCTCAATGCCCGGGTCGAGCGGAAAACACCGGTAACAGTCACCCTCATCACTAATAGTCACAGCATACATGGCAGCAAGAATAGCATCAAAGTCAAGGTCAAAGATAGCTACTCCCGCCCTAGACAGCTCACACCAGCGGGGGATCTGAGTGGCCTCCAGGAACTGGTGACGCCAAGCGTCCGTCAGGCGGCCAAAGCAGCGCTGGGTGGAGTGCGCACCCCCACACTGCTCACCCGCGTGGTCGCCGGTGCGTAGGATGTAGGTGCACGGACCAGTACCCCCACCCCGCTGGCGTGCAGCGTACCACTCACGGAGTTGCTGAGGTGGGGGGATGTCACGAGTTCGCTGCTGCTGCTGCTGCTGCTGGCGCTGACCACCACCGGAGCTGACCCTCTGCGCAGCGCCACCCCGACCAGCTCCACCTCCTCTTCCACCGCCTCCTCCACCGCCGCCGCCTCCGCCACCTCCCCTCCCACCGCCACCGCCGCTGCCGCCTCCGCCTCCACTGCCGCCACCGACACCTCCACCCCCGCCACCACCCCCACCGCCACCCCCACTCCCTCCGCCGCCTCCACCGCCGCCTCCACCGCCCCCGCTAGCTCCTCCAGCGTCCCTGCCCCCCTTGCCCTTGCCAGGGCGGCACTTCCCGCTAGGGGTAGACGCCGTACCGATCGACTCCAGACCAACGAGGTCAGCCGCAGCAGCAAAGGCAATAGAGGGCAAAAGGGGGGAGGGGGAACACCCCTCAAAGATGGGGGTGCGAGAGTCACCACGAGAGGCTCCTACAGCGACTATGCTCTTCTCTGCTCCTAGGAGGGCCTTCTTGAGGAGGTCAACGGTGAGAGTGGTGGGGCAAACTGAGAGGAAGTGGTCCCTGACTACACGGAGAGAGTCAGGGAGCCGGGTGACTATGTAGTAGAGGGTGATGCACATGGGGGGGGGGGGGGTTCTTGGCGCAGAACTCATTAGGAAGCGCAGTGCGGTAGCGAGTGTCACTAGTGCGGAGGTGCGTAATGAGGTCAGCGACTGTGGGAAAGGCAGCAAGGTCAGGGAAAGAGGTACGGTAGGATGAGGCGGCTCAGTGCAGCAGTGGCCGGGGAGGAGTAGCGTGCAACTATAGCGTCGTACAAGGTCTGAGCGCTCTTGAACTGACTAAAGTGTGCACGCTCAGAGGTAGGCAGGTGGCGACACACAGCAAGACGTGCAGCAGCATCGCGTGTGGCCCACTATGAGCGAACAGTGGCGTCAGCATCAACAGCGGGGGCAGGAGAGGCACCAGAAATGAGGTCAAAGAGGGAGAGACCGTCTGCCCTATCGCACTGTAAAAAAAGCTGCAGGTCATCTATCCAGACGTTAAATTCAATGGCCCTACCCTCAGCGTCAAAAGCGAGGACACTAGGGGTAGCCATGACAGCAGTAGGCTAGTAGTGCGAACAGTAGGGTAAGGGCAGTGCAGTGACAGAAGCGCTACTCTTACCAGACAGGGCGGCTCGGCAGTGCGGGCGGCTCAGCTGCAGGTCGGCTCGGCGGCTCGGCTGCTTGGCTACTAGGCGGCTCGGCGGCTCGGCGGCTCGGCTGCTCGGCTGCTGGGCGGCTCGGCAGCCCGGCGGCTCGGCTGCTGGGCGGCTCGGCGTCTCGGCTGCTGGGCGGCTCGACGGTGGCGGCTCCTGCCTTAGGGGCGACGGCGGCTGGCCGCTAGGGGCCGCGAAGGGCGGCGGAGGGGCCGTGAGGAGGCCGCGGACGGCGGCTCGAGGGGCCGCAAAGGGCGGCGGAGGGGCCATGAGGAGTGCGCGGAGGGCGGCTCGAGGGGCCGCGAAGGGCGGCGGGGCCAGGTGAGGCGACGTCGGGGCCGGGAAGGGCGGCGCCTTGGCCGCAGGTGTAGGCGGCGGGGCCAGTCGAGGTGGCGCCGGGGTCGGGAAGGGCGGCGCCGAGGCCGCAGGAGTAGGCGGCGGGGCCGTAGGAGTAGGCGGCGGGGCCGCTAGGGTTAGGCGGGTGGGCCGCTAGGGCGGTGCAAGGGGCCGCAAGGGCGGCGCACGGTGGGCCGACGGGCGGGTGGAAGGGCCGCAAGGGCAGCGCGCGGAGCCGACGGGCGGCGCAAGGGGCCGCTAGGGTGGCGCGCGGGGTCGACGGGCGACGAGAGGGGCCGATGGGCGGTGCGAGGGGCCGGAAGGGCGGTGCGCGGGGCCGTAAAGGGCGGTGCGCGGGGCCGTAAGAGCGGTGCACGGGGCCGTAAGAGCGGCTCAAGGGGCCGTGAGAGGGGCCGCTAAGGGCGGTGCGACGGTAGGGAGGGCACGTGGGGCGCGCGCGACTCAGTCTAGGGCGAAGCGCGCCCCGGGCAGGAAAAAAATATATATATCGTGGTGGGCCCTAGGTAGCGTTCCCACTAGGGAACCTGCTCGATACCATGAGAAGAAACGAGAATGAATCAACTAAGAAAGAGTTGGGTACAAGTACTAACCCTAATTGGGTTGTACCCCTTATGGGCTACCCCACTATAGCCTACACAAAATGCATAAGCTATGATGTTCTGACAGCTAAAAACAAATCTGAGGCCCTGCTACCCTGATTCCGTCAGGCTAACCATAAATCCTTCCAGTGTAAAAAAAAAAAAAAAAAAAAACATGCTCTTTTTAGAGAAGTGTAACTAACATGAAATCCTGATTTCGGCAGGGTAATCCTGAAAAAGCGGTCGGCCCCCAGAGTAATCAGGGCGTTTTACCTTGATATTTTGGGCCCTGATTAAAGAACGTGCGGATAGGAATCAGCAAGACTCAAGTGCGAGATTCTGAGAACAAATTTACGCGCTGTGAAGGAATTCAAAATTCGGAACTCAATTTTTTTTATTTTCTTCAACACAGCACTCCAGGGCCTCAGAAGTCAGCGAAAAAAAGCCGATTTGGGTAAAAAAGGCGGAGATTTCAGACATTTTATAAAACTGAGGCTGATTTTTCAGCAATTTGTTGAAAAGAAACAGGAATGTTTAATAGATTTGTCGTGTAAAATGTCATATTATGGCCGATTTCTATGATTTTCAGGAAAACGATTTGTACCAACTCTGAATTTTCAGCACGAATCTGAGGCCCTGACTCTGTACAATCCATTTTTTGGTACGGTAATTAATAGATGTCCAGGGGTCTTACGTACTATATGCCATAACAGAAGACCCCAAAACCCATTTTTGGCACATTCGGGATAAGACCCCCGGGTCTTCTAACCAGGAGATGACGGTACCAGAAATTGTTGCCAGTTTCCTATTCCACTACTCGTAGCTATGGATGGTTTAGGTATAGAAAAATACTATTGCTAGGATTAAAGAGTGCGGATTCACAGCAGGAGGAATTGACTGGAATGGAGAGGAGGTCAACATCGGTGGTTATCGTTGGTGGAATTAGGCAGTATGTATTAATGATGTATTAGGCTGTATGTTCAACAGATTGATGTATCATACGGTAAATGGGCTCTATTCCGTGTTCTATGCCGCGCAACGAGTATCTAACGAAGAGTTGTCGAATTTCAGGTAACCTAACCCAGTTTTAGAGGGTCGTGTTTCTCATTCGCTTCGATAATACCACTCCAAATCCACAGATTTCAACTGAAGCCACATTGGCAAGATAGGATAGGATCGCGTTCCTCCAAAATTGACTTCCGCAGCCATCGGCCACGGCGTAAGCACTCGCGCGCGCCATGGGCACGCTCGCGCTCGTCACATGCACGCTCGCGCTCGTTATGGGCACCGTGCGCGTCACCCTACCCGCTGCGTCACGGCGCCCTCGCTCGCCGTGCGCCCTCGCTCGCCGTGCGCTGTCGCTGCATCACCCGCGTGCGCTCGCGCTCTTCGCGGGCACCGTGCGCGTCACCCTATACCCGCTGCGCCGCCGCACGCCAGGCGGATCATGCGCGGCGTCGTCAGGCGATGAGTGAGGCAATGGCCCGAGCGCACTTACTAGCGTCGCATGGCGATGTCCATTTAAGCATACTTCGTCCATACCGTGGCTCATTACCGTCTTCACCGCGTCGTCTGTTACAACCGGTAGCATCACCGCCCGTGCGGTTTCTCTCTATACCTACCACTCCTCCCTCCGATTCGTGCATTCCGACATCTTCTGCTCTCCCCAGCCGTGTCACGGTAGCTGCAATCTTTCCGCGGCGCCTCTTGCGAGCCGACTTTTGAGTCGACTCAAAACTGACATTCTTCTCTCCCCAGCCGCGTCACGGTAGCAGCAATCTCCCCGCGGCGCGTCTCTCGCGAGTCCAGCAACGTCAGCTCGAGCCTGTACCGCCGCGCAAGGGTGAAGATCCAGAGGCGTGCATAAGCACCTGCATTGTGACATCATCTGCTCCCCGAGACCCGCCGCGTCTGCTCGGCGCCTCACGCGTTCCCAGCAACGTCAGCTCGAGCCGCCGCACAGGGTGAAGATTCAGCAATTTTGAGGCGCCTTGAAAATTGCCTGTACCGCCGCGCAAGGGTGAAGATCTACCAGCATGATGGGGACTCCGACTCGCAAGGCCGTCACGGCTGCTCTGCTCGCCGTCGTGGTCGTCATCGCGGGTACGCATCGTGTGTTCTCCTGCGCTCGCATGCTCATTTGCTCGCATAGTCAGCATGCTATGCGAGCATGCAACTGCGAGTATGCACGCTCATGCGGTGCTCATGTGTTCTCCTACGCTCGCATGCTCATGTGCTCCCATGCTCAGCATGCGCCTCGCACAGCGACAAAGGCCCAAACTAGGCTTGCTCACTCGCATCTTCATGGTCGGTCCGCCAATGCCACAGACACCGCCCCCCTCCATGCGTCCCCCACTCCACGTGTCCCCATTCCCACAGTCGCAGCGGCTGCTCCCTCAGCGAGCGCGGCAGCCCTGGTGGGCACGCGGGTGAAGGTCAACGGGCTCTCTATCGCCTTCAACTCGCGCCGCTGCGTCGCCATCGTGCCCAGCCTGGGCGGCGGGAGCTTGAAGGTGCAGGTGGCGTGGCAGCAGGATGGCAAGGCTGCTTGCGACAAGATTCTGTTCTTCCGCGGTTCCAGCTGCAATGGAAGGGCATTCGGCTCCCTCGTGTATGGTCAGCAGAGGTGAGCGTTTGATGCTAATTACACACTCACTCTCACACTCGCTCTCACCCTCACTCTCACTCTCACTCTCACTTTCACCCTCACTCTCACTCTCACTCTCACCCTCACTCTCACTCTCACCCTCACACTCACTTTCACTAATTCCCTGCTCCCGAAGCCGCTCGTTCCCCACATGACCAACGACCTCGCTCTCATGCTGCCCTCCCCGTGCCCAGGTCCAAGCCCCCCTTGGCAACACTTTTATCTCCGCGCGCTGCATCACTGGTGGCGTCGTTACCACAACACCTGCCAGCACCACCTCAACACCCACCAGCGACACCAGTGCTCCTGGCAGCGACAACACAACACCTGCCGGCGATACCACAAGACCTGCCACCACCACCGCACCAGCCAGCGACACTATTGCAGCTGCCGGCGACGCCACAACACCTGCTGGCGACAACACAACACCTGCCACCACCACCGCACCTGTTGGTGACACTACCACACCTGCCACCACCACCACCCCTGCCGGCGACACCACCACACCTGCCAGCGACAACACAACACTTGCTGGTGCCACGTCAGCTCCTTCTGAGTACCCCGACGTAAAGAGGATAACCAGTAAGCCCCAATCTATTTGTTCCCCGTCCCGCTACCTGTGGGGACCTGGCGTCACTTGCGCTCAAGAGAAGCTCGTTGTCGGATCAATAGCTTTTCAATACTGCCTAATGCTATGCTCCTCTTCTCTGCGCCGCCTGCCGGCCTGCCCCACGCATCCCCCTCCACTGCTATCCCCTCCACTGCTAACCCCTCCACTGCTATCCCCTCCACTGCTATCCCCTCCACTGCTATCCCCTCCACTGCTATCCCCTCCACTGCTATCCCCTCCACTGCTATCCCCTCCACTGCTATCCTCTGCTGCCGTCGTTGGTCCCTCTCCAGTGGGCCGCTGTGCTCAATGGAACGGGAATCCTTGTTATTGCACACCCCCCTTTCTATCCTCCGCGCCACTCCACTGCTAACCCCTCCAGTGCTATCCTCTGCTGCCTTCGTTGGTCCCTCGTCAGCGGGCATATGTGGCATGTACAGGCAAAACCCGTGCCAGGCAGGCTCGTGCTTCGACAGCAGCTGACTTTTGAGTGGACTCAAAAATCTAAGCCCTCAGATCTATCCTCTGCTTCCTTGGTTTGACCCTTCGGTGGTCCCTTTCAGCGGGCGCATGTGGAAGCTACAGGCAGAACCCGTGCCAGGCGGGCGCGTGCTTCGACAACCGTGCCCGGAGCTACTTCACATGCATCTGCCCGCCCAAGTACCAACAGACTTCCAACGGTTGTGGTAAGCTTGCTCTCGCTGCTGAACCCTTGCAAGGTGGGCTCGTGCTTCTACAGTGGCACCCAGAGATTTACGTTCATCTTCCCGCCCAAGTACCAGAAGAATTCCGGTGGTTGTGGTAAGCTTGCTCTCTCTGCTACTAGAAGAATTGTCACGGTTGTGTGCTGCTGTCGTGACGGACAATAGTTTTGAGTCCTTTCATAATTGTTGTTGATCGTGTGCAGCTAGGGCTTCGGGGTCTTGTGAGGTTGAAAAAGCCAATAGCGATGACTGGAGGTGCCTTTGGAGTCGACTCAAAGTCACCTAGCTATCTCTGCATGCATGTTGCGTCTTCACCACTTGTATTGTGCGTGTGCAGCTTGAGCTTCAGAGTGTCGTAAAATTCAAGAGGCCACTGGCGATGAATGGAGGTGCTTCTTGAGTTGACTCAGAAATCACCTAGCTATCTATGCATGTCGCGTCTTCTCGGTTGTTGTTAATCGTGTGCAGCTAGGGTGTCAGAGTCTCGTGAGGTGCAAGAGGTCACTGGCGATGACTGGACGTGCAAGGACGTGTACTCCATGTTTGGGCTCACGCTCAAGGAATTCGTGGGCATGAACCCCGTGAGTCCCGTGACATGCACGCTGGGCACGTTGGGGGCATTAGAGTCATTCACTCACCATGTGGCACCGTGGCACTATTTTGCGTTGAGGATGTTGGGGACATTAGAGTCATTCATGCACCATGTGGCACCATGTTACGCCAAATCATATCAATTCTGCACGTCTCTGCCGCTTCTTCACAATCATTCACTCACCCCCTTCCTTTCATTGAAACCATCTCTCTCTCTCACCCTCTTCCCCTCTCTCACCCCCTCCATCTCTTGCACCCCTTCACTCTCTCTCACCCCCTTCCTCTCTCTCACCCCGTCTCTCTCGCCCACCCCATCCCTCTCTCTCACCCCGTCTCTCTCTCTCTCACCCCGTCCCTCTCTCTCACTCCATCCCTCTCTCTCACTCCCTTCCTCACTCTCATCCCTTCCCTCTCTCTCACCCCCTCCCTCTCTCTCACCCCTTCCCTCTCTCTCGCCCCCTCCCTCTCTCTCACCCCCTCCCACTTTCACACCCCCTCCCTCTCTCTCGCCCCATACCTCACTCTCAACCCCTTCCTCACTCTCAACCTCTCACCCCTACCCTCTCACTCACCCTCTCTCTCTCTCACTCTTCCCCTCCCTCTCACACTTTCCCTCCCCCCCAGGGTATTGATTGCTCCAAGGTTATCAGTACAAAGTACGTGAATGTGAAGGAGTATTTTCCAGCTTGCTCTGCCTTCTACTACGTCCAGCCTGTGAGTTTTCCGTGTCCCACTCTAACTTCCATCCTGTATGCAATTGACTTCTGAATCAGACTTAGAATGCATCGTGTATGTGCTGCCACGTGCTGCCACGTGCTGCCACGTGCTGCCATGTGCTGCCATGTGCTGCCACGTGCTGCCATGTGCTGCCATGTGCTGCCATGTGCTGCCATGTGCTGCCACGTGCTGCCATGTGCTGCCATGTGCTGCCACGTGCTACCATGTGCTGCCATGTGCTGCCATGTGCTGCCATGTGCTGCCATGTGCTGCCATGTGCTGCCATGTGCTGCCATGTGCTGCCATGTGCTGCCATGTGCTGCCATGTGCTGCCATGTGCTGCCATGTGCTGCCATGTGCTGCCATGTGCTGCCATGTGCTGCCATGTGCTGCCATGTGCTGCCATGTGCTGCCACGTGCTGCCATGTGCTGCCATGTGCTGCCATGTGCTGCCACGTGCTGCCATGTGCTGCCATGTGCTGCCATGTGCTGCCATGTGCTGCCATGTGCTGCCATGTGCTGCCATGCATTGTACTTCCTCTTCAACCCCACTCCTTCCTTTCACCGCGTGCCACTCCACCATGCTTTGCCCTACCATGCTTCGCCCTACCATGCTTTGCCCTACCATGCTTTGCCCTACCATGCTTCGCCTTACCATGCTTTGCCCTACCATGCTTCGCCCTACCATGCTTTGCCCTACCATGCTTTGCCCTACCATGCTTCGCCTTACCATGCTTTGCCCTACCATGCTTCGCCCTACCATGCTTTGCCCTACCATGCTTTGCCCTACCATGCTTCGCCCTACCATGCTTCGCCCTACCATGCTTCGCCCTACCATGCTTTGCCCTACCATGCTTCGCCCTACCATGCTTCGCCCTACCATGCTTTGCCCTACCATGCTTTGCCCTACCATGCTTCGCCCTACCATGCTTCGCCCTACCATGCTTTGCCCTACCATGCTTTGCCCTACCATGCTTCGCCCTACCATGCTTCGCCCTACCATGCTTCGCCCTACCATGCTTTGCCCTACCATGCTTTGCGCTACCATGCTTCGCCTTACCATGCTTTGCCCTACCATGCTTCGCCCTACCATGCTTTGCCCTACCATGCTTTGCCCTACCATGCTTTGCCCTACCATGATTTGCCCTACCATGCTTCACCTTACCATGGCTCGCCCAACCGGAAAATGCACCACCTGCTACTCAGTCCTTCCTTTCCCTAGACGTTCCCAGAATGTCACTACCCCTGTTTTGCCACATCCTTGTCTCCACCACGTTGCCCACCTCTTCTCAAAACCTCCTCTCCTCCTATTCCCCCGTTGCCTCTCCCTGCCACAGAATGACACATGCGCCTCTGAGGCAAAGTTTCTCAACCTGGACGAGGAAGACCTGTGGAGGTACAACCCCGGCGGTACCTGCTCCTCATCCACTCCCTCTTTTCTTCTCACCCTCCTGCTGCCTTTCATTTCCACAGAATGACACTTGCGCCTCGGTGGCCAAGTTTCTCAACATCTATGAGGAAGACCTGTGGAGGTACAACCCCGGGATGATCAACTCCTGCTCACGCCTCCCTGCGTTCCGCTCTCTCTGCATGGAGCGAGAACCCTCCAAGGCCAACTGGGACTGTGTGAGCCGCGCACTGGCCCCCGGTGTGGTGAACTGGAAGCGGTTTGCCGTGGCCAATGGCGCCAGCACGCTGGACCTCGTCAGGCTGAATCCATGGCTGGCCTTTCGCGATGCTGAGAGCGAGAACGATTCTGAATATGTGAGTTGGCCGTGCCGTGACGTGTGTAGCTGCTCTGATGCGGGGATTGCCTGCACTGCGCTACATGCTTGCGCTGAAATGCGGTGCGAGTGCCGAGCATTGTCTAATATCTCCATTGCTTCCTGCCCGAATGCTGCATTGTTGATTGCAGGTTTGTGTGTCTGCCACCTACAGCTAAGACCTCTTGGACTTGTCAGCTGCGGACAGTTGGGCTGCGGAGGCCTTACGTCTTAGAGAGAGAAGTGACTGACCTCTGGTGTGGTGGAGCGGAGATGTTTGTACGGCTGGATGGACAATGCTGCTTCTGGTGTGCTGTTTTTGTTTCTTTTTCTTGGTAGTTACAGGTATGGATGCCGTGTTTGTCCTGATTTGCGTGGAAAATGCTGTACTGGTATGTGTGCTCTTTTATTATTATGACCATGTTTTTCTTTAATGCATCAATCAAGGTTACCATAAGCCCCCGGATAGAAGCGCAGGCCTCGGATAAGCGCCGGCGCTTATAAAAGGATGAGGGCGCTTATATCTGGTCCTCGATTATAAGCGCACCCCTGAAGGCTTGCGGATTATAAGCGCCACCCTTTTTTGTCCAACTATAATTTTACTGAATTCATCGTAACGAAATTCAACATCTCCATTCCCACATTTTGAATTTCGATGCCCTTCACCCTCGCTCGGCTCACTGCCAGCGCGTCCAGTCAGAGTGAGCTGTCAGGGGTGCACGTTGACTCATTCTGACTGTGTGTGTTGGCAGGGAATCAATCCCTGCCAACTTGCAAGCGAGATTCTCAATCGCAACCCTGTATAGTTTTTACTCGATTCAACTCGCGAGAACGGGATCTACAGTTTGGTGTACAAACGAAAATATTTATATATGCTATATATAAGCCCCGGCGCTTATAAAAATCCTCGATTATAAGCCCACCCCCTAAAAAAACGTGTTTTTTTATAACCCCAGGGGCGCTTCTATCCGGGGGCTGACGGTACTGTGAAATGACTTTGTTGGCGTGGGTGGTTCAGAACAGGGTTCTCGTTATCAGACCAATTTGGTCTGATGGTCTGCGTTTAAGACTGGTTTTTTTGTATTCATCTTAATCCTAAGATTTTGTGTTTGTTCTCATCTGATGAGCAAGATTTGACTTTTAAGTTCGTATGATTTTTTCAGACGTGTAGAATTTTTTATCTGAGGATACAGATAGCGAGTTCGGTTTCGTCTGAAACCGACAACTTGACCCACTAGGCCATAGGCCCAGTTGACCAGAGGACAGGACCACCACAGGTACAGCCGATTGCTGCCTTGTAACTGCACGCATTCATTACGCGTGTCTTATACAGCTCTGTAACTGCCTTGTGCAACCTCGCTGGCATGTATCTGCGGCATATGCTGCCAGGTGTTTGTCGTTTGGGTGGCTGTCGGCGCCGACGCCAGCCACAGCCACGACAACGCGCTGTCCCGTTGTGCCAGCGCATTTGCTTTTCGTAGAGGGCGCGCAACACATCACTGTGGTCGTAGTGCCCCCCGCTCCCAACACGCACCGCCTTTCGGTTCTGAGTGCAGTGCACGGTGATGAGGTTTCATGCAGCTGGGTCTGGCGTGAAAACAAGCCTGTTTCTCCTGCTCGTCCTCACCTCTCTCCAAGCCGAGCATGGATCGTTTCCCTCCCAGCGTCTGATTTCCCAGCGTGACGCTTCCCAGCGTTTAGGCTATGGCCTTCACAGCCGGCGGACCGTGCGATGGGGAGCCCGTGCTTTCCGCCCTAGACTTCCTAACGCGGGGCAAGCAGATCGCTTCTGCTGCCCCTCCGATTGCGTCGACCTCTGCTGCGGTACCTTTGCCCAACTCGGAAAATGGCGATCAACACGTGCCAGCAACGACTACCCCAACAACGCTGTTATCCCCCCCGCTCCCTGACGAATGTGCAAATAAGAGCATCCCTCCAGTGTCGGTCGCTACAACCTCTCGCAGTGCTAACCCCGTCTTGCCCGACAGATCTATGAAGAAGCGGTATAAACAGCGTGTTCTCACCGTCTGCCGTCCGGGCGGTCCGACTCAGCCAGCACCGTCAGTTCTTCCGCGCCCCGCGGAACCAGAACCTGAACCCGCGAGTGAAGACTTCGAAGACCCGAAGGGCAAGCAACTGTCGGTTGAGGAGCTTCAGTTGAAGTGCAAGCAGCAGTGGCAGCGGTATTTTCCTTGGCTCCTCATCTCCGAAAACAAGGCAGGCCGCCCGTGCATGCGCTGCAGCGTCTGCATGGTCTTCGGTGACCCGAACTACAAATACGGGCGTAACGGCGATGGCGGCATCGACATCCAGAAGCAGACGATGCGCAAGCATCACCACAGTCTGAAACACGAGGCCGCGGTCTTGAGGAAGGAGGAGCGCGACGGCGTCAAGAAAGTGCAGAAGTCAATTGCTGACTTCCACCGTGGGGACGCTGATGTCAAGCGTATTGCTCGGTTGATGGCTATCGTGCTATTCATTTGCAAGTCTGATGCTCCCATTGTTCTTTTCGTGGCTTTGGTTCAATTCATGGCAGAGCAGGGGACACCGGATTTGCCCCTGAAGGAGAACGGGACGTACTACAGCGAGTAAGTGTCCCGTTTTACTCATCTTTTTATTGTTATTTGGTTACGAGTCTAACGAGTATCAACCCGTGGTGTCTCAGGTACGGCTTCGCACAACTGGTCGAGACCATGGTGTGCTACCTCAAGTCCCGCCAGCTGAAGCACATCCGCGACAGTCCGTACCTTGGCATCCAGCTAGACGAGAGCACCGACCGACGGCGGGGGAAGCACATGATCGTCTATTTGACGTTCATGCGTGACAACGCACCTGTGACGGAGTTCTTCGCCTTGCTCAGTGTGGAGCAGTGTGACGCCGCGTCACTCACCACAGTGCTCCTGACGCATCTGGAGAGTACCGGCATCGACCTACAGCGCCTCACCGGTATGAGCACTGATGGTGCTTCCGTCATGCTTGGACAGCACAACGGAGTCACCGCGCGCCTGAAAGTCAAGGTTCCTCACCTTGTGTCGTCTCACTGCATCGCGCACAGGTAGGCGTTGTTACTGCGCGTTTCCTGCCTACTTTAAAAAAAAAAACCCGTGCTAATGTTACCATCTGCTGTCTTGCAGGGAGGCCTTGGCGGCCAAGGATGCTGCCGCCAAGCATCCTGACTTCAGCGTCGTGGACAAGGTGGTCCGCGCCGTGGCTGAGAACCTCGGTCGTTCCTGTGTTAACCACGCCCGGTTTCAAGAGCTTCAGGAGGTCATTTGCGAGACCCAGCTTGAAGTTCAAGGCATCAAGGACGTCAGGTGGTTGTCGCGTGGTGACGCCATCCAGCGCCTGGTGAAGGTTTTTCCTGCTGCAGTCATGGTGTTGCACGAAACAAACAAGAAGATGTATCACGTCGTCACGAGCTATAAGTTCCATTTCCTGTTGTTCTTCCTTTCTGACGTCTTGAAGGAGCTCAACCTGCTAAGCATGAAGTTTCAGCGGCGTCAGGTAAGCAGTTTCCCGAGTTACACGTGGCCGGTTTTTTCATTTACAATCTCCTACTAACCATCCTGCTTGTGCACCCCCGTTTACAGGTTGAGGCAACCCATGTGCTGCCGATGGTCCACAACACGACCTTACTGCTGCGCACACGCTACCTCGACTGCGACGACGCGATGTTTGGTCAGGGGGGAGACGCGTTGGGCCCGTTCCTCGACAAGCACGCATCTGGGGAGTTCCGCGAGGTCCTTGTTGCTGGCACTGCTTCCGACGGCACATCGGTCAGCCATCGATACCGACTGCACGAGGAGAAAATCAAGGGGCAGACGAGCGGTGTGGACCACCAAGCGTGTTTGGTGCTGGCGCGCGAGTTCATCACGACCCTGGTCGGCCGGCTCGACTACCGCCTCAAGGACCTATCAAACCTCGACGGGGCGAAGCTGTTCAAGCAGAGATTCTATCCCAAGAACCAGGCAAAGCGTGAGCGACGGCTAGGCCAATGGCTCCAGTCTCTGCGCAACATGTTCAAGCGGAAGCCAGATGACCCTGACACTATACCAGGTGCGTTAAATGCCGGGAATGAGCTGTATGTTTAGCGTTGTCTCCACATGCTTGTCTAAACACTACATGTTCCCATGTTCCCATGTTCCCATGTGCACCCCAACCGCAGGCATCAACAGGGCGAGAGCGCAGCGAGAGCTTGTCACCTTCTCTACCATCCTGGCCACACACCAAGAGGATGTCGGGTGTGCGGAGAGCCTGAAACTCATGCTGTCCTCCCCCGACTGGGCGACGTGCTACCCGAACCTCGTCCACCTGTGGATGGCTGTCGCCGTGCTTCCGCTCAGTACCGTCGAGTGCGAGCGCGGCTTCTCACGACAAAACATCATCAAGAGTTGGCTTCGCGGGAACCTGTGCGACGCGAAGCTGGGAGAGCTGATGGCTGTGTCGCTCCTTAACTACGACATGGAGTGGCCCGAGTTGCTGAGGAGGTGGAATGCTTCCAAGAAGCGAAGGCCTGCTAACGATGTGCTGATGGCGTCCGGGGAGAGACAGAGCAAGCGTGCGAAGAAGAGATCGGCCGCAGCTGCAGCAGCAACAGCTGCACTGGCAGCAGCAGAAGCAGCTGCTCGAGAAGCGGCCCTGGTAGCAGAAGCAGCAAGGATGGATGTTGAGTACCCGTGGCTTACCAGGAAAGAACGGGCCACAGTTCCCGTGGGGAGTGAGGATGGTAGTAGTGATAGCAATGAGGACTACGGCTCTAGTGAGTCTGACTAGGTCCTTAGCTACTGCCTAGGTTGTTTGATAGAATGAGTATAATTGCAGGTAGTGTTCTTGTAGGCTGACTTGGTTTTTTTTTTCGTCTAGTTTATCAGACTAGGAAAAATATTTCATCTTATACTGCAGACCACACAAATTTCGTTGTCAAAGCCTAAGACGGGGAATTTTTTTTTGAGGGTTTTGTCAGACAGGCCCTAAACCTAGCGAGAACACTGGTTCAGAAGCATCTAGGACATGGTACTGCCATCTTTCGCTTCACCTCTGCCTTTCTTCCCACGGATCATGGACCACAAGAACTCTATCAAGCTGCTAGACATGCATGAAGTACACGTACCGTATTCTCCCGGACATAACACCCTAGGGTATAGCTAAAAATACAGGGAAAAATTGGGGGGGGGGGGGGGGGGGTCTCCTCATAGGAAAAAAATACATAATACTCGGGTCTTTACACATGGTATATTTTAGTGTTAGTGTTTATTTGATTAGACAACGTGGGTGTTTTGATTTTCATTTTAGCATCACTGCCTGAGGCGCGAATGTGAGTTTCGGCCACGAACTTCATCACCCCTACGAAAATGCCATGTGGCACCCCTCTTGCCACTTGCAGCGGAAGATTCGCGTGCACGTGGCGACTGCGAAGTAGTGGGAGGGGAAAAATCTCTGTAGATTGTTAGTGAATGTACCGCGGAATTTCATCTAAGGAGATTTTTTCATGATATTCTTCAGTATTGCAGCTACTCGTTAACGACTATAATAACGAGTTCGTAAGAAAAGGGGGGTGTTATAGAAAATCAGCCAAAAAGGGGGGTATACCGTCAGCCCCCGGATAGAAGCGCCCCAGGGGGTATAAAAAAACACTGTTTTTTAGGGGGTGGGCTTATAATTGAGGTTTTTTATAAGCGCCGGGGCTTATATAATGACATATATGAAATCTAGTTTTTTTACACCAAAGTGTTCATCTCGTCCTTGCGATTTGAATCGAATCGATATTGTAGAGAGCTGGAATGTGAATCTCGCGTAAATTGGCAGTGGCTGATGTCAGAACATTATAGCTTATACATTTGTGTAGGCTGTAGTGGGATAACCCATAAGGGGTACAACCCAATTAGGGTTAGTACTTGTACCCAACTGTTTCATAGTTCAATCATTCTCGTTCTCTTTTCAACATGGTATCGAGCAGGTTCCCTAGTGGGAACTGTTCCTAGGGCCCACCGACCTTTTTTTTCCTGCCCGGGGCGCGTCCCGCCCTTGCCCGAAGCGCGCTTAGGGTCGCACCTTCCCTAGCGGCCCCGTCGCGTCGCCCTTAGCGGCCCGTCGCGCCGCCCTTAGCGGTCCCATCGCGCCGCCCTTCGCGGCCGCATCGCGCCGCCCTTTCGCGGCCCCGTCGCGCCGCCCCTTTCGCGGCCCCGTCGTACCGCCCTCAGCGGCCCGTCGCCGCCCTCCTCCTGTGGCCCGTCGCCGCCCTTTCACCTACGGCCCCGTCGCCGCCCTTACAGCGGCCCCGTCGCTGCCTTTGCAGCGGCCCAGTCGCCGCCCTTACAGCGGCCCTGTCGCCGCCCCTGACGCGGCCCCGTCGCCGCCCTCACAGCGGCCCCGACGCCGCCTCCTTCAGCGGCCCCTTCGCCGCCCTTTCAGCGGCCCCGCCGCCTCCTTCAGCGGCCCCGTCGCTGCCCTCCCCTTACGGCCCGTCACCGCCCTTACAGCGGCCCCGTCGCCGCCCTTTCAGCGGCCCCACCGCCTTCTTCAGCGGCCCCGTTGCCACCCCTATAGCGGCCTCGACGCCGCCCCTTCAACGGCCCTCCCGCCACCCCCTCTGCGGCCCCATCGCCGCTCACTTCAGCGGCCCCACCGCCCTTCGCGGCCCCGCCTTCCTTAGCGGCATAGCCGCCCAGCAGCCGAGCCGCCGAGCCGCCCAGTAGCCGAGCCGCCGAGCCGCCTAGCAGCCGAGCCGCCGAGCAGCCGAGCCGCCCAGCAGCCGAGCCGCCAAGCCGCCGAGCCGCCCAGCAGCCGAGCCGCCGAGCCGCCCAGCAGCCGAGCCGCCGAGCCGCCCAGCAGCTGAACAGCCGAGCCGCCTAGCAGCCGAGCCGCCGAGCCGCCGAGCCGCCGAGCAGCCGAGCCGCCGAGCAGCCGAGCCGCCGAGCCGCTGAGCCGCCCAGCAGCCGAGCTGCCCTGCTTCGTGCCGTCCCACCTGCCCGGTAAGAGCAGTGACTCTGCCACTGCACATCCCTACCCGGCTGCTCTCACTGCAATTCCACTGCTGTCATGGCCACACCTTGTCAGATTTATATAACATAGTTGCTGTAGGCTATAGTGGGGTAGCACATATGGGGTACAGGGTTTCTAGGGTTGTATTTGTAACCAATCTTTCCTTAGTCATCATCATCCCTGTTCACTAGTTTCACATGGTATAGAGCGGGTCCTTCCTAAGGACCGTTTTTTTTTAGGGCCCACCGAAGCGCGCCCCGAGGCGCGCATTTTTTTTTTAGCGACCCCTCGGGTCGCCATTTCCCTCGCGGCCCCGCTGCCCCTCCTGATCGCGGCCCCGCCGCCTGCTTGACGCGGCCCCGCCGCCTCCACTGACGCGGCCCCCGCCGCCGGCTCTGACGCGGCCCTGCCGCCCGCTACGTCGCGGCCCCGCCGCCTGCTTGACGCGGCCCCGCCGCCTGCTTGACGCGGCCCCGCCGCCTCCACTGACGCGGCCCCGCCGCCGGCTCTGACGCGGCCCTGCCGGCCCGCCGCTGCACCTGACGGCCCCGCCGCTGCACCTGCCGGCCCGCCGCTGCACCCTACGGCCCGCCCCTGCACCCTACGGCCCGCCGCCTCACCTGACGGCCCCGCCGCTGCGCCTGCCGGCCCGCCGCTGCACCCTACGGCCCGCCGCTGCACCCAGCGGCCCGCCGCTTCACCTGACGGCCCAGCCGCTGCACCTGCCGGCCCGCCGCTGCACCCTACGGCCCGCCGCTGCACCCAGCGGCCCGCCGCTTCACCTGACGGCCCCGCCGCTGCACCTACCGGCCCGCCGCTGCACCCTACGGCCCCGCCGCTGCACCTGCCGGCCCGCCGCTACACCGGTCGACCCGCCGCTGCACCTGCCGGCCCGCCGCTGCACCTGACGGCCCCGCCCCTGCATCTCCCGGCCGAGCCGCCCCAGCAGCAGAGCCGCTCCAGCAGCCGAGCCGCCCCAGCCGCCGAGCCGCCCCAGCAGCCGAGCCGCCCCAGCAGCCGAGCCGCCCCAGCAGCCGAGCCGCCCCAGCTGCAGTGCCACCCGAGCCGCCCGAGCCGCCGAGTCGCCCGAGCCGCCCAGCAGTCGAGCCGCCCGAGCCGCCCGAGCCGCCCGAGCCCTCCCTGCACTGCCCTGTCTGGTGAGCACTGAGCTTTACTCTGCGCACTGCCCTCTCTCTACTGCTGTCATGGCTACCCCCAGTGTCCTCGCCTTTGACGCTGAGGGCAGAGCCATTGACTTTGACGTGTGGGTAGACGACCTACTGCTTTTCCTACAGTGCGACAGAGCTGACGGACTCTCTCTCTTTGATCTCACTTCTGGTGCCTCTCCCGCCCCTGCTGCTACTGAGGATGCCACTGTTCGCTCACAATGGGCCACACGCGATGCTGCTGCACGTCTTGCTGTGCGTCGCCACCTCCCTCCCGCTGAGCGTGCGCACTTTGGGTCGTACAAGAGTGCTAAGACCTTGTACGACGCCGTTATCGCACGCTACTCCACCCCTGCCACTGCTGCACTGAGCCGCCTCATGCTACCGCACCTCTTTCCCGACCTTGCTGCTTTTGCCACAGTCGCCGACCTCATTACCCACCTGCGCACTAGTGACGCTTGCTTCCGCGCTGCACTTCCTGCTGAGTTTTGCGCCAAGACCCCCCCCCCCAAGTACTTCACTCTCTACTACATTGTCACCCGCCTCCCTGACTCCCTTCACGGAGTCAGGGACGACCTACTCGCAGTCTGCCCCACCACTCTCACAGTCGAGATCCTCGAGAAGTCCCTCCTCGCAGCCGAGAAGAGCATTCTCGCTGTAGGGGCTTCTCGTGGTGACCCGCGCACCCCCATCTTTGAGGGGTGTTCCCCCTCCCCCCTCCTGCCCTCTATCGCCTCTGCTGCTACGGCCGACCTTGTTGGTTTTGAGTCGGTCGGAGCGGCGTCTGCCCCCAGCGGGAGACGTCGCTCTGGCAAGAACAAGGGGGGCAGGGGCGGTGGTGGAGGCGGCGGGGGCGGTGGAGGCGGAGGTAGAGGCAGCGGCGGAGGTGAGGGTGGTAGCGGGAGTAGTGGCGGGAGTGGAGGTGTCGGCGGAGGCAGTGGAGGCGGGGGCGGCAGCGGCAGTGGTAGTGGGGGTGGAGGCGGAGGCGGCGGTGGCGGCGGCGACGGTGGGAGTGGCGGTGGCGGTGGAGGTGGTGGCGGCGGCGGCGGAGGAGGCGGCGGAGGTCGTGGCGCGCCGAGGAGGAGTGGCTCCGGTGGTGGTCAGCGCCAGCAGCAGCAGCGTGGTCAGGAGACCCTCTCCCCGCAGCAGCTCCGTGAGTGGTACTCTACGCGTCAGCGGGGTGGGGGTACTGGTCTGTGCACTTACGTCCTGCGCACTGACGACCGTGCGGGTGAGCAGTGTGGTGGTCCACACTCCACCCAGCGTTGCTTCGGCCGCCTGACTGACGCTTGGCGCCGCCAGTTTCCTGACGCCTCTGAGATCCCTCGCTGGGACCAGCTGTCTAGGGCTGGAGTAGCTATCTTTGATCTTGACTTTGATGCTATTCTTGCTGCTATGTATGCTGTGACTATTAGTGAGGAGGGTGACTGTTACCGGTGTTTCCCGCCCGACCCGGGAATTGGTACTGCGGCTCTAGGTGCTGTTGAGGCTGCTGCTCCAGGTGCTGGTGAGGCTGTTGCTCTAGGTGCCAGTGAGTCTGAGTCCTCAGGTGCTGGTGAGTCTGCTCTCTCAGGTACTGTGTCGACTTCACTCTCTCTCACTTTCACTCTTGACTCCGGGGCGTCTCGCTCCTTCTTTCGAGACCGCACCACACTCACGCCGCTTAGTCGGCCAGTGGCGGTCTCCTTGGCAGACCCCTCTGGGGGTCCTGTTCTGGCTCCCTACTCCACTGTCCTGCCGTGCCCTGCGGTCCCGTCTGGCGCCCTGTCCGGTCTCTACCTCTCCTCATTCTCTACGAACTTGGTGGCGGATGCTGACCTACAGGATGCAGGGGTTGACCAGTTTACCCCTGCACGCCGACGAGTCACCCACTGCACGGACGCGGACACGGGTCGACACCTGACCACATTCACACGTGGTCCAGGGTCGAGCCTGTACACACTCACTGTTCCGTCTCCTTCTCCTGCGTCTGGTCAGGTAGCTGCGTCGGGTCAGGTGTTTGCTGCAGCGTCCAGGTCTGGTCCTGAGTCTGCCCCCTGCTCGTGTCGCCTCCTGTCCCACGAGACCCTCCTGTGGCACCACAGGATGGGTCACCCCTCCCTGCCTCGTCTCCGGGGCATGGCCTCTCGCCTTCTTGTCTCTAGCCTTCCCCGGTCCCTCCCTCCCCTTCCTCCGGGGCCTGGCCCTCCCTGTGTCCCCTGTGTCGAGGGTCGCTTGCGGGCTACCCCTCACTCCTCCCCGTTCCCTCCCACGGAGGCCCCGATGCAGACGCTTCACATGGACGTGTGGGGCCCAGCCCGCGTCCGTGGACAGGGTCACGAGCGCTACTTCCTGCTGGTGGTTGACGACTACACGCGTTACACCTCAGTCTTCCCCTTGCGCAGCAAGGGTGAGGTCACTGAGGTGTTGATCGACTAGATCCGCGCAGCTCGTCTCCAGCTCAGGAAGAGCTTCGGCTCAGACTTTCCTGTTTTCCGCCTGCACTCGGACAGAGGCGGAGAGTTCTCCTCCGGCCTTCTGCGAGCCTATTGTCGGGCACGAGGCATCCGCCAGACCTTCACGCTTCCGGACTCTCCACAGCAGAATGGGATTGCTGAGCGCCGCATCGGCATTGTCATGGACGTCGCCCGTACGTCCATGGTGCATGCGGCTGCCCCCCATTTTCTGTGGCCGTTTGCGGTTCGGTACGCCGCGCATCAGATCAACCTTCACCCCAGGGTCTCTCTGCCCGCGATGTCCCCAGTCTTGATGTGGACGGGGAAGGTTGGCGATGCGTCGGCGTTCCGTGTCTGGGGATCTCGGGCGTTTGTCCGCGACTTGTCTACGGACAAGATGTCCCCTCGTGCTGCTCCCTGTGTCTTCCTTGGCTTCCCCTTTGACGCCCCAGGGTGGCAGTTCTACCACCCCTCCTCTCGTCGTGTTCTGTCCTCCCAGGACGTCACGTTCGACGAGTCAGTCTCCTTCTACCGCCTCTTCCCCTACCGCACTCCTTCCCTCCCCCCTCCACCGGACTTCCTTGTGCCGGTTCCCCCCCCGGTAGACCCCCTCCCCCCTCAGGTTCCTGCTCCCTCAGGTGTGTCCCAGGTAGACGCCGTTGACCCGGTCGAGGTTACTGGTGACTCTGGTGCTGCTGCGGGTGCTGGGCCTGGGGGTGCTGCCTCTGGGGGTGCTGTGCGTGGGGGTGCCGGGCCTGGAGGTGCTGCTACTGGGGGTGCTGAGCCTGGGGGTGCTGGGCCTGAGGGTGCTACTGCGGAGGGTGCTGAGCCTGGGGGTGCTGAGCCTGGGGGTGCTGAGCCTGGGGGTGCTGAGCTTGGGGGTGGTGAGACTAGAGGTGCTACGCCTTGGGGTGCTGAGGCGGGGGGTGTTGTGTCAGGAGCTGCTGAGCCTGGGGGTGCTGAGTCTGGAGCTGCTGCGCCTGGGGGTGCTGCGTCTGGAGCTGCTGAGCCTGGGGTTTCTCCTGCTGCTGCGTCTCGCCGGGAGCCCCTCTCTCCACAGGAGCTGCGCGAGTGGTTTGCTCCCCGCTGGAGGCATGCTGCAAGAGCAGGAGCTTCTTCGACTGTCGAGGGTGCTTGTCCTGCCGGCCCCGGAGCTGCTGGGCCTGCGAGTCCTACTGGAGCTGGAGCCGCTGAGGGTGTTGGTGCTGAGACAGCTGCTGTCTGTCCTGGCGGTGGTTCTGCTGCTGGTGCTGCTGGAGGTCCTGCTGCTGGAGGTGCTGGTGGCGCTGGTGCTGTCGCTGAGGGTGCTGGTGTTGTACCTGCTGAGTGTGGAGTTGCCGCGCGGCCTCGGCCGTACTTCGTTCCGCTCCTGCAGGAGGTTCTTGGTCTTTCTCCTCTGGTAGAGTGTCCACAGCCTGTCCAGTCGCTGTCCCTGTTGGAGCCTTCCTCTCCACTGCCTGCTCCCTCTCCTTACACTGGTCCTACTGGAGGTCTTGCTGAGCGTCGTGAGCCTGCGTCTCGTCCTGCGTCGCCTGTTCGTGCTGCTCGCACTAGTGGTCGCGGTTCGCGTCAGCGTCCTCCTCCTGACCCTGGCACGCACCGGATGTCTCTGCGTCCGTCCACTGCTCCTCTGCGTGCCCCTTTGCCTTCTCCTCCTGAGTCCTCTCTTCCTGCGCTTGCCGACCCTGAGTCGGACTCTCTTCGTGCTGCCAGTCCTACTGTCACGCGTCTCCTTGCTACTGTCGTCACTGACCCCTCGTTTGAGTCCACTGCTGCGTCTGCCCTTGTCGCTAAGCTCGTCGAATTTGCTGCTCGCTGTCGTTTAGACTACGCTGCTAGTCTTGTTGCTGAGTTAGCGTCTGACTGTCCTCCGTCCGTCGGGGGTGACCGTGCTCTTGGCACGGACGTCCTAGAGGACAGGCAGGAGGAGTTACAGTGTCTGGCGGCTGCTTCACCTCATCTCGCATCTGTACTGCTTGCTCCTGAGGGAGACCCGGATGCACTAGACATCCCGACTCCGCGCTCTTACGCGGAAGCCGTAGAGGGTCCCTACTCGTCTCAGTGGCAGGCAGCTATGGATGCAGAGATGGCTTCGTGGAAGTCCACAGGCACCTACGTTGACGCAGTTCCCCCTCCTGGGGCGAACATCGTCAGTGGCATGTGGATCTTCAGGGTGAAGCGGCCGCCGGGCTCTCCACCTGTCTTCAAGGCGCGGTACGTTGCTCGTGGCTTCAGACAGCGGCAGGGAGTTGACTACATTCAGACCTTCTCTCCCACCCCTAAGATGACCACTCTTCGGGTGCTGCTGCACATAGCCGCTCAGCGCGACTACGAGCTTCACTCTCTCGACTTCAGCACTGCGTTCCTGCAGGGTAGCCTGCACGAGGAGATCTGGCTGCGCCGTCCACCTGGCTTCACTGGGATTTTCCCTCCTGGCACCCAGTGGAGCCTCCGACGGCCAGTCTACGGTCTCCGCCAGGCACCGCGTGAGTGGCACGACACACTGAGGACTACGCTTGCGGCTCTTGGGTTTGCTCCTTCTACTGCTGACCCGTCGCTGTTTCTGCGCACCGACACTCCTCTGCCGCCGTTCTACATCCTCGTGTACGTCGACGACTTGGTCTTTGCCACAGCGGACACTGCTGGACTCGCCTACGTGAAGTCCGAGCTGCTGAAGAGACACACGTGTACAGACCTGGGTGAACTGCGCAACTACCTTGGCTTGCAGATCACTCGGGACAGAGCACGCCGCACCATTACCTTGACTCAGTCACACATGGTGCAGCAGGTCCTTCAGCGCTTCGGCTTCACGTACTCCTCGCCTCAGGCCACTCCTCTGTCTACTCGCCACTCGCTCTCAGCTCTGCCTTCGGATGAGTCCGTAGAGTCGAGTGGCCCGTACCCAGAGCTTGTTGGCTGCCTCATGTACCTGATGACCTGCACACGACCTGACCTTGCATACCCTCTGAGCATTCTTGCACGCTATGTTGCTCATGGGAGACACCGACCAGAGCACATGGCTCCAGCGAAGAGGGTGTTGCGCTACCTGTGAAGTACGTCGGGCATGGGGCTAGTGCTTGGAGGGCGGAGTCCAGTGGTCCTTACAGGGCACGCAGACGCTTCTTGGGCTGACGACCAGGCTACGCAGCGGTCGTCACAGGGTTACACCTTCAGTCTTGGTTCCGGCTCTGTCTCGTGGCGGGCTACTCGCTCGTCTTCGGTTCTGAGCTCCAGTTGTGAGGCTGAGATCTACGCTGGGGCCATGGCTGCACAGGAGCTTCGCTGGCTCACCTACCTGCTGACTGACCTTGGAGAGCCGCCTCGTTCTCCTCCAGTGCTGTACGTAGACAACAAGGCCATGCTGGCCTTGTGTCGAGAGCAGCGTCTGGAGCACAGAACGAAGCACATTGCTCTTCGCTACTTCCTTGCTCGTGAGCTGCAGCAGCGTGGACAGTTGCGGCTTGCGTACGTGGCCTCTGAGGCCAACACTGCTGATGTGATCACCAAGGCACTCGCGCCTTGTGACCATCAGCGCCTCTGCACCCAGCTGGGTCTTGTGCCTGTCTTGCCTCACTTGCTCTCCTCTTGACTTTACTTGTACTGTGACATATATATACCTGCTCTTGCTTGTCTAGTTTTATATATATATGTCTGTACTCCTGCATGTGAACTGGCCTCTGGCCCTGCTCTTGTGCTCGGACTGTGTGATGACGTTGTGATCCACCCTGAGCTTGCTCTGCTTTGCTTTACTTGACTGGTCTTGTGACCCCTTGTTCTCCCCCACTTTGCCTATGGGGGTGTGTCAGATTTATATGACATAGTTGCTGTAGGCTATAGTGGGGTAGCACATATGGGGTACAGGGTTTCTAGGGTTGTATTTGTACCCAATCTTTCCTTAGTCATCATCATCCCTGTTCACTTGTTTCACACACCTAGTGTTCTCACCTTTGACGCTGAGGGTTGTGCTGTTAACTTTGAGATCTAAGTAGATAATTTACAGCTTTTCCTCCAGTGCGACAGGGCAGACGGTCTTTCTCTGTTTGACCTTACCTCTGGCGCCTCCCCTGCCCCTGCTGCTGATGCTGAGGCCAGTGATCGCTCACAGTGGGCCACATGCAATGCTGCTGCTCGCCTTGCTGTGCGCCGCCACTTGCCGACCGCTGAGCGCGCGCACTTTAGTCAGTACAAGACCGCTAAGACCTTGTACGACGTTATAGTTGCGCGCTACTCCTCCCCTGCCACTGCTGCCCTTAGCCGCCTCATCCTGCCATACCTCTTTCCTGACCTCGCTGCCTTTCCTACTGTCGCTGACCTCATCACGCACCTTCGCACTAGTGACGCTCGTTACCGCGCTGCCCTTCCCACTGAGTTCTGCGCCAAGAACCCCCCCCTTATGTATATCACCCTCTACTACATAGTCACCCGGCTCCCTGACACGCTTCGCCCAATAAGGGACCGATTCCTCTCTGTCTGCCCCACCACTCTCACCGTTGAGCTCCTCGAGGAGCGCCTCCTAGCAGCAGAGAAGAGCATAGTCGCTGTAGGAGCCTCTCGTGGTGACCCCCGTACCCGTGTCTTTGCGGGGTGCTCCCCCTCCCCCCTCTTGCCCTCTATTGCCTCTGCTGCTGCGGCCGACCTAGTTGGTCTTGAGTCGGTCGGCGCGGCGTCTGCCCCTAGCAGGAAACGCCGCTCAGGCTAGGGCAAGGGGGGCAGGGGCACTGGCGAGGGCGATGGAGGCGGCGGAGGGAGTGGAGGTGGTGGTGGGGGTGGTGGCGGGGGTGGGGGTGCTAGTGGCGGCGGTGGAGGCGGAGGAGGCGGCGGTGGTGGCGGTGCGAGTGGAAGTGGCAGAGGTTGAGGCGGTGGTGGAGGTAGCAGTGGCGCAGGTGGAGGCGGTGGTGGAGGTAGCGGCGGCGGAAGTGGAGCTGGTCGTGGTGGCGCTACGCAGAGGGTCGGCGCTGGTAGTGGTCAGCGTCAGCAGCAGCAGCAGAAGCAGCAGCAGCAGCAGCGCACTCGTGAGACCCTCTCCCCCCAGCAGCTTCGTGAGTGGTACACGGCTCGTCAGCGGGGTGGAGGTGCTGGCCCCTGTACCTACGTCCTCCGCACCGGCGACCGCTCGGGTGAGCAGTGTGGGGGTCTGCACTCCACCCAGCGCTGCTTTGGCCGCCTGACGGACACTTGGCGTCACCAGTTTTCTGACGCTACTGAGATCCCTCGCTGGGGCGAGTTGTTTAGGGCGGGGGTTGCTATCTTTGATCTTGACTTTGATGCTATCCTTGCTACCATGTATGCTGTCACCATTAGTGATGAGGGTGACTGTTACCGGTGTTTTCCGCCCGACCCGGGCATTGAGACTGCTGCTCTAGGTACTGGTGAGGCTGCTGCTCTTGGTGCGAGGCTACTGCTCTAGGTGCCAGGGCGTCTGCTTCCTCAGGTGCTGGTGAGTCTGCTCTCTCAGGTACTGCGTCGGCTTCGGCCTCCCTCACCTTCACCCTTGACTCGGGGGCTTCTCTCTCCTTCTTTCGAGACCGCACCACACTCACGCCGCTTGATCGGCCAGTTGCTGTCTCTCTAGCACACCCCTCTGGGGGTCCTGTCCTTGCTCACTTCTCCACTGTCCTCCCGTGTCCGGCGGCTCCCTCTGGCACCCTGTCTGGTCTTTACCTCCCCTCGTTCTCTACGAACTTGGTGAGTGGTGCCGACCTACAGGATGGGGGAGTGCACGAGTTCACTCCTTCGAGCCAGCGGGTGACCCACTGCACGGAGGCTCGGACGGGCCGACACTTGGCCACGTTTACACGTCGGCCGTGGTCGAGCGTGTACACACTGACCACGGAGTCTCCTCCAGTCACTGCGTCTGGTCGGGTAGCTGCCTCGGGTCAGATGTTTGCTGCAGCGTCTAGGTCTGGTCCTGAGTCTGCCCCCTGCTCGTGTCGTCTCCTGTCTTACGAGACTCTCCTTTGGCACCACCGCCTTGGTCACCCCTCCCTGCCTCGTCTCCGAGGCATGGCGTCCCGTGTCCTTGTCTCTGGTCTTCCCCGGTCCCTCCCTCCCCTTCCCCCGGGGCCTGCCCCTGCCTGCGTCCCCTGTGTCGAGGGGCGGCAGCGTGCTGCCCCTCACTCCTCCCAGTTTCCTCCGACAGAGGCCCCGCTGCAGACGCTTCACATGGACGTGTGGGGCCCAGCCCGCGTCTGTGGACAGGGTCACGAGCGCTACTTCCAGCTGGTGGTTGACGACTACTCGCGTTACACCACACTCTTCCCCTTGCGCAGCAAGGGTGATGTCACTGAGGAGTTGATCGACTGGATCCGCGCAGCTCGTCTCCAGCTCAGAGAGAGTTTCGGCTCAGACTTACCTGTTCTGCGTCTGCACTCTGAAAGAGGCGGAGAGTTTTCCTCTGCCCGTCTGGGAGCCTTCTGTCGTGCACAGGGCATCCGCCAGATCTTCACGCTTCCGGACTCTCCACATACAAATGAGATTGCTGAGCGCCGCATTGGCATGGTCATGGACGTTGCTCGTACGTCCATGATGCATGCGGCTGCCCCCCATTTTCTGTGGCCGTTTGCGGTTCGGTACGCGGCGCATCAGATCAACCTTCAGCCCAGGGTCTCCATGCCGGAGACCTCCCCAGCCTTGGTGTGGACGGGGAAGGTTGGTGATGCGTCTGCGTTCCGTGTCTGGGGATCTCGGGCGTTTGTCCGCGACTTGTCGGCGGACAAGCTGTCCCCTTGTGCTGCTCCTTGCGTCTTCCTGGGTTTCCCCCCTGACGCGCCAGGGTGGCAGTTCTACCACCCCACCTCTCGCCGTGTTCTGTCCTCCCAGGACGTCACGTTTGACGAGCCGGTCCCCTACTACCGCCTCTTCCCCTATCGCACTCCGTCCCTTCCCCCACCAGCGCTCTTCCTTGTGCCAGGCCCCCCCGGTAGACCCCCTCTCCCCTCAGGGTCCTGCCCCTTCAGGTGTGTCCCAGGTAGACGCAGTCCAAGCCTGTCGAGGTTGCTGGTCACTCTGGTGCTGCTGAGGATGCTGAGCCCGGGGGTGCTGACTCTGGGGGTGCTGAGCGTGTGGGTACTGCGCCTAGGGGTGCTGAGCCTGAGGGTGGTGCTACTAGGGGTGCTGAGCCTGGGGGTGCTGAGCGTGGGGGTGCTGCCACTGGGGCTGCTGAGTCTGGGGGTGCTACGCCTCAGGGTGCTACGCTTGGGGGTGCTGAGTGTGGGGGTGCTACGACTGGGGGTGCGGAGCCTGGGGGTGCGGAGCATGAGGGAGCTGGGCTTGCTCGTGTCGCGTGTGGCGGTACTGTGCCTGAAGGTTCTCCGTGTGCTTCGTCTCAGCGGGAGCCATTCTCTCCACACGAGTTGCGCGAGTGGTGTGCCCGGCACTGGAGGCATGCTGCTAGAGCTGGAGGTTCTTCGGCTACTGAGGGTGCTGGTGTCGCGGGTCCTGGAGGTGCTCGTACTTGGAGTACTGGAGCTGCTGGGCCTTCCGATACAACTGGAGCTGGAGCTACTGAGGGTGTTGGCACTGAGGCTACTGCTGGCGGTCCTGCTGGGGGTGCTACTGGTGCTGCTGGGGGTCCTGGAGCTGGAGGTGCTGCTGGCGCTGGTGCTACCGCTGGAGGTACTGGTGTTGTCCCTGCTGTGTCTGGAGTCGCCGCGCGGCATCGGCCGTACTTCGTTCCGCTCCTTCAGCAGGTTCTTGGTCTTCCGCCTTTTACTGGTCCTCCTCCTCCCTTAGAGTGTCCACAACCTGTCCTATCACAGTTACAGTTACACCCGGCCTCCCCACTGCCTGCTCCTTCTCCCTACGCTGGTCCCATTGGAGGTCTTGCTGAGCGTCGTGAGCCTGCGTCTCGTCCTGCGTCGCCTGTCCGTCCTGCTCGCACTAGTGGTCGTGGTTCGTGTTAGCGTCCTCCTCCTGTCCCTGACACGCACCGGATGTCTCTGCGTCATTCCACTGCTCCTCTGCGTGCCCCTTTGCCTTCTCCTCCTGAGTCCTCTCTTCCTGCTCTTGACGACCCGAAGTCGGACTCTTTTCGTGCTGCCAGTCCTACTGTCACGCGTCTCCTTGCTACTGTCGTCACTGACCCTTCCTTTGAGTCCACTGCTGCGTCTGCCCTAGTTGCTGAGCTCGTCGACTTTGCTGCTCGCTGTCGCCTAGACTACGCTGCTAGTCTTGTCACTGAGTCTTAGTTTGTCTGTCCTCCGTCCGTCGCGGTTGAGTGTGCCCTTGGCACGGACCTCCTTGAGGACAGGCAGGAGGAGTTCCAGTGTCTGGCTGCTGCTTCACCTCATCTCGTGTCCATACTGCTTACCCCTGAGGGAGACTCGGATGCACTTGACATCCCGACTCCGCGCTCTTACGCGGAGGCGATAGAGGGTCCCTACTCCTCTCAGTGGTAGGCAGCTATGGACACAGAGATGGCTTCCTGGAAGTCCATAGGCGCCTACGTTGACGAGGTTCCCCCGCCTGGGGCGAACATCGTCAGTGGCATGTGGATTTTCAGGGTGAAGCGGCCGCCGGGTTCTCCGCCTGTCTTCAAGGCGCGTTACGTGGCTCGTGGCTTCAGATAGCGGCAGGGAGTTGACTACTTTCAGACCTTCTCTCCCACCCCAAAGATGACCACTCTTTGGGTACTGCTGCACGTAGCTGCTCACCATGACTACGAGCTCCACTCTCTTGACTTCAGCACTGCTTTCTTGCAGGGTAGCCTGCACGAGGAGATCTGGCTACGCCGCCCACCTGGCTTCACTAGGTCTTTTACTCCTGGCACCCAGTGGAGCCTCCGGCGGCCAGTCTACGGTCTCCGCCAGGCACCACGTGAGTGGCACGACACACTGAGGACTACGCTTGCGGCTCTTGGGTTTGCTCCTTCTACTGCTGACCCGTCGCTGTTTCTGCGCACCGACACTTCTTTGCCGCCGTTCTACATCCTTGTGTACATCGACGACTTGGTCTTTGCCACAGCTGACACTGCTGGACTCGCCCACGTGAAGTCCGAGCTGCAGAAGAGACACACGTGCACAGATTTGGGTGAACTGCGCAGCTACCTTGGCTTGCAGATCACACGGGACAGAGCACGCCGCACCATTACCCTGACTCAGTCACACATGGTGCAGCAGGTCCTTCAGCGCTTCGGCTTCACGTACTCCTCGCCTCAGGCCACTCCTCTGTCTACTCGCCACTCGCTCTCAGCAATGCCTTCGGATGAGTCTGTAGAGTCGAGTGGCCTGTACCCAGAGCTTGTTGGCTGCCTCATGTACCTGATGACCTGCACACGACCTGACCTTGCATACCCTCTTAGCATTCTCGCACGCCATGTTGCTCCTGGGAGACACAGACCGGAGCACATGGCTGCAGCGAAGAGGGTGTTGCGCTACTTGTGCAATACGTCGGGCATGGGGCTTGTGCTTGGAGGGCGGAGTCCAGTGGTCTTCACTGGGCACGCAGACGCTTCTTGGGCTGATGACCAGGCTACGCAACGGTCATCACAGGGTTACACCTTCTGTTTTGTGGCGTGCTACCCGCTCGTCTTCTGTTCTCAGCTCCAGTTGTGAGGCTGAGATCTACGCAGGAGCCATGGCTGCACAGGAGCTTCGCTGGCTCACCTACCTTCTAACTGACCTCGGAGAGTCGCCTCGTTTTCCTCCAGTACTGTACGTAGACAACAAGGCCATGCTGGCCTTGTGTCGAGAGCAGAGACTGGAGCACAGAACAAAGCACATTGCTCTCCGCTACTTCCTTGCTCGTGAGCTACAGCAGCGTAGTGAGTCGCGACTTGCGTACGTGGCCTCTGAGGCCAACACTGCTGATATCTTCACCAAGGCACTTGCGCCTTGTGTTCATCAGCGCTTTTGTACTCAGTTGGGTCTTGTGCCTGCCTTGCCTCACTTGCTCACCTCTTGACCTTGCTTGTACAGTTACATATATATATACTCCTGCTCTTGCTTGTCTAGCCTTATATATATGTACTCCTGCATGTGAACTACCCTTGTGGCCTTGAACTTGTGCTCGGAATGTGTGGTGACTTTGTGATCCACCCTGAGCTTGCTTTGCTTTGCTTGACTGGTCTTGTGACCCCTTGTTCTCCCCCACTTTGCCTATGGGGGTGTGTCAGAACATTATAGCTTATACATTTGTGTAGGCTGTAGTGGGGTAGCCCATAAGGGGTACAACCCAGTTAGGGTTAGTACTTGTACCCAACTGTTTCATAGTTCAATCATTCTCGTTCTCTTTTCAACAGCTGATTCCATGCCAACACACACAGTCAGAATGAGTGAGATTGACCCCATGACAGGTCATTCTGACTGGACGCGAAGGCATTGAGTCGCGCGAGGGTGAAGGGATTCGAATTTCTGAATGTGGGGATGCAAAAATTGTGTTTCGTTACAGCGTTTCCAGTAAAAATATTAAAACCTTTTCATAGGGTGGCGCTTATAATCCGTAAGCCTTTAGGGGTGCGCTTATAATCGAGGACCGGATATAAGCGCCCTCATCCTTTTATAAGCGCCGGCGCTTATCCGAGGCCTGCGCTTCTATCCGGGGGCTTACGGTAGTAGAAACGAGGTCTATCGTAACATCCACCCCGCACAAGCTACCCGGGGGTGTACAATTACGGGGGGGTGTTTTGTCCGGGAGACTACGGTAAAGATATGTTATCATATAAATAAATGCCATGGCTGAGAAAACTGAAACGAGAATGAAATGAACTATGAAAGAGTTGGGTACAAGTACTAACCCTAATTGGGTTGTACCCCCTATGGGATACCCCACTACAGCCTACACAAATGTATAAGCTATATAATGTTCCGACACACCCCCATAGGCAAAGTGGGGGAAAACAAGGGGTCATAAGACTAGTCAAGCAAAGCAAAGCAAAGCAAGCTCAGGGTGGATCTCAAAGTCACCACACATTCCGAGCACAAGGTAAAGGCCACAAGGCCAGTTCACATGCAAGAGTACATATATATAAAGATAGACAAGCAAGAGCAGGTATATATATATGTAACAGTACAAGCAAGGTCAAGAGGTGAGCAAGTGAGGCAAGACAGGCACAAGACCCAGCTGAGTGCAAAAGCGCTGATGATCACAAGGCGCAAGTGCCTTGGTGAAAACATCAGCAGTGTTGGCCTCAGAGGCCACGTACGCAAGCCGCAACTGACCACGCTGCTGCAGCTCACGAGCAAGGAAGTAGCGAAGAGCAATGTGCTTTGTTCTGTGCTCCAGTCTCTACTCTCGACACAAGGCCAGCATGGCCTTGTTGTCTACGTACAGAACTGGAGGAGAACGAGGCAGCTCTCCGAGGTCAGTCAGCAGGTAGGTGAGCCAACGTAGCTCCTGTGTAGCCATGGCCCCTGCGTAGATCTCAGCCTCACAACTGGAGCCGAGAACAGAAGACGAGCGAGTAGCCCGCCACAAAACAGAGCCGGAACCAAGGCTGAAGGTGTAACCCTGTGACGACTGCTGCGTAGCCTGGTCGTCAGCCCAAGAAGCGTCTACGTGCCCAGTGAGGACAACTGGACTCCGCCCTCCAAGCACTAGCCCCATGCCCGACGTACTGCACAAGTAGCGCAACACCCTCTTCGCTGCAGCCATGTGCTCCGGTCTGTGTCTCCCAGGAGCAACATAGCGTGCGAGAATGCTAAGAGGGTATGCAAGGTCAGGTCGTGTGCAGGTCATCAGGTACATGAGGCAGCCAACAAGCTATGCATACGGGCCACTCGACTCTACGGACTCATCCAAAGGCAGAGCTGAATATGAGTGGCGAGTAGGCAGAGGAGTGGCCTGAGGCGAGGAGTACGTGAAGCCGAAGCGCTGAAGGACCTGCTGCACCATGTGTGACTGAGTCAGGGTAATGGTGCGGCGTGCTCTGTTCCGGGTGATCCGCAAGCCATGGTAGCTGCGCAGTTCATCCAGGTCTGAGCACGTGTGTCTCTTCTGCAGCTCGGACTTCACGTGGGCGAGTCCAGCAGTGTCAGCTGTGGCAAAGACCAAGTCGTCGACGTACACGAGGATGTAGAACAGCGGCAGAGAGGTGTCGATGCGCAGAAACAGCGACGGGTCGGCAGTAGAAGGAGCAAACCCAAGAGCCGCAAGCGTAGTCCTCAGTGTGTCATGCCACTCACGGGGCGCCTGGCGGAGACCGTAGACTGGACGCCGGAGACTCCACTGGGTACCAGGAGGGAACGACCTTGTGAAGTCATGTGGGCGGAGCAGCCAGATCTCCTCGTGCAGGCTGCCCTGCAAGAACGCTGTGCTGAAGTCAAGAGAGTGCAGCTCGTAGTCACGGTGAGCAGCAACGTGCAGTAGTACCCGAAGAGTGGTCATCTTCGGGGTGGGAGAGAAGGTCTGAAAGTAGTCAACTCCCTGCCGCTGACTGAAGCCACGAGCCACGTACCATGCCTCGAAGACAGGCGGAGAACCCGGCGGGCGCTTCACTCTGAAGATCCACATGCCACTGACGATGTTCGCCCCAGGCGGGGGAACCTCGTCAACGTAGGTGCCTGTGGACTTCCAAGAAGCCCTCTCTGTGTCCATAGCTTCCTGCCACCGAGAGGAGTAGGGACCCTCTATCGCCTCCGCGTAAGAGTGCGGAGTCGGGATGTCAAGTGCATTCGGGTCTCCCTCAGGGGTAAGAAGTACAGACACGAGATGGGGTGAAGCAGCAGCCAGACAGTGGAACTCCTCCTGCGTGTCCTCTAGGACGTCCGTGCCAAGGGCACACTCACCCCCGACGGACGGAGGACAGACAGACTCAGACGCAGCGACAAGACTAGCAGCGTAGTCTAGGCGACAGCGAACAGCAAAGTCGACGAGCTCAGCAACTAGTGCAGACGCAGCAGTGGACTCAAAGGAAGGGTCAGTGACGACATTAGCAAGGAGACGTGTGACACTAGGACTGGCAGCACGAAGAGAGTCCGACTCTGGGTCGGCTAGAGCAGGAAGAGAGGACTCAGGAGGAGAAGGCAAAGGGGCACGCAGAGGAGTAGTGGACGGACGCAGAGACATCCGGTGCGTGCAAGGGACAGGAGAAGGACGCGGGCGCGAACCACGACCACTAGCGCAAGCAGCCCGGACAGGCGACGCAGGGCGAGACGCAGGCTCACGACGCTCAGCAAGACCTGCAGTAGGACCAGTGTAGGGAGAAGGAGCAGGCGGTGGGGAGGCAGGCTGTAACTGTAGCTGTGACGGGACAGGCTGTGGACACGCTAAGGGAGGAGGAGGACCAGTAGAAGGCGGAAGACCAAGAACTTGCTGCAGAATTGGAACGAAGTACGGTCGAGGCCGCAGGGAAAGGCGGCGGAGCCGCAAGTGAGGGCGGCGGGGCCGCAGGTAAGGGCGGCGGGTCCGCAAGTGAGGGCGGCGAGGCCGCAGGTAAGGGCGGCGGGGCCGCAGGTGAGGGCGTTGGAGCCGCAGGTAAGGGCGACGGGGCCGCAGTTGAGGGCGGCGTGGCCGCAGGTAAGGGCGGGGCCGCCGGTAGGTGGCGGGGCCGCAGGTAAGGGCGGGGCCGCAGGCAGTAGGCGGGCCCGCACGTAAGGGCAGTGGGACCGCAGGTAGGCGGCTGGGCCGCTGGGTAGGCGCCGAGGCCGCAGGGCGGCGGATCTGGGCCAGGAGAGGGTGGCGCGCGGGCCGCGGGGTAGGCGGCGAGGCCGCGGGGTAGGCGGCGAGGCCGCGGGGTAGGCGGCGAGGCCGCAAGGCGGCAGGTCGAGGCCAGGAAGGGTGGCGCGCGGGCCAGGAAGGGCGGCGCGCGGGCCGTGAAAGGTCGGCGCGCTGGGTGGAGGAAGGGGAGCGCGACTCGGGCTAGGGTTGAGCGCGCTCCGGGCAGGAAAAAAAAACTTTTCGAGTTTGTGGGCCCTAGGAACAGTTCCGACGAGGGAACCTGCTCAATACCATGAGAAAACTGAAACGAGAATGAAATGAACTATGAAAGAAGTGGGTACAAGTACTAACCCTAATTGGGTTGTACCCCCTATGGGATGTTGGGCTGAGAAATAGCCCTTAGGATCTTTGCAGAGGAGAACTCTTGGGTAGAAACTTGTAATAGCGGAAGCGTTTTAATGAGGATTGTGAACCGACCTTGCACTGGTGTGTGAGAGCAAAGTAGATTAAATTAAACAAGCAAATACAAGGATTTATATAAGAGTACAGGGAATACGAATAGATAGGTAGATAACTGTATTGCTGTTGCGGTTCGATACAGTGCGACTCGGGCAACTGCTCTGTAACGAGTCAGTTGTGTGTCCTTAACTGTCGCGCTGTGATTGTCGAGTCAAAGGTCAGCGACCTTTGACTTTCTCGTAACCTCCAGGCAGTTACCCTAACCTCCGAGGTTGACTCGATGCTTCGTTTGGGACTGCTTCGCTTGGTGCCTTGGGTTTGATACGACAGAAGCGCACTTAGGACTTATTGTTTCCAACATGGGATACCCCACTACAGCCTACACAAATGTATAAGCTATATAATGTTCCGACAATGGCCTGAATTGGGCTTATCATACTGATGATGAATCATGACTTGAGCATCCTGAACTTGACAAAAGATTTCAGTGGCGGAAGTTCTAGCCTGCATCCAAGTCGGGCCATCAAGACTAGTTGAACCCCACTCGCGTTCAACAGAGGTCAAGGCCCAACCTCTCAATCAGGCCTTCAGATTCGTTTTTGGCCTGTCTGATTCGTCAGACTAGTACATGGTTTTAGTCTGAAAATCTCAGACTTGGTATAGAAAAAAGGCTGAACTTTCAGAGTGTCTTAAAATAAAAGTCTGATCATTCAAAACCAATGTATTCTTTTTTTTTGCTTATATATGCTATACACCAGTACAGAAGCGTATATCACATAAACAGTCGTAACTGTACGTGAGAAGCAGGATGCCTGCCTCCGAGAAATCCGATCCTTACATGTGGATCCGGGGCCTGTGTATTCAATGTTGAAACCAATGTATTCAATGTTTCATCGGAAGTATATTCAATGTTTCATTCATCTGCTATCGAAACATGCTCTGACAGGGCGAATATGTGTGTCAGGGCGAATCTGCAATGTCAGGGCGATTTCGCTGTGATTGGTTGAAGATTGCTGTACTCTGACAGCGCAGATCTGTTGTGTCAGGGAGATTTTCCTATGATTGGGCGAAAATCTAGTGCTGTAAGACTCGGATTTGCTGTGTCAGTGCAAATCTGATGTGACCCGAAGTCCGAATCACCCGTCAAGGACGCGTTTCTACTCTGAATTATCAGAGTACACTCTCAGAAAACTCTGAAGTCTCAGAGTTTGCCTTAAAAAAAGTCTGAAAATTACAGAGTTGAGGCCCCAAAAAGTATGACTTTATCAGAGTACACAGGAAAAAAAATCTGAAATATCAGAGAAAAAAGTCCAAATCAGAGAAAAGGGTCTGACTTCTGAGGGCCTGCTCTCAATCCTTCGCTTAACCACGGCTGTACAAGGCAAAGCGTCTCCCAGCCACCAACTTGCACACACCTCCACTCTATCCACACTCCTTACCGACAAGCCTCTCCCTCCTCAATGTCATTCACCTACCCCCCATCATCACTCTTTGCAACCATCACCCCCCTGCTGTGTGCACAGATCCTCACAGCAAACCCAACTCCCCAGCAGTTGTTGCAGCAACAGGGGCCTCAGTTCGCATGATACCACGTGATTGTCATGCCATCCAGGCCTTGCCTCTCCATGCCCTAAACCCTATCCACCATCTCAGCATTGTCTGACGGACAGATGAACGGTCATGCAGATCTTACAAGCTCCATCATAGACAACATAACCTCTCCACTGTGAAGATATTTGTACACACTGCACCCAAACAGCTAGGCATTTCTTATGCAGCTCCCCTCATTCTGCTATGCAAGACATTACTCGTCCATGATTTCAACCCTCGCCCATCACTGCTGCTGCTGCCACTGCTGCCGCTGCTGGTGCTGCTGCCACTGCTCCTACCACTTCTGCCGCCACTGCTGCTGCCACTGCTGCTGCCACTACTGCTGCCACTGCTGCCACCACTGCTGCTGCCACTGCTGCCACCACTGCTGCCACCACTGCTGCCACTAGTGCTGCTGCCACTGCTGCTGCCACTGCTGCTGCCACTGCTGCTGCCACTGCTGCTGCCACTGCTGCCACCACTGCTGCCACCACTGCTGCCACCACTGCTGCTGCCACCACTGCTGCTGCCACTGCTGCGCCCACACCATACTCGCCTCCCCGACTGCGCTCTTGCTCTCTCTTGTCCCCAGAATCCCCACCCCTCCTTCCCTTGCCCTCCTGCTCCGCCTTGCCTCCCACCTCCCCTTCCCCTTTCCCATCCGCCCCGTTGATGACTGCTTCACCCTCCATCACAAGAAGTGCCAGGCAAGCAATTCCTATACAGCTCTGCTCATGCCAACAACCATTTCCCAACGCTCTACAGTATGCAAGTTTAGCTGTGCACAACCACCAATCCATGCCTCACTCCTCCACTAGCACTCCTCCCCTCATTCTTCACACCACTTGCCTCCACGCCTCACTTCAGTCTCCCCTAGACAGTCAGAGTCAACTCCTCCCTCACCTCACCTCCTTTCCATCATCATTCCCTGCCACCCTACCAACCTATCCGCCTGCATGCATCATCTTTCCCGAGTTCACCCCCTTCTGGCGGCAAGAGAAGTCTCAGCTTGGTCAGGGCAGTCTGTTGGCGCAGCCCATCATCCGTGACTGGCGTGCCGATCAACCAAAGAGCCTCGAGCCCTGTCAGCCTTCCCACAGTCACCATGCCGGCATTTGTCACACTCATGCATTCAGAAAGCTGCAGCACTGTGAGAGAGGGCAGAGCTGTCAAGTGCAGCAGGCCAGCGTCGGTCACCTTGGACTGATGGAGAAAAAGCTTCTTAAGACTGGTCAAGGACCCATTCCCTTCGAGGGCAATGTCCAAGATTTCTGTGTATTGGAGGCTCAGCATCTGCAGCCGTGGCAGCCTGTAGAGGTGCTTGATGCCCTCTGCACTGAAGCCTGCGCTGAATTCCAAGTCCAATCTCGTTAGACGCGACATTGTGGACACGTGGGCGAGCATGGCGTCTGAGACGCATTGGAGGCACGATAGACTCAAATCGTTCTCTCCTGATTGTGACTTGAGTTGCTGGAGGTGATGGATGAAGAGGGAATGAATGGCAAGAAAATGAATGATCATTGAGACAACAGCACACAATGCATGCCCTCTCAACCATGCATGCCCTGTGAACTGGTTCACCAACACCCACCTCCCATGCAGTCTTCTGATCGCCTGCACTCTGCCTGATCTGCAGGTCAACATCCAACTTCAAGCGGGCATTCTTGTGTGCATCCAACTCTTTCTTCACTACTGCCAGCTTCCTCTCCCTCTCCTCCACCTGCGCTCTCATCTCCCTCATCTCCGCCACTCGCTTTCTCTCAGCCTCTTCCAGCTGCAATGCAGTTGACTGCTTGTGCTCAGCCAACTCCCCCTTCACCGCATTCACCTCCCCCGTCACTGCACTCACCACCCGCTTCACTGCATTCACCTCCCCCTTCACTGCATTTACCCCTCCCCTCATTGCATTAACCTCTCCCTTCACTCCACTCACCTTCCCTTTCACTGCATTTACACCCCCCTTCACTGCACTCACCTCCCCCTTCACTGCATTTACCTCCCACTTCAGTGCATTCACCTCCCCTTTCATTGCTGTCACCTTACCCGTCACTGCAGTCAGATTCCCATGAACTACTGCCAACTCTGCGTTGGTTCGAATCAGATCCCCTTTAACTGTTTCCATCTCTCTCCCCTTCTCCTCCACCACAGCAGAAGTCGCCAAACTCTTCTCTTCCACAAAACTCAGTGCACGCCTCAACTCATTTTCCAAATCCCGATTTCTCTCATCTAGCATCGCCACTCACTCCTTCTGTCGAGCCACCTCCTCCCTGACCACTACCAGCTCCCCCCTCAATGCTGCCAATTCCCCTCTCACTAATCCAAACAGTCCATTCACTGCCTCACTCATCATACTTGACTCGCTCTCGACGGCCATAACTACAGGTAAAGTTCAGCCTCCTCCCTCCTTCCCACTGCAGATTGCTCGACGTGGACGGCACTCTGGCGTGTCAGAATCGGTTGGAGATGAATGCATGGAGGAAAACAGGGAAAGACAACGCACACAAAAAGAAAAGAGCAGGAGAGTAGGCATGAAAAAATGGCCCGACCCGAAAGCAATGGGCCAGGGTATCGGGTCGACTCGGGCCAGTTTTTTTAAGACCTTGACCCGACCCTTCCTGTGGGAGTCGGGTTTAGCCTGAACCGGGGTCAGGTCGGGTACAGTAAACCCGCCCTCCCTAGGCGCCCAGATTATGTGTGAGCACTACAGATTTTGGAGCGCAAAGCGCCCTAAGCAAAACCGGAACCCGTAAATTGGTGCCTAAACGTAGGTATGAACGGGGCCATTGCTTATAATAGTGAGCTAAGGGGATATCTATGCCTGATTAGTTACGTCCTAGGGTTCCTAGGCTGTAGGAATCGATTAGGTTGCAAAACAATGGGGAGGGGGGAATTGTCCCTCGATATCGAGATCTGGGTTTCCAACCGTTGAAATCGGTTAGGGTCAATACCCGACCTGTTTACCTGTTTTTCTTAACCGATATCAGGGCGGGTCAAAGTCAAGTCAAAACCCGACCCGCCCAGGCCAGGCCAATGAAAACCTTGACCCGACTCCGGCAAAATCCCGGGTCGGGTTGGGCCTCATGCCTACGAAGAGGGGGTGCCATTCAACCTAAGTAGACACGAGCCAAACTGTACCTCGCCAAGTTTAACCTACTAGAATTGGTCGAGACTACGGCCTCAACTGAGGCGACCATCTCTCATGGAGTGAAGTTATTTACTCCGTAAAAAGGCAAGGAAGGAACTTACTCGCGAGTCAGCTTTTCTCTTGATCTAAACCCCAGCGCGACTTTTCAGAGGAGGTCGTACAAATGAACTCGATTGGCTGGTCAGGGTACCTTCTAGGTGGGGCAAAGTATGTGGGTTCCCACATGGGCATGGGAGGGGACAGGGTGGATACTTCGAGTAGTACTTTCACCAGCTCGTGACTTGAGCTCGGTAGAGAAAATGCGAGCTATCAGAACTCTAGCAGAATCACAATTTTTAATTATATAGTAGCTCCAGCGTGGATTAACGGCAAAACTTTGAGGACAGCAGAAATGAAAGGATATGTATGTGGTGATGGCAATTGTGGCACTATCGTAATCACAAACGTGTCACTTTCTTATTTTGACAATGCCTATGTTCAGTCACCTCACACGTCACATGTTAGTAAATACCCTCTTGGCAAAGTTTGCCTTAAAACGAGCGTCGACGTATGACGCCTCCATGCATGCTTACCGAGCTTCGTCTTTGAACTAAGCTCCAGGAATGTGGAATTGAGATAGCCGAGAGCTTATGCACTGCGCTTCTCCACCTTGCGACACCGACACGAAAAAGCGAGATAAACGGAGAGTATGAAGCATCGGCGAAGTGAGACTTGAGGGAAGTGCTGGCTTGCAAGCAAAATGAATGCTATGACGAACCAGCCTTACTTGTTTCTAGGGTTTGAAAGATAGAAACGTCGTGAGAGACTAGCGGAGGCACTTGAATCTGAGCTCTACAACAGGCACCGGACACGCCGAACGATCTGAAACGCACTGAAATTGTAAGTTTTACTTGAGAGTATACGATGGCTATAGAAAATTATAGAAGCGAGAGCGTAGTTGCGAATCTCACTGGGAGCGAAGGGTACAAGACGAGAAGATAAGCGATTGTGAGGAGATGAGGATTACTAGCAGGATGAATGGTACTAGCTGCTACGCGACGCGGGTTCGAAAAAAAGGATAAGCGCTTCGTGAGAACTTAGCTAATGCGTGAGATGAGAGGATGAGGGCCGTGTGTAAGGAATTTTCCCGAATTCCTTATCGGGGTTGACTGCTTCGCGTACAACCCGATTTTCGGAGTTCGCACGTTCGGCCGATTTCAACGCTGCTGAGGCTCCTCGCGTCGCCTTCGGCATTTCCATCGCCAAACTTGCACCCAACCTCGTCTCCCGAGGTTTCCTCCCAGCTAGGCTAGCTGTAAGGAAATTCCCTTTTCCTTACTTCGCGTCCCTGCTCAACGCGTACGTCACTGTAGCACCTCAGTCAGCACCGTTACCACTCACGACCATCGCATCATTCATTATCCCGCCCTTTTCGCACATCGCATCCCGACCTCACGGCTCGGCTGGTAACCCGCGCTCCGGGCCTACGCTTCGACACTTTCCCAACCTCAGTCCCAGGCTCGTCGCGCGACAACCACAGTCCATTACCGTTACCACTATTGTTTCGCTATATAATCCTTCGCTCATGCCTTCGCTCGAGATACTTTTGCTTCGATAGTGCAATTCTCGTTCGTTCACTCAATTGCACTCATAACACTTGGTAATCAGAGCCTACGATCTCATCTCGGACCGCATCCACACCTTCGCTTCCCACTATCTCAATTTTTGGGGGGGGTAGACGTCTCTCAGCGACACAGCACCGCCGCTCGTAGTGCTCTCTCGCAAGCACGCACGGCCACGACCGAGGCTCTCGCTGAGCTTGCCCGACACCCCCGCCATGGCCGACCTCAATCTCGCCACGTTGACGCAGGAGCAACTCGATCGTCTCGTGCGACAATTGGAGGATTCGGCGCTTGAAATCGCGACGCTCACGGCGGAACGTGACTCCGCCCGTCAACAGTCAACGGTGAATGCTCCGACAACATCCCACGCACCAACCAATGTTTCTGTACATTCGGAGGATCCGATTGTCATCTCATCCGGCACACCAACGCAACACAACAGCACGGGACAGCGCTCAGGCGCAGCCAGTGACGGCGCAGCCCAACCGATGCCCGGCATGGGAGGGAACAGGAGCACGCTAAGCCCACGGGAGCCTCGAGAAGCCCGTCGGCACGTGGAGTTTGCGGCGACAAGTGGCGAAAACGCCATGATGGCCCCAATGCCACTCAAGCCGCAACGCCCGCCCTGCTTCGACCCAAGCCAACGCAGCGGCCCGACAGTTCAATCGTGGGTCTTCACGATGAAGACGCCAACTACGTCGAGTCGGACGCCGCCAAGATTCGGTATGTGGTTTCACTACTCAGGGGCCCCGCCATGGACTGGTGGAACCGTCGCACGAGGAAGGGCCCTCGGGTCCAGCTGTTACCTGGAGTTCGTTCTGCGAAACAGCCCAATACAGCACGTGGGATGCGTGGTGCGCAGGGCTTCGGGCGCGTTTTGAGCCGATCGCGGCTTCGATTTCGGCGCGTCAGAAACTGCGCACTTGGCGCCAGCTCGGGTCGGTTCAAGACTACACCAGCGGTTTTCTCGCACTTTGCGAACAGGTCGGCTACATGCACGAGGCGGAGCGGGTGGACCGTTACGTCGGAGGGCTGAAGCCGGACATATCGCACGAGTTAATGCTACGCGGGCTATCGAATTTCAACGAAATCCTCGCGCTCGCCGAGAAAATCGATATCCTACGCCGACCGAGACCGGGGTCCTATTTCGGACATCGCCCTCGGGGACCGATCGAGCACGCCACTGTACATGCCGTCGCAACGAATGCAGCTGCCACGCCATTTAGAGGGCGGTGCTTTGCTTGCAACCGGCCGGGCCATCGCAAGAGCGAATGTCCAGAGGAGCTGAGGCGTCGAGGAGCAGAGCAGGGGAGGGAGTCTCAGAGGCAGGGAAACGCCAGCAGTCAGTAGAAGTTGGGCCAACTACTGACGAGACTGCCTGCTCGCCCAACCACACCGACCCTCACCGAGTCACAGTACCGATTCACGCCATCGATCGGGCTCGGATGAATAAGGAGGGTACAGCGACGGATTGCCCGGAACTGATCTACGGGAAAATACAGGGAGTAGCAGTGAAAATCTTCATTGACCGAGGAGCAAGTCACAGCTTAGTTAATACTGCAACCGCACGGAGATTACAGTTAATACTTAACCGATGTTTACCTGAGATAGATGCACGCTTAGTCGACGGCACGCCATTGGCCATACGAGAAAAAGTGGAGCGAGTAAAAGTCCGCTGCGGGGGAAACTTCGGGTTTACACAGGAAATGCTCGCAACGACGCTGGATGGGCACGACATTTTACTGGGACGTGATTGGCTGCGACGGTACAACCCACGGATCGACTGGACGACGGGGAGCTGCACAGTGCGAAGTAGCGGTAACTGGGTCGTCCTACCTCGCTGGCGGCCACCCGAATCTTCGACAGTCCAGGTCAACGCCATCACGATGAAACGGGCTGTCGCTGCTGGAGCTGACGTGTACGCAGTGGATATCGCAGTGGTAGAAAAAGACGAGCAGCAGAATGATTTAAAGAAACTACTAGCAGCCGTACCGACCGAATTATAGGCACTACTGAAACGGTTCCCGGGGATATTTCCGGATGATTTACCACAGGGACTGCCACCTCAGCGAGCGCACGACCATAGGATCGAGTTAGAACCGGGGGCACAGCCAACAGTACAGCGGCAATTTCGACTGACACAGCCCGAGCTCGACGAGTTAAGGAAGCAGTTAGATTACCTGTTAGAGAAGCAGTTTATTCGACCAAGCTCGTCACCGTTCGCCGCACCCATACTGTTCACACCGAAAAAAGACGGAGGTTTTCGCATGTGCATCGACTACCGAGCGCTTAACCGGGTAACAGTCAAATCGCGATACCCCATCCCCCGCGCCGACGAACTGATTGACCAACTGCGAACAGCACGTGTCTTTTCGAAAATAGATTTACGGGGAGGTTACCATCAGATTCGGGTCGAACCATCGGACTGCGCAAAAACAGCATTTAGGACTAGGTACGGGTCATTCGAGTATACACTAATGCCCTTCGGGTTGAGGAACGCGCCTGCGACTTTTCAGATGACCATGAACGAGGCGTTTAGACCACTTTTAGATAAATGCGTGATCGTTTACCTCGACGATATCCTCGTTTACAGTCGGGATAAGCAGCAACACTTAGCAGATCTTGAAGCAGTTTTTAAGGTTTTAGAGGAACATCGGCTGCTCACCAAGGGCTCCAAGTGCGAGTTTTTTAGGGATAGGCTAGAGTTTTTAGGTCACGTCATTTCCGAGGCTAGGGTTGAGATTGACCCAAAGAAGCTGGATACGGTAAAAGCGTGGCGCCACCCGACGAACATCACGGAACTGCAGAGTTTTTTAGGGTTTGTTAATTACGTTCGACGGTTCGTGCTCGACATGGCACGTTTAACAGCCCCACTAACTGATTTACTGCGTAAGGGGGTCGCTTTTACGTGGGGGGAGAAAGAGCATGCTGCCTTCTCTGCCCTAAAAAACGTTCTCTGTTCACCACCCGTTCTACGTATCGCTGATCCCCACCGCCCTTTCGAAGTGGTTACCGACGCAAGTGACATCGCCATCGGAGCTGTACTGTTACAGGACTTCGGCAACGGCCTCCAACCCATCGCCTACGAATCACGCAAACTACATCCGCCTGAGCGAAATTACCCGATACACGACCGCGAAATGCTCGCGATCGTGCATGCATTCAAAGTTTGGCGCTGCTACTTGACCGGCGCAGACGTGACAGTACGGACAGACCACCGATCTCTACAGTACCTCCGCGCACAGCCCCACCTCAACCCACGACAGATTCGATGGCTCGATTTCCTCGAGTCGAATTTTCACTATACGGTCACATACAAAAAAGGAGCATCGAATATCGCCGACGCACTGACCCGCCCCACTGCCCAGATCCACGCGATACTACTCGCCCAGACCAGCCCACTGCTGACAGGCCTATTTACGCACGGATATCAAACAGACCCGTTCTTTACAGGAGGCAACTCACAGCAATTCGCAGCGGCAAAAGGAGTCTATTACGTAAAAACTGGAACCGACCGCATCTGGGTACCGGGATACACGCTACTACGGGAACTACTGTTACAGGAAGCACACGACGGAGTTACCTCGGGACATTTCGGGGTAGAAAAAACACGGCAGCAGCTGCAGCGGTACTACTACTGGCCAGAAATGTTGACCGATGTGTAACGACACGTGGCATCGTGTCCCACTTGCCAACTCATGAAGTCAAGCAGGAAGCGACCAGCGGGGCAATTACAACCCATCCCGCCTCCAGAGCGTGCTTGGCAGCAGGTGACGATGGACTTCGTCACGGGGTTACCAGCTGGGGCGAGTGGGAATGACGCGATCCTGGTCGTCGTCGATCGACTAACGAAAATGGCTCATTTCGCAGCATGCAGGAAATCCATCACAGCCGAAGAAACCGCCCGACTCTTCATCTCCACCGTCGTACGACTGCATGGGATACCCGCGTCAATCATCAGCGACAGGGACACGAAATTTACCAGCAACTTCTGGCGGAACCTATGGCAGCAGTTCGGCACGCGATTACAGTTCAGTTCATCCTATCACCCCGAAACCGACGGACAGACGGAACGGACAAATCAGACCATGGAGCAGCTGATTCGAGCCACGTGCGACGACCCGAATACGTGGGAACAGCAGCTGCCACTCATCGAGTTCGCGTACAATAACGCACCATCAGCCACGACGCAACAGTCGCCGTTTTATTTGAATTACGGACAGGACCCAACAGTACCCATGACACCGAATCCCGACAACCCCGTCCCACGAACACAACAGTTCACCGAGATTCTGCAAGCAGCACGGACCAGGGCAGCAGAAGCAATAAAAAAATCAAACATCATCGCTAAACGTAACGCCGATCGACATCGCAGACCCGTTACTTATCAGCCCGACGACCTCGTGTTACTCGACACTCAGAATCTTTGCCTGCCCATCACTCCAAAACTTCGCCCCCGATATTGTGGGCCATTTCGCATCAGCCACATGATCACACCCGTCACCGCCCACCTCCTCCTCCCTGCTGACTGGTACGTCAGCCCGTCATTCCACGTCAGCCTCCTTCGCCCTTACATCCCATCCACGAGCCAACTGCCACGAAATCGCCCAGCCAGCATGACACGTCCCCCAACCGAACCACTCATCACCCCTGAAAAAATCCTCAGCCACCGAGTCCGCGACCCTCGGGGAGCCCGAAGGATAGATTTCCTAATTCGCTGGAAGGACCGAACGCCCACAGAAGACAACTGGGTCCCCCTGGAGAAAATTGAGAACCACCCTGTCTTCCCCGAGTATCTGCGAAGCCGAAATTTCCGCGACGTCCATGCGCTCTCGTAAGAGGGGCCTCCTTGGGGAGGGGGGTAGTGTAAGGAAATTCCCTTTTCCTTACTTCGCGTCCCTGCTCAACGCGTACGTCACTGTAGCACCTCAGTCAGCACCGTTACCACTCACGACCATCGCATCATTCATTATCCCGCCCTTTTCGCACATCGCATCCCGACCTCACGGCTCGGCTGGTAACCCGCGCTCCGGGCCTACGCTTCGACACTTTCCCAACCTCAGTCCCAGGCTCGTCGCGCGACAACCACAGTCCATTACCGTTACCACTATTGTTTCGCTATATAATCCTTCGCTCATGCCTTCGCTCGAGATACTTTTGCTTCGATAGTGCAATTCTCGTTCGTTCACTCAATTGCACTCATAACACTAGCCCTACATTAGTCTGTGCATTCATTGTATTCTCAGTTCATTCAGTCACAGCCTCGTTATTCGTTTACCTGCGCACTCTCTTTTACAACTCATAACACCTGGTATCAGAGCTACTTTCCTAGTTCACCCCGCTTTTCCGAGGGTAGTTTGGTGGCATAGGGTGTGGCTGGTTTAGTGACTACACGACGGTTGGCTGCAGGGATTGTTGATTCAATCCTGCCCGACTCCGATAGTTCGTGTTCTCACTTGCCTGAAGGCCACGAAGACCCGACTGCCCACCAGACGTAGCGCTAGGCACATGGATCAAGAGGCTGTCAACCGGATGATGGCGCATGTGGCAGAGTTGCAGGAGAGCATGAAGACATTAATGGCGGAAGTGACAACACTACGAGAAGAAAACGCCGAACTACGCCAGACGCGAGGTGAAGCGCGTCAGGAGTCGCCTGTGGATGAAGGCGAGGGCAACAGTCAGGCGATGAGCAACCCACTGGATGCTCTCACACGTGACTTCAAAGAAGAAGATAGGCAACGAGCGGCAGCAGCGCCAGTTGCAGCTACGACGATCAAGATCAAACCCGTCAACCCGCCCCCGTTTAATCCTACGGACAAGACAACTACAGTGAAGGGGTGGCTGTTCGGTGTCGAGGTCTTCTTCACGGCAGCAGGCGTTAGCGACGATGCCACGCGTATTAATTACGCGGTTTCACTTCTTCGGGGCGCGGCGCTTGAGTGGTGGCGCCGGACCTTAGAAACAGGGACTCCGACAGGTGTGACACATGCGGCAGACGGGACCTCTACAGTGGTTAATCAAGTGGCAGAACCGATCTTCGGTATGACCAAGATACGCACGTAGAAGGAGTGGGGCGCAGCCTTACGAGATCGCTTCGAGCACATGTCCGCCTCGGAGCAAGCTCGCATGAAGCTGCATGAATGGTCGCAGATGGCTTCTGTCCAAGACTACACGGCGTCATTTATGGGCTTCGCCGACCAGATCGATGACATGTCGGAAGCAGAGCGGTTGGATAAGTACGTCAGCTGCCTTAAATATGAGATACAGTTTGAGGTCTGCCGAAGCCGCCCGACATCGTTCCTCGAAGCAGTACGCGTGGCGGAGTCAACTGATGCGCTGATGCAGTACGCGAGAGCAGCTTCCAGGGATGGGAGAAGCTTTCGTGGCCAGACCCATCGGGCCACGATCAACGCCGTCCATACACCCGACTGCCCTCCTAAGGGTCCGTATTTTTGGTGTGGGAAGGTGGGTCACTACAGGAACGAATGCTAGGAGAAAATGCCGCTAACAGGGGACAACAGGAAGGAGCAGGGAAATGGGAAGAGTCAGTAATTAGCGGGCCCTTTACTGACTGTGCTCCGTCGCCCGAACACCATCATCCCCACCGAGTCGTGGTTCCGATTCATGCAATCGATCGCACTCGGCCGAATAACGGGGATAATCATGTGGATCACCCTGTGCTGGTCGCTGGCAAGGTGTTAAAAATTAATCTGAAAATGTTCGTCGATGGGGGGGCCAGCCATAGCCTCTTCAACTTAGCAAGCGCAAAACGATGCAAGCTGCAACTTGACAAGTGTCTGCCCGAAATTTACGCTCGCCTCGTGGATGGGACGCCTCTGGCGATAACGGAAGAAACACGGACGACCAGGATCGACTGCGGCAACGATTTCGGCTTCAGCATGACGTTTCTCGCGACAACATTGGACGGCTGAGACGTATTGCTGGGATGTGATTGGTTGCGACGGCACAACCCCGTCATCGACTGGACAACGGGATCGTGCAGCATCAGCAAGCACGAGGGGTTAATAAAATTACCTGCATGGACGCCTGACTACGTCCAAGCCCCGTGAATCAAAGCTATCACTATAGCTCGCCACTTCAACAGAGGTGCGCAGCTATTTGCTGTTTGCTTACGCGAGTTGGCAATCGACACCGACGGAAAGGACATCGAGAAGCTGTGTGCAGCTGTACCACCGGATTTAGCGGAGCTGATTCGAAGGAACCCGGACATTTTCCCCGACGACCTGCCACCTGGACTGCCGCCCGAGAGACCTGAGGACCACAAAATCCAGTTGGAACCTGGCGCGCAGCCGACTTTTCGGACACAGTGGCGGTTGACCCAGCCGGAACTCGAGGAGCTGCGAATTCAAATTGATGCACTGTTGGAGAAGGGGTATATTCGGGCCAGCACATCTCCCTTCGCAGCACCGATCCTGTTCACTCCGAAGAAGGACGGCGGGCTTCGCATGTGTATCGACTATCGTGCGCTGAACCGGGTCACCATCAAGTCTCGCTACCCAATCCCACGCACCGACGACCTCCTCGACCAACTTCGTGGCGCTTGCTATTTCTCAAAGATTGACTTACATGGCAGTTACCACCAGATCCGAGTCTTCGCCGACGACTGTCATAAGACTGCATTTCACACACGCTACGGGAGTTACGAATTTACAGTGATGCCTTTCGGCCTCACGAACGCGCCTTCGAATCTTCAACTGACCATGAACATAGTTTTTCGAGACCTTCTAGACCGGTGTGTTATCGTCTACTTGGACGATATCCTCATTTTTAGCAAGACACGGGAGCAGCACCTCCGAGACCTGGATGCAGTGTTTAACAGGCTGCAGTAAAACCGACTCATCACCAAGGGCTCCAAGTGCGAGTTTTTTAAGCAGGAGTTGGAGTTTTTGGGGCACGTCATCTCGCGCGACGGCATTAAAATCGACCCGGCGAAAATCAAGACCATACAGGAGTGGAAGCCCCCGACGAACGTCACGGAACTCCAGAGTTTTCTCGGATTCGTGAATTACGTCCGGCGTTTTCTCCCGAATATGGCGGGGATAACCGGCCCACTGACCGACCTGCTGCACAAGGACAAAAATTTCGTGTGGGGGGAGGAGGCAGAAGCGGCTTTCCAGGAACTCAAGAATTTTCTCGTTTCCCCTCCTGTCCTGCGCATCGCCGACCCATCGAAGCCGTTCGAAGTTGTAACCGACGCCTCAGATTTTGCCATCGGAGCTGTGCTTCTCCAAGACTTCGGGAACGGATTACAGCCGATAGCCTACGAATCACGCAAGCTGCAGGCAGCCGAACACAACTATCCGATTCACGACAAGGAGATGCTCGCCATCATACACGCGTTTAAATTATGGCGATGCTACCTGGTAGGCGCCGACGTCACTGTTCGCACGGACCATAAGTCCCTGCAGTATCTGCGAGCCCAACCCAACCTCAACCCACGATAGATTAGGTGGCTGGATTACATGGAGAGCCACTTCACCTACCGCATCACGTACAAGAAAGGGGCGAATAACATCGCCGACGCCCTGACCCGACCGACAGTACAATCCGCTGCAGTACTCATCACCCATTTGAACCCGCTACTTACAGGACTATTCACCCACGGCTACACCACGGACCCATTCTTCACGACCGGGAATCATCAGCAGGCCACGACGCAGAAAGGGGATTATTGCCTAAAAGCCGGAACCGACCGGATTTGGGTTCCCATCCAGGAGGTTCACGATTCGAATTTCTCCGGACACTTCGGGGTTGATAAAACCCAGAAATAACTACACCGTCAATATTATTGGCCTGACTCCTCTAACGACGTGCACCGATATGTGTCCTCATGCAGGGTGTGCCACGCTATGAAATCGACACGTCAACGACCAGCTGGGCTGCTGCAACCCCTCGAGCCACCCGAACGACCGTGGCAGCAATTGACGATGGATTTCGTCACCGGGATGCCAGCTGGGCCGTCCAGCAACGACGCTTTTCTCGTCGTCGTCGATCGCTTCACGAAAATGGTGCACTTCACACCATGCCGCACGACAATCACAGCCGAAGAAACTGCGCGACTCTTCATCTCCACGGTTGTACGACTGCACGGCATCCCCTCGGCCATCATAAGCGACCGAGACCCGCGATTCACATCAAAGTTCTGGAAGGAGACGTGGGCGCAGTACGGCACGAAGCTACAGTGCTCATAGGCATATCACCCACAGACGGACGTGAGAAGAAACGAGAATGAATGAACTATGAAAGAGTTGGGTACAAGTACTAACCCTAATTGGGTTGTACCCCTTATGGGCTACCCCACTACAGCCTACACAAATCTATAAGCTATAATGTTCTGACACACCCCCATAGGCAAAGTGGGGGAGAACAAGGGGTCACAAGACCAGTCAAGCAAAGCAAAGCAAAGCAAGCTCAGGGTGGATCACAAAGTCACCACACATTTCGAGCACAAGTTCAAGGCCACAAGGCCAGTTCACATGCAGGAGGACATATATATATATAAGGCTAGACAAGTAAGAGCAGGTATATATATATATATAGATATGTAACAGTACAAGCAAGGTCAAGAGGTGAGCAAGTGAGGCAAGACAGGCACAAGACCCTGCTGAGTGCAGAAGCGCTGATGATCACAAGGCGCAAGGGCCTTGGTGAAGACATCAGCAGTGTTGGCCTCAGAGGCCACGTACGCAAGTCGCAACTGACCACGCAGATGTAACTCACGAGCAAGGAAGTAGCGGAGAGCAATGTGCTTTGTTATGTGCTCTAGTCTCTGCTCTCGACACAAGGCCAGCATGGCCTTGTTGTCTACGTACACAACTGGAGGAGAACGAGGCGGCTCTCCGAGGTCAGTCAGCAGGTAGGTGAGCCAGCGAAGCTCCTGTGCAGCCATGGCCCCTGCGTAGATCTCAGCCTCACAACTGGAGCCGAGAACAGAAGACGAGCGAGTAACCCGCAACGAAACAGAGTCGGAACCAAGGCTGAAGGTGTAACCCTGTGACGACCGCTGCGTAGCCTGGTCGTCAGCCCAAGAAGTGTCTGTGTGCCCAGTGAGGACCACTGGACTCCGCCCTCCAAGCACTAGCCCCATGCCCGACGTACTGCACAAGTAGCGCAACACCCTCTTCGCTGCAGCCATGTGCTCCGGTCTGTGTCTCCCAGGAGCAACATGGCGTGCGAGAATGCTAAGAGGGTATGCAAGGTCAGGTCGTGTGCAGGTCATCAGGTACATGTGGCAGCCAACAAGCTCTGGATACGGGCCACTCGACTCTACGGACTCATCCGAAGGCAGAGCTGAGAGCGAGTGGCGAGTAGGCAGAGGAGTGGCCTGAGGTGAGGAGCACGTGAAGCCGAAGCGCTGAAGGACCTGCTGCACCATGTGTGACTCAGTCAGGGTAATGGTGCGGCGTGCTCTGTCCCGGGTGATCTGCAAGCCAAGGTAGCTGCGCAGTTCATCCAGGTCTAAGCACGTGTGTCTCTTCTGCAGCTCAGACTTCACGTGGGCGAGTCCAGCAGTGTCAGCTGTGGCAAAGACCAAGTCGTCGACGTACACGAGGATGTAGAACAGCGGCAGAGAGGTGTCGGTGCGCAGAAACAGCGACAGGTCGGCAGTAGAAGGAGCAAACCCAAGAGCCGCAAGCGTAGTCCTCAGTGTGTCGTGCCACTCACGTGGTGCCTGGCGGAGACCGTAGACTGGCCGCCGAAGGCTCCACTGGGTGCCAGGAGGAAAAGACCCAGTGAAGCCAGGTGGGCGGCGCAGCCAGATCTCCTCGTGCAGGCTACCCTGCAAGAAAGCAGTGTTGAAGTCAAGAGAGTGGAGCTCGTAGTCATGGTGAGCAGCTACGTGCAGCAGTACTCGAAGAGTGGTTATCTTCGGGGTGGGAGAGAAGGTCTGAAAGTAGTCAACTCCCTGCCGCTGACTGAAGCCACAAGCCACGTAACGCGCCTTGAAGACAGGCGGAGAAACCGGCGGCCGCTTCACCCTGAAAATCCACATGCCACTGACGATGTTCGCCCCAGGCGGGGGAACCTCGTCAACGTAGGCGCCTGTGGACTTCCAGGAAGCCATCTCTGTGTCCATAGCTGCCTGCCACTGAGAGGAGTAGGGACCCTCTATCGCCTCCGCGTAAGAGCGCGGAGTCGGGATGTCAAGTGCATCCGGGTCTCCCTCAGGGGTAAGCACTATGGACACGAGATGAGGTGAAGCAGCAGCTGAACACTGGAACTCCTCCTGCCTGTCCTCAAGGAGGTCCGTGCCAAGGGCACACTCACCCACGACGGACGGAGGACAGACAGACTAAGACTCAGTGACAAGACTAGCAGCGTAGTCTAGGTGACAGCGAGCAGCAAAGTCGACGAGCTCAGCAACTAGGGCAGACGCAGCAGTGGACTCAAAGGAAGGGTCAGTGACAGCAGTAGCAAGGAGACGCGTGACAGTAGGACTGGCAGCACGAAGAGAGTCCGACTCCGGGTCGGGAAGAGCAGGAAGAGAGGACTCAGGTGGAGAAGGCAAAGGGGCACGCAGAGGAGCAGTGGACGGACGCAGAGACACCGGTGCGTGCCAAGGACAGGAGGAGGACGCGGACGCGAACCACGACCACTAGTGCGAACAGGACGGATAGGCGACGCAGGGCGAGACGCAGGCTCACGACGCTCAGCAAGACCTCCAGTAGGACCAGTGTAGGGAGAAGGAGCAGGCAAGGGGGAGGCCGGCTGTAACTGTAACTGGGACTGGACAGGCTTTGGACCCTCTAAGGGAGGAGGAGGACCAGTAGAAGGCGGAAGACCAAGAACCTGCTGAAGGAGCGGAACAAAGTACGGTCGCGGCCGCGTGGCGACTCCAGACACAGCAGGGACAGCACCAGTACCCCCAGCAAGAGCACCAGCGTCAGCAGCACCTCCAGCTCCAGCACCCCCAGCAGCTCCAGTAGCTCGCGGACCTCCAGCAGCACCAGTAGCACCCCCAGCAGGACCGCCAGCAGTAGCCTCAGCGCCAACACCCTCAGTAGCTCCAGCTCCAGTCGTACCCGCAGGCCCAGCAGCTCCAGAACTCCAAGTACGAGCACCTCCGGGACCCGCGACAGCAGCACCCTCAGTAGCCGAAGAACCTCCAGCTCCAGCAGCACGCCTCCTGCGCCGTGCAAACCACTCGCATAGCTCCTGTGGAGAGAGTGGCTCCCGCCGAGACGAAGCATCCGGAGAACCTCCAGGCACAGTACCGCCAGATGCGACACGAGCAGGCCTAGCTCCCGCAGGCTCCGCACCCGCCGGCTCAGCACCCCCAGGCGTAGCACCACCAGGGTCAGCACCCCCATGTCAGATTTATATGACATAGTTGCTGTAGGCTATAGTGGGGTAGCACGTATGGGGTACAGGGTTTCTAGGGTTGTATTTGTACCCGATCTTTCCTTAGTCATTTCATTCCTGTTTACCTGTTTCACATGGTATAGAGCGGGTCCTTCCTAAGGACCGTTTTTTTTTAGGGCCCACTGAAGCGCGCCCCGAGGCGCGCATTTTTTTTTTAGCGACCCCTCGGGTCGCCATTTCCCTCGCGGCCCCGCTGCCCCTCCTGATCGCGGCCCCGCCGCCTGCTTGACGCGGCCCCGCCGCCTCCACTGACGCGGCCCCCGCCGCCGGCTCTGACGCGGCCCTGCCGCCCGCTACGTCGCGGCCCCGCCGCCTGCTTGACGCGGCCCCGCCGCCTGCTTGACGCGGCCCCGCCGCCTCCACTGACGCGGCCCCGCCGCCGGCTCTGACGCGGCCCTGCCGGCCCGCCGCTGCACCTGACGGCCCCGCCGCTGCACCTGCCGGCCCGCCGCTGCACCCTACGGCCCGCCCCTGCACCCTACGGCCCGCCGCCTCACCTGACGGCCCCGCCGCTGCGCCTGCCGGCCCGCCGCTGCACCCTACGGCCCGCCGCTGCACCCAGCGGCCCGCCGCTTCACCTGACGGCCCAGCCGCTGCACCTACGGCCCGCCGCTGCACCCAGCGGCCCGCCGCTTCACCTGACGGCCCCGCCGCTGCACCTACCGGCCCGCCGCTGCACCCTACGGCCCCGCCGCTGCACCCTACGGCCCCGCCGCTGCACCTACCGGCCCGCCGCTGCACCCTACGGCCCCGCCGCTGCATCTGCCGGCCCGCCGCTGCACCGGTCGACCCGCCGCTGCACCTGACGGCCCCGCCCCTGCATCTCCCGGCCGAGCCGCCCCAGCAGCAGAGCCGCCCCAGCAGCCGAGCCGCCCCAGCCGCCGAGCCGCCCCAGCAGCCGAGCCGCCCCAGCAGCCGAGCCGCCCCAGCAGCCGAGCCGCCCCAGCTGCAGTGCCGCCCGAGCCGCCCGAGCCGCTGAGTCGCCCGATCCGCCCAGCAGTCGAGCCGCCCGAGCCGCCCGAGCCGCCCGAGCCGCCCGGGCCGCCCGAGCCGCCTGAGCCCTCCCTGCACTGCCCTGTCTGGTGAGCACTGAGCTTTACTCTGCGCACTGCCCTCTCTCTACTGCTGTCATGGCTACCCCCAGTGTCCTCGCCTTTGACGCTGAGGGCAGAGCCATTGACTTTGACGTGTGGGTAGACGACCTACTGCTTTTCCTACAGTGCGACAGAGCTGACGGACTCTCTCTCTTTGATCTCACTTCTGGTGCCTCTCCCGCCCCTGCTGCTACTGAGGATGCCACTGTTCGCTCACAATGGGCCACACGCGATGCTGCTGCACGTCTTGCTGTGCGTCGCCACCTCCCTCCCGCTGAGCGTGCGCACTTTGGGTCGTACAAGAGTGCTAAGACCTTGTACGACGCCGTTATCGCACGCTACTCCACCCCTGCCACTGCTGCACTGAGCCGCCTCATGCTACCGTACCTCTTTCCCGACCTTGCTGCTTTTGCCACAGTCGCCGACCTCATTTCCCACCTGCGCACTAGTGACGCTCGTTTCCGCGCTGCACTTCCTGCTGAGTTCTGCGCCAAGAACCCCCCCCCCCAGTACTTCACTCTCTACTACATTGTCACCCGCCTCCCTGACTCCCTTTGCGGAGTCAGGGACGACCTACTCGCAGTCTGCCCCACCACTCTCACTGTCGAGATCCTCGAGAAGTCCCTCCTCGCAGCCGAGAAGAGCATTCTCGCTGTAGGGGCTTCTCGTGGTGACCCGCGCACCCCCATCTTTGAGGGGTGTTCCCCCTCCCCCCTCCTGCCCTCTGTCGCCTCTGCTGCTACGGCCGACCTTGTTGGTTTTGAGTCGGTCGGAGCGGCGTCTGCCCCCAGCGGGAGACGTCGCTCTGGCAAGAACAAGGGGGGCAGGGGCGGTGGTGGAGGCGGCGGGGGCGGTGGAGGCGGAGGTAGAGGCAGCGGCGGAGGTGAGGGTGGTAGCGGGAGTAGTGGCGGGAGTGGAGGTGTCGGCGAAGGCAGTGGAGGCGGGGGCGGCAGCGGCGGTGGTAGTGGGGGTGGAGGCGGAGGCGGCGGTGGCGGCGGCGACGGTGGGAGTGGCGGTGGCGGTGGAGGTGGTGGCGGCGGCGGCGGAGGAGGCGGCGGAGGTCGTGGTGCGCCAAGGAGGAGTGGCTCCGGTGGTGGTCAGCGCCAGCAGCAGCAACGTGGTCAGGAGACCCTCTCCCCGCAGCAGCTCCATGAGTGGTACTCTGCGCGTCAGCGGGTTGGGGGTACTGGTCCGTGCACTTACGTCCTGCGCACTGGCGACCGTGCGGGTGAGCAATGTGGTGGTCCACACTCCGCCCAGCGTTGCTTCGGCCGCCTGACTGACGCTTGGCGCCGCCAGTTTCCTGACGCCTCTGAGATCCCTCGCTGGGACCAGCTGTCTAGGGCTGGAGTAGCTATCTTTGATCTTGACTTTGATGCTATTCTTGCTGCTATGTATGCTGTGACTATTAGTGAGGAGGGTGACTGTTACCGGTGTTTCCCGCCCGACCCGGGCATTGGTACTGCGGCTCTAGGTGCTGTTGAGGCTGCTGCTCCAGGTGCTGGTGAGGCTGTTGCTCTAGGTGTCAGTGAGTCTGAGTCCTCTGGTGCTGGTGAGTCTGCTCTCTTAGGTACAGTGTCGACTTCACCCTCTCTCACTTTCTTTCTTGACTCCGGGGCGTCTCGCTCCTTCTTTCGAGACCGCACCACACTCACGCCGCTTAGCCGGCCAGTGGCGGTCTCCTTGGCAGACCCTTCTGGGGGTCCTGTTCTGGCTCGCTACTCCACTGTCCTGCCGTGCCCTGCGGTCCCGTCTGGCGCCCTGTCCGGTCTCTACCTCCCCTCGTTCTCTACGAACTTGGTGGCGGGTGCTGACCTACAGGATGCAGGGGTTGACCAGTTTACCCCTGCACGCCGACGAGTCACCCACTGCACGGACGCGGACACGGGTCGACACCTGACCACATTCACACGTGGTCCAGGGTCGAGCCTGTACACACTCACTTTTCCGTCTCCTTCTCCTGCGTCTGGTCAGGTAGCTGCGTCGGGTCAGGTGTTTGCTGCAGCGTCCAGGTCTGGTCCTGAGTCTGCCCCCTGCTCGTGTCGCCTCCTGTCCCACGAGACCCTCCTGTGGCACCACAGGATGGGTCACCCCTCCCTGCCTCGTCTCCGGGGCATGGCCTCTCGCCTTCTTGTCTCTGGCCTTCCCCGGTCCCTCCCCCCCCTTCCTCCGGGACCTTGCCCTCCCTGTGTCCCCTGTGTCGAGGGTCGCCTGCGGGCTACCCCTCACTCCTCCCCGTTCCCTCCGACGGAGGCCCCGATGCAGACGCTTCACATGGACGTGTGGGGCCCAGCCCGCGTCCGTGGACAGGGTCACGAGCGCTACTTCCTGCTGGTGGTTGACGACTACTCGCGTTACACCACAGTCTTCCCCTTGCGCAGCAAGAGTGAGGTCAATGAGGTGTTGATCGACTGGATCCGCGCAGCTCGTCTCCAGCTCAGGCGGAGCTTCGGCTCGGACTTTCCTGTTCTGCGTCTGCATTCGTACAGAGGCGGAGAGTTCTCCTCCGGCCTTCTGCGAGCCTACTGTCGGGCACGAGGCATCCGCCAGACCTTCACGCTTCCGGACTCTCCACAGCAGAATGGGATTGCTGAGCGCCGCATCGGCATTGTCATGGACGTCGCCCGTACGTCCATGGTGCATGCGGCTGCCCCCCATTTTCTGTGGCCGTTTGCGGTTCGGTACGCCGCGCATCAGATCAACCTTCAGCCCAGAGTCTCCCGACCGGAGACCTCCCCAGCTTTGCTGTGGACGGGGAAGGTTGGCGATGCGTCGGCGTTCCGTGTCTGGGGATCTCGGGCGTTTGTCCGCGACTTGTCTGCGGACAAGCTGTCCCCTCGTGCTGCTCCCTGTGTCTTCCTTGGCTTCCCCACCGACGCTCCCGGGTGGCAGTTTTACCACCCCTCCTCTCGTCGTGTTCTGTCCTCCCAGGACGTCACGTTCGACGAGTCAGTCCCCTTCTACCGTCTCTTCCCCTACCGCACTCCTTCCCTCCCCCCTCCGTCGGACTTCCTTGTGCCAGTTCCCCCCCCCGTAGACCCCCTCCCCCCTCAGGTTCCTGCCCCCTCAGGTGTGTCCCAGGTAGACGCAGTTGACCCGGTCGAGGTTACTGGTGACTCTGGTGCTGCTGCGGGTGCAGAGCCTGGGGGTGCTGACTCTGGGGGTACTGTGCGCGGGGGTGCCGAGCCTGGAGGTGCTACTACTGGGGGTGCTGAGCCTGGGGGTGCTGGGCCTGGGAGTGCTACTGCGGAGGGTGCTGAGCCTGGGGGTGCTGAGCCGGGGGGTACGGTGCCTTGAGCTGCTGAGCTAGGGGGTGCTTGGTCTGGGGGTGCTGGGTCGGGAGCTGCTGAGCCTAGGGGTACTGAGTCTGGAGCTGCTGAGCCTGGGGGTCCTACGTCTGGAGCTGTTGAGCCTGGGGTTTCTCCTGCTGCTGCGTCTCGCCGGGAGCCCCTCTCTCCACAGGAGCTGCGCGAGTGGTTTGCTCGCCGCTGGAGGCGTGCTGCTGGAGCTGGAGCTTCTTCGACCGTCGAGGGTGCTGGTGCTGCCGGTCCCGGAGCTGCTGGGTCTGCGGGTACTCCTGGAGCAGGAGCTCCTGAGGGTGTTGGTGCTGAGACTACTGCTGTCTGTCCCGGCGGTGGTTCTGCTACTGGTGCTGCTGAAGGTCCTGCTGCTGGAGGTGTTGGTGGCGCTGGTGCTGTCGCTGAGGGTGCTGGTACTGTCCCTGCTGAGTCTGAAGCTGCCGCGCGACCTAGACCGTACTTGGTTCCGCTCCTGCAGCAGGTTCTTGGTCTTTCTCCTCCGGTAGAGTGTTCACAGCCTGTCCAGTCACAGTCAATGTTGGAGCCTTCCTCTCCACTGCCTGCTCCCTCTCCTTACACTTGTCCTACTAGAGGTCTTGCTGAGCGTCGTGAGCCTGCGTCTCGTCCTGCGTCGCCTGTTCGTGCTGCTCGCACTAGTGGTCGCGATTCGCGTCAGCGTCCTCCTCCTGTCCCTGGCACGCACTGGATGTCTCTGCATCCGTCCACTGCTCCTCTGCGTGCCCCTTTGCCTTCTCCTCCTGAGTCCTCTCTTCCTGCCCTTGCCGACCTAGAGTCGGACTCTCTTCGTGCTGCCAGTCCTACTGTCTCGCGTCTGCTTGCTACTGTTGTCACTGACCCCTCTTTTGAGTCCACTGCTGCGTCTGCTCTTGTCGCTGAGCTCGTCGACTTTGCTGCTCGTTGTCGTCTAGACTACGCTGCTAGTCTTGTTGCTGAGTCTGCGTCTGTCTGTCCTCCGTCCGTCGGGGGTGAGTGTGCTCTTGGCACGGACGTCCTAGAGGACAGGCAGGAGGAGTTACAGTGTCTGGCTGCTGCTTCACCTCATCTTGCGTCTGTACTGCTTGCTCCTGAGGGAGACCCGGATGCACTAGACATCCCGACTCCGCGCTCTTACGCGGAGGCGATTGAGGGTCCCTACTCCTCTCAGTGGCAGGCAGCTATGGATGCAGAGATGGCTTCCTGGAAGTCCACAGGCACCTACGTTGACGCAGTTCCCCCTCCCGGGGCGAACATCGTCAGTGGCATGTGGATCTTCAGGGTGAAGCGGCCGCCGGGCTCTCCACCTGTCTTCAAGGCGCGGTACATTGCTCGTGGCTTCAGTCAGCGGCAGGGAGTTGACTACTTTCAGACCTTCTCTCCCACCCCTAAGATGACCACTCTTCGGGTGCTGCTGCACATAGCCGCTCAACGCGACTACGAGCTTCACTCTCTCGACTTCAGCACTGCGTTCCTGCAGGGCAGCCTGCACGAAGAGATCTGGCTGCGCCGTCCACCTGGCTTCACTGGGACTTTCCCTCCTGGCACCCAGTGGAGCCTCCGACGGCCAGTCTACGGTCTCCGCCAGGCACCGCGTGAGTGGCACGACACACTGAGGACTACGCTTGCGGCTCTTGGGTTCGCTCCTTCTACTGCTGACCCGTCGCTGTTTCTGCGCACCGACACTTCTCTGCCGCCGTTCTACATCCTCGTGTACGTCGACGACTTGGTCTTTGCCACAGCGGACACTGCTGGACTCGCCTACGTGAAGTCCGAGCTGCTGAAGAGACACACGTGCACAGACCTGGGTGAACTGCGCAGCTACCTTGGCTTGCAGATCACTCGGGACAGAGCACGCCGCACCATTACCTTGAATCAGTCACACATGGTGCAGCAGGTCCTTCAGCGCTTCGGCTTCACGTACTCCTCGCCTCAGGCCACTCCTCTGTCTACTCGCCACTCGCTCTCAGCTCTGTCTTCGGATGAGTCCGTAGAGTCGAGTGGCCCGTACCCAGAGCTTGTTGGCTGCCTCATGTACCTGATGACCTGCACACGACCTGACCTTGCATACCCTCTGAGCATTCTTGCACGCCATGTTGTGGGAGACACCGACCAGAGCACATGGCTGCAGCGAAGAGGGTGTTGCGCTACCTGTGCAGTACGTCGGGCATGGGGCTAGTGCTTGGAGGGCGGAGTCCAGTGGTCCTTACAGGGCACGCAGACGCTTCTTGGGCTGACGACCAGGCTACGCAGCGGTCGTCACGGGGTTACACTTTCAGTCTTGGTTCCGGCTCTGTCTCGTGGCGGGCTACTCGCTCGTCTTCAGTTCTCAGCTCCAGTTGTGAGGCTGAGATCTACGCTGGGGACATGGCTGCACAGGAGCTTCGCTGGCTCACCTACCTGCTGACTGACCTTGGAGAGCCGCCTCGTTCTCCTCCAGTGCTGTACGTAGACAACAAGGCCATGCTGGCCTTGTGTCGAAAGCAACGTCTGGAGCACAGATCGAAGCACATTGCTCTCCGCTACTTCCTTGCTCGTGAGCTGCAGCAGCGTGGACAGTTGCGGCTTGCGTACGTGGCCTCTGAGGCCAACACTGCTGATGTGTTCACCAAGGCACTCGCGCCTTGTGACCATCAGCGCCTCTGCACCCAGCTGGGTCTTGTGCCTGTCTTGCCTCACTTGCTCTCCTCTTGACTTTACTTGTACTGTGACATATATATACCTGCTCTTGCTTGTCTAGTTTTATATATATATGTCTGTACTCCTGCATGTGAACTGGCCTCTGGCCCTGCTCTTGTGCTCGGACTGTGTGGTGACGTTGTGATCCACCCTGAGCTTGCTCTGCTTTGCTTTACTTGACTGGTCTTGTGACCCCTTGTTCTCCCCCACTTTGCCTATGGGGGTGTGTCAGATTTATATGACATAGTTGCTGTAGGCTATAGTGGGGTAGCACGTATGGGGTACAGGGTTTCTAGGGTTGTATTTGTACCCAATCTTTCCTTAGTCATTTCATTCCTGTTTACCTGTTTCACACCCCAGACTCCGCACCCCCAGATACAGCACCCCTAGGCGCAGCACCCCCAAGCTCAGCACCCCCAGGCTCAACACCCCCAGGAGCAGTACCCAAAGGCTCAGCACCCCCAGAGTCAGCACCCCCAGGCTTAGCACCCTCAGCAGCACCATAGTCACCAACAACCTTGACAGGCTCGACTGCGTCTACCTGGGACACACCTGAAGGGGCAGGACCCTGAGGGGGGAGAGGCTCTACCGCGGGGGACCTGGCATAAGGAAGAGCGGTGGCGGGGGAAGGGACGGAGTGCGGTAGGGGAAGAGGCGGTAGTAGGGGACCGACTCGTCAAACGTGACGTCCTGGGAGGACAGAACACGGCGAGAGGTGGGGTGGTAGAACTGCCACCCTGGCGCATCAGGGGGGAAACCCAGGGAGACGCACAGAGCACCACGAGGAGACAGCTTGTCCGAAGACAAGTCGCGGACAAACGCCCGAGATCCCCAGACCCGGAACGCAGACACATCGCCAACCTTCCCGTCCATAGCAAGGCTGGGGAGGTCTCCGGCATGGAGACCCTGGGCTGAAGGTTGATCTGATGCGCCACGTACCAAACCGTAAACGGCCACAGAAAATGGGGGGCAGCCGCATGCATCATGGACGTACGAGCGACGTCCATGACCATGCCAATGCGGCGCTCAGCAATCCCATTTTGCCGTGGAGAGTCCGGAAGCGTGAAGGTCTGGCGGATGCCTCGTGCACGACAGTAGGCTCGCAGGAGGCCAGAGGAGAACTCTCCGCCTCTGTCAGAGTGCAGACGCAGAATATGAAAGTCCGAGTCGAAGCTCTGCCTGAGCTCGAGACGAGCTGCGCAGATCCAGTCGATCAGCACCTCAGTGACATCACCCTTGCTGCGCAAGGGGAAGACTGTGGTGTAACGCGAGTAGTCGTCAACCACCAGCAGGAAGTAACGCTCGTGACCCTGTCCACGGACGCGGGCTGGGCCCCACATGTCTATGTGAAGCGTCTGCAGCGGGGCCTCTGTCGGGGGAAACTAGGAGGAGTGAGGGGCAGCACGCTGCCGCCCCTGGACGCAGGGGACGCAGGCAAGGGCAGGTCCCGGGGGAAGGGGAGGGAGGGACCGGGGAAGACCAGAGACAAGGAGACGGGCCGCCATGCCTCGGAGACGAGGCAGGGCGGGGTGACCAAGGCGGTGGTGCCACAGGAGAGTCTCGTGAGACTGGAGACTACACGAACGGGGTGTTAGAGACTAAGGACGGAGTCTATGAAGATTAGGTGCCCAAATTTCTCAAAATCGTTGGTCTCAATTTCTGGACAGAAACGTCGACTTCACAAGAAACGTTGTCGACGAGAGGTGCAACTCAAATATGTTGTAGCCCTGGACCATGGCTACATTTCCCAATTTGAATCGTATCAAAATATGAAGCATATCTCGAGTTATGCTTTTCGGCGCACTAGGGGGTATGCTGCCACAGAAATTTAACTCAATCACAATTAACTCAGAAGTCCCACAAAAGAACATTAGAGTAGCACTAAACCAGGTAGGAGGGGAAGAGGACGATGAGAGGGAAGGTCCCAAGAGAGTCCCCAACCAAGGAAACCCCATGCCACACAATTCCCTTCCCCATAGGCAATAAACCTTGACCTTTGTCACTTTCCAACCCATGCCATCCACCTCACCTCAACTTGGCCACACTTACCAACATGGTTTGGCTTCACCCAACCTCTTGGCAGCATCTACAGTGATGGGTTCGAATTTCCACAACCCCCACAAGTCTGTACCCCATATTGAGTCAATGCCACAACTTCCCAAAGTAGCTGCAACCAAAATATATAAGCATACGAACTCAAATGTTCGTAACTTTCTTGGTTGTGCTCCGATCGCGACGATTCTTGGTTCGTCGGAAAGCTCTTGAGTAGAGGAAACACTTCAGATATCTGCTCAAGCCAAATAACACACACACACACACACACACACACACACACACACACACACACACACACACACACACACACACACACACACACACACACACACACACACACACACACACACACACACACACACACACACACACACACACACACACACACACACACCACACACACACACACACACACACACACACACACACACAACACACACACACACACACACACACACACACACACACACACACACACACACACACACACACACACACACACACACACACACACACACACACACACACACACACACACACACACACACACACACACACACACACACACACACACACACACACACACACACACACACACACACACACACACACACACACACACACACACACACACACACACACACACACACACACACACACACACACACACACACACACACACACACACACACACACACACACACACACACACACACACACACACACACACACCACACACACACACACACACACACACACACACACACACACACACACACACCACACACACACACACACACACACACACACACACACACACACACACACACACACACACACACACACACACACACACACACACACACACACACACACACACACACACACACACACACACACACACACACACACACACACACACACACACACACACACACACACACACACACACACACACACACACACACACACACACACACACACACACACACACACACACACACACACACACACACACACACACACACCACACACACACACACACACACACACACACACACACACACACACACACACACACACACACACACACACACACACACACACACACACACACACACACACACACACACACACACACACACACACACACACACACACACACACACACACACACACACACACACACACACACACACACACACACACACACACACACACACACACACACACACACACACACACACACACACACACACACACACACACACACACACACACACACACACACACACACACACACACACACACACACACACACACACACACACACACACACACACACACACACACACACACACACACACACACACACACACACACACACACACACACACACACACACACACACACACACACACACACACACACACACACACACACACACACACACACACACACACACACACACACACACACACACACACACACACACACACACACACACACACACACACACACACACACACACACACACACACACACACACACACACACACACACACACACACACACACACACACACACACACACACACACACACACACACACACACACACACACACACACACACACACACACACACACACACACACACACACACACACACACACACACACACACACACACACACACACACACACACACACACACACACACACACACACACACACACACACACACACACACACACACACACACACACACACACACACACACACACACACACACACACACACACACACACACACACACACACACACACACACACACACACACACACACACACACACACACACACACACACACACACACACACACACACACACACACACACACACACACACACACACACACACACACACACACACACACACACACACACACACACACACACACACACACACACACACACACACACACACACACACAGAAAATCCAAACCACACAAGACACAAATTTCTTGCACACGCTCACACCACGCATGCAACGCACAAACACATGATGGGAGGCAGACAGACGTGAATGCATATGGTTGCATCACACAACACAGGGGGCAGACTCAGGACCAGACCTGGACGCTGCAGCAAACACCTGGCCCGACGCAGCTACCCGACCAGACGCAGTGACAGGAGGAGACGCAGTGGTCAGTGTGTACAGGCTCGACCCCGGCTGACGTGTAAACGTGGCCAAGTGTCGGCCCGTACGAGCCTCAGTGCAGTGAGTCACCCGCTGGCTTACAGGATTGAACTGGTGCACTCCCCCATCCTGTAGGTCAGCACCACTCACCAAGTTTGTAGAGAACGAGGGGAGGTAAAGACCAGACAGGGTGCCAGAGGGAGCCGCCGGACACGGGAGGACAGTGGAGAAGTGGGGTAGCACATATGGGGTACAGTTTGCTAGGGTTGTATTTGTACCCAACTCTGACTTAGTCAATTCATTCCTGTTCAGTTAGTTTCACATGGTATAGAGCGGGTCCCTCCTAAGGACCGTTCTTTGGGCCCACCCACGATTTTTTTTCCTGCCCGGAGCGCGCCCTATTCTCCCCGAGGCGCGCTCCCCCTAGTGCGCGTCGAGCTGCCCTTGTGGCGCCCCGAGAGTCGCGCGCGCGACTCATTTTTTTTTCGCGCGCGCGGTTCAGGCCCCACTTCGCGCGGCCCTTACAGCCGCGCCGCGCCGCCCTCAAGACGGCCGCGCGGCCTCTTCGTCGCTGCAGCAGGCCCCCCCCCCCCCCCCCGCTGCACCTCTGTCGGCCCCGCAGCCGCCTTACCTGACGGCCGCCGCCTCACCTGACGGCCCGCCGCCTCGACTTCTGGCCCGCCACCTCACCAGACGGCCCCCCCCGCCTCACCTGACGGCCCACCGTCTCACCTGCTGGCCCGCCACCTTACCTGACGGCCCCGCCGCCTCACCTGACGGCCCGCCGCCACCTTACCTGACGGCCCCGCCGCCTCACCTGACGGCCCGCCGCCTCACCTACTGGCCCGCCACCTGACCTGACGGCCCCGCCGCCTCACCTGACGGCCCGCCGCCTAACCTGCTGGCCCGCCACCTCACCTGACGGCCCGCCGCCTCACCCGCTGGCCCGCCACCTGACCTGACGGCCCCGCCGCCTCACCTGCTGGCCCGCCACCTGACCTGACGGCCCCGCCGCCTCACCTGACGGCTCGCCACCTCGCCTGCTGGCCCGCCACCTGACGGCTCCGCCGTCCCCTGTCCCGGCCCCGCCGCTGCACCCTGACGGCCCCGCCGTCCCCTGTCCCGGCCCCGCAGCTGCACCCTGACGGCCCTGCCGAGCCGCCCAGCAGCAGCCGAGCCGCCCAGCCGCAGCCGAGCCGCCCAGCGGCAGCCGAGCCGCCCAGCAGCAGCCGAGCCGCCCGGTACCCGAGACGCCCGAGCCGCCCGAGCCGCCCGAGCCGCCCGAGCAGCCCGAGCCGCCTGCTGCTGACCTACCCGACTCTCCCATCCTGGTGAGACTTTCAGCTGCTGCCATGGCCACCCCCAATGTTCTCACTTTTGACGCTGAGGGGAGGGCCATTGACTTTGCCGTCTGGATCGAGGACCTGCAGCTGTACTTACTGTGTGATGCGGTAGATGAGGTCTCTCTCTTTGACTTTGTCTCTGGCGCTGTCCCTGCCCCGCCTGCTGATGCTGACTCTGCCGTTCGCTCCAAGTGGGCGACCCGCGATGCTGCTGCACGTCTTGCTGTGCGTCGCCACCTCCCTTCCTCTGAGCGTGCCCACTTTAGTCAGTGCAAGACCGCTCAGGCCTTGTACGACGCTGTAGTTGCGCGCTACTCCTCCCCTTCCTCCGCTACCCTTAGCCGCCTCATGCTACCGTTTCTCTTCCCTGACCTCGCTTCCTTTCCCACTGTCGCTGACCTCGTTACCCACCTCCGCGCTAGTGACCCCCGCTACCGCGCTGCCCTTCCTGCTGAGTTCCGCGCTGCGAACCCTCCTCCCATGTACATCACTCTCTACTTTCTCGTCACCCGTCTTCCTGAGTCCCTTCGTGTCGTTAGGGACCAGTTTCTCTCTGTCTGTCCCACCACTCTCACTGTCGACCTCCTTGAGGAGTCCCTGCTAGCGGCTGAGAAGAGTATTGTCGCTGTAGGGGCCTCTCGGGGTGACCCTCGCACCCCCATCTTTGAGGGGTGTGGTCCCTCCCCCTTGCTGCCCTCTGTCGCCTCTGCCGCTGCGGCCGACCTCGTTGGTTTTGAGTCGGTCGGCGCGGCGTCTGCCCCCAGTGGCAGACGCCGCACTGGCAAGGGCAAGGGGGGCAAGGGAGCGGGTGGAGCCAGAGGGGGCGGTGGAGGAGGCGGTGGGGGTGGAGGGGGGAGTGGGGGTGGCGGGGGGGGTGGTGGCGGGAGTGGAGGTAGTAGTGGCGGCGGTGGAGGCGGAGGTGGCGGCGGAGGTGGTAGCGGAGGAGGCGGTGGGAGCGGTGGGAGCGACGGTCCTGGTGGGGGAGGTGGCGGTGGCGACGGGGGTGGCGGTGGAGGCGGGGGTGGCGGTGGAGGAGGGGGTCGGAGTGGCTCGTCCCAGCGGAGCAGCTCTGGGGGTGGTCAGCGCCAGCAGCAGCAGCAGCAGCAGCCACAGCAGCAGCCGCAGCAGCAGCAGCGCTCTCGCACCGTCCCCGGCCCTCAGCAGCTCCGTGAGTGGTACTTGCAGCGTCAGCGCGGTGGTGCGCTTGGTCCCTGCCCCTACGTTCTTCGCACTGGTGACCGTGCAGGGGAGAGGTGTGGAGGCGCCCACACAGCCCGTCGCTGCTTTGGCCGCCTGACCGACGCCTGGCGTCAGCAGTTTCCGGAGGCCGCTGAGATCCCCCGCTGGGGAGAGCTGTCTAGGGCTGGTGTAGCTATTTATGATCTTGATTTTGATGCTATTCTCTCTGCTATGTATGCTGTGACTGGTAGTGATGAGGATGACTGTTACCGGTGTTTCCCGCCCGACCCGGGCATTGGTACTGCCGCGTCAGGTACTAGTGAGGCTGCTGCTCTAGGTGCCAGTGCGTCTATGCTTTCAGGTACTGGTGAGTCCGCCCTCTCAGGTACTGTGTCGGCTTCGGCCTCTCACACCTTCACCCTTGACTCTGGAGCGTCTCGCTCCTTCTTTAGGGACCGCACCACTCTCACGCCGCTGAGTCGGCCTGTTGCGGTGTCCCTGGCGGACCCCTCTGGGGGGCCTGTCCTGTCTCGCTTCTCCACTGTCCTCCCGTGTCCGGCGGCCCCCTCTGGCACCCTGACTGGTCTCTACCTCCCCTCGTTCTCGACGAACTTGGTGAGTGGTGCTGACCTCCAGGATGCAGGTGTCCACCAGTTCACCCCTGCTCGTCAGCGGGTGACCCACTGTACGGAGGCGGATACAGGTCGCCACCTGGCTACGTTTACGCGTCGGCCGGGGTCGAGCCTGTACACACTGACCACTGCTTCTCCTCCAGGTACTGCGTCTGGTAGGGCCCCTTCGTCTGGTCAGGTGTTTGCTGCAGCGTCCAGGTCTGGTCTTGAGTCTGCCCCTTGTTCGTGTCGTCGTCTGTCTCACGAGACCCTCCTCTGGCACCACCGCCTTGGCCACCCCTCTCTGCTTCGGCTCAGAGGCATGGCCTCGCGGGTCCTTGTGTCTGGTCTTCCCCGGTCCCTCCCTCCCCTTCCTCCGGGCCCTGGCCCTGCCTGTGTCCCCTGTGTCGAGGGGCGCCAGCGGGCTGCCCCTCACTCCTCCCAGTTTCCTCCGACAGAGGCCCCGTTGCAGACGCTTCACATGGACGTGTGGGGCCCAGCCCGCGTCCGTGGACAGGGTCAGGAGCGCTACTTCCTACTAGTGGTTGACGACTACTCGCGTTACACCACAGTCTTCCCCTTGCGCAGCAAGGGTGAGGTCACTCAGGTGTTGATCGACTGGATCCGCGCAGCTCGTCTTCAGCTTCGGAGAAGCTTTGGCTCTGACTTCCCTGTCTTGCGTCTGCACTCGGACAGAGGCGGAGAGTTCTCCTCGGCCCTCCTGAGTGCCTACTGTCGTGTGCGAGGCATCCGTCAGACCTTCACGCTTCCGGACTCACCACAGCAGAATGGGATCGCTGAGCGCCGCATTGGCATGGTCATGGACGTCGCTCGTACGTCCATGATGCATGCGGCTGCTCCCCATTTTCTGTGGCCGTTTGCGGTCAGGTACGCTGCGCACCAGATCAACCTCCACCCCATGGTCTCTCGACCGGAGACCTCCCCAGCTCTGTTGTGGACGGGGAAGGTTGGCGATGCGTCGGCGTTCCGGGTCTGGGGATCTCGGGCGTTTGTTCGCGACCTGTCTGCGGACAAGCTGTCCCCTCGTGCTTCTCCCTGCGTCTTCCTCGGGTTCCCCCCCGACGCCCCTGGGTGGCAGTTTTACCACCCCACCTCTCGACGTGTTCTGTCCTCCCAGGACGTCACGTTCGACGAGTCGGTACCCTACTACCGCCTCTTCCCCTACCGCACTCCGTCCCTCCCCCCACCCCCGCTCTTCTTGGTACCAGGTCCCCCCCCAGTAGTCCCCCTCCCCCCTCAGGGTCCTGCCCCTTCAGGTGTGTCTCAGGTAGACGCGGTCGAGCCTGTCGAGGTCACTGGTGACTCCGGTGCTGCTGCGGGAGCTGAGCCTGGGGGTGCGGAGTCTAGGGGTGCTGAGCCTGGGGGTGCTGAGCCTGGGGGTGCGGAGTCTGGGGGTGCTGGGCCTGGGGGTGCTGAGCCTGGGGGTGCTGAGCCTGGGGGTGCTGTGCCTGGGGGTGCTGTGTCTGGGGGTACTGAGCCTGGGGGTGCTGAGCCTGGAGGTGCCGAGCCTGGAGGTGCTGTGCCTGGGGGTGCTTCGTCTCGCCGGGAGCCGCTCTCTCCACAGGAGCTGCGTGAGTGGTTTGCCCGGCGCTGGAGGCGTGCCGCTGGTGCTGGTGGTTCTTCGGCTGCGGAGGGCGCTGCTGCCACGCGACCTGGCGGTGCTCGTCCTGTGGGTGCTGGAGCTGCTGGGTCTGAGGGTTCTCCTGGAGCTGGTCCTGCTGAGGACGTTGGCGCTGAGCCTGCGGTTGGTGGTCCGACTGACGGTGCTCCTGGTGCTGCTGCTGGAGGTTCTGGAGCTTCTGGTGGTTCTGCTGGAGGTGCTGCTGGAGTGGGTGCTCCTGCCGGGGGTGCTGGTGCTGTTCCTGCTGTTTCTGGCGTCGCCGCGCGGCCCCGACCGTACTTCGTTCCGCTCCTGCAGCAGGTTCTTGGTCTTACACCTCCTCCTCCTCCCTTAGAGGGTCCGCAGCCTGTCCGGTCACAGCCACAGCTACAGCCTGCCTCCCCTTTGCCTGCTCCTTCTCCCTACGCTGGTCCGACTGGAGGTCTTACTGAGCGTCGTGAGCCTGCGTCTCGTCCTGCGTCGCCCGTTCGTACTGAGCGCGCTAGTGGTCGCGGGTCGCGTCAGCGTCCTCCTCCTGTCCCTGGCACGCACCGGATGTCACTGCGTCCGTCCACTGCTCCTCTGCGTGCCCCTTTGCCTTCTCCTCCTGCTTCCTCTCTTCCTGCTCTTGCCGACCCGGAGTCGGACTCTCTTCGTGCTGCCAGTCCTACTGTCACGCGTCTCCTTGCTACTGCTGTCACTGACCCTTCCTTCGAGTCGTCTGCTGCGTCTGCCCTTGTCACTGAGCTTGTCGACTTTGCTGCGCGCTGTCGTCTAGACTACGCTGCTCGTCTTGTCGCTGAGTCTGAGTCCGCCTGTCCTCCGTCCGTCGGGGGTGAGTGTGCCCTTGGCACGGACGTCCTAGAGGACAGGCAGGAGGAGTTCCAGTGTCTAGCCGCTGCTTCACCTCGTCTCGCGTCTGTACTGCTAGCCCCTGAGGGAGACCCGGATGCACTAGACATCCCGACTCCGCGTTCTTACGCGGAGGCCGTAGAGGGTCCCTACTCCTCTCAGTGGCAGGCAGCTATGGATGCAGAGATGGCTTCCTGGAAGTCCACAGGCACCTACGTTGACGCGGTTCCCCCTCCTGGGGCGAACATCGTCAGTGGCATGTGGATCTTCAAGGTGAAGCGGCCGCCGGGCTCGCCGCCTGTCTTCAAGGCGCGTTACGTGGCTCGTGGCTTCAGTCAGCGGCAGGGAGTTGACTACTTTCAGACCTTCTCTCCCACCCCGAAGATGACCACTCTTCGGGTGCTGCTGCACATTGCCGCTCAGCGCGACTACGAGCTTCACTCTCTCGACTTCAGCACTGCGTTCCTGCAGGGTAGCCTGCACGAGGAGATCTAGCTGCGCCGTCCGCCTGGCTTCACTGGGACTTTCCCTCCTGGCACCCAGTGGAGCCTCCGACGGCCAGTCTACGGTCTCCGCCAGGCACCGCGTGAGTGGCACGACACACTGAGGACTACGCTTGCGGCTCTTGGGTTTGCTCCTTCTACTGCTGACCCGTCGCTGTTTCTTCGCACCGACACTTCCCTGCCGCCGTTCTACATCCTCGTGTACGTCGACGACTTGGTCTTCGCCACAGCGGACACTGCTGGACTCGCCTACGTGAAGTCCGAGCTGCTGAAGAGACACACGTGCACAGACCTGGGTGAACTGCGCAGCTACCTTGGCTTGCAGATCACTCGGGACAGAGCACGCCGCACCATTACCCTGACTCAGTCACACATGGTGCAGCAGGTCCTTCAGCGCTTCGGCTTCACGTACTCCTCGCCTCAGGCCACTCCTCTGCCTACTCGCCACTCACTCTCAGCTCTGCCTTCGGATGAGTCCGTAGAGTCGAGTGGTCCGTATGCAGAGCTTGTTGGCTGCCTCATGTACCTGATGACCTGCACACGACCTGACCTTGCATACCCTCTGAGCATCCTTGCACGCTATGTTGCTCCTGGGAGACACAGACCAGAGCACATGGCTGCAGCGAAGAGGGTATTGCGCTACCTGTGCAGTACGTCGGGCATGGGGCTAGTGCTTGGAGGGCGGAGTCCAGTGGTCCTTACTGGGCACGCAGACGCTTCTTGGGCTGACGACCAGGCTACGCAGCGGTCGTCACAGGGTTACACCTTCAGCCTTGGTTCCGGCTCTGTCTCGTGGCGGTCTACTCGCTCGTCTTCGGTTCTCGGCTCCAGTTGTGAGGCTGAGATCTACGCCGGGGCCATGGCTGCACAGGAGCTTCGCTGGCTCACCTACCTGCTGACTGACCTTGGAGAGCTGCCTCGTTCTCCTCCAGTGCTGTACGTAGACAACAAGGCCATGTTGGCCTTGTGTCGAGAGTAGCGCTTGGAGCACAGAACGAAGCACATTGCTCTCCGCTACTTCCTTGCTCGTGAGCTGCAGCAGCGTGGTCAGTTGCGACTTGCTTACGTGGCCTCTGAGGCCAACACTGCTGATGTGTTCACCAAGGCACTTGCGCCTTGCGACCATCAGCGCTTTTGTACCCAGCTGGGTCTTGTACCTGTCTTGCCTCACTTGCTCTCTTCTTGACTTTACTTGTACTTTGACATATATATACCTGCTCTTGCTTGTCTAGTTTTATATATATGTCTGTACTCCTGCATGTGAACTGGCCTCTGGCCTTGCTCTTGTGCTCGGACTGTGTGGTGACTTTGTGATCCACCCTGAGCTTGTTTTGCTTTGCTTGACTGGTCTTGTGACCCCTTGTTCTCCCCCACTTTGCCTATGGGGGTGTGTCAGATTATTATAGCTGATGCATGTTTGTAGGCTATAGTGGGGTAGCACATATGGGGTACAGTTTGCTAGGGTTGTATTTGTACCCAACTCTGACTTAGTCAATTCATTCCTGTTCAGTTAGTTTCACAACACACACACACACACACACACACACACACACACACACACACACACACACACACACACACACACACACACACACACACACACACACACACACACACACACACACACACACACACACACACACACACACACACACACACACACACACACACACACACACACACACACACACACACACACACACACACACACACACACACACACACACACACACACACACACACACACACACACACACACACACACACACACACACACACACACACACACACACACACACACACACACACACACACACACACACACACACACACACACACACACACACACACACACACACACACACACACACACACACACACACACACACACACACACACACACACACACACACACACACACACACACACACACACACACACACACACACACACACACACACACACACACACACACACACACACACACACACACACACACACACACACACACACACACACACACACACACACACACACACACACACACACACACACACACACACACACACACACACACACACACACACACACACACACACACACACACACACACACACACACACACACACACACACACACACACACACACACACACACACACACACACACACACACACACACACACACACACACACACACACACACACACATACACACACACACACACACACACACACACACACACACACACACACACACACACACACACACACACACACACACACACACACACACACACACACACAGAAAATCCAAACCACACAAGACACAAATTTCTTGCACACGCTCACACCACGCATGCAACGCACAAACACATGATGGGAGGCAGACAGACGTGAATGCATATGGTTGCATCACACAACACAGGGGGCAGACTCAGGACCAGACCTGGACGCTGCAGCAAACACCTGGCCCGACGCAGCTACCCGACCAGACGCAGTGACAGGAGGAGACGCAGTGGTCAGTGTGTACAGGCTCGACCCCGGCTGACGTGTAAACGTGGCCAAGTGTCGGCCCGTACGAGCCTCAGTGCAGTGAGTCACCCGCTGGCTTACAGGATTGAACTGGTGCACTCCCCCATCCTGTAGGTCAGCACCACTCACCAAGTTTGTAGAGAACGAGGGGAGGTAAAGACCAGACAGGGTGCCAGAGGGAGCCGCCGGACACGGGAGGACAGTGGAGAAGTGAGCAAGGACATGACCCCCAGAGGGGTCTACCAGAGAGACTGCAACTGGCCGCCCAAGCGGCGTGAGTGTGGTGCGTGAGTCTCGAAAGAAGGAGCGAGAAGCCCTAGAGTCAAGGGTGAAGGTGAGGGAGGCCGAAGCCGACGTAGTACCTGAGAGAGCAGACTCACCAGCACCTGAGGAAGCAGACGCACTAGCACCTACAGCAGCACCCTTGCTAGCACCAAGAGCAGCAGCCTCACCAGCACCTAGAGAAGCTGTATCAATGCCCGGATCGGGCAGAAAACACAAGTAACAGTCACCCTCATCACTAATAGTCACAGCATACATAGCAGCAAGAATAGCATCAAAGTCAAGATCAAAGATAGCGACCCCCACCCTAGACAGCTCGCCCCAGCGAGGGATCTCTGTGGCCTCAGGGAACTGGTGACGCCAAGCGTCCGTCAGGCGGCCAAAGCATTGCTGGGTGGGGTGCGCACCCCCACACTGCTCACCCGCACGGTCGCTGGTGCGCAGGACGTAGGTGCACGGACCAGTACCCCCACCCCGCTGGCGTGCAGCGTACCACTCACGGAGCTGCTGAGGGGACAGGGTCTCACGACCGCGCTGCTGCTGCTGGCGCGGACCACCACCGGAGCCACTCCTCTGCGCAGAACCGCGACCAGCTCCACCGCCACCTCCGCCGCCTCCGCCACCTCCGCCGCCTCCGCCACCACCGCCGCCTCCGCTCCCTCCGCCACAACCCCCGCCTCCTCTGCCTCCACTGCTGCCACCGGCACCTCCACCCCCGCCACCACTCCCACTCCCACCCCCACCCCCTCCGCCGCCTCCACCGGCGCCTCCATCGCCCCCGCCAGCTCCTCCAGTGCCCTTGCCCCCCTTGCCCTTGCCTGTGCAGCACTTCCCCAAAGGGGCAGACGTAGCGCCGACCGACTCGAAACCAACGAGGTCGGCCACAGCAGCAGAGGCAACAGAGGGCAAGAGGGGGGAGGGAGAACACCCCTCAAAGACGGGGGTGCGGGGGTCACCCCGAGAGGCTCCTACAGCAACTATGCTCTTCTCTGCTGCTAGGAGGGCCTTCTCGAGGAGGTCAACGGTGAGAGTGGTGGGGCAGACAGAGAGATAGTGGTCCCTGACTACGCGGAGGGAGTCAGGGAGACGGGCGACTATGTAGTAGAGGGTGATGTACATGGGGGGGGGGGGTTCTTGGCGCAGAACTCAGCAGGAAGCGCAGCGCGGTAGCGAGTGTCACTAGTGCGGAGGTGTGTAATGAGGTTAGTGACTGTGGGAAAGGCAGCAAGGTCAGGGAAGAGGTACGGTAGCATGAGGCGGCTCAGTGCAGCAGTGGCAGGGGAGGAGTAGCGTGCAACTACAACGTCGTACAGGGTATGAGCACCCTTGTACTGGCTAAAGTGCGCACGCTTAGAGGCAGGCAGGTGGCGACGCACAGCAAGACGTGCAGCAGCATCGCGCGTGGCCCACTATGAGCGAACAGTGGCGTCAGCATCATTAGCAGGGGCAGGAGAGGCACCAGAGGTGAGTTCAAAGAGAGAGAGACTATCTACCCTATCGCACTGTAGGAAAAGCTGCAGGTGATCTACCCATACGCCAAAGTCAATGGGCCGACCCTCGGCGTCAAAAGCGAGGACACTAGGGGTAGCCATGACAGCAGTAGACTAGCAGCGCAAATAGTAGGGTAAGGGCAGTGCAGGGGTTGAGGCGCTGCTCTTACCGGACAGGGCGGCTCGGGCGACTTAGCGGTGCGTGCGGCTCGGATGCAGGTCGGCTCGGCGGCTCGGCTTCTGGGCGGCTCGGCGGCTCGGCTGCTTGGCTGCTGGGCGGCTCGACGGCTCTGCTGCTAGGCGGCGTGGCGGCTCGGCGGCTCCGTTGCTCGGCTGCTGGGCGGCTCGGCGGCTCGGCTGCTGGGCGGCTCGGCGGCCCGGCGGCTCGGTGCTGGGCGACTCGGCGGCGGCGGCTCTTGACCCAGGGGCGGTGGTGGGGCCGTGAGGAGGCCACAGAAGGCGGCTCGAGGGGCCAGGTGGAGTGGCGGCGAGGCCAGGTGGAGCGGCGGCGGGGCCGAGAAGGCGGCGGCGGGGCCGGGAAGGCGGCGTCGGGTGTGAAACAAGTGAACAGGAATGAAAATGACTAAGGAAAGATTGGGTACAAATACAACCCTAGAAACCCTGTACCCCATATGTGCTACCCCACTATAGCCTACAGCAAATATGTCATATAAATCTGACACACCCCCATAGGCAAAGTGGGGGAGAGCAAGGGGTCACAAGACCAGTCAAGTAAAGTAAAGCAGAGCAAGCTCAGGGTGGATCACAAAGTCACCACACAGTCCGAGCACAAGAGCAGGGCCAGAGGCCAGTTCACATGCAGGAGTACAGACATATATATAAAACTAGACAAACAAGAGCAGGGATATATATATGTCACAGTACAAGTGAAGTCAAGAGGAGAGCAAGTGAGGCAAGAAAGGTACAAGACCCAGCTGGGTGCAAAAGCGCTGATGGTCACAAGGCGCGAGTGCCTTGGTGAACACATCAGCGTTGGCCTCAGAGGCCACGTACGCAAGTCGCAACTGACCACGCTGCTGCAGCTCACGAGCAAGGAAGTAGCGGAGAGCAATGTGCTTCGTTCTGTGCTCCAAGCGCAGCTCTCGACACAAGGCCAGCATGGCCTTGTTGTCTACGTACAGCACTGGAGGAGAACGAGGCGGCTCTCCAAGGTCAGTCAGCAGGTAGGTGAGCCAGCGAAGCTCCTGTGCAGCCATGGCCCCGGCGTAGATCTCAGCCTCACAACTGGAGCCGAGAACCGAAGACGAGCGAGTAGACCGCCACGAGACAGAGCCGGAACCAAGGCTGAAGGTGTAACCCTGTGACGACCGCTGCGTAGCCTGGTCGTCAGCCCAAGAAGCGTCCGCGTGGCCGGTAAGGACCACTGGACTCCGCCCTCCAAGCACTAGCCCCATGCCCGACGTACAGCACAGGTAGCGCAATACCCTCTTCGCTGCAGCCATGTGCTCCGGTCTGTGTCTCCCAGGAGCAACATAGCGTGCAAGAATGCTCAGAGGGTATGCAAGGTCAGGTCGTGTGCAGGTCATCAGGTACATGAGGCAGCCAACAAGCTCTGCATACGGACCACTCGACTCTACGGACTCATCCGAAGGCAGAGCTGAGAGTGAGTGGCGAGTAGGCAGAGGAGTGGCCTGAGGCGAGGAGTACGTGAAGCCGAAGCGCTGAAGGACCTGCTGCACCATGTGTGACTGAGTCAAGGTAATGGTGCGGCGTGCTCTGTCCCGAGTGATCTGCAAGCCAAGGTAGCTGCGCAGTTCACCCAGGTCTGTGCACGTGTGTCTCTTCAGCAGCTCGGACTTCACGTAGGCGAGTCCAGCAGTGTCCGCTGTGGCAAAGACCAAGTCGTCGACGTACATGAGGATGTAGAACGGCGGCAGGGAAGTGTCGGTGCGAAGAAACAGCGACGGGTCAGCAGTAGAAGGAGCGAACCCAAGAGCCGCAAGCGTAGTCCTCAGTGTGTCGTGCCACTCACGCGGTGCCTGGCGGAGACCGTAGACTGGCTGTCGGAGGCTCCACTGGGTGCCAGGAGGGAAAGTCCCAGTGAAGCCAGGTGGACGGCGAAGCCAGATCTCCTCGTGCAGGCTACCCTGCAAGAACGCAGTGCTGAAGTCGAGAGAGTAAAGCTCGTAGTCGCGCTGAGCGGCTATGTGCAGCAGCACCCGAAGAGTGGTCATCTTCGGGGTGGGAGAGAAGGTCTGAAAGTAGTCAACTCCCTGCCGCTGACTGAAGCCACGAGCAATGTACCGTGCCTTGAAGACAGGTGGAGAGCCCGGCGGCCGCTTCACCCTGAAGATCCACATGCCACTGACGATGTTCGCCCCAGGAGGGGGAACCGCGTCAACGTAGGTGCCTGTGGACTTCCAGGAAGCCATCTCTGCATCCATAGCTGCCTGCCACTCAGAGGAGTAGGGACCCTCTACGGCCTCCGCGTAAGAACGCGGAGTCGGGATGTCTAGTGCATCCGGGTCTCCCTCAGGGGCAAGCAGTACAGACGCGAGATGAGGTGAAGCAGCTGCTAGACACTGTAACTCCTCCTGCCTGTCCTCTAGGACGTCCGTGCCAAGAGCACACTCACCCCCGACGGACGGAGGACAGATAGATGCAGACTCAGCAACAAGACTACCAGCGTAGTCGAGATGACAGCGAGCAGCAAAGTCGACGAGCTCAGCGACTAGAGCAGACGCAGGAGTGGACTCAAAAGAGGGGTCAGTGACGACAGTAGCAAGGAGACGCGTGACAGTAGGACTGGCAGCACGAAGAGAGTCCGACTCAGGGTCGGCAAGCGCAGGAAGAGAGGACTCAGGAGGAGAAGGCAAAGGGGCACGCAGAGGAGCAGTGGACGGACGCAAAGACATCTGATGCGTGCCAGGGACAGGAGGAGGACGCTGACGCGAACTGCGACCACTAGCGCGAGCAGCACGAACAGGCGACGCGGGACGAGACGCAGGCTGACGACGCTCACCAAGACCTCCAGTAGGACCAGTGTAAGGAGAGGGAGCAGGCAGTGAAGAGGAAGGCTCCAGCAGGGACTGCGACTGGACAGGCGGTGGATCTACTGGAGGAGAAAGACCAAGAACCTGCTGCAGGAGCGGAACGAAGTACGGCCGAGGCCGCGCGGCAGCTTCAGACTCAGTAGGGACAGCACCAGCACCCTCAGCGACAGCACCAGCGCCACCCACACCTCTAGCGGCAGGACCAACAGCAGTAGGCTCAGCACCAACGCCCGCAGCAGCTCCAGCTCGAGGAGGATCCGCAGGTCTAGCAGCTCCGAGACTGGCAGCACCCGCACCCTCGAGGGTCGAAGAAGCTCCAGCTCCAGCTCCAGTAGCACCTCTAGACTCAGCAGCACGCCTCCAGCGGCGAGCGAACCACTCGCGCAGCTCCTGTGGAGAGAGGGGCTCCCGGCGAGACGCAGTAGCAGGAGAAACCCCAGGCTCAGCAGCTCCAGACGCAGCACCCCCAGGCTCAGCAGCTCCCAGCTCAGCACCCCCAGGCTCAGCAGCTCCCGACCCAGCACCCCCAGACCCAGCACCTCCAGGCACAGCACCCCCCGGCTCAGCACCCCCAGGCTCCGCACCCTCCGTAGTAGCACCCTCTGGCCCAGCACCCCCAGCAGTAGCACCCCCAGGCTCAGCACCCCCGCGCACAGCACCCCCAGAGTCAGCACCCCCAGGCTCAGCACCCGCAGCAGCACCAGAGTCAACGGCGTCTACCTGGGACACATCTGAGGGGGCAGGAACCTGAGGGGGGAGGGGGTCTACCGGGGGGGGAACCGGCACAAGGAAGTCCGGGGGAGGGGGGAAGGAAGGAGTGCGGTAGGGGAAGAGACGGTAGAAGGGGACTGACTCGTCGAGCGTGACGTCCTGGGAGGACAGAACACGACGAGAGGAGGGGTGGTAAAACTGCCACCTTGGGGCGTTAGTGAGGAAGCCAAGGAAGACACAGGGAGCAGCACGAGGGGACAGCTTGTCCGCAGACAAGTCGCGGACAAACGCCCGAGATCCCCAGACACGGAACACAGACGCATCGCCAACCTTCCCCGTCCACAGCAAGGCTGGGGACATGGCAGGCCGAGAGACCCGGGGGTGAAGGTTGAGCTGATGCGCCGCGTACCTCACCGCAAACGGCCACAGAAAATGGGGGGCAGCCGCATGCATCATGGACGTACGAGCGACATCCATGACCATGCCAATGCGGCGCTCAGCAATCCCATTTTCTTGTGGTGAGTCCGGAAGCGTGAAGGTCTGGCGAATCCCCCGTGCACGACAGTAGTCCCGCAGAAGGCGAGAAGAGAACTCTCCGCCTCTGTCCGAGTGCAGACGCAGAACAAGAAAGTCCAAGCCGAAACTCTTCCTGAGCTGGAGACGAGCCTCGCGGATCCAGTCGATCAGCACCTCAGTGACCGCACCCTTGCTGCGCAAGGGGAGGACTGTGGTGTAACGCGAGTAGTCGTCAACCACCAACAGGAAGTAGCGCTCGTGACCCTGCCCACGGACGTGGGCTGGGCCCCACACATCCATGTGAAGCGTCTGCAGGGGAGCCTCTGTCGGGGGGAAGTGGGAGGAGTGAGGAGTAGCCCGGAGGCGACCCTCGACACAGGGGACACAGGAAGGTCCTGGCTCGGAGGGGAGAGGAGGGAGAGACTGGGGAAGACCAGAGACAAGGACACGGGAAGCCATGCTCCGAAGACGGGGCAAGGAGGGGTGGCCAAGACGGTGGTGCCACAGGAGAGTCTCGTGAGACAGGAGGCGACAAGAACAGGGGGCAGACTCAGGACCTGACCGGGACGCAGCAGCAAGCACCTGACCTGACGCAGCCACCTGACCAGACGCAGGGACAGGAGGAGACTCAACGGTCAGGGTGTAGAGACTCGACCCCGGCCGACGCGAGAACGTGGCCAGGTGTCGGCCTGTGCGTGCCTCCGTGCAGGGGGTCACCGGCTGACTCGCAGGAGTGAACTGGTGAACCCCCACATCCTGCAGGTCCGCTCCACTCACCAAGTTCGTAGAGAACGAGGGAAGGTACAGACCTGACAGGGCGCCCGAAGGGGCAGCCGGACACGGGAGGACAGTGGAGAAGTGAGACAAGACAGGACCCCCAGAGGGGTCAGCAAGGGAGACCGCAACCGGCCGGCCAAGCGGCGTAAGGGTAGTGCGGTCTCGAAAGAAGGAGCAAGAAGCCCCGGAGTCAAGTGTGAAAGTGAGGGAGGACGAGGACGACGCAGTACCTGAGAGCGCAGCCTCACCAGTACCTAAGAGCACAGACGCACTGGCACCTAGAGCAGCAGCCTCACAAGCACCTAGCGCAGCAGTACCAATGCCCGGGTCGGGCTGGAAACACCGGTAACCCTCATTCTCCTCACTATAATCCACAGCATACATAGCAGCAAGGATAGCATCAAAATCAAGATCAAAGATCGCTACACCAGCCCTTAGAAGCTCATCCCAGTGAGGGATCTCACTAGCCCCGAAGAACTGCTGACGCCAAGCGTCCGTCAGGCGGCCAAAGCAGCGCTGGGTGGCGTGGGCACCCCCACACTGCTCACCCGCGCGGTCGCCGGAACGAAGAACGTAGGTGCAGGGACCAGTACCCCCACCCCTCTGACGCCCAGCGTACCACTCACGAAGCTGCTGAGGCGGAGGGATGTCCCGCGAGCGCCGCTGCTGCTGCCGCTGCGAGCGCTGGCCACCACCACCGCCGCTACGCTGCTGGGTACCACCTCGACCAGCTCCACCTCCTCCACCACCACCGCCTCCTCCGCTGCCGCCTCCACCGCCTCCACCTCCGCCGCCTCCACCTCTGCCGCTGCCTCCACCACCACCGCTGGCACCACCACCACCGTCTCCGCCGCTGCTGCCACCACCACCACCACCCCCGCCACTAGTCCCACCGCCACCCCCACTCCCTCCGCCACCACCGCCGCCACCGCCACCGCCCCCTCCAGCTCCACCCGCGCCCTTGCCCCCCTTGCCCTTGCTGGAGCGACGTCTCCCACTAGGGGTAGACGCCGCGACGACCGGCTCAAGACCAAGCAGGTCGGCAGCAGTAGCAGAGGCAACAGAGGGCAGCAAGGGGGAAGGAGAGCACCCCTCAAAGATGGGGGTGCGAGGGTCACCACGAGAAGCACCTACAGCGACTATGCTCTTCTCCGCTGCGAGGAGGGCCTTCTCCAGGAGGTCGACGGTGAGGGTGGTGGGACAGACTGCGAGAAAGTGGTCCCTGACGACGCGAAGGGAGTCAGGGAGGCGCGCGACTACGTAGTAGAGAGCGATGTACATGGGGGGTGGGTTCTTAGCGCATAACTCTGCAGGAAGGGCGGCGCGGTAGCGAGTGTCACTAGTGCGGAGGTGCGTAATGAGGTCAGCAACAGTGGGAAAGGCAGAGAGGTCAGGAAAGAGGTAGGGAAGCATGAGACGGCTCAGTGCAGCAGTGGCAGGGGAGGAGTAGCGCGCAACTACAGCGTCGTACAAGGTCTGAGCACTCTTGTACTGACTAAAGTGCGCACGCTCAGAGGTAGGGAGGTGGCGACGCACAGCAAGACGTGCAGCAGCATCGCGGGTGGCCCACTGAGAGCGAACAGTGGGATCAGCATCAGCAGCAGGAGCAGGAGAGGCGCCAGAGGTGAGGTCAAAGAGAGAAAGGTCGTCAGCCCTGTCGCACTGTAAGAACAGCTGCAGGTCGTCTAACCAGACCTCAAAATCAATGGCGCGACCCTCAGCGTCGAAAGCTAGGACACTAGGGGTAGCCATGGCGACGACAGCGACGCAGTGCAAGCAGTAGGGAAAGAGCTCGCAGTGGCAGTGGGACTGTGCTCACCAGGCAGGGCAGGTCATGCAGCTATGCAGAAAGGCGGCTCAGCGACCGGGCGGCTCGGGTGCACAGCGGCTCGGCTCCCGGGCGGCTCGGCGGCTGGGCGGCTCGGGCGCAGGGCGGCTCGGCTCCCGGGCGGCTCGGCGGCAGGGCGCCTCGGGTGCAGGGCGGCTCGGCTCCCGGGCGGCTCGGCGGCAGGGCGGCTCGGGTCCCGGGCGGCTCGGCGTTGGGCGGCTCGGCTCCCGGGGCGGCTTTGCTGCTGGGGCGGGTCGGCCGGGAGATGCAGGGGCGGGGCCGTCAGGTGCAGCGGCGGGTCGACCGGTGCAGCGGCGGGCCGGCAGGTGCAGCGGCGGGCCGGCAGGTGCAGCGGCGGGGCCGTCAGGTGCAGCGGCGGGCCGTTGGGTGCAGCGGCGGGCCGGCAGGTGCAGCGGCGGGCCAGCAGGGCCGCGTCAGAGCCGGCGGCGGGGCCGCGTCAGTGGAGGCGGCGGGGCCGCGTCAAGCAGGTGACGGGGCCGCGACGAAGCGGGCGGCAGGGCCGCGTCAGAGCCGGCGGCGGGGCCGCGTCAGTGGAGGCGGCGGGGCCGCGTCAAGCAGGCGGCGGGGCCGCGATCTGGAGGGGTAGCGGGGCCGCGTCCGAGGGACAGCGGGGCCGCGAGGGAAATGGCGACCCGAGGGGTCGCTAAAAAAAAGGCGCGCCTCGGGGCGCGCTTCGGTGGGCCCTAAAAAAAAACGGTCCTAAGGAAGGACCCGCTCTATACCATGTGAAACAAGTTAACAGGAATGAAAATGACTAAGGAAAGATTGGGTACAAATACAACCCTAGAAACCCTGTACCCCATATGTGCTACCCCACTATAGCCTACAGCAAATATGTCATATAAATCTGACATCGGGTCCGGGAAGGACGGTGCCGGGGCCGCCTAGGTGGCATCGGGGCCGGGAAGGGCGGCGTTGACGCCGCTAGGGCGGCTTACGGGGTCGACGGGTGGCTCGAAGGGCCGCAAGGGCGGCACGCAGGGCCGCAAGGGCGGCAAGCGCGGCTGACGGGCGGCGCAAGAGGCCGCTAGGGCGGCGCGCGGGGTCGGTGGGGCCGCTGTAAGAGGCGGCGACGAGGCCGCTGTGAGAGGCGGCACCGGGCCGTAAGGGGAGGCGGCGACGAGGCCGTAGTTGGAGGGCGGCGACAGGCCGTTGATGGCGGTACGACGGGGCCGCGAAAGAGGCGGCGCGACGGGGCCGCTGAGGGGTGGCGCGGCGGGCCAGAAGGGCGGCGCGACGGGCCGTAAGGGCGGCGCGACGGGCCGTAAGAGGGCCGCTAAGGGCGGCGCGACGGGCCGTAAGAGAGCTGCTAAGGGCAACGCGACGGGGCGGTGAGGGGCCTAGTGAGGGCGCGACGGTAGGGAGAGCACACGGAGCGCGACTCGGGCCTGAGTGGAGCGCGCTCCGGGCAGGAACAAAAATTCGTAGTGGTGGGCCCTAGGAATCGTTCTCGGTAGGGAACCTGCTCGATACCATGAGAAGAAACGAGAATGAATGAACTATGAAAGAGTTGGGTACAATTACTAACCCTAATTGGGTTGTACCCCTTATGGGCTACCCCACTATAGCCTACACAAATGCATAAGATATAATGTTCTGACAAGACGGTCAAACCGAGCGGACCAATCAAACCATGGAGCAGCTGATCAGGACAAACTGCCCCGACCCGGCCCGCTGGGAAAATTCTCTCGCAATGTTGTAGTTCGCCTTCAACAACGCGCCGTCCAGCACGACTAATTACTCCCCGTTTTTCCTGAATTACGGGATGGAACCGATGGTTCCTACAGCGACTTCCCTCGACAACCCGGTCCCGAGGTCACAAACTTTCGTGACGGAACTACAGGAAACCCGAGAAAAAGCCGCCGACGCAATTCGCAAGGCGGATATCACTTCCCGCAAATACACCGATCTTCTACGCCGGGAACTCGTCTTGACCACTGGGCAATTAGTGCTCCTTGACACGAAGAACCTGCAACTGCCCGGCCCGTCAAAACTACGGCCACGATTTTGTGGGCCATTCAAGATTCTCAAGATGGTGACACCTGTCACCGTGAAGCTGTTGCTACCCGACGACTGGCGAATTCATGACGCCTTCCACGTCAGCCTCCTTCGCAAGCTCGTGCCAGCCACGACCGACATCGCACGTCAGCAAGCTGCCCCGACAGCACGACCTGTTCCGGAGCGACCCTTGACCCTTCGAAAATCTTGGCTCATCGGGTTCGTCTTGACGCAGCTGGCCGACACGTGGATTTTTTAATCCGCTGGACTGATCGCACCAGTGTGGACGACACGTGGGTGCCATCCGCCTCGCTCGACGCCTCGCCACTTGTTGGTCATTACTTGGCGCGAAATCGTGTTTCGGACCTTGACCGCCTTTCTTAAGGGGGGGGGGGGGGGGGGGGGGGGGGGGTTGTGTAAGGAATTTTCCCGAATTCCTTATCGGGGTTGACTGCTTCGCGTACAACCCGATTTTCGGAGCTCGCACGTTCGGCCGATTTCAACGCTGCCGAGGCTCCTCGCGTCGCCTTCGGCATTTCCATCGCCAAACTTGCACCCAACCTCGTCTCCCGAGGTTTCCTCTCAGATAGGCTAGCCCTACATTAGTCTGTGCATTCATTGTATTCTCAGTTCATTCAGTCCCAGCCTCGTTATTCATTTACATGCGCACTCTCTTTTACAACTCATAACACCGTGTGTACTTGACATAGCAAAATTAGCAGTCATGAATGCTCTCGGCTTGCATAGTTTATGCTGGGCTACCAGCCTCCCCTGATTTGACGAAGAGTGTACGAAAGCGCTGAATGTGCAGATGTGGTAACCTGTGCAAAAAAACGAAATGCGAACGTGATATCGAGTCAAGTTTGCGACAGGTGACGGGCAGGCTCACTGGCATCGAAAATGGAGGCGATTCAAATTCGTACCCCTACCAAGGCACTTGCGTCGGTGAACCGAGAACAACACAGTGCTGGTATATTTGGCTCTTCGCTTCAACGATTGCGAACAAAGGTGTTTTGCAGTGGTAACTTCGAAGAAACGCAATTTCTTGTGATCTTGAACACAACGAATGTGTCGAACTCAAGATTTGAGTACTGAGGGGGTGTCTAGCTCGTGCATTACTGTTCGTAAGCCCGCTCAGTTACCACATTTTTTGTTGTAACACTGTATTGAACGTGTCCTGCGGACACAATCAGCTTTCGTTCACAAAACGGCACGCCCCCTGCACGTACCTCGAGTCGTCTGACTCACGTTACTGGAATCAGCGGGGACACGAACAAGGGTACTTCACCGCATCATGGCCACTACAGTAGTGCCCCATGTATCGCTTGCAAAATTTTGCCAGTAGCCCGCTACACTCGCCAACACCCCCCCCGCCTGCACAAAAATTCATTAGCTATGATAGACAAGGGAAACCGTTACCTCGTTTTGAACCCAATAAGAGCACTGTTGATTCGTGTGGCGGAGAACGTGTCCGCGAACCTGAAATTACAGGTAGGTGGGACTCAACTCACAATGCATTCGTTTATAGGTACAGTGAAATTTTTTTAACCTCGAGACGTGTGTTGGCACTAAAAACCCCGAAATGAACGAACTGGACACGCCCTGATTATGATTTGAACCACTTCCTGTTTCGTTCCCACTCCAAGCACCTGTCGACAAGCGTGTGTCAATCAGATCACAGTAGACGTACCGTGAGGAAAGGTGACCCGAATCGCCTCTACGAAAATCAGTACGCACTACGACGCCGATTCTCGTAGCCATTCGTAAAATCTTCCGCGCGTCGTGTCCTCTCGTCTCCTTCCTGGCCCGCCTGTCGTTTTGCCTCCTTCCCTCTCGAAATATCTAAGCCTCGCCATCACTCAGCACTCACTGCAGATCGATTTACATCGCGCCGCTGCTGAGACTCTTCGAGTCCCGCGGAAACGCGATGTCTAAGAAACCCTAATTATAGGTAAGACTCCCTATCGTCCCAGGTTGTACCTATCAGAATATATATGTAACTGCCTGTAGCTGTAGTTAGTGTAGTTATTATAAACTTTGTTTGGTGGTGCACCTTCTTTGTTCCTTTGCTATATGTTCTTGCAAACCTATAGTGAAGCCCTCCTTCTCCTTTCCAACTTTCTCGACATTCATCAACCCTAAACCTAAGCTACTAAGAAACTAACTAGCAATGGCTCCTAAGCCTTAGTCATGCTAGTATCTCAATATGGTATTCAGAGCAGGTACCTTCCTGCTGCCTTCTTGCTTCCGCTGCCTATCGTCCTCCCGCGCGCCTCGGGCGCGCGGCGTAGGCGCACGGCGATTTTCTGCCCGCCGTGTGCTCGGGGCGCACGGCGGGCTTCTGCCCACCGTGCGCCCTGGGCGCGCGGCGTCTTCCTGCCCCGCGCGTGGCCTGCCCTCACGCCGCCTGCGCGCATGCCTCACGTCCACGCGCGGGCCTGTTTTGCCCGCCCGTACCCTCCTCTTCGCGGCGCCCTGCGAGGCGCCGCTCCTGCTCGTCGCGACGCACCTGCGGGACCTGGGCGTCGCCGCTCCTGCTCGTCGCAACGCCCCTGCAGGACCCGCACGGTGTCGCCTTGCTCGTCGCGACGCACCTGCGGGACCCGCGGGGCGTCGCCCCTCCTCATCGCGGCGCCCCCTGGACGCCGCCCCTAATCGTCGCGGCGCCCCTGGGGCGTCGCCCCTGCTCGTAGCGGTACCCCTTGGGCGCCGTCCCTGCTCGTCACGGCGCCCTCCCCCCTGGCCACCGCCTCTGCCTCACCTGCGCCCGCGCCAGAATTGCAGCCGCGCGCGGGCCTACCTTGCACCAGCGCCACCCATGGACCTCAGCAGCCGCCCCTGGACCCCGCGAGCCGGCCCAGCAGCAGCCCAAGGCGCCGACCCTACAGCTGTATGCGCCACCGCTCCTGGACTTGGTATGCCTGTGCTGTCTGTTGCCGCCCGTTGCTGCCCGTGCCTGTGCTGCCTGTTGCTGCCCGTGCCTGTGCTGCCTGTTGCCGCCCGTTGCTGCCTGTGCCTGTGCTGCCCGTTGCTGCCTGTTGCTCCCCGTGCCTGTGCTGCCCGTTGCTGCATGTTGCTGCCTGTGCCTGTGCTGCCCGTTGCCGCCCGTTGATGCCCGTGCCTGTGCTGCCCGTTGCCGCCCGTTGCTGCCCGTGCCTGTGCTGCCCGTTGCCGCCCGTTGCTGCCCGTGCCTGTGCTGCCCGTTGCTGCCCGTTGCTGCCCGTGCCTGTGCTGCCTGTTGCCGCCCGTTGCTGCCCGTGCCTGTTGTTGCTGCCCGTGCCTGTGCTGCCTATTGCCGCCCGTTGCTGTCTGTGCCTGTGCTGCCCGTTGCTGCCTGTTGCTGTCTGTGCCTGTGCTGCCCGTTGCCGCCCGTTGCTGCCCGTGCCTGTGCTGCGCGTTGCCGCCTGTTGCTGCCCGAGCCTGTGCTGCCTGTTGCTGCCTGTTGCTGCCCGTGCCTGTGCTGCCCGTTGCTGCCCGTTGCTGCCCGTGCCTGTGCTGCCTGTTGCCGCCCGTTGCTGCCCGAGCCTGTGCTGTCTGTTGCTGCCCGTTGCTGCCCGTGCCTGTGCTGCCCGTTGCTGCAAGTGCCTGTGCTGCCCGTTGCCGCTCTACTGCTGTCCGCGCCCTTGTGCGCTCTGGTCTGCCTGCGCCTTCGTGCGCCCTACTGCTACCCGCGCCCTCGTGCGCTCTGTTCTGCTCTGTCGCCCCTGTCCCTCCCCCCACCCCCCCCCCCTTCTTCGTCTCCTTGCTGCGCGTGCAGCCGTGGAACGGAGGCTATGGGGGTGGCGGGTATGGGGGTGATGGGTGTGTGTGATCCCCTTCCCCTCCTCCTCCATTCTCTCCCACTGCTGAAGCTGCCGCTGGGGGGGGGGGGGGTGGGTGTGAGGGTGTGGGGGAGCTGGGGGAGAGGTGCTAGGGTTATCGAGGAGTGTGGAAAGGGGGAGTTGGAGGACTGAGGAAGGTTCCAGGAAGCAGCCACATTGGAGCCAGCAGCTTCACCTGCCAGCAGCTTCTCCTCATATAGTCCCTCCTCCTCACTTGCCCTCTCCTTCTGCTGCGCTTGGTGTACCCCTTCAAGGGGTGTCTCTGCATTAGCTTCTGCTGCAGGCAGTTATGGGGGAGTGTCAGAATATATCTGTAACTGCCTATAGCTGTAGTTAGTGTAGTTATTATAAACTTTGTTTGGTGGTGCACCTTCTTTGTTCCTTTGCTATATGTTCTTGCAAACCTATAGTGAAGCCCTCCTTCTCCTTTCCAACTTTCTCGACATTCATCAACCCTAAACCTAAGCTACTAAGAAACTAACTAGCAATGGCTCCTAAGCCTAAGTCACGCTAGTATCTCAATAGTACCTCTGCATTTTGAGCCTTGCAGAGGCTCACAGCCTTCGAATCTTGCTCGTACTAGTTGTGTCAGAGCCTGATTTACGCCTTGAAGTTACATACCGAGTCGCTTACGAATCCTGCAGACCGCCCGTGGCATTCCCCCTTGACGCATTCTTTCCCCTCGTAGCATGCTGGTCCTTCCGTACTGCTTTCCCTTCCCTGGTTCGTACACCCACGCTGTCACTCACCCAGGTTCTGACCGGCCTGTGACCCACCCCAGCTTGTGACGAACCTAGGCTGGTGACTAGCACAGCTTGTGACTTATCTTGCCCGTGATTGACCTACCTTGTGTGACCTAGCTTGTCTGACCTAGCCTGTCTGACCTATCTTGTCTGACCTAGCTTGTCTGACCTATCTTGTCTGACCTAGCTTGTCTGACCTATCTTGTCTGACCTAGCTTGTCTGACCTATCTTGTCTGACCTAGCTTGTCTGACCTATCTTGTCTGACCTAGCTTGTCTGACCTATCTTGTCTGACCTAGCTTGTCTGACCTATCTTATCTGACCTCGCTTGTCTGACCTATCTTGTCTGACCTAGCTTGACTGACCTATCTTGTCTGTACTAGGCTGTCACTGACATACCTGGTGATTGACCTAGCTCATGGCTGCCCTAGCTCATGGCTGCCCTAGCTCATGGCTGACCTATCTTGTGGCTGGCAGCCTAGACATGTGCACAGGGATGAGTCGAGTCGAGTCAACCTCGTGTCTATCAAGCAAGAGTCAAATGTTGTGTCGTTTTGGTAATGTGGCTGTTCATTCACAAAAGATGCGCAAGTGTGGGTCCTTTGCTGGTGGTCCGTACCCAAGGTAAGTGCTTGGGTCGCGACAACATACTCGACTAGCAACGAGTCAGCTACATCTCGTCGAATCATGACTTGGCGAGTCATTGCTGACTCAATCCTGTCAGGGGGGATGCATTGTCCATTAGTTTCACCTGACTCGACTCAACTTGGTTTCATTCAAATAGGAAATTGAACCGACGCCACTCGACACACACGAGTTAGGCGAGTTGAGTCAAAGCTTAATCGCTGGCCGCGTCTAACGTGGCCTTGCATGTGACCCACCCAGGTTGTTGTGAGTGACCCAGCCTACGACTACCTAGCTTGTGCATGACATAGCCCGTAAGTCCCCTAATGTTACATTACCACCATTCTAGCCAATAAATTACCTGAATTTTGTTAGACCTAGCTTGTGCTTGACCTAACATTGGGCCCACCTATTCCATGAAAGGTCTAGACTGTGAGTGTCTATGTTTGTGGTCCTCTTAACCTGTGAGTGACACAGCCTCTCTCTGACGGAATCTCTTACCGATTTAACTTGAGTCTGACCTAGCTTGTGATTAACCTAGCCTTCGCGTGACCTATTTTGTGAATGACCTAGCTTGTGGCTAACCTAGCCCGTTACCAACATACCCTCTGGCTTAACAAAGGCTCTGACTGACCAAGCTTATGGGCGGGGATTGCCTTTGATTGGCCTATGTTTCAACTGAGATATTCTGTAAGGGGCCTAGCCAATAATTGACGTGGCCAATAACTGACCTGTCCAATTACTGACCTTGTCAGTGAGTAACCTAACCTTGAACTGACTCAAATTATGACCGACCTAGCCCATATTGACTCACAGGTAGGTCATGCCCGACCTAGCTTTTGAGCGACCTAGGCTGTAACCGACCTATCTGTATTGAACCCAGCTCGCAACTCGCTAGCCACCCCGTCTCGCCTCCTCCAGGTGTAATCCACCAGCGCAGGGACTCAAGTTCTCCGCCTACTTGAGCCAATGGATGAGCTAGAAAATAAGGTGGTGTTAAACGCTTCAGATCCGACTTGGGGAGATCGTGTCGTAGAGAACCAGAGCAACCTGAGTCGCACCCGTTTCGAGGCACTCCCGTCTTCTCAAGCCTGCCAATTTGCTTAGAGCTGGGTTGAATATCAAGCCGTGTTACAAGTCGATTGACTCCTTCGTTTCAAGCCACTGCTCGCACAGTTCCTCACTCTTACTGTAACATTCATATCAAACTGTTCTCCCCCACCCTATACTTTCGCACTCCCTCGTATGCTTTCTCCAGCTTCCGGATTGCTTTCTGGCATGTTCCGGTTGGTTCTACTGCCCTCGCTTACTTGCATTAATGTAAGGGTGTGACGGGAGGAGTGTCAATATCTGTTTACACACTACCTTGCCTTCTGGGTTGTTTGTGTGGGTTGATGATGACTTTGGAAGAGAGAGAGGTGTTAGAGAGAAGGCCTTAGCACCCAACCCTCTTCCTCTTCCCTCGGCCCTCTTCCTCCGAGCCTATTTAAGGGCCCTTGGTGCCTTCTTCTCCTCATTATTTCGTGTGTTCTCAGTTTCCAACGGCGGAGAGCGAGAGAGAGAAGGCCTTAGCACCCAGCCCTCTTCCTCTTCCCTCGGCCCTCTTCCTCCGAGCCTATTTAAGGGCCCTTGGTGCCTTCTTCTCCTCATTATTTCGTGTGTTCTCAGTTTCCAGCGGCTCGCGCCGACGGCCTTCGGCCGCGCGTTTCGGGGGCAAGACATTCACACAAGGAGTTGATCAAGCAAGGCATTCCAAGAAGGAAGAAATCAAGCAACGGGAGAGCATCACCTAACGATCAAGATGCAATACTACACGAGACGCCTCTCTACTGCGTGTACAGGCCAGCCCCCTCCGCCTCAAGCATCGCGAGAAGACACCCCGCCATCGCGTGGAGAAGCTCCGCCGAGAAGCGAAGAGTGTCAACAGGGGTCCCGTGCTGAGCCGCAGCGTGAAGATCAAGAGCGAGGCGGGGGAAGGTACGGGCTAAGGGCGCTACCCCGGCGGGCGCATCCGACACGGGCGATAAAAGGGGGACAATCTCTCCTGCCTAAGCGACGCACTGTCCTTGGGGCCCTTGAGCAAAACTGCTCGGTGTGTGACGCATGGCCTCACACGCCGCCAGCTGCAGGCTCGCCAGCCCCTCAGCCGCCCCCACCAAATTCCACATCCGGCACATGCTCAGCGTGGGGTCTCTCCCTGCGCGGCTGGAGAGAGGCGTAGTCGGAACTCCGCGCGGCAGAAACATCGCCACCTGGCCCGGAGTCTGACCAACCGTATTCTGAGGAGCAGGGTAACCCGGGGCTTGGCAACGTCCGTGGAACAACCCCCTCGCCGCTGCAGCTGGCAGATACTCCCGCAAGGCTAGAGCGTGCAGCGAAGCGGCTTCAACCGCAACAGGTGCGGTGGGGGGCTCAGTGGTCACAGACACGTGAACATGAGCCGCTGCCCCCGACGCTTCCACCTTCCGCACTGCATCCGCCACCATATTCCCCGCGCGGTCAGCAGTGGAGCCCTGGCCACGACTACCCCCGCCGCGCGCATAACCATTCCGCCGCCCACGACGCCCTCCAGATCCAGCCGACTGAGGACGGGGCGGGGACTGCTCACGGCGGCGAGAATCCCAACGGCCCACATGAGCCTCGCGGCCCCGACCCGGAGGCGACGGCCGCGGCGTCCGCTGCGGAGGGGACCGTTCCCGCAGGGAGCGCTTCCCCGGCGACCTCTCAAGAGAGCGGTAGCGGCGGTCGCGATGCTGAATTTCCCGCTGATATTCGTCCCATCGCCGCCGAGAGTCATGCGGCTTGGGGGCGCGACGCGCAGGGGACGCGGGTCGAGATCCACGACGCTGCGGGGACCGGCCCCGCTCCTAACGCGCCGGCAAGGCATTTGACGCGACGACTAGGGGAGCACGGGATTTCTCAGGAGACGCGTGACGATCCGCCCCGCGCAGCGGAAGAGACAACCCGTGCTCACGGCGGAAGAGACGGCGCACGGGAGCCGACGCAGCAGGACGAGCCTGCACTTGGGAATGCGGAGGCGCAGGCTCGGGGTTTGGCTGCGCAACAAGCTGAGCGCTCTCCGCGGTTGCTTCCAAGGCGCGGTCGCGACCCATGGACCCCGCCATCACGACCGAGGCGTGAGCCGAGGACGCCAGAGCCCCGTTTGGCAGGGGACGAGATCGGCAAAAACCGCACGCTTGGAAGGCACAGCCCAATCATGGGGAGTGGCACACCTGGCGGACGACGCGGAGGCGGGAGAGGACGTCGAGGAAGAGGAGCTGGGAGGAGAGGAGGCCGACGTACAGGCGCGAGCGGCTATGCGAGGACAGCAGAACGACTACTCCGGGAAGGCGCGGAAGGCGGCGAGGAAGCCGCTAGCAGGGAGGAGAGTGGTGAATCGGAGAATGACGAGAGTGACGAGGGTGACCCAGGTTTTAACCCCAAAACGGAGGGAGGTTTGGATGCTGAAGCTGATGAAGATGAGGAGGAGCTCTTGGTTCGTGGGGCTGAGTTTCCGGACCAACAAATTGGAGCTGCGTCTGCAACACGAACCCCTGCTAGGAATCGGAATGTGGGGGGAAATCAGGCCTGGAGGAGAAATCAAACCGCGGCAGAAATCACATTTGACTCTGCCGCAGCCAATAGGAACACCCCAACCCCCCCAATGATCCACCCAGGCGACTTGGCAAAACGATTGGACCTTTTCGCGCAAGTCGCTGGCTGGGACCTGGACCCACTGCGCGACAGTCGCCAGCCCCCCCTCGCCCGTCACCCGCCAAAAGACCTTCGCAAATCATTCGCAGTCTGCCTACTCACCCCACTCCTCCACCTGGCAGCCAATCCCAACTCGACCGCGGGGTGGAGGTTACTGACTTTCCTCCCGCGAATCCTCCTACGCACCACGTCAGCTCGCAAACCAGACTGGAACGCGATGATGAATCGCCTCCTCCGTTTCCGCCAGGGATTCTGGTCTGGCCTGTATGACAAGGCAGTTGAAGCAATTTCCCTCCCAGCCCAGCCACGTCACGTACCTGACACTCAGGGCATCCTTGCCAGAGCGGAGGGACTGGCCAAGCGTGGTAACCTGGCCAAGTCACTACAGTCCCTCCAAGCCACTCCAGTCTCACCTGCCTCCCCCGAAGTGTACGCGGCATTAGCAGCTCGACACCCGCAAGCACTCCAGCCCTTACCAGAATGGATACGCACCTTCTCCCCCAAGAAAACCCCTTCGATTGAGCCGCGCGACTTCAGGCGCATCGTAGCCAAACTCCCAAACGGGGTGGGAGCAGGGCCCTCAGGCACAACCTTCGAGCACATACGCGATGCTGCACTCGGAAATCCAGACATCTTCGCCCATCTTCTCGCACTTACCAATACAGCTATAGCCGGGAAACTCAGCAGCGAGGCCACCGAGCTCCTCACAGCCTCACGGCTCTTGGCCTTCACAAAACCGCAGGGGGGGACTCGACCGATAGCCATGGGCGAATGCCTTCTTTGCATTGTGGCCAAGGCAGCACTGTTCCTGACTAGGGCGGCGGCACGACCACACTTCGCGCCTCTACAATTCGGGGTAGTAGTGGCTGGAGGGATTGAGGAGGCCATTCACACTGCGCGCACATACCTGGAGGAGAACCCGGGCTCGGTGGCGCTGCAGATTGACCTCGCCAACGCGTTTAACGCGGTGGAAAGGGCGGCGGTATTCGAGGGGCTCAAGAACGAGTCCCTTGAAAGCCTTCTGCCCCTTGTCTGCCTCTCCTATGGAACTCCCTCAGCACTCCACCTCGACCACGACTTCGGCGTGGCTCCACTGCTAAGTGCTAGAGGCGTCCGCCAGAGGGACCCTCTTGGTCCCTTGCTCTTTGCGGCAAGCATCCACCCACACCTTACCGCAACGGCACTAGCTCACCCAAGGGTCGTCATTCTCGCCTATGCAGACGACATAACGCTGCTAGGCGAGGCAGAAGCGTGCACGGCGGCATTTACACACCTCACTGCCGCACTGATCCACATAGGCCTCGAGCACAACCTTGGGAAGTGTGAGGCTTGGTCTGCAGCCGCCATAGACCCCGCCTCTCTCCCTCCGAGCTTCCCCATCGCAGCAGACGGACTGCGGATATTAGGAAGCCCAATCCGGACCTCAGATGGCTGTGCCGCCAGAGTGAGGGAAAGGCTTGCAGCAGCAACAGAACCCTTGCCGCTCCTGGCCCAAATGGACCCCCAATTGTGCCTGCTGCTACTCACCCGCTGCGTGGCCAGAACCACTCCGCTAGAGGCACTACCTGAGGAGGAATGGGCGGCATGGGGGGAGCAATTGCTGCATACCTTCCTGGACGCGGCCCATATCATGCTGCCAAGGAGTGACGCGGAACAGAGGAGAACCTGGAGGCAGGCGGCGCTGCCCGTAACATTGGGGGGGCTTGGCATTACAAATCCTGCAGTTGAAGGGAGCTATGCATACCTTGCGTCGGTGGTGGGCACCTCCAACTTACTGCACTCCCTGGCCGAGGCACTCCACCCAGATGTAGCAGCCCTCCTCCCCCTAATGGACCCCACCTCCGGCTCCGCGCACGCACTACCTGCACGCCTTGCAGCAGCGGAAGCAGCCCTCCCCCCCGAGGCTCTAGAAGCTCTCCAAGCCGGGAAAGCAGACCCACAGGGCCTTAAGCTGCAGCAGTCTCTAGCGCTGGCGATTCAGACACGCCGCTTCCTGAGGGTCATGAACGAGGCAAGGCGGATGCGCCCCAACCTCCTCTCTGGCCATGCCCAGAGAATGCATTCGGTGCTCGGCCCTGGTGCGGGAGATTGGCTGCTGGCACTACCCATCATACCCTCGCCCAGGATGGGACCCTCCCAGCTTTCCTCCGCTGCAGCGTTCCGCCTGGGCCTCCCCCTACCTGTCCCCAGGAGCTACGACTGCCTCTACCGCACCAAATTCCCTGATAAACCATCTCATGCGCTGCGAGAAAGGGGGGGGAAGGATTGCGACTCACCATGCGCTCAGGGACGAGATTGTTTTGATTGCGGCAGAGGCGGGATTCACGGTGCACAAAGAAACCTATGTATACTCTCTCATTGAAAACCTGAAGGCGGACGTCACGATCCGCCATCCCTGGACGGGAGAGGTATGGATGTGCGACGTGACAGTGACGGACCCCGTTTCTCACCAAGATGAGAACTGCAACAGAGCACCGGGGTGGGCGGCTAGGGCAGCGGCGGACAAGAAGGAGCAGAATTACACGCGCCGGAATGCGTGGGTGGGCTTTCATGCCCTAGCGGTAGAGACATATGGGTACCCCTCGCCCGGGGTGTTGGCATTCTTGCGGCAGTGCGCGGAGCTGGCGGCCAAGTTGCGATTCAACGCAGCCCCCAACTCCTACGAGGCCGCCAAGTTGCTGACGGAATACCGCCAGCGCTGGAGCGTGTGCCTCCAAAAAGCACAAGCCCACGCCCTCCGCTGCAAGACCAACGAGGTGATAGCAGCGGACGAGCTCGGCATGTGGGGCCCCTTTGCCCCCCTTAGCGAAGGCCAGCTCTACCAGCTAATAGAGCCCCCGTTCGACCTTTAGGGTCAGACGGAGGGGGCGGGAAGGAGTAAGGGAATGAGGTAGTTAGGTAGACCGAGTGTTACGTCTGGGTTTGCATGTGTTTGCATCTTCCAATGTATCTCCCATCAATCAATACGAGGACCACTCGAGAGGTGTTAGCCTTCTGCTCTCCGCATTAGCCCTCAGTCTCCCTATTCCTCATTTCATAGGCCGTGCTGTGGGGACCTTCCATTCCTCATTTCTTTCTCCTTCACGGCTCGTGAGTCGAAGTGAACACCACTTCACATCACTACCCTATACAATCGCTTTCAACTCGTGAGCCAGAGTCTGCAAGTTTTCATCCTTCACCTAGTGCCTTGCTGCAACCATTTGTGCTGGTGTCCATTTTTCGGCAGTCCATGCCCGCATGTTGTGCCCTTCTTTCTTCTACTCTACTCTCTTTTGATACTCCTCCTGGCGTTCCCTTGTTCCATTGCAAACTCACTTGTTGCCAAATGCACGTGCATGCACATGCATGCCCGCTCATGTCTGTCCAGTTATGCTTTTGATCCGTTCCCTCATACCTTGTCATTAGACGCCCCTCGTCTTATGCTCCTTAGCCCTTATGTGATTGGTGTTGTTTGTGTGTGGCACTGCTCCCACTTCTCTTTTTACACTGTTTGCTTCACCAGTCAAAGCGACAGTTGATTGTAGGGCTCAGTGAGTTGTTTTGACGAGGGTCCTTTCAAGGGAGTGAGTGGATGAGATGGCTGCTGAGAGAGCTCTGCGTGGGCTGAATGAGTTGATGAAAGAGACGGTGCTGGCAGCAGTGAGAGAGGAGCTGGCTGCACACAAGGAGGAGGTGGATGAGCTGCGGCACATGCTGGCTGTTATGAGAGAGAGGAATGACGCGGCTGCTGTGTTGGAGAGGGAGAGAGAGTTCGTAGTAGTGAAGGAGGAGTTGGAAGCAGTGAAGGGGGAGTTGGCAATGGTGAAGAAGGAGCTGGCAGTGGTGAAGGGGGAGCTGGCATAACACAAGACTGCCACGACAGAGAAATTTGCTGAGAGTGGTAGGGCATTGGGTGTAAAGGGGCTGAGAGGGAAGAGTAGAAAGAGAAGGCAAGAAATGCCAGCGGAGTGTGCACGAGAGGAGAGGAGGGAGGTGCAGGAGTTGAATACTCTACGTGCCATGGAGGAATCGGCAGCGTGCAAGGAACGGCACATCCAAGACATGAAGAATCTCAAACGGATGATCAAGCTGAGCATAGGCGATCAGAAGACTGCATGGCGGGTGAGTGCTGACTGGATTGTTCCATGGGGCGTACATGCTTGCTACCACTTTCTTAACACCGTGGTCATCCATTCCCTTGTCTTGTTTTGCTTCTGCATCCATTTCTTCCAGGCAATCAAGTCAGCATCACAGACGTCCGATCTGAACTTGAAGTATCTCCGCTTCCTCTCATAAGACATCATCCACCATGCGTCCACAATGACGCATCTGACGCGCCTTAACTTGGACTCTACCTCAGGCTTGAGTGCAGAGGGCGTCAAATATTTTTACGGGCTGTCACGGCTGGAGTCGCTAAATTTCAACCACACAAACGTCTCAGATGGTGCCTTGGAAGGCATCGGGTCCTTGACCAGTCTCAAGCACCTCTATCTCTGGGAAACCAAGGTGACCGATGCTGGTCTGCCACACTTGACAAATCTCTCCTCTCTCAAGGTTCTCTCACTTGGTAAATGCGAGGGTGTGACAGATGCTGGCATCGTGCATGTGGAGAGGGTGACAGGGCTTGAGTGCCTTGTTTTGAGTGACACGGCAGTCACGAATGATGGGCTACAACAGCTGAGTGCCTTGACCAAGCTGACAGAACTCTGGCCGGCAAAAGGCAGGGACCTTAAGAACGATGATGTGCACAGATGGATAGGCAGGCAGGGTGGCAGGGCAATGAGTGATCATGAAAAGGGAGGTGAGTTGAGGGAGACTTAGGGTAGTTAGGCAAGGGTTGAAGCACTTGGGTGGGTGTGCATGTGGAGAAGTGATGCATGAAGGAAGGCTGCATGAGCCATGCTTTGGGTGCAGGCTGTATACGGTAGATGGGAAGTGATGTGTACGCACGGCAGCGGCTGGCCTCCAGGCCCTCAGATTCGTTTTTGGCCTGTCTGATTCGTCAGACTAGTACCGTCAGCCCCCGGATAGAAGCGCCCCTAGGGGTATAAAAAAACACTGTTTTTTAGGGGGTGCGCTTATAATTGAGGAATTTTATAAGCGACGACGCTTATAAAATGGCAAAAATAGTATATATTTGTTTTACACCAAACTGTATATCTCATGTCAGAATTATATTCTTATACCTGCATGTAGTTCTAGCTGTAGTGTAGATATGAACTTTATAGGTGGTGCACCTCTTTCTTCACTTGTTTGCTATATGTACTCTCTTGCTATAGTGAACAACCATTCCCAACTTTCTCGACTTTCCTTTGGCACAAACCTCTCGACTTCCTTGTGGCCTAGGCTACTAAGCTTAGGCCACCCTAAATCTCAACTACCTATTAAGCTAGTGTTGTAACATGGAATCTGAGCGAGTTACGTCCTGGCCTGTGGGCCCGCCCCACGCTTCCGCTGCTGTTTTTACGGTCGCGCGCCTCGGGCGCGTGGCGATTTTCATCCTGTCCCGCCCCTGGGTGGCGAGTGACGTCTTTTCTGCCCGTCGCGCGCCCCGTGGCACGCGACGGTGCCCTGCCCGTCGTGCGCCCCGTGGCACGCGACGGTGCCCTAAACCTGCCCGTCGTGCGCCCCGTGGCACGCGACGGTGCCCTAAACCTGCCCGTCGTGCGCCCCGTGGCACGCGACGGTGCCCTGCCCGTCGTGCGCCCCGTGGCACACGACGGTGCCTTGCACCTGCCCGTCATGCGCCCAGTGGCACGCGACGGTGCCCTGCCCGTCGTGCGCCGCGTGGCATGCGACGGTGCCCTAAACTTGAACTTGCCCGTCGTGCGCCCCGTGGCACGCGACGGTGCCCTGCTCGTCGTGCGCCCCGTGGCATGCGCGACGGTGCCCTTGAGCCGCCGCGGAACCGCCCCTGGCGCCTGCGACGGTGTCCTGAACCGCCAAGTACCCGCCCCTGGCGCACTCGGCGGTGCCTCTGCTTCACCCCGCGCCTGCACTCCCTGCAGCCGCCCCCGACCTATCTGCGCCGACCCTATGTAGCCGCTCTGCGGCTTTCTTCCCGCCCACCCCCTCCTCCTTCACCTACCTGCAGCCGTGGGGGGGAGGGTATGGGGGTGACGGGTGTTGGAGTGTTGGGTAGTGTGCTTCCCTTCCCCTCCTCCTCCTTTCGTTCCCACTGCTGCAGCTGCCGCTGGGGGGGAGGGTGTGAGGGTGTGGGGGAGCTGGGGGAGTGGCACTGGGGTGGCGGGTGTGAGACCATCCAGCAGCCGTCCCTCCACCTCTCCTCTCTTCCCCCCTCTGCTGCTCCTGCAGCAGTGTGGGGGGGATGGGGAGGGGGAGGGTGAGGAGATGGAGGGGGTGACCAGCCAGAGCCAGCCCGCCTCCTCACTCTCCCTGCTGCCCGTCCTATGGTTGGGGGGGGAGAGGGTAAGGGGGTGGCAGGAATTGCTTGCTGTCGACCTGCTGTACCTGCTCTGTTACTGTACCTGCTGTTGCTGTTTTATCAGTCTGTGGTGTACCCCTGCAGGTTGTGTTTTGCACTTAGCTATTCCTGCATGCATTTACGGGGGGATGTCAGAATTATATTCTTATACCTGCATGTAGTTTTAGCTGTAGTATAGATATGAACTTTATAGGTGGTGCACCTCTTTCTTCACTTGTTTGCTATATGTACTCTCTTGCTATAGTGAACAACCATTTCCAACTTTCTCGACTTTCCTTTGGCACAAACCTCTCGACTTCCTCGTGGCCTAGGCTACTAAGCCTAGGCCACCTTAAATCTCAACTACCTATTAAGCTAGTGTTGTAACATCTCGTTTTGCCGATTGTAATCGAGTCGAAACCATATAGGGTCGCGAATCTGATTCTCGCGCAGCTTGGCAGGGAGTGATTCCCTGCCAGCTCACCCTGACAGAATTACAGCACATGCTCACTAGACGTGCAAAAAGTGAGTTCAGAGTGTGGGAAATCGAAATTGTAGTTCGTTTCCCTGATTATGTGAAATTTGTTTCTGAAATTTGAAAGGTTTTCAAATGAAAAACAAACATGCGCTTATAATATATCATCTTTTTCTATGGGGTGCGCTTATAATCGAGGACCGTATATAAGCGCCCTCAACATTTTATAAGCGCCGGCGCTTATGCGAGGCCTGCGCTTCTATCCAGAGGCTTACGGTACACAGTTTTAGTCTGAAAATCTCAGACTTGGTATAGAAAAAAGGCTGAAATTTCAGAGTGTCTTAAAACAAAAGACTGATCATTCAAAATCAATATATTCAATGTTTCATCGGAAGTGTATTCAATGTTTCATTCATCTGCTATCGAAACATGCTCTGACAGGGCGAATACTGTCAGCCCCCGGATAGAAGCGCCCGTGGGGTTATAATAAAACACTGTTTTTTAAGGGGTGCGCTTATAATTGAGGAATTTTATAAGCGCCGGCGACTATAAAATGTCAAAATTGAAATGGTTTTTTTTTCCATGTGTTTGAAGCTTTTTCAAACGGGGATTCAATCCACACCTAGAACGTTCGAGTTTGTGCATAAAACACGCGTCAAATTGCCAACAAGGCGTGGAATCACGCCCGCCACGCCTTGCTCGCCTGGCCAGATTCATCGTACCGAATCTGGCCCATGCCAACGCACACGCAGTTTAGTGTGCGTCTGCCCAATCAGGGCCGACTATCGTGCTAGCCACGACGCAGTACAACCACAAACGGGGCATATGCGGCAAGATTCCTTGCCAACAACGCTTGGACCTCACCAAATCAGCTCCTCTGCAGGGAGATCTTGACTGTTTCTCCCCTTAGCCTGCAGAGGAACCCGGGCCGCGAAGTTGTAGGGGTCTCGGGCAAGGGTTTCAAACAGGCGTCATTCTCCCTGTTTGTTTTCAGATTTCTTGTTTCCCATCGGCCTGCCTTAGCCATGGCGGGCCTACCAGGCACCCATTTCCTCTTTAGGCGCCGAGGTGCTGCTGACAAAGCTCCCGATTACTCCCAGTGGCAGAGTCGTCCAGCGCCAATACCTCCTACTCCTCCTGCGCCTCCTGCTCCTCCTGCGCCTCCTGCACCTCCAGCGCCTCCTGCTCCTCCCGCTCCGCCTAACGTCGTCATCAACGGTGTGCATGTTTTGCAGCTTCTCCCTCGCGGCTACTCTGCTTTCGATGCGTACATCTCCGAGCCCGAGCACGAGCCCGAGCGCAGCGACGAAGATGAAACCTGTCCCGGTCTTTCGCCACGTTGGGGAGAACCAGAAGACTGCCCGCACGACGAATCCGCCACCGGTGCCGAAGACGATGTTGAGTGGTGGGTGGCTGACGGTCTTCCCGAGGACTTGCCTGTCCCAAGTTTTCCCCCGCCCAATAAAAAAAGGCCCCACCCCTGCACCCAGAATCGTGATTCCCGCCCCCCGTTGTGAAGAATAGAACGAGAATGAAAGGAGGGAAGAGGGGTTTTCACTAGCAGCAGTTGGGATACATATAGCAGACCCTAACTGGGTTGTACCCGCTATAGAGCACCCCACTACAGGCTAGATAATAACATTCTGACACACCCCCATAGCCAAAGTGGGGTGTAATCAGCACAATGAGCAGGTATAGAGCAATAGTGCACAATAATAAGTAAAGCTAGAGGCTATCACAGAGGGCAAGGGAGGAGGAGAAGAGACTGTGGGGGAGAGAAGATGGTGGGCGGCAGCTGAAGCTGTTGGCACACGGCGCAACTGGAGCAACTGGCACACGGGCTGCTGGAGCAACTGGCACACGGGCTGCTGGAGCAACTGGCACACTGGCAACTGGAGCAACTGGCACACGGGCAACTGGAGTAACGGGCTCCGCAGCTAGACGAGCGGCAGGAGCAACTGACCCATTGGCGACTGGAGCAACGGGCTCACGGGCGACTGGAGCGACGGGCTCACGGGCGACTGGTGCAACGGTCTCACGGGCGACTGGAGCTGCTGGCTTCACGGCGGCCACCCCCTTCAACTTCCCCTAACAGTCCCACGCGCCCTTCTCACACACCCCTTGCTGCACCCCTTGCTTCACTCCCTCGACACCCCCCTTAAACCCTAAACCCTATGCTCCCACACACCCAACCCCTCAGCGGGAGCTGCAGCAGTGGGAGACTAGGGAGGTGTTGTGCCAACACATTACAGTGGCACGTTCATCGCACTCCCATTCGGCCTACAAGCCTGCTCAGCTTCTGGAATTTTGTGGGGAGGTTGTTCAACATGTGTTCTTCAAACCCTCAAAGTTTCAGAGTTTTTGAAGCAGTTACCAAGGCATGACAACATTTTATGTTTCAAGACTTATGGCATCCCGGAAGTGTGTGTTACTCCTTTTTGGTAACACCCGAGTTCACCATTTCGGCTGCTGACTCGTCTACCGAAATCTGATTGGTATGAAATTTGGTCTGGCAGTCCTTTGCCGCGTTGTGCAGGTGGTCACTAAGTTTCAGAACGATCCAACATCTGAGCATTGCGTGACAACTGCCGAAATGCACTGTTCCGTAGTTGTGGTGTACTGTTGGCAGCATTTCCCTTGCCACCCTTTCATTGTTGTCATGCCAATGGTGCAGGGACAGAGAATGAGACAAGAAGTACAGTTGGTCAAGTGGGACTCTACAACCCTCCTTTTAAGAAGTGTGGTCTTCCTGGAAGCAGCTTGCAAGAGGGTGCAAGTGGGAAGACAAGCTGACTAATGTTGGCTTGACTCACTATTGGTAGCCTTGAGTACAGCTCTGAACATCCAAGTGTGGTTGGCTTTGCTGACCTAGCTAGGAGGTTTCCCATTCTTCTCTAGCCTTTCTCCCCTAGGACTCAATCTTCTCTGAGTTCCCAGGATGACCCAACTCCTTATGAGTCCCCTAGGCAATGTTGTACTCACCTCTTCCTTGCATCAATGAAACAACACGTTTTTTCAGCCGAGCTTACGTTTTTGTTCACTGCGTAGTGCACACACCTCTGATAATAGCAAATAATATACCGTTGGAAAGCAGACACCTAGGGCTAACGGCTGTTCAAGTTTCAGCATCGTATGATTTTGGAGCGGATCGTGACGGCGTTTTGAACAGAGGCGGTTTGAAGACGTCAGATTCTGCTTAGGGGGTTTCATGGGCATCCGCGACCTCTAAGTGGACTGCAGACTATAACAAGTGGTATCAGAGCTGTTCTACTCTGTTAGTGGGTGAATATGGAGGCTGAAGGTTCTGCTCCAGCTGGTCCTAGTGGCAGTGGTGGCGTGAGAGGCGCTGGGGAAGCGGAAAGAGGCGTTGTAGGCGGATCTGCATCAATGGCTTCCGTTTCAACATCAGCTAAGGATGATGTGAAGGCATTCAACCTAGAGAAGTTCTCTGGGGATGATTGGGCATCATGGAGCTTCAGGATGGAGCTCCTCTTCAACCATTATGGGCTGCTTGAAGTGATGGATGGAGAATTGAAGAGGCCTGCGAGCGAAGGAGCGACCAAGGAATCGGATCGCCGGTCCAAGGATGGATTCTTCCTTCTCTCCCAATGCCTCTCATCCAACCAGCTGCACCACATCAAGCATCTCATCAAGGAAGTTGAGTGTGGTCCTAAGGCATGGAAGATATTGAAAGATGTCCATGCCCCCAACAGCGAAGCTATGGTGGTGGTGCTCGAGCGACAACTCCATGCGGTAAAGATCAACGAGGGTGATGCCGTGCAAGGAGCGTTCGATCAATTCCGGGACCTTTATGTGAAGCTCTCTGCTGCTGGTGTGGACTACCCTGAGAAAATCAAGTGCTACAAGGCTCTCTCCCTGCTGCCGGAGTCGTGGGGGCCCTTGGTGGTCAACCTTAATGGCATGAAGGACTCGTGGTCCCTTGAGTGGATTCGCGCGCAAGTTCTTCAAGAGGAGTTTCAGAGGAAGGAGCTGACCGCCGCTGCCGGTGAAGGTGGAGGCTCTGCCTATGGCATGAAGGGCTTCAAGAGGCGTGGCAGCAAGAAATGGAAGGCCAAGGAAGGCTCTGGAGGGGAGCAGCATTCGGGAGGGAAGCGTGGCAACAAGGGAGGCAAGCGGTGTGGCGGCAAATGTTGGTATTGCCATGTGGAAGGTCACCCATGGTTTAAGTGCCGCAAGTTACCTGACGGTTGGAGGCCTGGTCAGCCATCACTTGAGGGCTCCAAGGGTGTTCATGGAGCTATGGGAGAAGGCGTGGGCAGTGAGGAGGGCGATGGAGGTGCTGGCGGATACGGCGGCATGTTCTATCATGTAGGAGAGGCGTGCTCCGAGGACATGGTTGTGCCGGCCAGCAACGTTGCTCTTCACCGCTCCTCCCATTGGGTCATCGACACGGGAGCCTTCATGACCATGACCAACCGAGAGGATCTACTGGATGAAGTTAGGCCATCAAAGGCAGCCACCGTCGTTTCAGCCACCGGCCAAGTTGTACCCGTGCGTGGCGAGGGGAGAGCCATGTTCATGGGTGCGGATGGGAGGCTTGTGGGGCTGAAGCATGTTCTCCTTGTTCCTGGATTGTGTGCCAAACTCCTCTCTACCAAGGCCCTAAGTGAGGCAGGGATGAAGATGGAGATGTTGGGCACAAAGGCTTTCAAGGCAACTCTGGATGGGCGCGTATTGTGGGACCTCCGAGGCGGCAAGGACATGCACCGGTCCATGTGGGAGATACCGGTGCTGCCATGGAAGGAGGCGGCTGCGCGCTTGGCTGCTGGAGATGTGAGAGGAGGGCGTGTTAACCACGTGGAAAATGGAGGGGGTGGTGATGACAGTGATGGTGGGCTCCTTGGGCATGGAGGGGCTGCGCTTCCAAGTGTAACTCCTAGCACGGGTGAGACGGATTGGCTCACCGCACACCGTCGCTTTGGTCATGTGGCGCTACCTCAGTTGCAGCAGCTGTTTAAGGAGGAAAGAGTCTAGGGGCTGAGGATAAAGGGGGAGCCCAAGGAGGTGGGATCTTGTGAGACTTGCTTGACCAGCAAGTTTTCACGGTTTTCCTTCCATTCGGTGGAGGGGAAGTCGAGTGACCCGGTGGAGCTCATGCATGTGGATCTCGTGGGACCCATGAAGGTGAAGGGAGATGGTGGGGCCCTGTATTCCATGACCATGGTGGATGACAACACAAGGCTCACCTGGTCTTTTCCACTTGCAAAGAAGAGTGATGCTGCAAGGGTCATCATTGAAGAGTGGCTGCCCATGGTGGAGCGAGAGAGCGGCAAGCGGGTGAAGGCGATTCGTAGCGACCGTGGTGGGGAGTTCTTGGGAGCGGAGTTCCGGAGCTGGCTGAAGCGGCACGGCATCAAGCAGCAGCTCACCACGGCCTACACCCCTCAATCCAATGGCGTGGCAGAGAGAGCGAACCGGACGATCTTGGAGGGCGGGAGAACGATGTTGGTAGACTCGGGTCTACCCTTACGATTCTGGCCCCTCGCTATTCGCCATGCCACCGTCATCAAGAACCGAGTATTAACTCATGTGGGAGGGCAGCATTGGGTCCCTATGGAGAAGTGGAGAGGCAAGAAGCCCCTGGTGGATATGCTTCGAGTCTTTGGGTGCATGGGACTCGTGCACGTCCCTAAGGAGAAGCGTGACAAGCTTCAAGCGGCGGCGGTGTGGGCTGTTCATTTGGGACTTGCACAAGGGAGCAAGGGGTGGCTCATGTGGGACCCAAAAGCCAACACCATCTTCACCACCAGAGATGCCAAGTTCATGGAGGGGCTCATGTTCAAGGAGTGGTTGGAGCGAGGGAGGAGCAAGGTCACCATTTCGCTCGGAATAGAGGTGGGAACGAATGACCCACTCCTCATTCCCATCGAGTTGTCTTCATCTTCAGAGGTAACGGATGTGTCACATGAATTGGGAGGTGCTGAAGGGGAGGCAACAGATGTGGAAGGAGTTTTGCAGCAAGAGGAGGCCCCTGTAGCTGAGAGAGGTGATGCCGCAGAGGAGGTGCAGCAGCCAACATCATCCCCGTCACTTCCATCAAGGCGGACAACCCAAGGGAAGCGTGGTGCTGTCCGCGGTGGAGCTAAGGAGGGTGCAGCCAAGGAGAGGCCCAAGAGAGCTGCTCACCCAAGGGATTTCCTCAAGTATGAAAGGCTTGGGGGTCCCAAGGCATTGCTGGTCCAGGAGGAGGAAGATGATGAGAAGGGAGCCGAGGGAGAGATGGAGCAGATTTGTTGCTTCGGTGTCAACTTACCTCATGAACCGGCTTCAATGGAGGAAGCACTTGCTGGAGATGATCGAGAGGCTTAGTTGGCTTCAAGGGAGGATGAGTTTCAGAGCCTCATGGAGAATGGAACATGGACCCTCACTGATCTGCCCCCTGGAAGAAAGGCATTGGATTGCACGTGGATATTACGTGTGAAGACCGATGCGGAGGGGAAGTTGGAGAGGCGCAAAACAAGACTTGTGATCAAGGGTTTCCAGCAGAGGGAGGGGGTTGACTTTAAGGAGGTGTTTGCTCCTGTTGCCAAGGCTCCTACGCTTCGGGTGTTGCAGGCAGCAGCTGCCGTTTGTGGTTGGAAGGTGGAGCAAATGGATGTGAAGACGGCTTTCCTCTATGGCGTGGTAGATGAGGAGATCTACATGAAGCAGCCAGAGGGGTATGACGATGGGAGCGGACGTGTTTGCAGGCTCAACAAGGCCCTCTATGGCCTCAAACAAGCTCCAAGGTGCTGGTATGCAAGGCTGGTGGAGGCTTTGGAGGCTCTTGGCTTCAAAGTTAGCGGGTGCGACGAGAGTCTCTTCATGACCGAGGGGAAGGAGGAGAAGGTGTTTCTTCTTGTCTACGTCGATGACATTCTCCTCTTCTCTCCATCACTAGAGAGGATCAAGGAGGTGCAAGGGAAGCTGAAGGAGACCTTTAAATGCAAGGCCCTTGGACCAGTGGGGTATTACCTTGGTCTTCATGTGGAGCGGGACGAGGTGAAGGGATGGTTGAGGCTTCACCAACACAAGTACCTTGCAGCCATGGGGGAGAGGTATGGGCTGGAGGAAGGGAGGAGTGTGAAGACTCCTCTACCCTCAGGGTTTCAGCTACACCTTGATGAAGAGGAGGGTGAGGTGTTGGAGCCCGAGTTGCAGCGTCGGTTCCAGTCAATGGTGGGGAGCTTGATGTATGCTTCGGTCAACACTCGCCCCGATATTTCATTTGCGGTTTCGCAGCTGGCTCGTGTGGTGTTTAGGCCCCTTCAAGAGCACCTTGATGCAGCAGAGAGGCTGGTGAGGTACTGCATGGCAACCTCAAGGGTGGGGCTGCAATATTCAGTGCATGGGCAGCTGAAGCAAAAGGGAGTGGAGGAGGTGAGCACGAAGACCGGTGCACCTGCAAGGCGTGGACACTTGTACCTCTCGTGCTTCACCGACGCTACATGGGCAAGTGACATCAGTGATGCAACATCCCATGGTGGCTATGTATGCTGTGTTGGAGGGAGTCCAGTGAGCTGGAAGTCTAAGAAGCAAGGGGAGATAGCTCACTCATCAACGGAGAGCGAGTACATGGCGTTGTTTCATGGGGTGAAGGAGGTGGTTTGGATGAGGAGGTTGCTTGAGGAGTTGGGGCAGGAGCAAGAGGGTCCTACACCTGTGTTTTGTGACAGCCAAGGAGCCATAGCAATGGCTCGCAATGCTGTGCTCCATGGGCTGAACAAGCACATGCATATCAAATGGCATTGGGTGAGGAAGGAGGTGAAGAAGAGCACGGTCTCCTTGCACTACATCAACACTACCAAGCAACCTGCAGATTTCTTGACCAAGCGGCTTGCAGAGCATCAGCATTGGACCTGTGCCACCTTGTGTGGCATGTCCTTCAACTAAGGGAGGCAGCTTTAGGGAGCAGCTAAGGGATGAATGAGAGCACGATGAGGGGGAGTTTGTTGTGCCAACACATTACAGTGGCACGGTCATCGCACTCCCATTCGGCCTACAAGCCTGCTCAGCTTCTGGAATTTTGTGGGGAGGTTTTTCAACATGTGTTCTTCAAACCCTCAAAGTTTCAGAGTTTTTGAAGCAGTCACCAAGGCATGACAACATTTTATGTTTCAAGACTTATGGCATCCCGGAAGTGTGTGTTACTCCTTTTTGGTAACACCCGAGTTCACCATTTCGGCTGCTGACTCGTCTACCGAGATCTGATTGGTCTGAAATTCGGTCTGGCAGTCCTTTGCCGTGCTGTGCAGGTGGTCACAAAGTTTCAGAACGATCCAACATCTGAGCATTGCGTGACAACTGCCGAAATGCACTGTTCCGTAGTTGTGGTGTACTGTTGGCAGCATTTCCCTTGCCACCCTTTCATTGTTGTCATGCCAATGGTGCAGGGACAGAGAATGAGACAAGAAGTACAGTTGGTCAAGTGGGACTCTACAACCCTCCTTTTAAGAAGTGTGGTCTTCCTGGAAGCAGCTTGCAAGAGGGTGCAAGTGGGAAGACAAGCTGACTAATGTTGGCTTGACTCACTATTGGTAGCCTTGAGTACAGCTCTGAACATCCAAGTGTGGTTGGCTTTGCTGACCTAGCTAGGAGGTTTCCCATTCTTCTCTAGCCTTTCTACCCTAGGACTCAACCTTCTCTGAGTTCCCAGGATGACCCAACTCCTTATGAGTCCCCTAGGCAATGTTGTACTCACCTCTTCCTTGCATCAATGAAACTACACGTTTTTTCAGCCGAGCTTACGTTTTCGTTCACTGCGTAGTGCACACACCTCTGATAATAGCAAATAATATACCGTTGGAAAGATGACACCTAGGGATCACGGCTGTCCAAGTTTCAGCCTTGTATAATTTTGGAGCTGATCGTGACGGCGTTTTGAACAGAGGCGGTTTGAAGACGTCAGATTCTGCTTAGGGGGTTTCATGGGCATCCGCGACCTCTAAGTGGACTGCAGACTATAGCAGGAGGAGGAGGAGCAAGGGGAGTAACCCACACCCGACACCCCCACAACCGCCACCCCCACACTCTATCACCCCAAACCCTAAAACGGGTGGGACGGGGCAGGAGCGCGGGGGACGGCGAGGGGGACGGCGCGCGACCCCCAGGGCGCCAAAACGGACGGGCGGGAGGGGGAGGGGGGGTGCGCGCGGCTCCCCAGGGCGCCGCGACGGAAGGGCGGGGGCCACGCGTGCTCCCCAGGGCACCGCGACGGAAGGGCGGGGGCCGCGCGTGCTCCCCAGGGCGCCGCGACGAGCAGGGCGGGGGCCGCGCGTGCTCCCCAGGGCGCCGCGACGAGCAGGGCGGGGGCCGCGCGTGCTCCCCAGGGCGCCGCGACGAGCAGGGCGAGGGCCGCGCGCGGGTCCCCAAGTCAGGAAACCGCCGCGCGCCTCGAGGCGCACGGCGGGCAGAAAAAGTGAAGGTCGCGCGCCACGGGGCGCGCGATACAGTGTAGGGCAGCGGAAGTAGGTGGGCCCACAGGCCATGAGCGTAACCGCTCTGTTTCCATGTGAAGAATAGAACGAGAATGAAAGGAGAGAAGAGGGGTTTTCACTAGCAGCAGTTGGGATACATATAGCAAACCCTAACTGGGTTGTACCCGCTATAGAGCACCCCACTACAGGCTAGATAATAACATTCTGACACCCGTCTCCCAGGAGCAGGCGCTCAAGGCACAAGCGGCACTCCTATACTTCTCAGGAGAAGCTGCACTGTATTTCACAGTTGGAGTCCGGTGCTGTGAGTATGCGGAAGATGGCGCGCGACTCTGGTATCTCCCGAAAGTCCCTGGCAGAATGGAAATCGCGGAAGGGTGAGCTGGAGGGCGCGCATGGGGCTCGCAAGCGTCTTCACGGGCGTGGTCGGTTGTCATGGTACCGCGACATGGAGATCCAGGTCTACTCACGATTACTTGCCGCCCGAAAAAAGTGCCTCGCAGTGTCGGTCGGCCGCCTGCAGCAGTGGTCGCGAGAGGTGATGAAGAGCCTGCATCTTGAGGTGAAGTGGGCGGGATCTCAGAGGTGGACCGAGCGTTTTTGGCGCCGCTGGAATCTCACTACCCGAGCGAAGACCCGTGTCGGCCAGAAACTATCCTCCGGTGTGTGGGTGTTGTTGTCTTCGCTCTTGTTTATCCCCTTTGCCAACCGGTCGATGTGTTAATGTTTATTTATGGTTTCTGCCTCCCCGTCCCTTCCAGAGTGCGAGACGCAGGTGCGGAACTTCTGGAAGTTCGTGCGACACACCCGCCGACAGTACGAAATTGACAACCGCTGGATCATTAATGCGGATCAGACCCCGTTCTGGCTCGAAATGCCAGCTGAACGCACTGTCGAGGAGGTGGGGGTCCGCTCCGTGCCCATCCGCAGCGGCGGCTATCAAAAGGAACGCGTGACGGTGATGCTCGCCTGTACCGCCAGCGGCGAGAAGCTCAAGCCCTGGGTGTTCTTTAAGCGCAAGACAGTTCCAAAGGGGAATTTCCCCTCCGATAAGCCGAGCAGCTTGTGCAGTCCCGGTAGGATTTGCATGTGTTGTTTTTTTTTACTGATGTCAATCTCAACGTTGTGCGGATGTGCAGATGTCGTGGTCGCCGCACATCCCAACGGTTGGATGGACGCGGACGGCATCCTCGCGTGGCTCGACGGTACGGTGGGCCCGTACGTCAACCCAAGGTTCGGAGTGCGTAGCAGGAGGGCGATGCTGGTGCTTGACTCCTACCGCGGGCACCTGACTGATCAAGTGAGGGCAAAATTCGGCGAGCTGCGTATCGTGCTGGCCATCATACCAGCTTGCTGCACATCGGAGGTGCAGCCGTTGGACGTCGCGGTGAGCCGCTCCTTCAAAGCAGCTGTGCAACAACAGTACCAGGAATGGTTCGAGAGCGATGGTGTTGACTGCTTGACTGAAAGAGGTGAGATTTAAGATTTAGGACTGATTGTTTTTCAATTATTGACCCTGTTCTAACTGATGAATCTTTCTACGTGTGGCAGGCAACATCCGCAAGCCACCACCAGAGCTGGCGCTCAAGTGGATCTCCAAGGCCTGGAAGGTGGTGCCCAAGGAGTTGATTGAGCGCTCGTTTCTGACCTGCGGCATCAGTAACGCCTTGGACGGGTCTCAGGACGGTCTCTCCCTGCAGCACCGGCGGGACGTCGTCAAAGGCAAAGTGGATCTTGACGACGAGATTGCAGCAGATGGATTCTGCTGCAACAACATAGACGAGCCAGAGCCGGACGGTGAGACCCCCAACGAAGGCACCGCCACTGCTGAGGAGGATGCCTAGGTTGTGTAGGTAGAGTAGAAATGTGTAGGACGTGAAAATGTGGTAAAAAATGTAGAAAATGCGAAGATGTAGTCGGATATTTACAGAAAACGTAGTATAGCAATAGGATACTAATTGTAATAGCTTGAAACTTAAAAATCTAATTTATAAATGGTGGCGCTTATAATGTGTAAGGTAGTAGGGGTGCGCTTATAATCCGTAAGGCTCGAAGCATGCGCTTATAATCGAGGAGCGGATATAAGCGCCCTCATCCTTTTATAAGCGCCGGCGCTTATCCGAGGCCTGCGCTTCTATCCGCGGGCTTACGGTATGTGTGTCAGGGCGAATCTGCAATGTCAGGGCGATTTTGCTGTGATTGGTTGAAGATTGCTGTACTCTGACACCGCAAATCTGTTGTGTCAGGGAGATTTACCTATGATTGGGCAAAAATCTAGTGCGTTAAGACTCGGATTTGCTGTGTCAGTGCGAATCTGCTGTGACTCGAAGTCCGAATCACCAGTCAAGGACGCGTTTCTACTCTGAATTATCAGAGTACACTCTCAGAATACTCTGAATTCTCAGAGTTTGCCTTAAAAAAAAGAAGAAAATTACAGAGTTGAGGCCCAAAAAAGTCTGATTTTATCAGAGTACACAGGAAAAAAAATCTGAAATATCAGAGAAAAAAGTCCAAATCAGAGAAAAAAGTCTGACTTCTGAGGGCCTGCTGGCCTCTGAGGGGCTTGTCTCACTTCACAGGCAGGCTATAGATAGATACTTGGGGCATACGTGTGTGTATCTAAATTTTGAACAGTGTAAGGAAAATTCCTTTTCCTTACTTCGCGTCCCCGCTCAGCGCGTACACCACTGTAGCACCACAGTCAGCACCATTACCACTCGCAAACTCTTGCATCGACAATCCTCCCGCCACCTTCGCACGTCGCACCCCGATCTCACGGCTCGGCGGGTAGCCCGCGCTCCGGGCCTCCGCTTCGACAATTTCCCAAACCTCAGTCCCAGGCCCGTCGCGTGACAACCACAGTTCATTACCGTTACCACTGTAGTTTCGCTATATATTATTCGCTCATGCCTTCGCTCATTGTACTCTTGCTTCGATAGTGCAATTCTCGCTCGCTCACTCAATTGCACTCGTAACACTTAGTATTCAGAGCCTACGATCTCTTCTTGGACCGCACCCACACCTTCGCTTCCTCACTATCTCAATTTTTTGGGGGGGTAGACGTCTCTCAGCGACACAGCACTGCCGGTCGTAGTGCTCTCTCGTAAGCACGCACGGCCACGATAGAGGCTCTCGCTGAGCTCGCCCGACACCCCCGCCATGGCCGAATTCACGCTCGCAACGTTGACGTAGGAGCAGCTTGTCAGAACATTATATAGCTTATACATTTGTGTAGGCTGTAGTGGGGTAGCCCATAAGGGGTACAACCCAATTAGGGTTAGTACTTGTACCCAACTCTTTCATAGTTCATTCATTCTCGTTCTAAGTTTCACATGGTATAGAGCAGGTTCCCTCGTGGGAACTGTTCCTAGGGCCCACCGATTCGAATTTTTCCTGCCCGGAGCGCGCTCAGTCCCTGCCCGAGTCGTGCTCCATGGGTCTCTCCTCTCACGACCCCTAGCGGACCCGTCGCGCCGCTCTCACGGCCCCTTAGCGGCCCCTCGCGGCCTCGTCGCGCTGCCCTAGCGGCCGTGTCGCGCCGCCCTAACGGTCGCGTCGCGCCGCCCTAGCCGCTCTCACGGCCCCTTAGCGGCCCCTCGCGGCCCCGATCCGCCGCCCTTGCGGACCCGATCCACCGCCCTTGCGGCCCCGATCCGCCGCCCTTCGTGGCCCGTCGCCGCTCTCACCCTGCGGACCCCTCGCCGCCCTTTTCACCAGCGGCCGCGTCGCCGCCCTTGCACGACCCGGACGCCACCCTTCCAGCGGCCCAGTCGTCGCCGTTCCCGCGGCCCTGTCGCCGCCCTCTTCAGCGGCCCCGTCGCCACCCTTGTAGTGGCCCCGTCGCCGCCCTTGCAGCGGCCCCGCCGCCTCCTCTCAGCGGCCCCGGACGTCGCCCTCTCAGCGGCCCCGCCGCCGCCCTTTCAGCAGCCCCGCCGCCTCCTCTCAGCGGCCCCGGACGCCGCCGTCTCAGCGGCCCTCCCGCCGCCTCTTCAGCGGCCCCGCCCCCTCCTCTCAGCGGCACCGGACGCCGCTCTCTTAGCGGCCCTCCCGCCGCCTCCTTTCCGGCCACACCGGACCGCCCAGCGGCCGATCCGCCCAACAGCAGAGCAGCCGAGCCGCCCGACCGCCGAGCCGCCCAGCAGCAGAGCCGCCCAGCAGCCGAGCCGCCCAGTCGCCGAGCCGCCCAGCCGCCGAGCCGCCCAGCAGCCGAGCCGCCCACCAGCCGAGCCGTCGAGCCACCCAGAAGCCGAGCCGCCGAGCCGCCCAGCAGCCGAGCCGCCGAGCCGCCCAGCAGCCGAGCCGCCGAGCCGCTCAGCTGCCGAGCCGCCGAGTCGCCCGGCAGCCGAGCCACCCGAGCCGCCCTGTCCGGTAAGAGCAGCGCCTCTCTCACTGCACTGCCCTCACTCTACTGTTCGCGCTGCTAGTCTACTGCTATCATGGCTACCCCTAGTGTCCTCGCTTTTGACGCTAAGGGTCATGCCATTGACTTTGACGTCTGGATAGATGACCTGCAGCTTTTCCTACAGTGCGATAGGGCAGACGGTCTCTCTCTCTTTGACCTCACCTCTGGTGCCTCTCCTGCCCCTGCTACTGTTGCTGACGCCACTGTTCGCTCAAATTGGGCCGCGCGCAATGCTGCTGCACGTCTTGCTGTGCGTCGCCACCTGCCTACCTCTGAGCGTGCGCACTTTAGCCAGTACAAGAGTGCTCAGACCTTGTACGACGCTGTAGTTGCATGCTACTCCTCCCCTGCTACTGCTGCACTGAGCCGCCTCATGCTACCGTACCTCTTCCCTGACCTTGCTGCCTTTCCCACAGTCACTGACCTCATTACGCACCTCCGCACAAGTGACACTCGCTACCGCGCTGCGCTTCCTGCTGAGTTATGCGCCAAGAACCCCCCCCTCCATGTACATCACCCTCTACTACATAGTCGCCCGTCTCCATAACTCCCTCCGCGTAGTCAGGGACCACTTTCTCTCTGTTTGCCCCACCACTCTCATCGTTGACCTCCTCGAGAAGGCCCTCCTAGCAGCAGAGAAGAGCATAGTTGCTGTAGGAGCCTCTCGGGGTGACCCCCGCACCCCTGTCTTTGAGGGGTGTTCTCCCTCCCCCCTCTTGCCCTCTGTTGCCTCTGCTGCTGTGGCCCACCTCGTTGGTTTTGAGTCGGTCGGCGCTGCGTCTGCCCCTTCAGGGAAGCGCCGCACAGGCAAGGGCAAGGGGGGCAAGGGCGCTGGAGGAGCTGGCGGGGGCGTTGGAGGCGGCGGTGGAGGCGGCGGAGGGGGTGGGGGTGGGAGTGGGAGTGGTGGTGGGGGTGGAGGTGCCGGTGGCGGCAGTGGAGGCGGAGGAGGCGGCGGTGGTGGCGGAGGGAGCGGAGGCGGCGGTGGTGGCGGAGGCGGCGGAGGTGGCGGAGGCGGCGAAGGTGGCGGTGGAGCTGGTCGTGGTTCTGCGCAGAGGAGTGGCTCCGGTGGTGGTCCGCGCCACCAGCAGCAGCGCGGTCGTGAGACCCTGTCCCCTCAGCAGCTCCGTGAGTGGTACGCTGCACGCCAGCGGGGTGGGGGTACTGGTCCGTGCACCTACGTCCTGCGCACTGGCGACCGTGCGGGTGAGCAGTGTGGGGGTGCGCACCCCACCCAGCGCTGCTTTGGCCGCGTGATGGACGCTTGGCGTCACCAGTTCCCTGAGGCCACATAGATCCCTCGCTGGGGCGAGTTGTCTAGGGCGGGTGTTGCTATCTTTGACCTTGACTTTGATGCTATTCTTGCTGCTATGTATGCTGTGACTATTAGTGATGAGGGTGACTGTTACCGGTGTTTTCCGCCCGACCCGGGCATTGAGACTGCTGCTCTAGGTGCTGGTGAGGCTGCTGCTTTTGGTGCTAGCGAGGCTGCTGCTGTAGGTGCTAGTGCGTGTACTTCCTCAGGTGCTGGTGAGTCTTCTCTCTCAGGTACTGCATCGGCTTCGGTCTCCCTCACCTTCACCCTTGACTCTGGGGCTTCTCGCTCCTTCTTTCGAGACCACACCACACTCACGCCGCTTGGTCGGCCAGTTGCAGTCTCTCTGGCAGACCTCTCTGGGGGTCCTGTCCTTGCTCACTTCTCCACTGTCCTCTCGTGTCCGGCGGCTCCCTCTGGCACCCTGTCTGGTCTTTACCTCCCCTCGTTCTCTACGAACTTGGTGAGTGGTGCTGACCTACAGGATGGGGGAGTGCACCAGTTCAATCTTGCGAGCCAGCAGGTGACTCACTGCACTGAGGCTCGTACGGGCCGACACTTGGCCACGTTTACACCTCAGCCGGGGTCGAGCCTGTACACATTGACCACTGCGTCTCCTCCTGTCACTGCATCTGGTCGGGTAGCTGCGTCGGGCCAGGTGTTTGCTGCAGCGTCCAGGTCTGGTCCTAAGTCTGCCCCCTGTTCGTGTCGTCTCCTGTCTCACGAGACTCTCCTGTGGCACCACCGCCTTGGTCACCCCTCCCTGCCTCGTCTCGGAGGCATGGCGGCCCGTCTCCTTGTCTCTGGTCTTCCCCTGTCCCTCCCTCCCCTTCCCCCGGGGCCTGCCCCTGCCTGCGTCCCCTGCGTCGAGGGGCGGCTGCGTGCTGCCCCTCACTTCTCCCAGTTTCCCCCGACAGAGGCCCCGCTGCAGACGCTTCACATGGACGTGTGGGGCCCAGCCCGCGTCCGTGGACAGGGTCACGAGCGCTACTTCCTGCTGGTGGTCCACGACTACTCGCGTTACACCACAGTCTTCCCCTTGCGCAGCAAGGGTGATGTCACTGAGGTGCTGATCGACTGGATCTGCGCAGCTCGTCTCCAGCTCAGGCAGAGCTTCGTCTCGGAGTTTCCTGTTCTGCGTCTGCACTCTGACAGAGGCGGAGAGTTCTCCTCTGGCCTCCTGCGAGCCTACTGTCGTGCACGAGGCATCCGCCAGACCTTCACGCTTGAGGACTCTCCACAGAAAAATGGGATTGCTGAGCGTCGCATTGGCATGGTCATGGACGTCGCTTGTACATCTATGATGGATGCGGCTGCCCCCCATTTTCTGTGGCCGTTTGCGGTTCGATACGCGGCGCATCAGATCAACCTTCACCCCAGGGTCTCCATGCTGGAGACCTCCCCAGCCTTGCTGTGGACGGGGAAGGTGGGCGATGCGTCTGCGTTCCGTGTCTGGGGATCTCGGGCGTTTGTCCGCGACTTGTCTGCGGACAAGCTGTCCCCTCGTGCTGCTCCGTGCGTCTTCCTGGGTTTCCCCCCTGACGCGCCAGGGTGGGAGTTCTACCACCCCACATCTCGCCGTGTTCTGTCCTCCCAGGACGTCACGTTTGACGAGTCGGTCCCCTACTAGCGCCTCTTCCCCTACCGCACTCCGTCCCTTCCCCCGCCTCCGCTCTTCCTTGTGCCAGGTCCCCCCCCGGTAGACCACCTCCCCCTTCACGGTCCTGCCCCTTCAGGTGTGTCCCAGGTAGACGCAGTCAAGCCTGTTGAGGTTGCTGGTGACTCTGGTGCTGCTGAGGGTGCTAAGCCTTGGGGTGCTGACTCTCGGGGTGCTGAGACTCCCGGTACTGCTACTGGGGGTGTTGAGCCTAGGGGTGCTGACTCTAGGGGTGCTGAGCCTAAAAATACTGCTCCTGGGGGTGTTGAGCCTGGGGGTGCTGAGCCTGGGGGTGCTGCGACTAGGGGTGCTGTGCCTGGGGGTGTGGAGCCTAGGGGTGCTGAGCCTGGGGGTGCTACGTTTGGGGGTGCTGAGCGTGGGGGTGCTACGCCTAGGGGTGCGGAGCCTGGGGGTGCGGAGCCAAGGGGTGCGGAGCCTGCGAGAGCTAGGCCTGCTCGTGTCGCGTCTGGCGGTACTGTGCCTGGAGGTTCTCCGGGTGCTTCGTCTCGGCAGGAGCCGCTCTCTCCACAGGAGCTGCGCGAGTGGTTTGCTCGGCGTTGGAGGCGTGCTGCTGGAGCTGGAGGTTCTCCGGCTACTGAGGGTGCTGCTGTCGCGGGTCCCGGAGGTGCTCGTACTTGGAGTACTGGAGCTGCTGGGCCTGCGGGTACGACTAGAGCTGGAGCTACTGAGGGTGTTGGCGCTGAGGCTACTGCTGGCGGTCCTGCTTGGGGTGCTACTGGTGCTGCTGGAGGTCTTGGAGCTACAGGAGCTGCTGGGGGTACTGGAGCTGGAGGTGTTGCTGACGCTGGTGCTCCTGCTGGGGGTACTGGTGCTGTTCCTACTGTGTCTGGAGTCGTCGCGCGGCCTTGGCCGTACTTTGTTCCGCTCCTTCAGCAGGTTCTTGGTCTTCCGCCTTCTACTGGTTCTCCTCCTCCCTTAGAGTGTCCACAGCCTATCCCGTCACAGTTACAGTTACAGCCGGCCTCCCCTTTGCATGCTCCTTCTCCCTACACTGGTCCTACTGGAGGTCTTGCTGAGCGTTGTGAGCCTGCGTCTCGCCCTGCGTCGCCTGTCCGTCCTGCTCGCACTAGTGGTCATGGTTCGCGTTCGCATCCTCCTCCTGTCTTTGGCACGCACTGGATGTCTTTGCGTCCGTCCACTGCTCCTCTGCGTGCCCCTTTGCCTTCTCCTCCTGAGTCCTCTCTTCTTGCTCTTCCTGACCCGGAGTCGGACTCTCTTTGTGCTGCCAGTCCTACTGTCACGCGTCTCCTTGCTACTGTCGTCACTGACCCTTCCTTTGAGTCCACTGCTGCGTCTGCCCTAGTTGATGAGCTCGTCGACTTTGCTGCTCGCTGTCGCCTAGACTACGCTGCTAGTCTTGTCGCTGAGTCTGAGTCTGTCTGTCCTCCGTCCGTCAGGGGTGAGGGTGCCCTTGGCATGGACGTCCTTGAGGACAGGCAGGAGGAGTTCCAGTGTCTGGCTGCTGCTTCACCTCATCTCGTGTCCGTACTGCTTACCCCTAAGGGAGACCCGTATGCACTTGACATCCCGACTCCGCGCTCTTACGCGGAGGCGATAGAGGGTCCCTACTCCTCTCCGTGGCAGGCAGCTATGGACACAGAGATGGCTTCCTGGAAGTCCACAGGCACCTACGTTGACGAGGTTCCCCCACCTGGGGCGAACATCGTCAGTGGCATGTGGATTTTCAGGGTGAAGCGGCCGCCGGGTTCTCCGCCTATCTTCAAGGCGCGTTACGTGGCTTGTGGCTTCAGTCAGCGGTAGGGAGTTGACTACTTTCAGACCTTCTCTCCCACCCCGAAGATGACCACGCTTCGGGTACTGCTGCACGTTGCTACTCACCGTGACTACGAGCTGCACTCTCTAGACTTCAGCACTGCTTTCTAGCAGGGTAGCCTGCACGAGGAGATCTGGCTGCGCCGCCCACCTGGCTTCACTGGGTCTTTTCCTCCTGGCACCCAGTGGAGCCTCCGGCGGCCAGTCTACGGTCTCCACCAGGCACCGCGTGAGTGGCAAGACACACTGAGGACTACGCTTGCGGCTCTTGGGTTTGCTCCTTCTACAGCCGACCCGTCTTTGTTTCTACGCACCGACACCTCTCTGCCGTCGTTCTACATCCTCGTGTACGTCGACGACTTGGTCTTTGCCACTGCTGACACTGCTGGACTCGCCTATGTGAAGTCCGAGCTATAGATGAGACACACGTGCACAGACCTGGGTGAACTGCGCAGCTACCTTGGCTTGCAGATCACCCGGGACAGAGCACGCCGCACCATTACCCTGACTCAGTCACACATGGTGCAGCAGGTCCTTCAGCGCTTCGGCTTCACGTACTCCTCGCCTCAGGCCACTCCTCTGCCTACTCACCACTCACTCTCAGCTCTGCCTTCGGATGAATCCGTAGAGTCGAGTGGCCCGTACCCACAGCTTGTTGGCTGCCTCATGTACCTGATGACCTGCACACGACCTGACCTTGCATACCCTCTTAGCATTCTCGCACGCTATGTTGCTCCTGGGAGACACAGACCGGAGCACATGGCTGCAGCGAAGAGGGTGTTGCGCTACTTGTGCAGTACGTCGGGCATGGGGCTTGTGCTTGGTTAGCGGAGTCCAGTGGTCCTCACTGGGCATGCAGACGCTTCTTGGGCTCACGACCAGGCTACGCAGCGATCGTCACAGGGTTACACCTTCAGCCTTGGTTCCGGCTCTGTCTCGTGGCGGGCTACCCGCTCGTCTTCTGTTCTCGGCTCCAGTTGTGAGGCTGAGATCTACGCAGGAGCCATGGCTGCACAAGAGCTTCGCTGGCTCACCTACTTGCTGAACGACCTCAGAGAGCCACCTCGTTCTCCATCAGTTCTGTACGTAGACAACAAGGCCATGCTAGCCTTGTGTCGAGAGCAGAGACTGGAGCACAGAACAAAGCACATTGCTCTCCGCTACTTCCTTGCTCGTGAGCTACAGCAGCGTGGTCAGCTGCGACTTGCGTACGTGGCCTCTGAGGCCAACACTGTTGATATCTTCACCAAGGCTCTTGCGCCTTGTGATCATCAGCGCATCTGTACTCAGCTGGGTCTTGTGCCTGCCTTGCCTCACTTGCTCACCTCTTGAATTTGCTTGTACTGTTACATATATATATATATGTACTCCTGCATGTGAACTGGTCTTGTGGCCTTGAAATTGTGCTCGGAATGTGTGGTGACTTTGTGATCCACCCTGATCTTGCTTTGCTTTGCTTTGCTTGACTGGTCTTGTGACCCTCTGTTCTCCCCCACTTTGCCTATGGGGGTGTGTCAGAACATTATATAGCTTATACATTTGTGTAGGCTGTAGTGGGGTAGCCCATAAGGGGTACAACCCAATTAGGGTTAGTACTTGTACCCAACTCTTTCATAGTTCATTAATTCTCGTCACAGCTTGACCGTCTCGTGCGCCAACTTGAAGAATCGGCGCTCGAAATTGCGACGCTCACGGCGGAACGTGACTTCGCGCGTTAGCAATTCACGGTGAACACTCCAGCGCCACCACACGTACCGACAATGCATCTGCACAATCGGACGAGCCGATCGTCACTTCGTCCGGCACACCAACACAACACGACAGCGTGGGACAGCGCTCAGACGCAGCCAGTGATGGCGCCGCCCAGCCGATGCTTGGCATGGGAGGAAACAGGGTCGCACCAAGCCTCGTGAAGCCCGTCGGAACGTGGAGTTCGCGGCGACAAGTGGCAAACAGGCCATTATGGCAGCGATGCCACTCAAGCCGCAACGCCCGCCCTGCTTCGACCCGAGCCAGCGTGGAGGTGCGACGGTTCAATCGTTCACGATGAACGTCTTTTTCGACGCGAATTACATCGAGTCGGATGCAACGAAGATCCGATATGCCGTTTCGCTGCTGAGGGGCCCCGCCATGGACTTGTGGTGAGTCATCGTGACGTCGCCACGCACCTACGAGCCACCGTCGCAAGAGGAAGGGCCCACGGGTCCAGCTGTCACCTGGAGTTCATTCTGCAAGACCGCCCAGTACAGCATGTTGGATGCGTGGTGCGCAGGGCTTTGTCAGAACATTATAGCTTACTTACTTGTGTAGGCTATAGTGGGGTATCCCATAGGGGGTACAACCCAATTAGGGTTTCCTATTTGTACTCACTTCGTTCATAGTTCATTTCATTCTCGTTCACTTCTTCTCATGGTATCGAGCAGGTTCCCCTGTGGGAACTGTGCTTAGGGCCCACCACCTCGAAAATTTTTTTTTCTGCCTTAGCCGCTAGCGCGCCGCCCGCCCTAGAGCCTGAGTGCCGCCCCTAGCGCCCTAGCGCCCGTGAGCTGCCCGCCCTAGCGCCCTAACGCCCGAGCGCCCCGCGGCCCGCCCTAGCGCTAACCGCCCGACGCCCGCTAGCTCGCGTGAGCCGCCCGACGCGCAGCCCGCTAGCCGCCCTACGCTCGCTAGCCGCCCGCCGCGTCGCCCGTGCGCCGCCCGTGCGTCGCCCTCAGTAGCCCGACGCGCCGCCCGTCAAGCCGCCCGTGTTGCCGCTCGTGCTGTCACCCGACGCGCCGCCCGTGCAGCCACCCGTGCGCTGCCCGTGCACCACCCGACGTGCCGCTCGTGCAGCCACCCGTGCGCCGCTCGTGCAGCCGCCTGTGCTGCCGCCCGACGTGCCGCCCGTGCGACCGCCCTTAGCCGCCCGTGCAGCCGCCCGTGCAGCCGCCCGTGAGCCGCCCGTGCAACCGCCCATGCACCCGCCCGTGCAACCGCCCGTGCAGCCGCCCGTGCAGCCGCCCGTGCAGCCGCCCGTGAGCCGCCCGTGCAGCCGCCCATGCACCCGCCCGTGCAACCGCCCGTGCAGCCGCCCGTGCAGCTGCCCTAAGTGCCGCCTGTGAGCCGCCCCAGCCGCCCGTGCAGCCGCCCGTGAGCCGCCCGCGAGCCGCCCGTGAACCGCCCCAGCCGCTCGTGCAGTCGCCCGTGAGCCGCCCGCGAGACGCCCGCGCCGCCCGTGCCGCTGAGTGCCCGAGCCGCCCGAGCCGCCTGCACCGCCCGAGCCGCCCGAGCCGCCCAAGCCGCCCGAGCCGCCCGAGCCGCCCGAGCCGCCTGAGCCGCCCGAGCCGCCCGAGCCGCCCGAGCCGCCTGAGGTGCCGAGCTCCTGCTCTTGTGGGGCTGCTGCTGCTCCTGGGTCGGCGGAGCTGCTGTCTGCCGTGTTGCTGTGCTGCTGAGCTGCTCGACCCTTCCTGCCCGGTGAGACAGTCAGCTGCTATAATGGCCACCCCTAGTGTCCTGGCTTTTGACGCTGAGGGTCGCGCCATTGACTTTGCGGTCTGGGTCGAGGACCTCCAGCTGTTCTTACTGTGCGATGCGGTAGATAAAGTTTCTCTCTTTGACTTTGTCTCTGGCGCTGTCCCTACCCCTCCTGCTGATGCTGACCCCACTGTTCGCTCCAAGTGGGCCACACGCGATGCTGCTGCACGTCTTGCTGTGCGTCGCCACCTCCCTTCCTCCGAGCGTGCACAATTTAGTCAGTGCAAGACCGCTCAGGCCTTGTACGACGCTGTAGTTGCGCGCTACTCCTCCCCTTCCTCTACTACACTGAACCGCCTCATGCTACCGTACCTCTTCCCTGACCTTGCTGCCTTTCCCACAGTCGCTGACCTCTTTACCCACCTCTGCGCTAGTGACACTCGCTATCGCGCTGCGCTTCGTGCTGACTTCTGCGCCGCAAACCCCCCTCCCATGTACATCACCCTCTACTTTCTAGTCACCCGTCTCCCTGAGTCCCTTCGTGTCGTTAGGGACCAGTTTCTCTCTGTCTGTCCCACCACCCTCACTGTCGACCTCCTCGAGAAGTCCCTGCTAGCGGCCGAGAAGAGTATAGTCGCTGTAGGGGCCTCTCGTGGTGACCCTCGCACCCCCATCTTTGAGGGGTGTTCTCCTTCCCCCCTGTTACCCTCTATCGCCTCTGCTCCTGCGGCCGACCTTGTTGGTTTGGAGTCGGTCGGTGCGGCGTCTGCCCCCAGCGGTAGGCGCCGCTCTGGCAGGGGCAAGGGGAGCAAGGGAGCGGGTGGAGCTAGCGGGGGCAGTGGCGGAGGAGGTGGGGGCGGCGGGGGGAGTGGGGGTGGCGGTGGAGGTGGTGGCGGGAGTGGAGGTACTAATGGCGGCAGTGGTGGCGGAGGTGGCGGCGGAGGTGGTGGCGGAGGTGGCGGTGGGAGCGGCGGGGGCGAGGGTGACGGGGGCGGCGGTGGCGGTGGAGGCGGGGGTGGCGGTGGTGGCGGTGGTCGGAGTGGCTCGTCCCAGCGGAGCAGCACTGGGGGTGGTCAGCGCTAGCAGCAGCAGCAGCAGCAGCCGCAGCAGCAGCAGCGCTCTCGCGACGTCCCCGCCCCTCAGCAGCTCCGTGAGTGGTACTCGCAGCGTCAGCGTGGTGGGGCGTTTGGTCCCTGCACCTACGTCCTTCGCACCGGCGACCGCGCGGGTGAGCAGTGTGGGGGCACCCACACCGCCCACCGCTGCTTTAGCCGCCTGACAGACGCCTGGCGCCAGCAGTTTCCGGAGGCCTCTGAGATCCCCCGCTGGGGAGAGCTGTCTAGGGCTGGTGTAGCTATTTTTGATCTTGACTTTGATGCTATCCTTGCTGCCATAAATGCTGTGACTGTTAGTGATGAGGGTGACTGTTACCGTTGTTTCCCGCCCGACCCGGGCATTGGTACTGTTTCTCTAGGTGCCGGTGAGGCTGCTGCTCTAGGTGCCAGTGAGGCTGCTGCTCCAGGTGCCAGTGCGTCTGTACTCTCAGGTACTGGTGAGTCTGCACTCTCAGGTGCTGTGTCGGCTTCGGCCTCTCACACCTTCACCCTGGACTCTGAGGTGTCTCGCTCCTTCTTTCGAGACCGCACCACTCTCACGCCGCTTAGTCGACCGGTTGCGGTGTCCCTGGCTGACCCCTCTGGGGGTCCTGTCCTTTCTTGTTTCTCCACAGTCCTCCCGTGTCCGGCGGCTCCCTTTGGCACCCTGTCTGGTCTCTACCTCCCCTCGTTCTCTACGAACCTGGTGAGTGGTGCTGACCTACAGGATGCGGGTGTCCACCAGTTCACTCCTGCTCGTCAGCGGGTGACTCACTGCACAGAGGCTAGCACAGGTCGCCACCTGGCTACATTTACACGTCAGCCAGGGTCGAGCCTGTACACACCGACCACTACTTCTCCTCCAGTTGCTGAGTCTGGTAGGGTCCCTTCGTCTGGTCAGGTGTTTGCTGCAGTGTCCAGGTCTGGACCTGAGTCTGCCCCCTGTTCGTGTCGCCGTCTGTCTCACGAGACCCTCCTCTGGCACCACCGCCTTGGCCACCCCTCTCTGCTTCGGCTCAGAGGCATGGCCTCCCGTCTTCTTGTGTCTGGTCTCCCCCGGTCCCTCCCTCCCCTTCCTCAGGGCCCTGGCCCTGCCTATGTCTTCTGTGTCGAGGGGCGCCAGCGTGCTGCCCCTCACTCCTCCCAGTTTCCTCTGACAGAGGCCCCGTTGCAGACGCTTCACATGGACGTGTGGGGCCCAGCCCGCGTCCGTGGACAGGGTCACGAGCGCTACTTCCTGCTCGTTGTTGACGACTACTCGCGTTACACCACAGTCTTCCCCTTGCGCAGCAAGGGTGAATTCACTGCGGTGCTGATCGACTGGATCCGCGCAGCTTGTCTCCAGCACAGGCAGAGCTTTGGCTCGGACCTTCCTGTTTTGCGTCTGCACTCGGACAGAGGCGGAGAGTTCTCCTCTGGCCTTCTGCGTGCCTACTGTCGTGCGCGAGGCATCCGTCAGACCTTCACGCTTCCGGACTCGCCGCAGCAAAATGGGATTGCAGAGCGCCGCATTGGCATGGTCATGGACGTCGCTCGTACGTCTATGATGCATGCGGCAGCTCCCCATTTTCTGTGGCCGTTTGCGGTCAGGTACGCGGCGCATCAGATCAACCTCCACCCCAGGGTCTCCAGGCCGGAGACCTCCCCAGCCTTGCGGTGGACGGGGAAGGTTGGCGATGCGTCGGCGTTCCGGGTCTGGGGATCTCGGGCGTTTGTTCGCGACTTGTCTGCGGACAAGCTGTCCCCTCGCGCTGCTCCCTGCGTCTTTCTGGGGTTCCCCCCCAACGCCCCTGGGTGGCAGTTCTACCACCCCACCTCTCGCCGTGTTCTGTCCTCCGAAGACGTCACGTTTGACGAGTCGGTACCCTACTACCGCCTCTTCCCCTACCGCACTCCGTCCCTCCCCCCGCCCCCGCTCTTTCTTTTCCCAGGTCCCCTTCCGGTAGACCCCCTCCCCCCTCAGGGTCCTGCCCCGTCATGTGTGTCCCAGGTAGACGCGGTCGAGCCTGTTGAGGTCACTGGTGACTCTGGTGCTGCTGGTGGTGCTGAGCCTGGGGGTGCAGGGCCTGGGGGTGCTACGTCTGGGGGTGCTGAGCCTGGGGGTGCTGACCTTGGGGGTGTTGAGCCTCAGGGTGCTGAGTCTGGGGGTGCTGAGCCTGGGGGTGCGGAGCCTGGGGGTGCTGGGCCTCGGGGTGCTGAGCCTGGGGGCTCTCTCGGTCCTTCGTCTCGCCGGGAGCCACTCTCTCCACAGGAGCTGCGCAAGTGGTTTGCCCGGCGCTGGAGCCGTACTGCTGGTGCTGGAGGTTCGTCCGCTACTGAGGGTGCTGCTGTCGTTGGTCCCGGAGGTGCTCGTTCTGGGAGTACTGGACCTGCTGGACCTGCGGTTTCGCCTGGAGCTGGTGTTCCTGAGGGTGTTGGCGCTGAGACTACCACTGGCGGTACGGCTGGCGGTGCTTCTGGTGCTACTAAAGGTTCTGGAGCAGCTGGAGGTGCTGCTGGGGGTTCTAGAGCTGCTGGAGGTGCTGGTGGAGGTGCTGCTGGCGCGGGTACTCCTCCTTGGGGTACTGGTACTGTCCCTGCTGTTTCTGGCGTCGCCACGCGGCCCCGACCATACTTCGTTCCGCTCCTGGAGCAGGTTCTTGGTCTTACACCTTCTCCTGGTCCTCCTCCTCCTCCTCTCTTAGAGGGTCCACATCTTGTCCAGTCACAGTCACAGCTACAGCCTGCCTCCCCTTTGCCTGCTCCTTCTCCCTACACTGGTCCTACTGAAGGTCTTACTGAGCGTCGTGAGCCTGCGTCTCGTCCTGCATTGCCTGTTCGTCCTGCGCGCGCTAGTGGTCGCGGTTCGCGTCAGCGTCCTCCTCCTGTCCCTTGCACGCACCAAATGTCCCTGCGTCCGACCACTGCTCCTCTGCGTGCCCCTTTGCCTTCTCCTCCTGGGTCCTCTCTTCCTGCTCTCGCCGACCCTTCGTCGGACTCTCTTCGTGCTGCCAGTCCTACTGTCACGCGTCTCCTTGCTACTGCCGTCACTGACCCTTCTTTCGAGTCCACTACTGCGTCTGCCCTTGTCACTGAGCTTGTCGACTTTGCTGCTCGCTGTCGTCTAGACTACGCTGCTAGTCTTGTCGCTAAGTCTGAGTCTGCCTGTCCTCCGTCCGTCGGGGGTGAGTGTGCCCTTGGCACGGACGTCCTTGAGGACAGGCAGGAGGAGTTCTAGTGCCTGGCAGCCGCTTCACCTCATCTCGTGTCCGTACTGCTCACCCCTGAGGGAGACCTGGATGCACTTGACATCCCGACTCCGCGCTCTTACGCGGAGGCGATAGAGGGTCCCTACTCCTCTTAGTGGCAGGCAGCTATGGATGCTGAGATGGCTTCCTGGAAGTCCACAGGCACCTACGTTGACGCTGTCCCCCCTCCTGGGGCGAACATCGTCAGTGGCATGTGGATTTTCAGGGTGAAGCGGCCGCCGGGTTCTCCACCTGTCTTCAAGGCGCGTTACGTGGCTCGTGGTTTCAGTCAGCGGCAGGGAGTTGACTACTTTCAGACCTTCTCCCCGACCCCGAAGATGACCACTCTTTGGGTATTGCTGCACGTTGCTGCTCACCGTGACTACAAGCTGCACTCTCTCGACTTCAGCACTGCTTTCTTGCAGGGTAGCCTGCACGAGGAGATCTGGCTGCGCCGCCCTCCTGGCTTCACTGGGTCTTTCCCTCCTGGTACCCAGTGGAGTCTCCGGCGTCCAGTCTACGGTCTCCGCCAGGCGCCACGTGAGTGGCACGACACAGTGAGGACTACGCTGGCGGCACTTGGGTTTGCTCCTTCTACTGCCGACCCGTCGCTGTTTCTGCGCACCGACACTTCTCTGCCGCCGTTCTACATCCTCGTGTACGTCAACGACTTGGTCTTTGGCACTGGTGACACTACTGGACTCGCCTACGTGAAGTCCGAGCTGCAGAAGAGACACACGTGCACTGACCTGGGTGAACTGCGCAGCTACCTTGGCTTGCAGATCACCCGGGACAGAGCACGCCGCACCATTACCCTGACTCAATCACACATGGTGCAGCAGGTCCTTCAGCGCTTCGGCTTCACGTACTCCTCGCCTCAGGCCACTCCTCCGCCTACTCGCCACTCGCTCTCAGCTCTGCCTTCGGATGAGTCCCTAGAGTCGACTGGCCCGTATCCAGAGCTTGTCGGCTGCCTCATCTACCTGATGACCTGCACACGACCTGACCTTGCATACCCTCTTAGCATTCTTGCACGCTATGTTGCGCCTGGGAGACACCGACCAGAGCACATGGCTGCAGCGAAGAGGGTGTTGCGCTACTTGTGCAGTACGTCGGGCATGGGGCTAGTGCTTGGAGGGCGCAGTCCAGTGGTCCTCACTGGGCACGCGGACGCTTCTTGGGCTGACGACCAGGCTACGCAGCGGTCATCAGAGGGTTACACTTTCAGTCTTGGTTCCGGCTCTGTTTCGTGGCGGGCTACTCGTCTTCTGTTCTCGGCTCCAGTTGTGAGGCTGAGATCTACGCCGGGGCTATGGCTGCACAGGAGCTTTGCTGGCTCACCTACCTGCTGACCGACCTTGGAGAGCCGCCTCATTCTCCTCCAGTCTTGTACGTAGACAACAAGGCCATGCTGGCCTTGTGTCGAGAGCAGCGACTGGAGCACAGGACAAAGCACATTGCTCTCCGTTACTTTCTTGCGCGTGAGCTGCAGCAGCGTGGACAGTTGCGGCTTGCGTACGTGGCCTCTGAGGCCAACACTGCTGATGTCTTCACCAAGGCACTTGCGCCTTGTGATCATCAGCGCTTCTGCACCCAGTTGGGTCTTGTACCTGTCTTGCCTCACTTGCTCACTTCTTGACCTTGCTTGTACTGTCACATATATATACTCTTGCTCTTGCTTGCTTAGCCTCTTGTATACTTATATATGTGCTCTTGCATGTGAACTGGCCTTTTGGCCTTTGATCTTGGGCTCGGAATGTGTGGTGACTTTGTGATCCACCCTGAGCTTTGCCTTGCTTTGCTTGACTGGTCTTGTGACCCCTTGTTCTCCCCCACTTTGCCTATGGGGGTGTGTCAGAACATTATAGCTTACTTACTTGTGTAGGCTATAGTGGGGTATCCCATAGGGGGTACAACCCAATTAGGGTTTCCTATTTGTACTCAATTTGTTCATAGTTCATTTCATTCTCGTTCACTTCTTCTGAGGCTTCGGGCGCGCTTCGAGCCAATCGCGGCTTCAATTTTGGCGCGTCAGAGACTGCGTACTTGGCGGCAGCTCGGGTCGGTTCAAGTCTATACGAGTGGTTTTCTCGCATTATGCGAGCAAGTCGGCTACATGCACGAAGCGGAGCGGGTGGACCGTTACGTCGGAGGGCTGAAGCGGGACATCTTGCACGAGATCATGCTACACGGGCTCTCGAATTTTAACGAGATTCTCGCGCTCGCCGAAAAAATCAACATTTTACACCGTTTGAGACCAGTGTCCTACTACGGACATCGTCCTCGAGGACCGATTGAGCACGCCACCGTACATGCCATAGCGACGAATGCAGTTGCCACGCCGTTTAAGGGGCGCTGCTTTGCTTGCAATAGGCCTGGCCATCGCAAGAGTGAATGCCCAGAGGAGCTAAGCCGCCACGGAGCAGAGCAGGGGAGGGAGTCTCCAAGGCAGGGAAACGCTAGCAGTTAGTAGGAATCGGGCCAACTACTGACGAGAATGCCTGCTCGCCCAACCCTGCCGACCCTCACCAAGTTACAGTACTGATTCATGTTATCGATCGGGCTCGGACGAATAAGGAGGGTACAGCGACGGATTGCCCATTACTGATCCACGGGAAAATACAGGGAGCAGCAGTGAAGATTTTTATCGACGGAGGAGCAAGTCACAGTTTAGTTAACACCGCAACCGCCCGAAAACTGCAACTGACACTTAGCCGTTGTTTACTTGAGATAGATGCACACTTAGTCGACGGCACGCCACTGGCCACACGGGAAAAGGTGGAGAGAGTCAAAGTCCGCTGCGGGGGGAATTTCGGATTTACACAGTAAATGCTCGCAACGACTTTACATGGGCATGACATTTTACTGGGACGTGATTGGCTGCGACGGTATAACCCGCGAATTGACTGGACGACGGGTAGCTGCACTGTGCTACCTCGCTGGGTCGAGCGGTAACCGGGTCGAGCTACCTTGCTGGCAGTCGCCCGAGTCTTCACGGGTACACGTCAACGCCGTCACCATGAAACGGGCTGTTGCTGCTGGAGCTGACGTGTACGCAGTAGACATTGCAGTGGTAGAGGGGGCAGAGCAACCGAGTGATTTCAAGAAACTGCTGGCAGCGGTACCGCCCGAACTACAAGAACTGTTGAAACGATACCCCGGAATTTTTCCCGACGACTTACCGGAAGGACTGCCACCTCAGCGAGCACATAACCACCGAAAAGAATTAGAACCGGGGGCACAGCCAACTGTACAGCGCCAGTTCAGACTGACACAGCCCGAGCTCGACGAACTAAGGAAGCAATTAGATTACCTGTTAGAGAAGAAATTCATCCGACCGAGATCGTCACCATTCGCCGCACCGATACTGTTCACGCCAAAAAAAAGACGGAGGGTTTCGCATGTGCATCGATTACCGAGCGCTCAACAGGGTAACACTCAAGTCGCGGTACCCCATTCCCCGTGCCGACGAACTGATCGACCAACTGCGAACAACACGTGTTTTTTCGAAAATAGAATTACGGGGAGGTTACCATCAGATTAGGGTCGAACCATCAGACTGCGCCAAAACAGCTTTCCGGACAAGGTACGGGTCATTCGAGTACACCGTGATGCCTTTCGGGCTGACCAACGCACCAGCGACATTTCAGATGACCATGAACGAGGCGTTTAGACTACTTTTAGATAAATGCGTGATAGTTTACCTCGACAACATCCTTGTCTACAGTCGCGACAAGCATCAGCACTTAGCAGATCTGGAAGCAGTATTTAAGATTTTAGACGAGCACCGGCTACTGACAAAGGGTTCCAAGTGCGAGTTCTTTCAGGGCAGGTTAGAGTTTTTGGGGCATGTTATTTCGGAGGCTGAGGTCAAAATTGACCCAAAGAAGTTAGACACCGTAAAAGCCTGGCACCCCCCCACAAATATCACGGAACTATAGAGTTTTTTGGGGTTTGTAAACTACGTGCGTCGGTTCGTCCACGACATGGCACGGTTAACTGTGCCGCTGACAGACTTGTTACGGAAGGGTGTCGCTTTTAAGTGGGGGGAGAAAGAGCATGCTGCCTTCTCTGCCCTGAAAAATGTTCTCTGTTCACCGCTCGTCCTGCGCATCGCCGACCCACACCGCCCATTCAAAGTAGTTACCGACGCAAGCGACATCGCCATCGGAGCCGTATTGTTACAGGACTTCGGCAACGGCCTACAGCCCATCGCACACGAGTCACGAAAACTGCATCCGCCCGAGAAAAATTACCCGATACACGACCGCGAAATGCTTGCGATCGTGCACGCGTTCAAAGTGTGGCGCTGTTACTTGACCAGCGCAGAAGTGATAGTACGGACAGATCATAAATCACTACAGTACCTTCGCATATAGCCACACATCAACCCACGACAAATTCGCTGGCTCGATTTTCTCGAGTCCAATTTTCACTACACGGTCACCTACAAAAAGGGAGCCTCGAACATCGCCGACGCACTGACCCGCCCCACTGCCCAGATCCACGCAATACTACTCGCCCAGACCAGTCCCCTACTGACAAGCCTATTTACCCACGGTTACCAAACAGATCCATTCTTCACAGGAGGAAATTCGCAGCAGTTCGCAGCAGCAAAGGGAGTCTATTACGTAAAAGCCGGGACCGACCGCATCTGGGTGCCTGGGTATACACTGTTATGGGAATTACTATTACAGGAGGCAAGCGATGGAGTTACATCGGGGCATTTCGGGGTAGAAAAAACACGGCAGCAGCTGCAGCGGTATTAATACTGGCCCAAAATGTTGACCGACGTACAACGACACGTCGCATCGTGTCCTATCAAGATAGCAAGCAGGGATGAATGGACTATGAAAGAGATGGGTACAAATATGAAACCCTAAAAGGGGCTGTACCCCATATTGGCTACCCCACTACAACCTAAACGTATATAGAAGATATATCATTTGACACACCCCTATAGGCAAAGTGGGGGAGAACAAGGGGTCACAAGACTAGTCAATAGAAGCAAAGCAAGCTCAGGGTGGATCACAACGTCACCACACAATCTGAGCACAAGCAAAGGGCCACAAGGCCAGTCCCCAAGCAGAGATCACTATCTAACAAGTGCAGGCATGCAGGTATACAATATAGATCACAGTACCGACAAGGTCAAGAAGTAAGTAAGTGAGAAGACACAGGAACAAGGCCAAGTGCACTACAGAAGCGCTCATGGTCACGAGGCGAAAGTGCCTTGGTGAACACATCAGCAGTGTTGGCTTGAGAGGCCACGTAGGCAAGACGAAGCTGACCACGCTGCTGCAACTCCCGAGCAAGGAAGTAGCGAAGAGCGATGCGCTTAATTCTGTGCTCCAATGTCTGTTCACGACACAAAGCAAGCATTGCCTTGTTATCAACGTACAGAACTGGAGGAGAACGAGGCACCTCACCCAACGCAGCTCCTGTGCAGCCATGACCCCTGCGTAGATCTCAGCCTCACAGCTGGAGCTGAGAACATAAGAAGAGCGGGTAGACCGCCAAGAGACAGAACCGGAGCCAAGGCTGAAGGTGTAACCCTATGACGACCGCTGCGTAGCCAAGTCGTCAACCCAAGAAGCGTCTGCGTGACCAGTGAGGACAACTGGATCCCGTCCTCCAAACACGAGCCCCATGCCTGATATACTGCACAAGTAACGCATCACCCTCTTAGCTGCCTTCCAGTGCTCTGGATGGTGTCTCCCGGGCGCAACGTAGCGTGCTAGGATGCTAAGAGGGTAGGCGAGGTCAGGGCGAGTGCAGGTTATCAGGTACATGAGGCAGCCCACAAGCTCTGGATACGGACCACACGGCTCTACGGACTCATCCGAAGGCAGAGCTGAGAGCGAGTGACTAGTAGGCAGAGGAGTGGACTGTGGAGAAGAGAACTCGAAGTCGAAGCGCTGAAGGACCTGCTGCACCATGTGCGACTGGGTGAGAGTGATGGTGCGGCGTGCTCTGTCCCGAGTGACCTGCAAGCCAAGATAGCTGCGCAGCTCACCCAGGTCTGTGCACGTGTGTCTCTTCTGCAGTTCCGACTTCACTAGAGTCAATGCCTTAGTGTCAGCAGTAGCAAAGACCAAGTCGTCGACGTACACGAGGATGTAGAACGGCGGCAGCGAGGTGTCGGTGCGTAGAAACAGCGACGGGTCAGCAGTAGAAGGAGCAAACCCAAGAGCCGCAAGTGTAGTCCTCAGTGTGTCGTGCCACTCACGAGGTGCCTGGCGGAGACCGTAGACTGGCCGCCGGAGGCTCCACTGGGTACCAAGGGGAAACGACCCAGTGAAGCCAGGTGGGCGGCGCAGCCAGATCTCCTCGTGCAAGCTACCCTGTAGGAAAGCAATGCTGAAGTCAAGAGAGTGAAGCTCGTAGTCACGCTGAGCTGCGACATGCAGCAGTACCCGAAGAGTGGTCATCTTTGGGGTGGGAGAGAAGGTCTGAAAGTAGTCAACTCCCTGCCGTTGACTGAAGCCACGAGCCACGTAACGCACCTTGAAGACAGGCGGAGAACCCGGCGGCCGCTTCACCCTGAAGATCCACATGCCATCGACAATGTTCGCCCCAGGTTGGGGAACCTCATCGACGTAGGTGCCTGTGGACTTCTGGGAAGCCATCTCTGCGTCCATGGCTGCCTGCCACTGAGAGGAGTAGGGACCCTCAACCGCCTCTGCGTAAGAGCGCGGAGTCGCGATGTCTAGTGCATCCGGGTCTCCCTCAGGGGCAAGCAGCATGGACACGAGATGAGGTGAAGCAGCAGCCAAACAGTCGAACTCCTCCTGCCTGTCCTCAAGGACGTCCGTGCCAAGGGCACACTCACCCCCGATGGACGAAGGACAGACAGACTCATACTCAGCAATAAGACTGGCACCGCAGTCTAGACGATAGCAAGCAGCAAAGTCGACAAGCTCGGCAACTAGCGCAGACGCAGCAGCAGACTCAAAGGAAGGGTCAGTGACAACAGTAGCCAGGAGACGCGTGACAGTGGGACTAGCAGCACGAAGGGAGTCAGACTCCAAGTCAGCAAGGGCAGGAAGAGAGGACTCGGGAGGAGATAGCAGAGGGACACGCTGTGGAGCAGTGGAAGGACGCAGAGTCATGTGGTGCGTGCCAGCGACAGGAGGAGGATGCGAACTACGACGACTAGCGCGAGCAGCACGAACAGGCGACGCAGGATGAGACGCAGGCTCACGACGCTCAGCAAGACCTCCTGTCGGACCAGCGTAAGTGGACGGAGCAGGTAGTGGCGAGGTGGGCTGTAGCTGTGATGGCGACAGGACAGGCGGTGGACACTCTAAGGAAGGGGGTGGACTAGGAGAAGGCGGGAGACTAAGAACCTGCTCACGGAGCGGAACGAAGTACGGCCGCGGCCGCTCAGCACCCCCAGAACCAGCCGGAGCACCACCAGCAGAACCACCAGCAGCTCCAGCAGCTCCACCAGGTCAACCGGCAGCTCCAGCAGTACCTCCAGCAGCTCCAGCACCAGCAGCACCACCAACAGCACCACCTGCAGCTCCAGCAGCTCCACCAGCTCCACCGGCAGCTCCAACAGCACCTCTAGCAGCTCCAGCACCAGCAGCACCAACTGCAGCACCACCAGCAGCTCCACCAGCTCCACCAGCTCCACCGGCAGCTCCAGCAGCACCTCCAGCAGCTCCAGCACCAGCATCCCCACCAGCAGCACCCCCAGAACCAGAACCATCATCTCCAGGGTCTCCAGCTCCAGTACCTCCGGAAGCCGCACCCCCAGACCCGGTACCTCCAGTACCAGAGTCTACAGCAGGACCTCTCCAACACCGCCGGCCCCGGGAGCTCGAGTACCTCCAGTACGAGCACCTCCAGGGCCTGTGGTGTCAGCAGTACGAGTGTCTCCAACTCCAGCTGCAGTACCGCCAACTCCAGGACGCCTCCACAGTCGCTGACGAACCGCAAACCACTCTCGCAGCTCCTCTAGTGTAAGGGGCCGGCGAGAAACCGGTCCAGCACCCTCCAGCTCAGTGCGCCCTGGCTCTGCACCCTCCAGTACCTCACGCACCGGCACAGCACCCCCAGGCTTCTCACCCTCCAGCACCTCACGCACCGGCTCAGCACCCTGAGGCCTCGCACCCTCCAGTACCTTACACCGTGGCTCAGCACCTCCAGACGCAGCACCTCGAGCAGTACCACCCTCAGCAGCACCTGAGTTGCTAGTGACCTCGACAGGCTCAGCTAAGGGAGGTGGGTCTACCTGAGACACACATGAAGGAGCAGGACCCTGGGGGGGAAGGGGGTCTACCGGAGGGGGACCTGGAGCGAGGAAGAGCGGCGGGGGAGGGAGAGGGGCAGTGCGGTAGGGAAAAAGGTGGTAGAAAGTTACTGACTCGTCAAAGGTGATGTCCTGACAAGACAGGACACTACGCGAGGCGAGGTGGTAAAACTGCCAGCCATGTGCATCAGTCGGAAAGCCGAGGAAGACACAGGGAAGGGTGCAGGAGGAAAGCTTGTCCGCGGACGTATCGCGAACAAGAGCACGGGCACCCCAAACCCGGAACACCGACGCGTCACCAACCTCCCCCGTCCACCGCAGTGTGGGCGAGGTCTCCGGAACGGAGACACGGGGCCAGAGCTTGAGCTGCTGTGCGGCGTACCGGACCGCAAACGGCCACAGAAAATGGGGAGCCGCCGCATGGATCAAGGAGGTATGAGCGATCTCTATGACCAGGCCAATGCGGCGCTCAGCAACCCCATTTTGCTGTGGTGAGCCCGGAAGCGTATATGACTGGGTGATACCCTCCTCTTGACAGAAGCCGCGCAAGAGGTCGGAGGCGAACTCTCCGCCCCTGTCAGAGTGCAGACGCAGAACAGGGAGGCCGGTGTGAAACCTCCTGCGTAGTTGTAGACGAACCGCTCGGATCCAAGGGATCCGGACAGCAGGGACCTCACCCTTGGTGCGCAAGGGGAAGACCGTGGTGTAACGCGAGTAGTCGTCAACTACCAGCAGGAAGTACCGCTCTCTACCCCGTCCGCTGACACGGGCGGGGCCCCACACGTCCATGTGGAGAGTCTGCAGCGGAGCCTCTGTCGGAGGAAACGAGGAGGAGTGAGGAGCGGCGCGCTGCCGCCCCTCGACGCAAGAAAGGCAGGCCGGGGCAGGCGAAGCAGGGAGGCGAGGCAGGGTCCGGGGAAGACCAGACACAAGGACGCAACGGTGCATGTCACGAAGACAGGGCAAGGAGGGGTGGCCCAGACGGTGGTGCCAGAGAACGCTCTGGTGCGACAGGGAGCGACACGAGCACGGGGAGTCTACCTGACCTGACGCAGACGCGTGACAGACAGCAGCGACCTGGGGAGACACAGTGGTCAGTGTGTAAAGGCTCGACCCTGGCGCACGCGTGAACGTGGCCAGGTGTCGCCCAGTCCTGGAGCACGTACAGATCGCCACACGCTGTCCTCCAGGGGTAACGGTGTCAACCCACCGGTCCTGGAAAACTGGGTTGCTCACCAAATTCGTAGAGAACAAGGGGAGGTGGAAGCCTGTCAGTGAGCCAGACGGAACCGCCGGGCACGGAAGTATAGTGGTGGACCGTGCAAGAACTGGGCCCCCTGAGGGGTCAGCCAGAGAGACTGCAACAGGTGCAGTGAGTGGTGTGAGTGCAGTACTGTCACGAAAGAAACAGCGGGAAGCACCTGAGTCAAGCGTGAAGGTGTGCAAGGCCTCAGCAGGCCCAGTACCTGAGAAAGCAGACTCGCTAGCACCTAAGGCAGCAGCCTCACTAGCACCTAGAGCAGCAACCTCTATACCGGGGTCTGTCACAGGTCCACTGGTGATCCCCGATTGATCCTAGGGAAGGGTTACAGGCATGTTGGCCTGGGGGGTTATAGGCGCACTGACCCGCTACTTAACAAGCCCTTTTATCCCAATGGTCTAGTGGTTGGGATTCTGATATGGTATCAGAGCGAAGGTCTTGGGTTCGAATCCCGGTGTGTGCACTTCGGGCATCCCAGTGCGGGGGGGTGTCAGAGGTCCACTGGTGATCCCGGATTGATCCTAGGGAAGGGTTACAGGCATGTTGGCCTGGGGGGTTATGGACGCACTGACCCGCTACTTAACAAGCCCTTTTATCCCAATGGTCTAGTGGTTGGGATTCTGACAAGGTCGTACTGCACGCACAGGTGACAGTCACACTCAGCACCACCAGGCAAAGCAGACATGGCAGTATGGATGGCGTCATAGTCTAAAGCAAAGACAGCAACGCCCGACCTAAGCAGCTCAAGCCAGGGGGGGATCTCAGCCTTGTCGCCAAACTCAGTGCGCCAGGGGTCAGTCAAATAGGCAAAGCAGCGGGACTGTGCGTGACCAGGCGTCCCACAGGTCTCACCAGCTCGACGACGTGCGCGAATGATGTACGGGTAGCGACCCGAACTCGGAGACGGCCCACGCTGGTAAAGCCACTCACGAAGCTGCCGGGGCGTAAGGGTCGGACGCTGCCGTAGCTGCATCTGGCCACCGCCAGACACTCCGCACCAACCAGCGCCACCGCTACTGCGGCCGCCACCACTCCCGCTGCTGCCACTACCGCCGTCACCACTCCCACCGGTACGACAAAGGGAAGTCATGGCGGGAAAGCTAGGAGGAGCGCGACCTCTAGGGCAGTACGGAGTGAAGGCAGTAGCACGAGTAGCAGCAGCAGTAAAAGCAGCAGGGCGGCGCGCGGCCACAGCAAGGCAGCAGCAGGGAATAGCTCCTAGGGTAGAAGCACCTAGGGCCCTTTTTTTTTAATAATTATTTAATTTTATTTAGGGTTTGGTAGGGCGCAGGGCAGGGCGCTGGCGCAGGGCAGGGTGCGGGCGCAGGGCAGGGCGCTGGCGCAGGGCAGGGCGCTGGCGCAGGGCAGGGCGCTAGCGCAGGCTGCAGCAGCGCGTGACGCGAGAGGCAGCAGAGCGCAATGCAACGGGCTGCATGAGGGCGCGACACGCAGGCTGCAGCAGAGCACGACGCGCGAGGCAGCAGCGCACGACTCGTGGGCTGCCTTAGGGTGCGACGCGCGGGCTGCAGCAGAGCGTGACTTGCGGAGCAGCAGCGCGCGACGCGCAGGCTGCCGTAGGGCGCGACGCGCAAGGCCGCAGCACGGGCGTAGGGTGTCAGATATATATGACATAGCTGTTGTAGGCTATAGTGGGGTAGCACATATGGGGTACAGCTCTCTAGGGTTTGTATTTGTACCCAACTTTCACTTAGTTATTTCATTCCTGTTCTTGTATTCTCACATGGTATAGAGCGGGTTCCCTGTGGGAACTTCGCCTAGGGCCCACCGAAGCGCGCCCCGAGGCGCGCTAACCTTATTTTTTTCCTCTCTCTCGAGCGACCCTCCGTGTCGCCCTTCCCTCGCGGCCCCGCTGCCCTTTCAGACGCGGCCCCGCCGCCCCTTTCGAACGCGGCCCCGCCGCCATTTCAGACGCGGCCCCGCCGCCCACTTTGGACGCAGCCCCGCCGCCCACTTCGGACGCGGCCCCGCCCGCCCCTTCAGACGCGGCCCCGCCGCCCGCTCCGACGCGGCCCCGCTGCCTGCTCAAACGCGGCCCCGCAGCCTGCTCAGACGCGGCCTCGCCGCCTGCTCAGCCGCGGCCCCGCTGCTGGCTCCAACGCGGCCCCGCCGCCCACTCGGACGCGGCCCCGCCGCCTGCTCAGCCGCGGCCCCGCCGCCCGCTACGAAGCGGCCCCGCCGCCTGCTCTGACGCGGCCCCGCCGCCTCCTCAGCCGCGGCCCCGTCTTCCACTCAGGCGCAACCCCGCCGCCTGCTCAGCCGCGGCCCCGCCGCCCGCTCCGACGCGGCCCCGCCGCCTGCTGAGCCGCGGCCCCGCCGCCCTCCCCTCCGACGCGGCCCCGCCGCCTGCTCAGACGCGGCCCTGCCGCCCGTTCCGACACGGCCCCGCCGCCGTCACTCGCGGCCACCCCGCCCTTGCGCGGCCCCGCCGCCTCCTACCTGCGGCTCTGCGGCCGCCTCTACTGCGGCCCTTCCTCTCGCGCCGCCCAACTGCGGCAGCCGAGCCGCCCGCCTGCAGCAGCCGAGCCGCCCACCTGCAGCAGCCGAGCCACTCACATGCAGCAGCCGAGCCGCCGGACCACCGAGCAGCAGTGCACCCGAGCCGCCCTGCACCCGAGCCGCCCAGCACCCGAGCCGCTCTGTCACCGAGCCGCCCGGGAGCCGAGCCGCCCAGTAGCCGAGTCGCTGAGTCGCCGAGCCGCCCTTCTGCAAAGCTGCCCGACCTGCCCTGCCCGTTGAGCACAGTACCGCTGTCACTGCGTGCTCTTCCCCTACTGCTTGCAGTGCTTCGCTGTCGTCGTCATGGCTACCCCTAGTGTCCTAGCTTTTGACGCTGAGGGTCGCGCCATTGACTTTGAGGTCTGGGTAGACGACCTGCAGTTGTTTTTACAGTGCGATAGGGCAGACGGCCTCTCTCTCTTTGACCTCACTTCTGGCGCCTCTCCTGCCCCTGCTGCTGATGCTGATCCAACTGTACGCTCTCAGTGGGCCACCCGCGATGCTGCTGCACGTCTTGCTGTGCGTCGCCACCTCCCTACCTCTAAGCGCGCGCACTTTAGTCAGTACAAGAGTGCTCAGACCTTGTACGACGCTTTAGTTGCGCGCTACTCCTCCCCTGCCACTGCTGCACTGAGCCGTCTCATGCTTCCCTACCTCTTTCCTGACCTCTCTGCCTTTCCCACTGTTGCTGACCTCATTACTCACCTCCGCACTAGTGACACCCGCTTCCGCGCCGCCCTTCCTGCTGAGTTCTGCGCTAAGAACCCCCCCCCCATGTACATCACTCTCTACTACGTAGTCGCGCGCCTCCCTGACTCCCTTCGCGTCGTCAGGGACCACTTTCTCGCAGTCTATCCCACCACCCTCACCGTCGACGTCCTCGAGAAGGCCCTCCTCGCGGCGGAGAAGAGCATCGTCGCTGTAGGAGCTTCTCGTGGTGACCCTCGCACCCCCATCTTTGAGGGGTGCTCTCCTTCCCCCCTCCTGCCCTCTGTTGCCTCTGCTGCTGCTGCCGACCTGCTTGGTCTCGAGTCGGTTGGCGCGGCGTCTGCCCCTAGTGGGAGACGCCGCTCTGGCAAGGGCAAGGGGGGCAAGGGCGCTGGTGGAGCTGGAGGGAACGGTGGAGGTGGCGGTGGAGGCGGCGGAGGGAGTGGGGGTGGCGGCGGGAGTGGTGGTGGGGGTGGAGGTGGTAGTGGTGGCAGCGGCGGAGGAGGCGGCGGTGGTGGCGGCGGCGGTGGTGGTGGCGGCAGTGGTGGCGGTGACGGTGGGGGAGGCGATGGCGGAGGAGGCGGTGGTGGCGTAGGAGGTGGAGCTGGTCGAGGCGGTACCCAGCAGCGGAGCGGCGGTGGTGGTGGTCAGCGCTCGCAGCAGCAGCAGCAGCAGCGTTCCCGTGACGTCCCTCCGCCCCAGCAGCTCCGTGAGTGGTACACTCGACGTCAGAGGGGTGGGGGTACTGGTCCTAGTACCTACGTCCTTCGCTCTGGCGACCGCGCGGGTGAGCAGTGTGGGGGTGCCCACTCCACCCAGCGCTGCTTTGGCCGCCTGACGGACGCTTGGCGTCAGCAGTTCCCCGGGGCTAGTGAGATCCCTCGCTGGGATGAGCTTCTTAGAGCTGGTGTAGCGATCTTTGATCTTGATTTTGATGCTATCCTTGCTGCTATGTATGTTGTGACTATTAGTGAGGAGGGTGACTGTAACCAGTGTTTCCCGCCTGACCCAGGCATTGGTACTGCTGCGCTAGGTGCTTGTGAGGCTGCTGCTCTAGGTGCCAGTGCGTCTGTGCTCTCAGGTGCTGGTGAGACTGCGCTCTCAGGTACTGCGTCACCTCCGTCCTCCCTCACTTTCACACTTGACTCCGGGGCTTCTCGCTCCTTCTTTCGAGACCGCACTACCCTCACGCCGCTTGACCGGCCCGTTGCGGTCTCCCTGGCTGACCCCTCTGGGGGTCCTGTCCTCTCTCACTTCTCCACTGTCCTCCCGTGTCCGGCTGCCCCTTCAGGCACCCTGTCTGGTCTGTACCTTCCCTCGTTCTCTACGAACTTGGTGAGTGGCACGGACCTGCAGGATGTGGGGGTTCACCAGTTCACTCCTGCGAGTCAGCGGGTGACCCACTGCACGGAGGCACGCACAGGCCGACACCTGGCCACGTTCTCGCGTCGGCCGGGGTCGAGCCTCTACACCCTGACCACTACGTCTCCTCCTGTCCCTGCGTCTGGTCAGGTAGCTGCGTCAGGTCAGGTGCTTGCTGCTGCGTCCCGGTCAAGTCCTGAGTCTGCCCCCTGTTCTTGTCGCCTCCTGTCTCACGAGACTCTCCTGTGGCACCACCGTCTTGGCCACCCCTCCTTGCCCCGTCTTCGGAGCATGGCTTCCCGTGTCCTTGTCTCTGGTCTTCCCCAGTCTCTCCCTCCCCTTCCCTCCGGGCCAGGACCTTCCTGTGTCCCCTGTGTCGAGGGGCGCCTCCGGGCTGCTCCTCACTCCTCCCAGTTCCCCCCGACAGAGGCTCCTCTGCAGACGCTTCACATGGACGTGTGGGGACCAGCCCCCATCCGTGGGCAGGGTCACGAGCGCTACTTTCTGTTGGTGGTTGACGACTACTCGCGTTACACCACAGTCCTCCCCTTGCGCAGCAAGGGTGCTGTCACTGAGGTGCTGATCGACTGGATCCGCGAGGCTCGTCTCCAGCTCAGGAAGAGCATCGGCTCGGACTTTCCTGTTCTGCGTCTGCACTCGGACAGAGGCGGAGAGTTCTCCTCGCGCCTTCTGCGAGACTACTGTCGTGCACGGGGGATCCGCCAGACCTTCACGCTTCCGGACTCTCCACAGCAAAATGGGATTGCTGAGCGCCGCATTGGCATGGTCATGGATGTCGCTCGTACGTCCATGATGCATGCGGCTGCCCCCCATTTTCTGTGGCCGTTTGCGGTGAGGTACGCGGCGCATCAGCTCAACCTTCACCCCGGGGTCTCTCGGCCCGCGATGTCCCCAGTCTTGCTGTGGACGGGGAAGGTTGGCGATGCGCCGGCGTTCCATGTCTGGGGATCTCGGGCATTTGTCCGCGACTTGTCTGCGGAGAAGCTGTCCCCTCGTGCTGCTCCCTGTGTCTTCCTTGGCTTCCCCACAGACGCTCCCGGGTGGCAGTTTTACCACCCCTCCTCTCGTCGTGTTCTGTCCTCCCAGGACGTCACGTTCGACGAGTCAGTCCCCTTCTACCGCCTCTTCCCCTACCGCACTCCTTCCCTCCCCCCTCCGCCGGACTTCCTTGTGCCGGTTCCCCCCCCGGTAGACCCCCTCCCCCCTCAGGTTCCTGCCCCCTCAGGTGTGTCCCAGGTAGACGCAGTTGACCCGGTCGAGGTTACTGGTGACTCTGGTGCTGCTGCGGGTGCTGGGCCTGGGGGTGCTGACTCTGTGGGTGCTGTGCGCCGGGGTGCCGAGCCTGGAGGTGCTGCTACTGGGGGTGCTGAGCCTGGGGGTGCTGGGCCTGGGGGTGCTACTGCGGAGGTTGCTGAGCCTAGGGGTGCTGAGCCGGGGGGTGCTGTGCATGGAGCTGCTGAGCTAGGGGGTGCTGGGGCTAGGGGTGCTGGGTCGGGAGTTGCTAAGCCTGGGGGTGCTGAGTCTGGAGCTGCTGAGCCTGAGGGTGCTGCGTCTGGAGCTGCTGAGCCTGGGGTTTCTCCTGCTGCTGCGTCTCGCCGGGAGCCCCTCTCTCCACAGGAGCTGCGCGAGTGGTTTGCTCGCCGCTGGAGGCGTGCTGCTGGAGCTGGAGCTTCTTCGACCGTCGAGGGCGCTGGTGCTGCCGGTCCCGGAGCTGCTGGGCCTGCGGGTCCTACTGGAGCTGGAGCTGCTGAGGGTGTTGGTGCTGAGCCTACTGCTGTCTATCCTGGCGGTGGTTCTGCTGCTGGTACTGCTGGAGGTCCTGCCGCTGGAGGTGTTGGTGGCGCTGGTGCTTTCGCTGAGGGTGCTGGTGCTGTCCCTGCTGAGTCTGGAGCTGCCGCGCGGCCTCGGCCGTACTTCGTTCCGCTCCTGCAGCAGGTTCTTGGTCTTTCTCCTCCGGTAGGGTGTCCACAGCCTGTCCAGTCGCAGTCATTGTTGGAGCCTTCCTCTCAACTGCCTGCTCCCTCTCCTTACACTGGTCCTACTGGAGGTCTTGCTGAGCGTCGTGAGCCTGCGTCTCGTCCCGCGTCGCCTGTTCGTCCTTCTCGCGCTAGTGGTCGCAGTTCACATCAGCGTCCTCCTCCTGTCCCTGGCACGCACCGGATGTCTCTGCGTCCGTCCTCTGCTCCTCTGCGTGCCCCTTTGCCTTCTCCTCCTGAGTCCTCTCTTCCTGCACTTGCCGACCCTGAGTCGGACTCCCTTCGTGCTGCCAGTCCTACTGTCACGCGTCTGCTTGCTACTGTCGTCACTGACCCCTCTTTTGAGTCCACTGCTGCGTCTGCTCTTGTCGCAGAGCTCGTCGACTTTGCTGCTCGCTGTCGTCTAGACTACGCTGCTAGTCTTGTTGCTGAGTCTGCGTCTGTCTGTCATCCGTCCGTCGGGGGTGAGTGTGCTCTTGGCACGGACGTCCTAGAGGACAAGCAGGAGGAGTTACAGTGTCTGGCGGCTGCTTCCCTCATCTCGCGTCTGTACTGCTTGCTCCTGAGGGAGACCCGGATGCACTAGACATCCCGACTCCGCGCTCTTACGCGGAGGCCGTAGAGGGTCCCTACTCCTCTCAGTGGCAGGCAGCTATGGATGCAGAGATGGCTTCCTGGAAGTCCACAGTCACCTACGTTGACGCAGTTCCCCCTCCTGGGGCGAACATCGTCAGTGGCATGTGGATCTTCAGGGTGAAGCGGCCGCCGGGCTCTCCACCTGTCTTCAAGGCGCGGTACGTTGCTCGTGGCTTCAGTCAGCGGCAGGGAGTTGACTACTTTCAGACCTTCTCTCCCACCCCGAAGATGACCACTCTTCGGGTGCTGCTTCACATAGCCTCTCAGCGCGACTACGAGCTTCACTCTCTCGACTTCAGCACTGCGTTCCTGCAGGGTAGCCTGCACGAGGAGATCTGGCTACGCCGTCCACCTGGCTTCACTGGGACTTTTCCTCCTGGCACCCAGTGGAGCCTCCGACGGCCAGTCTACGGTCTCCGCCAGGCACCGCGTGAGTGGCACGACACACTGAGGACTACGCTTGCGGCTCTTGGGTTTGCTCCTTCTACTGCTGACCCGTCGCTGTTTCTGCGCACCGACACTTCACTGCCGCCGTTCTACATCCTCGTGTACGTCAACGACTTGGTCTTTACCACAGCGGACACTGCTGGACTCGCCTACGTGAAGTCCGAGCTGCTGAAGAGACACACGTGCACAGACCTGGGTGAACTGCGCAGCTACCTTGGCTTGCAGATCACTCGGGACAGAGCACGCCGCACCATTACCTTGACTCAGTCACACATGGTGCAGCAGGTCCTTCAGTGCTTCGGCTTCACGTACTCCTCGCCTCAGGCCACTTCTCTGTCTACTCGTCACTCGCTCTCAGCTCTGCCTTCGGATGAGTCCGTAGAGTCGAGTGGCCCGTACCCAGAGCTTGTTGGCTGCCTCATGTACCTGATGACCTGCACACGACCTGACCTTGCATACCCTCTGAGCATTCTTGCACGCTATGTTGCTCCTGGGAGACACCGACCAGAGCACATGGCTGCAGCGAAGAGGGTATTGCGCTACCTGTGCAGTACGTCGGGCATGGGGCTAGTGCTTGGAGGGCGGAGTCCAGTAGTCCTTACAGGCCACGCTGACGCTTCTTGGGCTGACGACCAGGCTACGCAGCGGTCGTCACAGGGTTACACCTTCAGTCTTGGTTCCGGCTCTGTCTCGTGGCGGGCTACTCGTTCGTCTTCGGTTCTCAGCTCCAGTTGTGAGGCTGAGATCTACGCCGGGGCCATGGCTGCACAGGAGCTTCGCTGGCTCACCTACCTGCTGACTGACCTTGGAGAGCCGCCTCGTTCTCCTCCAGTGCTATACGTAGACAACAAGGCCATGCTGGCCTTGTGTCGAGAGCAGCCTCTGGAGCACAGAACGAAGCACATTGCTCTTCGCTACTTCCTTGCTCGTGAGCTACAGCAGCGTGGACAGTTGCGGCTTGCGTACGTGGCCTCTGAGGCCAACACTGCTGATGTGTTCACCAAGGCACTCGCGCCTTGTGACCATCAGCGCTTTTGCACCCAGCTGGGTCTTGTGCCTGTCTTGCCTCACTTGCTCTCCTCTTGACTTCACTTGTACTGTGACATATATATATACCTGCTCTTGCTTGTCTAGTTTTATATATATATGTCTGTACTCCTGCATGTGAACTGGCCTCTGGCCCTGCTCTTGTGCTCGGACTGTGTGGTGACTTTGTGATCCACCCTGAGCTTGTTTTGCTTTACTTTGCTTGACTGGTCTTGTGACCCCTTGTTCTCCCCCACTTTGCCTATAGGGGTGTGTCAGATATATATGACATAGCTGTTGTAGGCTATAGTGGGGTAGCACATATGGGGTACAGCTCTCTAGGGTTTGTATTTGTACCCAACTTTCACTTAGTCATTTCATTCCTGTTCTTGTATTCTCACATAGGGCAGGGCGCAGGTGCAGGGCAGGGCGCGGGCGCAGGGTAGGGCACTGGCGCAGGGCAGGGCGCTGGCGCAGGGCAGGGCGTCGGCGCAGTGCAGGGTGCTGGCGCAGGGCAGGGCGCCGGCGCAGGGCAGGGCAGGGCAGGGCGCCGGCGTAGGGCAGGGTGCTGGCGCAGGGCAGGGCGCTGGCGCAGGGCAGGGCGCTGGCGCAGGGCAGGGCGCTGGTGCAGGGCAGGGCGCTGGCGCAGGGCAGGGCGCTGGTGCAGGGCAGGGCATCCACTAGGCAGCACGACGCAGGGTAGTGGGGTAATGCGGTAACCGCAGTCGGAAGTTAAGTATGGTGGGCCCGAAAAAAACGGTCCTACGGACCTACTGCTCTGAAACCATATCAAGATAGCAAGCAGGGATGAATGGACTATGAAAGAGATGGGTACAAATATGAAACCCTAAAAGGGGATGTACCCCATATTGGCTACCCCACTACAGCCTAAACATATATAGCAGATATATCATTTGACATGTCCCACTTGCCAGCTCATGAAATCATCACGGCAGCGGCCGGCGGGACAGTTGCAGCCGATACCACCCCCAAAGCGTGCTGGGCAGCAGGTGACGATGGACTTCGTCACGGGGTTACCGGCCGGGGCGAGTGGGAACGACGCGATCCTGGTCGTCGTCGATCGACTGCGAAAATGGCACATTTTGCAGCCTGCAAAAAATCAATCACAGCCGAAGAAATAGCATGCCTCTTCATCTCCACCGTCGTTTTACTACACGGGATACAGCAGCAATAATTCGCGACCGAGACACGAAATTCACAAGCAACTTCTGGCGGAACCTATGGCAGCAGTTCGGCACGCGACTACAGTTCAGCTCTTCGTACCACCCTGTAACTGACGGACAAACAGAATGGACAAACCAGACCATGGAACAACTCATCCGAGCAACGTGCGACGACCCAACCACCTGGGAACAACAGCTGCCACTCATTGAATTTGCGTACAACAACTCACCGTCCGCCACGACCCAACAGTCACCGTTTTACCTGCACTACGGATAAGACCCGACAGTACCCATGACCCCGAATCCCGACAACCCAGTGCCACGAGCACAACAGTTCGCCAAAATATTACAAGCAGCACGGACCCGGGCAGCAGACGCAATAAAAAAATCCAACATCGCTAAGCGTAATGCCGACCGCCACCGCCGACTTGTCACTTACCAACCTGACGTCCTAGTTTTACTCGACACTCAGAACCTTCGATTGCCCATCGCCCCGAAGCTCCACCCCCGATATTGCGGGCCATTCCGCAATAGCCACATGATTACGCCCGTCACCGCCCACCTCCTCCTCCCCGCTGACTGGTACGTCAGCCCCTCATTCCACGCCAGCCTGCTTCGCCCTAACGTCCCGTCCACAAGCCAACTGCCACGCAATCAGCCCGCCAGCATGACACGGCCAACGAGTGAATCAATCATCAACCCCGAGAAAATTCTCAGCCACAGAGTTCGTGACCCTCGAGGAGCCCGAAGGATCAAGTTCCTGATCCGCTGGAAAGACCGTACACCCACCGAGGACAACTGGGTTCCTCTCGACAGAATCGAAAACCACCCCGTCCTCACCGAGTACCTGCGCAGCAGAAACTTCAGGGATGTACACTGTGAAAGTTAAAAGAGAGAAGAGTATTGAACTAGCAAGAATGGGGATACAAATAGCAAACCCTAGAAGGGTTGTACTCGCTATAGAGTACCCCTCTACAGGCTAGAGCATAACATTCTAACACACCCCCATAGCCAAAGTGGGGTGTAATCAGCAGAGCAAGCAAAGGAGAACAAGCTCAGGGTGGATCACAATGTCACCACACATTCTGAGCACAAGTTCAAGAAGCAACAGTTTAAAGCAAAGCTAGAGGCTACAGCAGAGGGCAAGTGAGGAGGAGGAGGCGAGACTGTAAGAGGAGAGCAGATAGGAGGCAACAACTGAAGCTGCAGACACACGGGCAACAGGAGGCACACTGGCACAGCGGCTACCAGAACAACGCTCCGGACTACTGGAGTAACTGGCCCCGCGGCTAAAAGTAGCGGCAGACGAGCAACGGACCCACGGGCGGCTGGCATAGCTGGCTACGACTGGGCTACCGGACGAAGTCCCCGGACTACAGGTGCTGCTGGCGACATGACGGCAACCTCCATTCAGCTTCCCCAAACTATCCCACCCCCCCTCACACACACCCCCTACTGCACCCCTAGGGTCACTCACACCCCACCCCCTAGCATGACTCCGTCGACTCCCACACACCCACCCCCCTCAGCGGCAGCTGCAGCAGTGGGAGACAGAGGAGGAGGAGGAGCAGGGGAGACCACACACCCGCCACCCCCCACTCGCCACCCCCAAACCCGAACACAGGGCAGGGCGGGAAGGCGAGTAGGGAGGTTACGGGGGGGGGGGGGGGGGGGGGGGGGGGTGGGGGGGGGCCGACGCGCGGCCTCCCTGGGCGCCAAAGTAGGCGGCAGAAGGGGCGACGCTCGCCCCAACCCCCACGTCGCCCCTCCCGGCGCCGCGGCCCCCGAAGGAGCCACGACGGGCGACGGGAAAAGAGGGGGGGGAAGGGGGGGGGGGGGGGGCGGTGCACTTGCCGGCGACGGGTCGGGGCAGCTGCGCGGGGCCGGGACGAGCGGCGCACGGGCGGCGACAGGCCGAGACAGCTGCGTGGGGCCGGGACGGGCGGCGCACGGGCGGCATGGGGCCAAGACGAGCGGCGCACGGGCGTCGCCGGGCCGGGGCAGCGGCGCGGGGCCGGGACGAGTGGCGCACGGGCGGCGACGGGCCGGGACAGCGGCGCGGGGCCGGGACGGGCGGCACACGGGCGGCGTGTACGTGCCCTCGGTGCGCCGCCACGGGCCCCCCCATCGCCCGTCGCGGCGCCTCCAGAGGGCGACGCGGCGAACGACGGGGCAGAAGCCCGCTGCGCGCCTCGGGGCGCACAGCGGGCAGAGAACCGCCGCGCGCCTCGGGGCGCACGGCGGGCAGAAAACCGCCGCGCGCCTCGGGGCGCACGGCGGGAAGAAAAAACTGCCGCACGCCACGGGGCGTGCGGCACAGAGAGTAGCAGTAGCAGTTGCAGCGGAAGCAAGGAGGTGGTGAGCTCACCCACAGGATCGATCCAAGAGGATCGACCTGCTCTGATAGCATGTGAAAGTTAAAAGAGAGAAGAGCATTGAACTAGCAAGAATGGGGATACAAATAGCAAACCCTAGAAGGGTTGTACTCGCTATAGAGCACCCCACTACAGGCTAGAGCATAACATTCTGACATACACGTGCTTTTGTAAGGAGGACCTCCTTAGGGGGGGGGTAGTGTAAGGAAAATTCCTTTTCCTTACTTCGCGTCCCCGGTCAGCGCGTACACCACTGTAGCACCACATTCAGCACCATTACCACGCGCAAACCCTCGCATCGACAATCCTCCTGCCACCTTCGCACGTCGCACCCCGACCTCACGGCTCGGCGGGTAACCCGCGCTCCGGGCCTCTGCTTCGACAATTTCCCAAACCTCAGTCTCAGGCCCGTCGCGCGACAACCACAATTCATTACCGTTACCACTGTAGTTTTGCTATATATTCTTTGCTCATGCCTGTTGGGCTGAAAAGGGCCCTTAGGATCTTTACAGGGATGAACTCTGGGTAGGATTGTAATAGCGGAAGCGTTTGAATGAAGTTCTTGAACCACCTTGCGCTGGTATGTGAGAGCAAAGTAAGCTAAGTAAAACAAAGGGGTACAGGATTATATAAGAGTACAAGGGATACGAGCAGATACAGTTGTAACTGTTTTGCTGTTGCGGTTCGATACAGTGCGACTCGGGCAACTGCTCAATATCGAGCCAGTTGTGTGTCCTTGCTGTTGCGCTGCATTTGTAATGTCAAAGGTCGCTGACCTTGACTTTCGCGTAACCTCTGACGGTTGTTTCAACCTCCGAGGGTTGACTCGCCGATGCTTCGATATGCTTTGCTTCGCTTGTGCCTTGGTGTTTCGACACGACAGAGGCGCTTAAGACCGATTGTTTCCAACACTCCCCTTCGCTTATGGAGTGTCGCTGCTGGTGACGTGGCTCTGTCCAGTTAGCATCATGCAATACTCAAACTTCTGTTTTCCGAGCTTCTTGGTCAAGTAATCAACTGCCATCTCAGATGTGGGACAGTAGGATAATTCGAGTCTCCCCTTCTCGATCTCGTCTTTCACGAAGAAATATCGCAGAGCGATATGCTTCGTTCTGTTCGCGAATCCGTTTTTGTTGGCGATGCGGATTGCAGATTGGTTGTCGCAGAAGAGAGTGAAGCTGGGTAACTGAGCCAGGCTCGCTTCCTCCAGAAGTTCGCGAAGGTACAATCCTTCCTTGGTGGCTGAGCAGAGTGCGATATATTCTGCTTCAGCTGAGGAGAGAGCGATTAACTCTTGTTTACTCGATTGCCACGAGATCGGTCCGATAGGTTCGAGACGGTAGATGTAGCCTGTGCGCGAGCGTCTGTTGTCGGAGTCTCCGGCGTGATCGGCGTCAACGTAGCCGATTAGCTTGGGTGTTGTAGTCCCGCTCTTGTAGTAGGTCAGACCGATCGTTGGTGTACTGACGAGGTAGTGAATAGCACGGTCGAGTTCGGCCATGTGTTCAGCTTCGAGCCTTTTAATGTAGGTGGCAAGCTGGCTTGCGGAGTATGATAGGTCCGGGCTTTCAAAATCTTAAGCATGGGTGGGCTTAGGAGCCATAGTTTAGGTGCCTTAGTGATCGAGTCCGAGGGTAACGAGAAAAGTATCGAGAGGTTTTGGAAGGAGAAGTGTGTTCACTAGGAAGAGTTGGGATACAAGTACAACACCCTAAGTTGTACTCATTACAGAGTACCCCACTGCAGGCTAGACAGCAAATAAATTCCGACACACCCCCATAGTCAAAGTGGGGTATAATCAGTACAGCATGCAGACATAGAGCAAGAGTTCACAATAGGTAAGTAAGGCTAGAGCTAATGACAGAGGGCAAGTGAGGAGGAGGAGCGACTGTGGGGGAGAGAAGATGGGAGGCGACTGCTGACGCTGCAGACACACAGACGAGCTGCTGGCTCAGTGGCTACCGGAACAGCGCTCCGGACTACTGGGGTAACTTGCCCCGCGGCTAAAAGTAGCGGCAGACGAGCAACGGACCCACGGGCGACTGGCGACTACCGGAGATTGTAGCCACCGGACTGCTGCTGCTGCTGACGACAAGACTGCTGCCTCCACTCAACCTCCCCCAGCTGCCCAACGCCCCTCTCACACACCCCCTACTCAAACCCTAGCCCTACACCCACAGCACCCCCTTAAACCCTAAACCCCAGACTCCCACACATCCACCCCCCTCAGCGAGAGCTGCAGCAGTGGGAGACAAAGGAGGAGGAGGAGGAGGGGACAGCACACACAACCGACACCCCCACAACCATCACCCCCACACCCACCCCCCACGGCTGCACCGGGTCCAGGAGCGGCTGCTGCAGGGGCCAGGGGCGGCTGTTGCAGCGGCGGTTGCTCTAGGGGCTGCTGCTGCTGGGGCTGCTGCTCCTGGGGCGGCTGCTCCAGGGGCTGCTGCTGCTGGGGCGGCTGCTCCAGGGGCTGCTGCTGCTGGGGCGACTACTGCAGTAGCGGCGGCTCCAGGGGCTGCTGCTGCTGGGGCGGCTGCTCCAGGGGCTACTGCTGCTGGGGCGGCTGCTCTAGGGGCTGCTGCTGCTGCTGGGGCGGCTGCTCCACGAGCTGCTGTTGCTGGGGCGGCTGCTCCAGGAGCTGCTGTTGCTGGGGCGGCTGCTCCAGGGGCTGTTGCTGCTGGGGCGGCCGCTGCAGTGGTGGCGGCTCCAGGGGCTGCTGCTGGTGGGGCGGCTGCTCCAGGGGCTGCTGCTGCTGGGGCGGCTGCTCCAGGGGCTGCTGTTGCTGGGGCGTCTGCTCTAGGGGCTGTTGCTGCTGGGGCGGCTGCTCCAGGGGCTGGTGCTGCTGGGGCGGCAGCTGCAGTGGTGGCGGCTCCAGGGGCTGCTGCTGTTGGGGTAGCTGCTCCAGGGGCTCCTGCTGCTGGGGCGGCTGCTCCAGGGGCGGCTGCTGTTGCAAGGCAGGCCGCTCCAGGGGCGGCTGCTTCAGGGGCGGCTGCTGCAGCGGCGGCTGCTCCAAGGGCGGCTGCTGCAGCGGAAAGTAGGAGGGAGGGGAGGGGAAGGGCGCGGCCCCTATTGTGCCCTGACGGGCGACGTGCTAGGGAGCCGCGCAGGTCCCCAAAAGTGCCTCGACAGGCGACGAGAGGGGACCGCGCGCAGGCCCCTAAGGCGCCGCGACGAGGCAACGGGAGGGGCCGGCTCGCGGGCCCCGAAAGTGCCGCGACGAGGCGACGGGAGGGACCTGCGTGCGGGCCCCCAAAACGCCGCGACGAGGCGGCCGTCGGGGCCAGTGCGCGGGCCCCCCATACGCCGCGACGAGGTAGGAACCCGCCGCGCGCCTCGAGGCGCACGCCGGGCAGAAAACCGCCACGCGCTCGGAGCGCGTGGCGGGAAGAAAAATAGGATGTCGCGTGCCACGGGGCGCGCGACACACAGTAGGGCAGCGGAATTGAGTGGGCCCACAGGCCAGGAGCGTTAAGCTCTGATAACATTTCAGAATCTTAAGCATGGGTGGGCTTAGGAGCCCTAGTTTAGGTGCCTTAGTGATCGAGTTCGAGGGTAAGGAGAAAAGTATCGAGAGGTTTTGGAAGGAGAAGTGTGTTCAATAGGAAGAGTTGGGATACAAGTACAACACCCTAAATTGGGTTGTACTCATTACAGAGTACCCCACTACAGGCTAGACAGCACATACATTCTGACACGGGCGGCAGGTGACAGCTGCGAAGAGAAGGCATCCTAGCTTTCTTTGATAGTTGCGTATCCCGGCGGGCTTGAGTGGAGTGGAACCTTCCTTGTGGTTTCCTGTCGTGTAGCGGTAGGGCGTAGAGATGGTGGTAGGTGTGAGCGCGAAACGCTTGGCGATGGTGTCGGCGTACTTGGCGGCGTTGAGGTAGATAGCGTCTTCCTCTTCCCGGATGTTGAGCCCGAGGTACTGAGTGACGGTAGATGAGACTGTTAGTGTGAGATCCTGCTGCAGCTCCCCTTCGAACCAGGTGGTGATGTTGTCGGTTGAACCGATGTAGAGGAGATCGTCTACGTAGACGATTAGCAGGATGTAATCTGTGCCTTTCGTGAGTCTGTACATCCCCTGATCGTGTGGTAGTTGCTTGAAGCTGATGCGAGTGAGGCGAGCGTGCAGGTACTGCTACCATAGCCTCGGGGCTTGTTTGATACCGTAGAGTGACTTCAGTAGCTGACAGACCTGATTAGGCTCTCCGCTGGAGCCATGAGGGAGCTCGACGAAAATCTCCGCATCGACAGGTGCGTAGAGGAACGCGTTGGCGGCATCGATCTGTCGCAAGTTCTTCTTTTTCATGGCGGCGATCGCGAGGAGGATTCTAAGTGAGGTGTGTCGGCTGACCGGGGCGAATGTCTCGGTGAAGTCCCGTCTGTGCTCCTGATCGAATCCACGCACAACCCAGCGTGCTTTGAACTTTTCAATTGTGCCGTCAGCTTTCGTTTTAATGCGGAAGACCCATTTCCCGGTAAGAATGGTCTTGTTTCTTGCCACGCTGATGGGGACGACTTTCCAGGTAATCCGTTCTTCCAGCGCCTTTAACTCTCTGTCCATGGCTTCGCGCCATTTTTCCCTATGTTCCCCCACCAGAGCCTTCTGAAATGTCGCAGGCTCCTTAGGAAGAGTCGTGCCGTGGACTGCGGTGATGAGGCCGAGAATTTGCAGTCCACTCTGTGAGTAGCGGGGAAGATTTGCGTCCTCGGGATAAGCTGCTTCATCTCCCGCTTCTGTATCAGGTATGAAATTTGTTCCTACTCGTTCTGCTTCGTTGGTGTTGACTGTCGCAGGTGTTACGTAACCGTTGTCGGCGAAGTAGTAGAAGGTTTCGGCGTTGACACTTTCGCAAGGGCTATCTTCGTCCATGGGAACTTCGACGGAGCAAAACGGAAGAGGTCCGGCTTCTTCTAATGCATTGTCAACATTTTGTTCGTCCCAGTCAGCTTCGTCTGCTGCCGAGGCGAAGGCACGGTCACCACGAAAGCCACCTGTGGGATCTTGGTCTTCTTGTAGGTTGGCAAGGTATGTCTGGAGCGCGAGACATTCGTAGAAAATCACGTCACGTGCTGCTACTGTTTCCTTGGAGTGGATGTCGAAGATTTTCCACGCTTTGTAGTTCTTTTCGATTCCCAGGTGTAGTCCCCACTGTGCGCGTTGAGAAAATCTAACTCCTCGTGCTGCCGGGGGTCGGTACTGTACCATGCATCCAAACACTCGTAACATTTTTGTGCTGCCCTGTTTTCCTGTCCACAGCAGATGCAGTGATGCGTTGTTCGGAAGCGTGAGAAAATAAGAACGAGGATGAATGAACTATGAATTAAGTGGGTACAAGTACTAACCCTAATTGGGTTGTACCCCCTATGGGATACCCCACTACAGCCTACACAATAGTATAAGCTACAATGTTCTGACACACCCCCATAGGCAAAGTGGGGGGGAACAGGGGGGTCACAAGACCAGTCAAGCAAAGCAAAGCAAAGCTCAGGGTGGATCACAAAGTCACCACACATTCCAAGCACAAGTTCAAGGCCACAAGGCCAGTTCACATGCAGGAGTACATATATATATAAGGCTAGACAAGCAAGAGCAGGTATATATATATATGTAACAGTACAAGGAAGGTTGAGAGGTGAGCAAGTGAGGCAAGACAGGGACAAGAACCAGCTGAGTGCAGAAGCGCTGATGGTCACAAGGCGGAAGTGCCTTGGTGAAAACATCAGCAGTGTTGGCCTCAGAGGCCACGTACGCAAGCCGCAACTGTCCACGCTGCTGTAGCTCACGAGCAAGGAAGTAGCGGAGAGCAATGTGCTTTGTTCTGTGCTCCAGTCGCTGCTCTCGACACAAGGCCAGCATGGCCTTGTTGTCTACGTACAGAACTGGAGGAGAACGAGGCGGCTCTCCAAGGTCAGTCAGCAGGTAGGTGAGCCAGCGAAGCTCCTGTGCAGCCATGGCCCCGGCGTAGATCTCAGCCTCACAACTGGAGCCGAGAAGAGAAGACGAGCGAGTAGCCCGCCACGAAATAGAGCCGGAACCAAGGCTGAAGGTGTAACCCTGTGACGACCGTTGCTTAGCCTGGTCGTCAGCCCAAGAAGCGTCTGCGTGCCCAGTGAGGACCACTGGACTGCGCCCTCCAAGCACTAACCCCATGCCCGACGTACTGCACAAGTAGCGCAACACCCTCTTCGCTGCAGCCATGTGCTCTGGTCGGTGTCTCCCAGGAGCAACATAACGTGCGAGAATGCTAAGAGGGTATGCGAGGTCAGGTCGAGTGCAGGTCATCAGGTACATGAGGCAGCCAACAAGCTCTGGATACAGGCCACTCGACTCTACGGACTCATCCGAAGGCAGAGCTGAGAGTGAGTGGCGAGTAGGCAGAGGAGTGGCCTGAGGTGAGGAGTACGTGATGTGAGAGTTTAGAAGAGAGAAGGGGGTTGAACTAGCAAGAATGGGGATACAAATAGCAAACCCTAGAAGGGTTGTACTCGCTATGGAGCACCCCACTACAGGCTAGAGCATAATATTCTGACACAACCCCATAGCCAAAGTGGGGCGTAATCAGTAGAGCAAGCAAAGCAGTACAAGCTCAGGGTGGATCACATTGTCACCACACTTTCTGAGCACAAGTTCAAGAAGCAATAGTTTAAAGTTAACAATTATGAGCAAAGCTAGAGGCTATCGCAGAGGACAAGTGAGGAGGAGGAGGCGAGAGTGAGAGGAGAAGAGATAGGAGGCGACGGCTGAAGCTGCAGACACACTGGCAACAGGAGGCACACTGGCGGAGTGGCTATTGGAGCAACTCTCTGGACTACAGGAGTAACTTGCCCTGCGGCTAAAATAGCGGCAGACGAGCAACGGACCCACGGGCGACTGGCACAGGTGGCTACGACTGGGCTACCGGAGCAACTCCCCGGACTACAGGTGCTGCTGGCGACACGACGGCAACCTCCGTTCAGCTTCCCAAACAGTCTCATCCCCCCTGACACACACCCCCTACTGCACCCCTAGGGTCACTCACACCCCACCCCCTAGCACGACTCCGTCGACTCCCACACACCCACCCCCCTCAGCGGCAGATGCAGCACTGGGAGACAGAGGAGGAGGAGGAGCAGGGGAGACCACACACCCGCCACCCCCCCACTCGCCACCTCCAAACCCGAACACAGGGCAGGGCGGGATGGCGGGTAGGGAGGTTACCGGGGGGGGGGGGGGGGGACGCGCGGTCTCCTAGGGCGCCAAAGTAGGCGGCAGAAGGGGGCGACGGTCGCCCCCACCCCCACGTTGCCCCTCCCGTCGCCGCGGCCCCCTCACGTCGCCTCGACAGGCGACGAGAAAAGAGGGGGGGGGGGGGGGGGGGGGTGGGGGTTCTCGTGCCCCTGGTGCGCCGCAGCTGACGACGAGGCATGGCCGGGGCCGGGCCGGGGCCGCAAGTGGCGGCGACGGAGCCGCTGGCGGCAACGACGGGGCCGATGCGGGCGGGGACGGGGTCGCTGCGGGCGGCGACGAGGCCGCTGAGCGCGGCAACGGGGCGGCCGATACGGGCGGGGACGGGGTCGCTGCGGGCGGCGACGGGGCCGCTGCGGGAGGCAACGGGCCCGCTGCGGGCGGCGACGGGGCCGATGCGGGCGGCGACGGGGCTCACGCGCTGGTCCGTGTCCCCCGACGCAGCGTCTCCCGAGGGCGACGCGCCGAGTGACGAGGCAGAAGCCCGCCGCGCCCCTCAGGGTGCACAGCGGGCAGAGAACCGCCGCGCGCCTCGGGGCGCACGGCGGGCAGAAAACCGCCGCGCGCCTCGGGGCGCACGGCTGGAAGAAAAAACTGCCGCACGCCACGGGGCGTGCGGCACAGAGAGTAGCAGTAGCAGTTGCAGCGGAAGCAACGAGGTGGTGAGCCCACCCACAGGATCGATCCAAGGGGATCGACCTGCTCTTATAGCATGTGAAAGTTTAGAAGAGAGAAGGGGGTTGAACTAACAAGAATGGGGATACAAATAGCAAACCCTAGAAGGGTTGTACTCGCTATGGAGCACCCCACTACAGGCTAGAGCATAATATTCTGACACGTGAAGCCGAAGCGCTGAAGAGCCTGCTGCACCATGTGAAACTGAGTTAGGGTAATGGTGCGGCGTGCTCTGTCCCGGGTGATCTGCAAGCCAAGTTAGCTGCGCAATTCACCCAGGTCGGTGAACGTGTGTCTCTTCTGCAGCTCGGACTTCACGTAGGCGGGTCCAGCAGTGTCAGCTGTGGCAAAGACCAAGTCGTCGACGTACACGAGGATGTAGAACGGCGGCAGAGAGGTGTCGGTGCGCAGAAACAGCGACGGGTCGGCAGTAGAAGGAGCGAACCCAAGAGCCGCAAGCGTAGTCCTCAGTGTGTCGTGCCACTAACGCGGTGCCTGGCGGAGACCGTAGACTGGCTGCCGGAGGCTCCACTGGGTGCCAGGAGGAAAAGACCCAGTGAAGCCAGGTGGGCGGCGCAGCCAGATCTCCTCGTGCAGGCTGCCCTGCAAGAAAGTTGTGCTGAAGTCAAGAGAGTGCAGCTCGTAGTCACGGTGAGCACCAACGTGCAGCAGTACCCGAAGAGTGGTCATCTTCGGGGTGGGAGAGAAGGTCTGAAAGTAGTCAACTCCCTGCTGCTGTCTGAAGCCACGACCCACGTACCGTGCCTTGAAGACAGGCGGAGAACCCGGCGGCCGCTTCACCCTGAAGATCCACATGCCACTGACGATGTTCGCCCCAGGCGGGGGAACCTCGTCAACGTAGGTGCCTGTGGACTTCAAGGAAGCCATCTCTGTGTCCATAGCTGCCTGCCACTGAGAGGAGTAGGGACCCTCTATCGCCTCCGCGAAAGAGCGTGGAGTCGGGATGTCAAGTGCACCCGGGTCTCCCTCAGGGGTAAGCATTACGGACACGAGATGAGGTGAAGCGGCTGCCAGACACTGGAACTCCTCCTGCGTGTCCTCAAGGACGTCCGTGCCAAGGGCACACTCACCCCCGACGGACGGAGGAGAGATAGACCCAGACTCAGCGACAAGACTAGCAGCGTAGTCTAGGCGACAGCAAGCAGCAAAGTCGACGAGCTCAGCAGCTAGGGCAGACGCGGCAGTGGACTCGAAGGAAGGGTCAGTGACGACAGTAGTAAGGAAACGCGTGACACTAGGACTAGCAGCACGAAGAGAGTCCGACTCCGAGTCGGAAGGAGCAAAAAGAGAGGACTCAGGAGGAGAAGGCAAAGGGGCACGCAGAGGAGCAGTGGACGGACGCAGAGACATCTAGTGCGTGCCAGGGACAGGAGGAGGACGCTGACGCGAACCACGACCACTAATGCGAGCCGCACAGACAGGCAACACAGGGCGAGACGCAGGCTCACGACGCTCAGCAAGACCTCCAGTAGGACCAGTGTAGGGAGAAGGAGCAGGCAAAGGGGAGGTAGGCTGCAGCTGTAACTGGGATTGAATAGGCTGTGGACACTCTAAAGGAGGAGAACTAGGAGAAGGTGGAAGACCAAGAACCTGCTGCAGGAGCGGAACGAAGTACGGTCAAGGCCGCGCGGTGACGCCAGACGCAGCAGGGACAGCACCAGTACCCCCAGCAGGAGCACCCGCTCCAGCAGCACCTCCAGCAGCTCCAGAACCTCCTGCAGCACCAGTAGTACCCCCAGCAGGACCGCCAGCAGTAGGCTCAGCGCCAACACCCTCAGCAGCACCAGCTCCAGTCAAACCCGCAGGCCCTGCAGCTCCAGTACTCCCACACGAGCACCTCCGGGACCCGCGACAGCAGCACCCTCAGTAGCTGAAGAACCTCGAGCTCCAGCAGCATGGCTCCAGCGCCGGGCAAACCACTCGCGCAGCTCCTGTGGAGTGAGCGGGTCCCGTAGAGCCGCAGCACCCGGAGAACCACCAGGCGTAGCACCTCCAAGCTCAGTACCCTCTGGCTCAGCACCCCCACGCTCAACATCCCCAATCGCAGCACCCCAAGGCTCAGCACCCCCAGTCTCACCATACCCAGTCTCAGCACCCTCAGCAGCACCAGAGTCACCAGTAACCTCGACAGGCTCGACTGCGTCTACCTGGGACACACCTGAAGGGGCAGGACCCTGAGGGGGGAGGGGGTCTACCTGGGGGGGACCTGGTACCAAGAAGAGGGGGGGGGAAGGGGTGCGGTAGGGGAAGAGGCGGTAGTAGGGGACCGACTCGTCAAACGTGACGTCCTGCGAGGATAGAACACGGCGAGAGGTGGGGTGGTAGAACTGCCAGCCAGGCGCGTCAGGGGGGAACCCCAGGAAGACGCAAGGAGAAGCACGAGGGGACACCTTGCCCGCAGACAAGTTGCGGACAAACGCCCGAGATCCCCAGACCCGGAACGCCGACGCATCGCCAACCTTCCCCGTCCGCAGCAAGGCTGGAGAGGTCTCCAGCCTGGAGACCCTGGGGTGAAGGTTGATCTGATGCGCCGCGTACCTCACCGCAAACGGCCACAGAAAATGGGGGGCAGCCGCATGCATCATGGACGTACGAGCGACGTCCATGACCATGCCAATGCGGCGCTCAGCAATCTCATTTTGCTGCGGAGAGTCCGGAAGTGTGAAGGTCTGACGGATGCCTCGTGCGCGACAGTAGGCTCTCAGAAGGCTAGAGGAAAACTCTCCGCCTCTGTCCGAGTGCAGACGCAAAACAGGAAAGTCCGAGCCAAAGCTCTGCCTGAGCTGGAGACGAGCTGCACGGATCCAGTCGATCAGCACCTCAGTGACATCACCCTTGCTGCGCAAGGGGAAGACCGCGGTGTAACGCGAGTAGTCGTCAACAACGAGCAGGAAGTAGCGCTCGTGACCCTGTCCACAGACGCGGGCTGGGCCCCACACGTCCATGTGAAGTGTCTGCAGTGGGGCCTCTGTCGGAGGAAACTGGGAGGAGTGAGGGGCAGCCCGCTGGCGCCCCTAGACACAGGGGACACAGGTAGGGCCAGGCCCCGGAGGAAGGGGAGGGAGGGACCGGGGGAGACCAGAAATAAGAAGGCGTGAGGCCATGCCTCTGAGACGAAGCAGAGAGGGGTGACCAAGCAGTGGTGCCAGAGGAGAGTCTCGTGAGACAGGAGACGACACGAACAGGGGGCAGACTCAGGGCCAGACCTGGACGCTGCAGCAAACACCTGACCCGACGCAGCTGACCGACCAGACTCAATGGCTGGAGGAGACACAGTGGTCAGTGTGTACAGGCTCGACCCCGGCTGACGTGTAAATGTAGCCAAGTGTCGGCCTGTGCGAGCCGCTATGCAGTGCGTCACTCGCTGACGTGCAGGAGTGAACTGGTGCACTCCCCCATCCTGTAGGTCAGCACCACTCACCAAGTTCGTAGAGAACGAGGGGAGGTAGAGACCAGACAGGGTGCCAGAGAGAGCCGCAGGACATGGGAGGACTGTGGAGAAGTGAGAAAGGATAGGACCCCCAGAGGGGTCAGCCAGAGACACCACAACCGGCTGATTAAGCGGCATGAGTGTGGTGCGGTCCCGAAAGAAGGAGCGAGAAGCCCCGGAGTCAAGGGTGAAAGTGAGGGAGGCCGAAGCCGACGCAGTACTCGAGAGCACAGACTCACCTGTACCTGAGGACGCAGACGCACTAGCACCTAGAGCAGCAGCCGCACCAGTACCTAGAGCAGCAGTCTCAATGCCCGGATCGGGCGGGAAACACCGGTAACAATCACCCTCATCACTAATAGTCACAGCATACATGGCAGACAGAATAGCATCAAAATCAAGATCATAGATGGCAACTCCCACCCTAGACAGGTCGCCCCAGCGAGGGATCTCTGTGGCCTCAGGGAACTGGTGACGTCACGCGTCCGTCAGGCGGCCAAAGCAGCGCTGGTTTGGGTGCGCACCCCCACACTACTCACTTGCACGGTCGCCGGTGCGCATGACGTAGGTGCACGGACCAAACCCCCACCCCGCTGGCGTGCAGTATACCACTCACGGAGCTGCTGAGGGGACAGGTTCTCACGACCGCGCTGCTGCTGCTGGCGCGGACCACCACCTGAGCCACTCCTTTGCGTAGACCCGCGACCAGCTCCACCGCCACCTCCGCCTCCTCCGCCGCCTCGGCCGCCTCCGCCACCACCGCCGCCTCCGCCACCACCGCCGCCTCCGCTACCACCGCCGCCTTTGCTCCCTCCGCCATTGCCGCCGCCTCCACCACCACTGCTGCCACCGGTAACCCCACCCCCTCCACCACACCCACCACCACCCCCACTCCCTCCGCCGCCTCCACCGCCACCTCCAACACCCCCGCCAGCTCCTCAAGCGCCCTTGCCCCCTGTCCTTGCCTGTGCGGCGTTTCCCCGAAGGGGCAGACGCAGCATCGACCGACTCAAGACCAACGAGGTCGGCCGCAGCAGCAGAAGCAACAGAGGGCAAGAGGGGGGAGGGAGAACACCCCTCAAAGACAGGGGTGCGGGGGTCACCACGAGAGGCTCCTACAGCGACTATGCTCTTCTCCGCCGCTAGGAGGGCCTTCTCGAGGAGATCAATGGTGAGAGTTGTGGGGCACACTGCGAGGGAGTGGTCCCTGACTACTCTAAGGGAGTCAGGGAGTCGGGTGACTATGAAGTAGAGGGTGATGTACATGGGGGGGGGGGGGGTTCTTGGCGCAGAAGTCGGCAGGAAGCGCAGCGCGGTAGCGAGTGTCACTAGTGCGGAGGTGCGTAATGAGGTCAGCGACTGTGGGAAAGGTAGCAAGGTCAGGGAAGAGGTACGGCAGCATGAGGCGGCTCAGTGCAGCACTAGCAGGGGAGGAGTAGCGTGCAACTACAGCGTTGTACAAGGTCTGAGCACTCTTGTACTCACTAAAGTGCGCACGCTCGGACGTAGGGAGGTGGTGACGCACAGCAAGACGTGCAGCAGCATCGCGCGTGGCCCACTCAGAGCGAACAGTGGCGTCAGCATCAGCAGCAGGGGCAGGGGAAGCGCCAGAGGTGAGGTCAAAGAGAGAGAGGCCGTCTGCCCTATTGCACTGTAAGAACAGCTGCAGGTCATCTACCCAGACCTCAAAGTCAATGGCCCGACCCTCAGCGTCAAACGCGAGGACACTAGGGTAAGCCATGACCACAGTAGACTAGCAGTGCAGACAGTAGGGTGAGGGCAGTGCAGTGAAAGAGGCGGAGTGCTTACCGGACGGGGCAGCTCGGGCGGCTCGGCAGTAGGGCGGCTCGGCGGCTTAGCGGCTCGGCTACTGGGCGGCTCGGCGGCTGGGCGACTCGGCTGCAGTGCGGCTCGGCGGCCCGCCGGCTCGACTGTACTGCGGCTCGGCTGCTAGGCAGCTCGGCTGCAGGGCGGCTCGGCGTCTCGGCTGCTGGGCGGCTCGGCTGCAGGGCGGCTCGGCTGCTCGGCTGCTGGGCGGCTCGGCGGCTCGGCTATCCGGCTGCTCGGTTGCCCGGGCGGCTTGGCGTTGCTGTTGCAGGGCGGCGTGGCGGTCGGCTGCCCGGCTGGGTGAGGCGGCTCGGGCAGCTCGGTGGCGGGTGGCGCTGCAGCAGGGGACGGGGCCGCAGGTCCGGACGGCGGGGCCGGAAGTGAGAGCGGCGGGGCCGCCGGTGAGAGCGGCGGGGCCGCAGGTGAGAGCGGTGGGGCCGCATTTAAGGGCGTCGAGGCCGCAGGTAAGAGCGGCGGAGCCGCAGGTGAGAGCGGCGGGGCCGCAGTTGAGAGCGGCGGGGCCGCAGGTAAGAGCGGCGGAGCCGCAGGTGAGAGCGGCGGGGCCGCAGTTGAGAGTGGCGGAGCCGCAGGTAAGGGCGACGGGCCGCAGTTGAGGGCGGCGGGGCCGCAGGTAAGGGCTGCGGGGCCGAAGGTGAGAGCGGCGGGGCCGCCGGTAAGGGCGACGGGCCGTAGGAAGGGCGGCGGGCCGCAGGTGAGGGCGGCGGGGCCGATTAACGGGACGGCGGGGCCATGAGCAGGGCGGCCACGGGCCGTTACAAGGGCGGTGACGGGCTGCTGCAAGGGCGGCGACGGGGCCGCTGGTGAAGGGCGGCAGATTGGGGTGCAAGGGAGGCTGATCGGGGCCGCGGGAGGTCGCTAGGGCGGCGCGACGCAGCCGTTAGGGCGGCGCGACGCGACCGTAAGGGCGGCGCGACGGGTCGCTAAGGGCGACGTGACGGGCCGCTAAGGGTGACGCGACGGGGCCGCTAAGGAGGGCGCGACCCTAAGCGCGCTCCGGGCAGGGGCAGGACGCGCCCCGGGCAGGAAAAAAAAAAAGGATTGGTGGGCCCTAGGAACAGTTCCCACGAGGGAACTTGCTCGATACCATGAGAAAATAAGAACGAGGATGAATGAACTATGAATGAAGTGGGTACAAGTACTAACCTTAATTGGGCTGTACCCCTATGGGATACCCCACTACAGCCTACACAATAGTATAAGCTATAATGTTCTGACAAAGCGATGATGACGAGAGCAAGTTGTGCAGCATGTCAGCGTGGTCCATCGCGTCTGGCCACTAGTGGTTGGGTAATCGCATGCCACGTAACAGCTTGCGCATGCTGTTCTGCAGGGTCCTGTTCATTCTTTCTGCTACACCTTCCTGCTGATGGGCGTAGGGAAGGGAGATGAGCCGCTTGATTCCCCTTTCCGCCAGGTACTGCTTGAATCGCTGAGAGGTGTATTCTCCTCCTCCGTCTGACTGGAAGCTTTTCAACTTCACGCCCGATTCTCTCTCTGCTACTGGTAGCCAAGCAACGAAGGCTTCGAGGGCCATGTCGCGGCTGGGGAGGTTTAGGTGCCAGACGTAGCAGGTGGCGGCGTCAATGAAGGTGATCGTGTAATTTTATGCTCCTTGTCTTGGTTCCCGATTGTACAGGATGTCGCTGTACACTTTCTCGAGTGGTGCGTAGGCGGGTGCGCGCGGGTTGTGATGAGAAGTGAATGGCCGATGTGGTAAGTCGGCCTCTGGGCAGGTAAGGCATGTTGCTCGTGCCCGTTGAAGTTCTCTGCCGTCGAGTAGTAGTAGCAAGTCCTTGTCAAGGACTCCTGCTCTTATTGTGTTATTTAACACTGTGTTGCTTGGGTGTCCCATGCGTGCGTGCCAGATGTCTTCGGAGGCACGGTGTCCGGGTGAGCGTCGGTACGCGTCGGAGTTGGAGTAGAAGCCGGTGGTGAAGTTTGCACTTCTGTGGGCTTCTCGTTGAGCCGGATTCAGCTGCTGCGCGGGTGGCGGTGGTGTTTCATCAACGAGGACTGGTGTCGTTGAAGGACCAGCGATCGGTGTCGTTGTTACTGCTTCTGCCATTGTTGTTCCTGCTGCTGCCGATGTTGTCTCTGCTGCTGCCAATGTTGTCTCTGCTGCTGCCGATGTTGTCTCTGCTGCTGCCGATGTTGTCTCTGCTGCTGCCGATGTTGTCTCTGCTGCTGCCGATGTTGTCTCTGCTGCTGCCGAGTGTTGAATTGTTACTAACCCACGTGTTCATTCTGCTACAGGGATGGTATGTGAATACCAGAAGCCTTCCGTACTGAAATCGGGGTCTAGATCCGGTGGGTGCATCCAAGATGTGAAGGTGACGATCCCGTCACTGTCCGCGGTGCCCAAGTCTGGGACAAAATCAAGAACGAAGACATTGTTTTTCAGGATTGCCTTTCTGATGTAGAGGCTGCCCTTCCCGTGGTACAGCTTAAACTCCTGAGTGGTGCTGTCGGCTTCGAGATGTATCCCCTTCGCCATCAGTTGACTGACGCTCAGTAAGTTGTAGCCTAATCCTTCTGCTATTAGAACCTTCGACATTTGCAGGATGACGCTTGTCTCTCGTGACTGAAGTTGCACCACACCTTGTCGTCGTGTGCGCAGGTTCTGATTATTGGCGACAGTGATGACGACTTCTTGTTGAAGCTGGTGCTCGCGTTGAACGAAGTGTCCTGAAGAGCACATGTGTTGTGCGCAGCAACTATCCAAGAACCATGTATCCTTTCCGGACGGCTCGCTTTGAGCGATGGCGGCGTACGTCGGATTCGGTTGAAGTGACTCGCGGCAAGGCGTGCTGTTGTCGAGGTGCTCTTCTGGTGAGTAGTGTGGTGGTGACTCGGTTACGCAGGAGTCAGTTAGCTTCGCCATGCAATTGACGATGTTTCTTGTTTCTTTCGCAGGTTGTCCCGTCGGTGTTGTTGAGACTTGTACTGAAGTTGTCGGATTCGCTTGTGTTGAAGTGACTTGGCTACTTGAAGGTCGAAGCTGCCGTTGCGGTGGAGTTGACTGTTGTCGATTTGGGCAGTGCGTGCACGGGTGTCCTGATGTCTTGCAGATGTGGCAGAATGGAGGTACGAGCTTCGGTTGTTGTTGTTTGTAATTGTTGTAGCGTCGCTGAGTGTGGAACGCAAATTCCGGTGCTGATATCTTCTTCTTGTGTCGTTCTTCTTGTAGGTCCATGTCTTGTTGCTTGGCATGGATTTCGGCGCAGAGTGTTGCTTCGGAGATTCTTCCGTGGGCTCGGAGAATGGCCTTTGTGGCGCGCCATTGAGGACCGAGGCCGCCGATGATGACTGCCACGAAGGCGTCTTTGGAAATTGACCCCCCGCATCGCAGGAGCTTGTCGCGCAACTCGGGACAACGACTAATATACGCCATTCCTTTCTCGCCTTATTTCATTTCGACCGTTGTCAGTTGCGCCATTAACCGACCTTGACTTACGATGTCTGTTGCTTGATACAGGCTCTTCAAGTGGTTGTACGCGAGCTCCGCGGAATTCCCGTAACCCCGGTAAGACCGTATGTTCTGTGTTGAGTTGGGGTGATGTTCCTCAGTAGAATCGTGTACGCCATCATCGACTGATAGGTGTACTGCTGCTTATCATAATGTGTGCCGTTCGTTGGGTATGGCAGGGACCCGTCGAAGAAGCCGAGTATCTGCGCGCCTTCCATCATTAATTCAAATTCAAACAACCAGGTGAAGAAATCTTTTCCATCGAAAGGCCTTGACGTCTGCATCTTCAGGACGTGCACGAACTGCGACTGAACTTGTAGTGCGTACAGTGACTTTTCTTGTCCAGGTGAGGGCTGCGGGTGTGGCATGAAGCCAATGGACCCGCGCTCATACGGAGCAAAGGTAGGCTGCTGCTGTTGATGTCCTCGTGCGTATGATGAGCCGTCGAGACTCATGGGGGTTGCTTCGTTGTTGTTGCTATTGTGTGACTGCGCAGGTACCGATTGCTGGTGTTGCTCGTAGAAGGACATGAAGGAGAAAAATTTCTCCATCATGCTTTGGTCGAAGTCTGCAGGTTGATTTGCAGGAATCTCAGTGGATGTTGCCCTGGGTCTTTTTGCCGTACCCTCCTCTGTCTGTAGGCCAGAGGCAGGAGGTGGAGTAGGATTAGTGCCCTGGGAGCCGTCAGAAGAGCTCCTTTCCTTTTGTGTAGCCATGCTTGTTGATGCTGTCGGTATTTTAATAGAGGTCGAATTCTCCCTGACTGCTCTCATACCATGTTGGGCTGAAAAGGGCCCTTAGGATCTTTACAAGGATGAACTGTGGGTAGGATTGTAATAGCGGAAGCGTTTGAATGAAGTTCTTGAACCACCTTGCGCTGGTACCGTATTCTCCCGGACAAAACACTCCCCCATGTTAGAGCACCCCCGGGTAGCTTGTGCGGGGTGGGTGCTATGGGCGACCTCATTTTCACTATATCCCCCATTTTGGCTGATTCTCTATAAGGCCCGGGGGGGTGCTATAGTCGGGAAAAACGATAACTTCGTTTACATTTCATACAGGTGAAATTACAGCAACTACAGAAGTCATGCGCCAGCACCTAGACATTATCAATGTCACCTAGACTGCATCTCCATAGCCACATGGTCGCCACACACTAGAAATCAACAACAAGTTCAACTACAGAGAGTTCTACTTAGTGCTTTTCACTCTGAATCGTCCCCAGCATGCCACTCGTCACATTCTTCCCCGTCATAGCAGCCAGGGCGCCACCACTCGTCATCGCTGGGTTCTTCTGCCTCCCCGCCTTCTTCAAGCGCGACCCCTTCCTCCTCTTCTGCCGCCGCCTCCGCGTCCTCCTCGGTGGCGTCCTCCTCATGTGCCGCCGCCTGCAGCTCCTCGGCCGGCATGGGGACTTCGGCGTAGAAGCGGTTGACGACCGTTTCGTCGTCAACCAGGTCGTTGACATCGTCAAGGACATCCACCTCACTCCTGTCCCGCATGTGGGCAAGAATGAGGTGGTCCTCGCTGCCATCGATGGGGGTGGAGATCCCGCACGTCATGAACGCCTTCTTCACGAGCTCCTCTGGGATTGCTTCCCAGGATTCATCGATCCAGCGGAGCACCAGCTCCGCTGGCGGCTTCTTGAGATTGCCTGGGGGACAGGGAAGGCAAGTCATGGACGAAGGTGAGCATACAGAGCGCACGCTGACACCAATTGAACGGATTGCAAGCGGGACATAGTGCTGCAACTCACCGGCCTTGGTGGTGAGGTTGATGCCCTCTTCTTTAAACCAGAGACTGTAGCGGTGACGCACCCCGCACTTGAACGCGCGGTTCACCGACACATCTAGAGGCTGCATCAGCGGTGTGTAGCCCCCTGGGATGACAGCACGAGACAGCCAAAACATCTGCATGGTCTGCCCGACCGCCTCGGTCAAATGGCCGCGGTAGGAGTCGAGCACAACCAAGCCCTCCCAGCAGCGGCCGGTTGTCTCACGCAGGGGCTTCAGAAACGGCACCATCACCTGTGTGATCCAATCCTGCACCAGGGCTTCGTCCATCCACCCTTTCTCCTGTGCACGGACCACCACACCTGCCAAACAACACAAGCACGTCAGTTTCGGTTGCTTTGCTAGACAGGCAAGTGCACGGACAAATCATAATCATGTGTTGCTTACCGGCAGGGATGGCCACCTTTGGGATGGTCTTGCGCTTGAAAACCACGAACGGCGGAAGCTTGAGCCCGCTCGCTGTTACTGCCAGCATGACAGTAATACGCTCCTTCTCATAGCCCGCACTCCGTACGTGGACCGTGCGCGCTCCCTTCATCTCGAGCGTGCGCTCCGCCGGCATCTCCAGGAACAGCGGCGTCTGGTCCGCGTTCACGATGAGATCGAGCGGGTAGTCATGGAGAGAGCACACCTGGCGCACGAACTCCCAGAATGACTCTACCTTGGCCTTGCAATCTACGGGCAGAGAAACGAGAAACATTAGAAAACAATTGCCACGAGAAACAATAGAGAACAACAACATCACTTACCCGCAGCCAGCTTCTGTCCCATCTTCGTCTTCACCCGCCTCGCCAAATGTCAGCGCGCGCGGAAACGAGTCGCCCACCAGAACGAAGCGCGCCAGTTCAACCCGGGCATCCTGTGCTTCATGTACTTGGCGCTCCACTTCTGGAGCATGCTGACTGTGACGGCAAGGCCCTTCGCCCGGTGCTTCAAGAAGTGGCGGTAGACCGCGCGTTCCATGAACGGGTACTTGGACTTGCGCCCATGCCCCATGAGACGACGGCGGCAGCTGGAAGCGACCTCCAGCCGCTCCCTCATCTACTTCCATTCGCGGATCTGGCAGGGCTGCACCTACACGAGTTTTGCCAGGGCGCGATTGGAGATGTCGGGCCGACTGTCCTGCATCTTCAACCAGTGGAGTTTCTCCTTCGCGCTGATGGTGTTCCGCTGGCGTTTCATCATGCGGTGGCGAGGGCTTGGCGGGGCAGCATCGGCGTTGCGCTTGATCTGTCCCTGCGGGCGGTTACGCTCAAGAAATGTGGGGACAACCACACGAGGAAGAGGGGGGCGAGGAAGGTCAGAGCTAGTGCTCGGTTCATCCCGAGCTGAAGAACTGCCGGAAGCATCCGGCTGGGGCAAGATAGGGCAAAGAGACGTCCTCGCGCGTGCAGCACCGCCGCTCTGAACGGTAAAATGGCGCTTTCTCCTTTCAACGGTACTGCTAGAATCTGGAGATGACGCCATGCTAGACAACTACTGGGGGGATGAAGTCACTCTCCATGGCGGACGAGATTTTAAAATTGAAAGAACAAGCACCAAAAGGAGGCGCTCTCACAGCCAGCCGAGCTCTTGTCAAAGACGTGCACTGGAGCCGCTTAACGAAAGGGAAGGTGAGGGCCATGTGAGGAGGCCTTGACGTGACCAAATGGATGACAAGAAGTCACAGGTACAGTGACCTCTCAGCACCGTGGGCGACTCGGACCATGTACAGCATTATACTGTGCATGAACACAAGCTGCGCAATGTTGGCGTTGCCGTCATCGAAGCTGCCTCAATTGGTCCACTGGAATTTGCCATGTGGCAAATTCCAGTGGGGGGTGATGTTATCACCGAGGACTCGGTTTTGCGGCCCCGTTCAACAAAGTAAGAGTGACGACAGAATACTATTTTTGTTTACTTTCATTTCTGCTTAGAAAAAAATGTTCAATATAATAAGACCCGGGTATTATGTAGCTTTTCCCTATGAGAAGACACCCCCCTTTTTTCCCTGTATTTTTTAATATACCCTAGGGTGTTATGTCCGGGAGAAAACGGTATGTGAGAGCAAAGTAAGTTAAGTAAAACAAAGGGATACAGGATTATATGAGTACAAGGGATACTAGCATATACATTTGTAACTGTTTTGCTGTTACGGTTCGATACAGTGCCACTCGGGCAACTGCTCAATATCGAGTCAGTTGTGTGTCCTTGCTGTCGCGCTGCATTTGTCAGGTCAAAGGTCGCTGACCTTGACTTTCGCGTAACCTCTGACGGTTGTTTCAACCTCCGAGGGTTGACTTGCCAATGCTTCGATATGCTTTGCTTCGCTTGTGCCTTGGTGTTTCGACACGACAGAGGCGCTTAAGACCGATTGTTTCCAACAATGCCTTCGCTCATTGTACTCTTGCTTCGATAGTGCAATTCTCGCTTGCTCACTCAATTGCACTCGTAACAAACAGCTTTGTTTTCAGCAAATTTCTTTTCTGGGACAACAATATTCTTACCTATTAGAGAATAACTAATGAGAAAAAACTTCTTCACATCGCCAAGAAATCATTTTAACACCTTCAGGGAATAGAGCAATACCGTATGGCCCCGGATATAGGCGTCGTCCGATTAAAGGCGCCGGCGCTTCTATCTGGAGCATGGCGCCTGAATTCGATTATAAGTGCCCCCCCTAGAAAACATTTACTTATTATAAGCGCATATGCGATTTGAATTGAAATTATTTCCTAAAACAGTAACGAAATCCATTTTTGCCGCGAGCCAGATTTCAATTTCGCTTCTTTTGACTGACCTGACTGGCTGCGCGTCTAATCAGGAGGTGCTGGAATGACGTGGCTTTGCCTGTGTGTGAACCCAGAATATGGCTTGCGCAAGATTCTGCATTGTGACGCTAAAACATTTCGACTCGGTTGAAATGGCAAAAAGAAAATGAACAATTTGGTGCTCTAAATATACAATTTCGTATTTGTCATTATATAAGCGCCGGCGCTTATGGCCGTTACTCAATTACAAGTGCCCCCCCTCAAAAAAATGATTTTATTATAAGCGCATATGCGCTTATAGTATCCGGGGTAATACGGTAGTACATAGTGTGAGGATGCATGGGGCCTGTGTATGCGAGTGAGAGGAGTAGATGAGATGCATGATGCTGTGCAGTTCTCCTCACAAACAGACTAATGTCCCTCAATGCTTCTCACACCACCTCCGTCAGAAGCACGTTCTGTGAATGGGAGGACCAAAATTACTGGAGATCGCGACTTGCATCTCGCATGAAATCATATCAGTGTGCCCTGCAACAATGCAATCAATGCATCAGTGCACTACAATGCATACTTGCAAATAAGGGGTGCCACCACATCTCACTGCAGCGCATTAGAATGCCTTCCTCTTTTATATTGGTTATAGTCACTGCACAAAGCAATGTAAAAGGAAAGTTCAGGCATAACTCACGTGCGGGCATAAGTAAAGTCCGGGTATGGGTGAAGGCAGGAATGAGTGGAGGGCACGCATAGGGAAATGGTAAGCATTAGAATCTGTTTGAGAAATAAAGCATGGGATGAGTTCTCCTTGCACCACTGCCCCAACACTTCCCCACTAAAATACTGACATGGCTGGCAGCTCATGTGGCTGACATGCAAAGCATCCCCGCCATAAGCTGCAGCCTTTCCCACCCCAGCCATTCCTGTCGCCACCAGCCTCACCTCCCCCCATGCCATGCCATCATGGCAAGCGTCTGAGAGAGCACCTGGGGGCGGATATGGCGAGGGCAGGGGAAGAGAAGGTGGGGCCGGGGGGGGGAAGGGGGGTGGAGGGGGAGGAGGGGGGGTACGAGTAAAGATTCTTGAAAGGCGATTGTAGTGAATACAGCGCCTCTGCTGCCACCATCAGCCACCTCGTAAGAGGGGGGCTTCGGTAGGCGGGGGAGGGGATAGTAAAGAGACAGCAGGGAGATGTATAAATACACAGCAAAGGAGGGAGGGTGGGGCGCGGAGGGGGGAATTGGGCGATCGCACATCTTGCGGTTATGGTGTAGGTGATAAGGGAAGGAGGGAGAGTTGGTGGTTGAAGGTGCAATGGAACCAGTGCTGGTGCCTGGCTGGGATGGTGAGGGAGCACATGGGAAGGTGATGGCGGGCAGAAGAGGATAGCCCGAATGGGGAGGGGAACTTGATCGATGCAGGGGTTTGATGCCAGAAAGGGCATGGGATGATGGGACGAAGGGCATCATACAACGTGATGCATGGGTTGGTGGTGCATTCAGGTTAAGATTGAATAAATATATGTAATAAGGAAGGGAGGGCGGAGGGAGAAAAGGGAGATGAGAGGGAGCAAGCAAAAGAAGAGCTTGCAGAAGGAAAGGAAAGGAGACGAATGAAGACGAGAGGAGAGCTAGGTATGTCAGGAGGAAGCGAGGGCGAGAAGGAATGTGGGTGCAAGGGGAAAGCAGGAGAGGGAGTGGTAGGCATTGTGCGACTGCTGTCATGCTGTCATACACTGCCCAGGAGGGTGGACAGCTCCTTGTGCCGCAGTGCCACTTCACCCTCTCTCGGCACCCACCATGTGTGGCCTCATCACTACAGTTTGCGCCGCACGAGCTTTGGAGAAGCTTGTATGCAAGCGGAGAAGAGTGAAGGTCGCAGTTGGCTTAAAAAGGGAGTTAAGTTTTGGTGGCAAAAAAACGGGGGGGAGGGGATTCAGGGAGAGAGGGGGTTGCGAGGACGAAAAGGGTGTTTGGACAACAGAGGAGGGAATGAATGCAGATAGAGAAAGAAAGAAAACAATTGAAAGCAGTCTCTTCTCCCCGTGACTCGCTTTACTCACCGCCACAACTGCTGCTGCAAACCGTGGCTGTCTAAGTGTCAGGCTGCCAGGCAGTGTGCTGCTGCCATGAGCTGGCCTCCTTACGGTTAGTAGGCATGTGTTGCTGGGAAAGGGGGGGGGGGGGGGGGGGTGGTGGGGAGAGAGAGCAGAAGAGGGAGCGGCAAAGAAAGAGGAAGCAAATTATGCTCCTCCATTTTCCGCTCCTACTGCTTGCATCTCTGCCTGATGCACTCCTGCAGATGTGGGAGGGAAGGGGGAGGGGAAGGTGGAAAGGGGAAATCGACTAGGGAAAGGGGAAGTGGGGAGAGGGAAGGGGAAAAGGGGAGGAGGGAGGGAGGAGGAGAAAGCATGTTGATTTTGCTCCTCCATCTTGGGGTCCTGCTGCTTGCGCCTCCACTTGAGGCTTTTCTGGGGCTGTCGGGGATGGGGAGATGAAAAATGGAAAAGCGGGCAAGGTGACAAGGGGAAAGAGGAATACAGCAAGGGCAAACAAGAGGGGTAAGGGAGAGAGAGAACAAGCAGCTCTGTACTGAATGGGGGAAGGGCATAAGAATTGGTGAGAGGGGAGTGGGAAAGGGCAAATACCTGGCAATCAGCAGGTGAAGGGGCGCATTTCCAATGCAACAGCAAGAGCGAAAGAGACCCTACCAGCTGCAGTTTTCAAGAAACAGTGTGGGGGAAACGAGAGATGTCTCAAAGACACCTACTAGTTGCAGCTTCTGGTGAATGAGAAAGGTGGCGGTGTTAGGGGGCCCGTCAGCAATGACCCGAGAGATGGGCAGCGCCTGCTCGCGGGTGAACTTTTACCACAGTGCCGCCACGGCTGCGAGAGGGGTAGAGGTGAGGATGCAAGGGGGCAGAGGGCCAGGGGTGAGAGACGAAAGAGAGGGGGCAAGGCAACGCAAGGGTCTTGCTCTGCGCACTTCCACTACAGCTACCGTGTGAACCCTGATACCAGCATCACGGTAGGAAGAGGTGAGCGGTGGGCAGAAAGCAGGATGTGATGGCGCACAGGAGAGCATGATGCAAGATGCGGGGGCTACGAGATGATGCCACAAGGGGCGCAGCAAGGGGAGGGAGGGCGGGGATCACATTGGATGTTGCAGGTGCCGACGCACAGCACGTGCAGCGCAAAGGCGTGAGAAGATTGAATCCATCGGCGCCGTCTTGCCAATGTGCATCGCCACTGATGCCAATGCTTCCTCTGCCGGGAAGCACAGGGAAGGGGGGTGGGATGGACCCTTTGCTGCCACGATCAACCCAACACCATTGACTAGTGGGGGATGGGATGGGCCGGGAGTGGCGGAGGTGGGACTGGGGGGAGTGTGGGGGGGAGGGGGGGGGGGAAGTAGTGGGGAGAAGAAAGAGATTGCGGGGATAAATAGCACCACTGGAGGACGATTAGGGTATGGAGCGGAGCGGGGCACAGGGTGACAGTGGGCAGTCATGCTACAGATGAAGTGCGGGGAGGGAGAGGTGCTTCATGAGGGCGCCATGACCATGGTGCTTGGCTGAATTGGTGGGGGAGCAGACGAGAGGGTGGTGGCGTGGTGAAGGCAAGGATGCAGGAAGAGAGAGGGAAACTTGTTTCGTGCATGGGGTGACGTGAGAAAGTGCATGATAGGGTGAAATGGCATGGCACAACGGGAGGAATAAGGTGACAGGGAATGAGTGAGCAAGGAAAGGATGGCGGAGGGAGAAAAGGGTGATTACACCGAGGGAGCGAAAGAGAAGAATGTGAATGATTAGGATGTGGGGGGGAGAAAACGAAGTTGAGAAGAGGAGAGGGGGAAAAGGAATGTGGGGGGGAGGGAAGTGGGGAGAGGAGGTTAGGGGAGTTTTTACAGGAGGGGAGAGAAGGATTATGGGGAAAGGAAGAACCAATACGATTGGATGGGGGAAGCATGGTGCGGTGGCTGGGGGTTGAGAGAAAGAGGGGGGGGTGGGGGGGAGGGGCAAGGGGGTCGGGGGTGAAGGGGGGGGGAGGTGGTCAGGGGGTGGAGGGGGGGGGAGGGTAGGAGGGGTGCTTGAGATCCTTCTGCAAGCGAATGAATCCATTTGCAACGATAATGTGATGGAGGAAACACGTGGTAGTGCAGTGCAGGAGTGCCCGTGGATGTGAAGGTGCAAGGGGGAGGGAGAGGGCGAGCAAGTGAGAAAGCGAACTCACACTGCTTCAACGTAAGCACCTGGTAGGTAGGCACCCTCCTTGGTTGAATGGTGTATGTGGGGCTGGATAAGGCTGGAGATGCGCAGGAGGCTTGTTGGGTAAGTAATATTGATATCAATTGCACATTCGAAGCATTGACAAATTTGGAAAACTATGGGGAACTATGGACCCCCATTCAGAATGAGAAGTCTTCAAGCACCTACGATATCAACAATATAAAGCAGAAACATAACTGCTCACACCACGCGTGCACCTAGGTATTATGTCTGATTGGCCCTGGAGCATCAAGCCCACAAATGTACGTGGTCTGGTCATCTACTTTGAGCAGCATGCAAGTGCACCTTTGCAATTTGCAAACCCTGGGGTGTTGGGCATATGGAGGAATTTGGCCCCTCGAATGCCCAGCTCCCCTCGCCCTTCACATCCCTTCATGCCTCTTTTTACTTATATCCCTCCACCATCCGCCCCTGCTAGCCTACTGCCTATCCGCCTCCGTACATCCTCATTGCGAACCCACTCCCCTTTTGCCGACATGAGGCATGTCAGTCTAGTCAGGGAAGACAGCTGTTGCAGCCCATCATCTGTGACTGCTGTGCCATACAGCCAAAGCTTCTCGAGCCCTATTAGCTTCCCCACTTCCGCCATGCCAGCATTTGTCACACCCTTACATCTGCTGAGGTCCAACAGTTCAAGCGAGGAAAGACCTATCAAATGCAGGAGATCCGCATCTGTGATTGCCGTTCCCTCCAACACAAGTTGCTCAAGGCCCGCGAGCTTCCCCACATGCACCATGCCAGCACTTGTCACGCCCTTGCATTCATAGATGCTCAACCCTTTGAGGGAGGAAAGGGGTATCAGGTTCAGCAGACCCTCATTGGTCACCTCGGTCTGTTGGAGACCAAGAATTCTAAGACTGGCCAAGGACTCAAAGCCTTCCAAGGCACAGTCTGAGATGAATGTACATCTGAGGTCTAGCATTTCTAGCTGTGATAGCATGTAGAGGTGATTCATGCCTTCTTCAGTGAAGCCTGAGGTAGAGTCCAAGTCAATGCCCTTCAGATAGGTCATGGTTGACACGCGGGCGAGCATGTCGTCTGAGACGCCGCTGAGATTGCTCAAATCGAGAGTGGTGATTTGTGACGCTGACTTGATTCTCTGGAAGGAGTAGACGAACGGAATGATGAAAGTGACATGTATGGGCAGACAATGCATGCACTGTGAAACAAGCCACCCACCTTCCATGCTTTCTTCTGGTCACCTTCACTCTGGCTGATTTGCAGATCAACAGTCAACTTCATTATAGCATCATTCTGTTGAGCCACCTCCCCCTTCACGAAATGAATAATGAACCCACGAATGAACTCAGTGCATGGACATGTAAGGTTCGGGATAGACATGGGCAATGTACCGAGTCGAGTAAAACTCGACTCGGTCTAGGCTAAAACTCGACCGAGTTCGAGCTCGAGTCGGGTGAAACTCAGTCGAGTATTTTTGCCAAGGTTCTGGACTCGAGACTCGACTGTATAAGGGCGAGTTTTTAAAAAACTCGACCGGGGCTTTTCATACACTCGGCCGAGTCCTAGTTAAACTCGACTCGGGGTGAGGGTGTCAGAACTTTATAGCTTATGCTAATGTGTAGGCTATAGTGGGGTATCCCATAGGGGGTACAACCCAATTAGGGTTTCCTATTTGTACTCACTTCATTCATAGTTCATTCATTCTCGTTCACTTCTTCTCATGGTATCGAGCAGGTTCCCTTGTGGGAACTGTGCTTAGGGCCCACCACCACTACCTCGTATTTTTTTCTGCCCGGAGCGCGCTCCGGGCTCTCTCTCTTCCTTCTCTTAACCGGCCCCCTAGCAGCTAGCGCGCCGCCCGCCCTAGAGCCTGAGCGCCGCCATTAGCAGCCCGCGAGCCGCCCTTTGCTGGCCGCGCGCCGCCCTAGCGCCCGCGCTCCGCTCGCCGCCCTAGCGCCCTAGCGCCCGCGCCCCGCCCTACGCAGCCCGCACGCAGCTCGCGTGAGCCGCCCGTGCGCCGCCCAGAGCAGCCCGTAAGCTGCCCGCCCGTGCGCTCGCCGCCCGACGCGCTAGCCGCCCGACGCCCGCTAGCCGCCCGGTGCGCCGCCCGTGCGCAGCCCTCGGACGCCCGTGAGCCGCCCGTGCGTCGCCCTCGGCAGCCCGACGCGCCGCCCGTGCGTCGCCCTCAGCAGCCCGACGCGCCGCCCATGCAGCCGCCCGTGAGCTGCCCGTGCGCCGCCCGACGAGCCGCCCGTGCAGCCGCCCGTGCAGCTGCCTGTGCTGCCGCCCGACGTGCCGCCCGTGCCGCCGCCCTCAGCCGCTCGACGTGCCGCCCGTGCAGCCGCCCGTGAGCCGCCCCTGCAGCCGCCCGTGCAGCCGCCCGTGCAACCGCCCGTGCAGCCGCCCATGCAGCCGCCCGTGCACCCGCCCAGCGTGCCGCCCGTGAGCCGCCCGTGCCGTTCGTGCAGCCGCCCGTGCAGCCGCCCGTGAGCCGCCCGCGAGCCGCCCGTGAGCCGCCCACCACGACGCCCGCGCCGCCCGTGCCACCCGCGTCACCCGAGCCGCACGAGCCGCCCGAGCAGCAGCGCCGTCCGAGTTGCCCGTGCTGCTGAGTGCCCGAGCCGCCCGAGCCGCCCGAGCCGCCCGAGCCGCCCGAGCCGCCCGAGCCGCCCGAGGTGCCGAGCTCCTGCTCCTGTGGGGCTGCTGCTGCTCCTGGGCCGGCGGAGTTGCTGTGCTGCCGTGTTACTGTGCTGCTGAGCTGCCCGACCCTTCCTGTCTGGTGAGACTGTCACTGCTGTCATGGCCACCCCTAGTGTCCTGGCTTTTGACGCTGAGGGTCGCGCCATTGACTTTGCAATCTGGCTCGACGACCTGCAGCTGTACTTGCAGTGCGATTCGGTAGATGACATTTCTCGCTTTGACTTTACCTCTGGAGCTGTCCCTGCCCCTCCTGCTGATGCTGACCCCACTGTTCGCTCCAAGTGGGCCACCCGCGATGCTGCTGCACGTCTTGCTGTGCGTCGCCACCTCCCTTCCTCCGAGCGTGCTCACTTTAGTCAGTGCAAGAGTGCTCAGGCCTTGTACGACGCTGTAGTTGCGCACTACTCTTCCCCTTCCTCTGCTACACTGAGCCGCCTCATGCTACCGTACCTCTTCCCTGACCTTGCTGCCTTTCCCACAGTCGCTGACCTCTTTACCCACCTCTGCGCTAGTGACACTCGCTACCGAGCTGCGCTTCCTGCTGACTTCTGCGCCGCAAACCCCCCTCCCATGTACATCACCCTCTACTTTCTAGTCACCCGTCTCCCTGAGTCCCTCCGTGTAGTTAGGGACCAGTTTCTCTCTGTCTGTCCCACCACCCTCACTGTCGACCTCCTCGAGAAGTTCCTGCTAGCGGCCGAGAAGAGCATAGTCGCTGTAGGGGCCTCTCATGGTGACCCTCGCACCCCCATCTTTGAGGGGTGTTCTCCTTCCCCCCTGTTACCCTCTGTCGCCTCTGCTGCTGCGGCCGACCTCGTTGGTCTAGAGTCGGTCGGAGCGGCGTCTGCCCCCAGCGGTAGGCGCCGCTCTGGCAGGGGCAAGGGGGGCAAGGGAGCGGGTGGAGCTAGCGGGGGCAGTGGCGGAGGAGGTGGGGGCAGCAGGGGGAGTGGGGGTGGCGGTGGGGGTGGTAGCGGGGGTGGAGGCACTAGTGGCGGCAGCGGAGGCTGAGGTGGCGGCGGAGGTGGCGGCGGAGGCGGCGGCGGAGGTGGCGGTGGGAGTGGCGGAGGCGGGGGCGGCGGTGGCGGCGGTGGAGGGGGTGGCGGTGGTGGAGGTGGTCGGAGTGGCTCGTCCCAGCGGAGCAGCACTGGGGGTGGTCAGCGCCAGCAGCAGCAGCAGCAGCGTTCTCGCGACGTCCCCACCCCTCAGCAGCTCCGTGAGTGGTACACGCAGCGTCAGCGCGGTGGGGGTTTTGGTCCCTGCACCTACGTTCTCCGCACTGGCGACCGCGCTGGAGAGCAGTGTGGGGGTACCCACACCGCCCAGCGCTGGTTTGGCCGCCTGACGGACGCTTGGCGCCAGCAGTTCCCGGAGGCCGCGGAGATCCCCCGCAGGGGAGAGCTGTCTAGGGCTGGTGTAGCTATCTTTGATCTTGACTTTGATGCTATCCTTGCTGCCATGTATGCTGTGACCATTTGTGATGAGGGTGACTGTTACCGGTGTTTCCCGCTCGACCCGGGCATTGGTACTGCTGCTCTAGGTGCCAGCGAGGCTTCTACTCTAGGTGCCAGTGCGTCTGTGCTCTCAGGTACTGGTGAGGCTGCTCTCTCTGGTACTAGTGAGTCTGCGCTCTCAGGTACTATGTCGGCTTCGGCCTCCCACACCTTCACCCTTGACTCTGGAGCGTCTCGCTCCTTCTTTCGGGACCGCACCACACTCACGCCGCTTAGTCGGCCGGTTGCGGTGTCCCTGGCTGACCCCTCTGGGGGTCCTATTCTGTCTCGCTTCTCCACAGTCCTCCCGTGTCCGGCGGCTCCCTCTGGCACCCTGTCAGGTCTCTACCTCCCCTCGTTCTCTACGAACTTGGTGAGTGGTGCTGACCTAAAGGATGCGGGAGTCCACCAGTTCACCCCTGCTCGTCAGCGAGTGACGCACTGCACAGAGGCTAGCACAGGTCATCACCTGGCTACGTTTACACGTCAGCCAGGGTCGAGCCTGTACACACTGACCACTCCTTCTCCTCCAGTTCCTTAGTCTGGTAGGGTCCCTTCGTCAGGTCAGGTGTTTGCTGCAGCGTCCAGGTCTGGTCCTGAGTCTGCCCCCTGTTCGTGTCGTCGCCTGTCTCACGAGACTCTCCTCTGGCACCACCGCCTGGGTCACCCCTCTCTGCTTCGGCTCAGAGGCATGGCCTCCCGTCTTCTTGTGTCTGGTCTTCCCCGGTCTCTCCCTCCCCTTCCTAAGGGCCCTGGCCCTGCCTGTGTCCCCTGTGTTGAGGGGAGCCAGCGTGCTGCCCCTCACTCCTCCTAGTTTCCTCCGACAGAGGCTCCGTTGCAGACGCTTCACATGGACGTGTGGGGCCCTGCCCGCGTCCGTGGACTCGGTCACGAGCGCTACTTCCTGTTGGTGGTTGACGACTACTCGCGTTACACCACAGTCTTCCCCTTGCGCAGCAAGGGTGATGTCACTGAGGTGCTGATCGATTGGATCCGCGCAGCTCATCTCCAGCTCAGGCAGAGCTTTGGCTCGGACTTTCCTGTGTTGCGTCTGCACTCGGACAGAGGCTGAGAGTTCTCCTCTGGCCTTCTACGTGCCTACTGTCGTGCGTGAGGCATCCGCCAGACCTTCACGCTTCCGGACTCACCGCAGCAAAATGGGATTGTAGAGCGCCGCATTGGCATGGTCATGGACGTCGCTCGTACGTCTATGATGCATGCGGCTGCCCCCCATTTTCTGTGGCCGTTTGCGGTCAGGTACGCGGCGCATCAGATCAACCTCCACCCCAGGGTCTCCAGGCCGGAGACCTCCCCAGCCTTGCTGTGGACGGGGAAGGTTGGCGATGCGTCGGCGTTCCGGGTCTGGGGATCTCGGGCGTTTGTCCGCGACTTGTCTGCGGACAAGCTGTCCCCTCGCGCTGCTCCCTGCGTCTTCCTGGGGTTCCCCCTCGACGCCCGTGGGTGGCAGTTCTACCACCCCACCTCTCGCCGTGTTCTGTCCTCCCATGACGTCACGTTCGACGAGTCGGTACCCTACTACCGCCTCTTCCCCTACCGCACTCCGTCCCTCCCCCCACCCCCGCTCTTCTTGGTACCAGGTCCCCCCCCGGTTGACCCACTTCCCCCTCAGGGTCCTGCCCCTTCAGATGTGTCTCAGGTAGACGCGGTCGAGTCTGTCGAGGTCACTGGTGACTCTGGTGCTGCTGTGGGTGCTGAGCCTAGGGGTGCTGTGACTGGGGGTGCTGTGCCTGGGGGTGCTGAGCCTGGGGGTGCGGAGTCTGGGGGTGCTGAGCCTGGGGGTGGTGAGCCTGGGGGTGCTGGGCCTGGGGGTGCTGAGCCTGGGGGTGCTGAGCCTGGGGGTGCTGAGCCTGGGGGTGCTGAGCCTGGGGGTGCTGAGACTGGAGGTGCTCCGCCTAGAGGTGCTTTGCCTGAGGGTCCTGAGCCTGGAGGTTCTTCGCCTGGAGGTTCTCCGCTTGGAGGTGCTTCGTCTCGCCGAGAGCCACTCTCCCCACAGGAGCTGCGTGGGTGGTTTGCCCGGCGCTGGAGGCGTGCTGCTGGTGCTGGAGGTTCTTCGGCTGCTGAGGGTGCTGCTGCCGCGCGTCCCGGAGGTGCTCGTACTGGGGGTACTGGAGCTGCTGGGCCTGAGGGTTCTCCTGGAGCTGGTGCTGCTGAGGGTGTTGGCGCTGAGACTACCGCTGGCGGTCCGGGTGGCAGTGCTCCTGGTGCTGCTAGGGGCTCTGGGGCTACTGGAGGTGCTGCTGGGGGTTCTGGAGCTACTGGAGGTGCTGCTGGAGGTGCTGCTGGAGCGGGTACTCCTGCTGGGGGTACTGGTGCTGTTCCTGCTGTTTCTAGCGTCGCCACGCGGCCCGACCGTACTTCGTTCCAATTCTGCAGCAGGTTCTTGGTCTTACACCTTCTCCTGGTCCTCCTCCTCCTCCATTAGAGGGTCCACAGCCTGTCCAGTCACAGTCACAGCTACAGCCTGCTTCCCCTTTGCCTGCTCCTTCTCCCTACGCTGGTCCGACTGGAGGTCTTATTGAGCGTCGTGAGCCTGCGTCTCGTCCTGCGTACTGATCGTCCTGCGCGCACTAGTGGTCGCGGTTCACGTCACCGTCGTCCTCCTGTCCCTGGCACGCACCGGATGTCTCTGCGTCCGTCCACTGCTCCTCTGCGTGCCCCTTTGCCTTCTCCTCCTGCTTCCTCTCTTCCTACTCTTGCCGACCCGGAGTCGGACTCTCTTCGTGCTGCCAGTCCTACTGTCACGCGTCTCCTTGCTACTGCTGTCACTGACCCCTCTTTCGAGTCTTCTGCTGCGTCTGCCCTTGTCACTGAGCTCGTTGACTTTGCCGCGCGCTGTCGTCTAGACTACGCTGCTAGTCTTGTCGCTGAGTCTGAATCTGCCTGTTCTCCGTCCGTCGGGGGTGAGTGTGCCCTTGGCACGGACGTCCTTGAGGACAGGCAGGAGGAGTTCCAGTGTCTGGCCGCCGCTTCACCTCATCTAGCGTCTGTACTGCTCGCCCCTGAGGGAGACCCGGATGCACTAGACATCCCGACTCCGCGCTCTTACGCGGAGGCGATAGAGGGTCCCTACTCCTCTCAGTGGCAGGCAGCTATGGATGCAGAGATGGCTTCCTGGAAGTCCACAGGCACCTACGTTGACGCTGTCCCCCCTCCTGGGGCGAACATCGTGAGTGGCATGTGGATTTTCAGGGTGAAGCGGCCGCTGGGTTCTCCGCCTGTCTTCAAGGCGCGTTACGTGGCTCGTGGCTTCAGTCAGCGGCAGGGAGTTGACTACTTTCAGACCTTCTCCCCCACCCCGAAGATGACCACTCTTCGGGTACTGCTGCACGTTGCTGCTCACCGTGACTACGAGCTGCACTCTCTCGACTTCAGCACTGCTTTCTTGCAGGGCAGCCTGCACGAGGAGATCTCGCTGCGTCGCCCACCTGGCTTCACTGGGTCTTTCCCTCCTCGTACCCAGTGGAGTCTCCGGCGTCCAGTCTACGGTCTCCGCCAGGCGCCACGTGAGTGGCACGACACACTGAGGACTACGCTGGCGGCACTTGGGTTTGCTCCTTCTACTGCCGACCCGTCTCTGTTTCTGCGCACCGACACCTCTCTACCGCCGTTCTACATCCTCGTGTACGTCGACGACTTGGTCTTTGCCACAGCTGACACTACTGGACTCGCCTACGTGAAGTCCGAGCTGCAGAAGAGACACACGTGCACTGACCTGGGTGAACTGCGCAGCTACCTTGGCTTGCAGATCACCCGGGACAGAGCACGCCGCACCATTACCCTGACTCAGTCACACATGGTGCAGCAGGTCCTTCAGCGCTTCGGCTTCACGTACTCCTCGCCTCAGGCCACTCCTCTGTCTACTCGCCACTCGCTCTCAGCTCTGCCTTCGGATGAGTCCGTAGAGTCGAGTGGCCCGTACCCAGAGCTTGTTGGCTGTCTCATGTACCTGATGACCTGCACTCGACCTGACCTTGCATACCCTCTTAGCATTCTTGCACGCTATGTTGCTCCTGGGAGACACCGACCAGAGCACATGGCTGCAGCGAAGAGGGTGTTGCGCTACTTGTGCAGTACGTCGGGCATGGGGCTAGTGCTTGGAGGGCGGAGTCCAGTGGTCCTCACTGGACACGCAGACGCTTCTTGGGCTGACGACCAGGCTACGCAGCGGTCGTCACAGGGTTACACCTTCAGCCTTGGTTCCGGCTCTGTTTCGTGGAGGGCTACTCGCTCGTCTTCTGTTCTCGGCTCCAGTTGTGAGGCTGAGATCTACGCAGGGGCCATGGCTGCTCAGGAGCTTCGCTGGCTCACCTACCTGCTGACCGACCTTGGAGAGCCGCCTCGTTCTCCTCCATTCCTGTACGTAGACAACAAGGCCATGCTGGCCTTGTGTCGAGAGCAGCGACTGGAGCACAGGACAAAGCACATTGCTCTCCGCTACTTTCTTGCTCGTGAGCTACAGCAGCGTGGACAGTTGCGACTTGCGTACGTGGCCTCTGAGGCCAACACTGCTGATGTCTTCACCAAGGCACTTGCGCCTTGTGATCATCAGCGCTGCGGCACGCAGCTGGGTCTTGTGCCTGTCTTGCCTCACTTACTCACTTCTTGACCTTGCTTGTACCTTCACCTATATTTACTCTTGTTCTTGCTTCCTTGACTCTTGTATATCTCTATATATGATCTTGCATGTGAACTGGCCTTGTGGCCTTTGAACTTGTGCTCGGAATGTGTGGTGACTTTGTGATCCACCCTGAGCTTTGCTTTGCTTTGCTTGACTGGTCTTGTGACCCCTTGTTCTCCCCCACTTTGCGTATGGGGGTGTGTCAGAACTTTAGAGCTTATGCTAATGTGTAGGCTATAGTGGGGTATCCCATAGGGGGTACAACCCAATTAGGGTTTCTTATTTGTACTCACTTCATTCATAGTTCATTCATTCTCGTTCACTTCTTCTCAGAGGGGGGGGAGGGGATACATCATATAAAAGCTGGAATTGAGGCTTCTTTCCTACACTATTATACGCCATCTACTAGTACAAGTCTTGGACCCTTCCCAAACAGCAATGCGCACTTGATGCACACAATCTACTCACCTTTCAGCAGCAAAGGCATGCAGGCAACGGCATAACAATAAATTAGTCTACCATGCATGCAATGGTTAGGAAAGCCAGGTCTGTCGCCCTGGTGAGCGTTTGGGGAAGTTGAAGGGCACAAAAGCAACGGCATGACCATAGGTTTGCATAAATAAATCTCAATTCTACCACCTCCCACACTAAACCTCCTCACACGACGTCCTCTGTCTCCAACCCAACCGCCTCGTTCTCTGCCTTCTCCAAGCAAACCTTGGCCGTTTTCCCAAGCTGGCACCCTGGATGCAAGTCGATCCACGACTTGAGGATCATGCATGCCCACACCCGCTCAGGCCCAAGCCTATGCCGCTGCCAATGAAGGAGGTTGCGTCCCCCTGTGAGAATAGGTGCTCGCTAGCAGACGACGTAGCTGGGATGGCAAGGTAATCCAAGGCCATGGCCTGAAGACCCTCAAGGTCTGTCCAGCGGCGCCAGTACGCGAGCGGGTCAGTGTCCAGCGACTCCAAATGCTCCCCCAGGTAAATTTGAATCTCGTCAGTGACCGTGGGCGCCTGACGGTCGCGGTACGCCGCCAGACGAGCCACCAGGCCCCTACGATCTCCCACCTGTCCACCTAAGGCATTGGAGCCTAGGCCCCTTCCCCCCCTGCTGCTGCTCCCCACAACCCTGCTGCTGGTGCCTGCCAATGCCCTCTGGCCCCCTGCCCTCACCAACCCCTCTCTCCCCTCCCTCTTCTCCTTGGCCTGCCGCGCCTTCTCGAAGTACGGGCGGTACGCTGCTCGTACAGTGGCAAGGACCTTCCCAGCATCAATGTGCGGCGATGGCGCTGCTGCCTCCCCCTCCCCACCCTCCCTCATCTCCCCCCCATCCTCTCTCCCTTCCTCGTCCACTGGAAGCTCGAAGTACCCGAGCTTGAAGCTCGGGTCCAGGAATGTGGCGATCATCAGCTCATCGCTGCTGCCATCCTAGTAGTCTGCCAACTTCCCCAGGGCGGCCTCAATGCATCCCAGCACGACCTGGGAGGGTGGATTGGTCGTGCTATCCCTCATCCTCTCGAGCTCGTCCAGGAGCTCGTTAAACTGTGGGACCACCCTGTTGATGGTGGGGTAGGTGGATCCCTCAGCAGCAAGAGTGACAGCGTGAAAGGGTTGCAGGAAGTTGGCGAGCTCCATGATCTGCAATCCCTGTAGGCGTGCAGCGTCCTTAGCGTTGCAATGCTGTTGGTTTTGAAAAGGGTTGTGATGTGATGTGGGCATAAGTGGGATGTGAAAGGTTGAGTTGATGGTACCGCGCGTAAAGGTCGTATAACACTGAGCGTTACATAGGCCGAGTCACTTGCAAGATTCATAAACATGCGCCAACAGGGTTTAGGAGGGTTGGGTCAAGATCATACAGGTGCACGCTGCACAAACGTTTCGATGGCATGCCGGAGGCGAATGGCGTGCTCGATCATCAGGTACGTCGAACCCCAACGATTCTCGCTATCCATACGCAGCCTCAGGAGCGCCCGGGTCAGCTCTCGCTGGTTCTCCTCCCTCTGGATGCCCTCGAATGCTCCTGTCCGCTTTGGCGAATAGCCAATGAAGCTCGCCAATTCCCTGAGGAGTGCCAACGGCTTTGCGATCCTGGTCACTTTCTTCAACGCTAGTTGAACAGCTAGGTTGCAGATGTGAGCGAGGCACCTGTGCCATTGTTGGGGGAAGATGAAGGCACATGCCTTGGGATGGTAAGTCAGAATGGGTCACAAGTCGTTACAGAACGGAAACAACAAACCAAGCAATCAATCACAACATAACATACGCGAAGCACGTGCAGTGTGAGTGCGTGTTGTGCTCTCACCGAACGTGCAACCCCGAGGAGAACATGCGAGGCTGCCGATCTCCAGCTCCTCCACGGCACAAGTACTCCATCGCGGCGACATTGGACGATGCATTGTCCGTAGTCACCGCGATGGTGCGCCCCTCCAGTTCCCAATCGCGCACCACATCCTCCAACACCTCCACTATCTTTTCCGCCGTGTGCTCGGCCGGCAGCACCCTGAAGTCTAGGGTAACCTGTCTGAGCTCGAAGTCAGCTGTCAGGCAGTGACCCGTGACCGCCATGTAAGCCCTGTGGTCCGCCCCGGTCCAAATGTCATGTGTCATCGCTACTGTTCCAACACCCTCAGCATGAAGCTCGGCCTTCAGCCTCTCCTGAGCCAACTTAGCCAGGCGCATGAGCTGGCGAGCGAGCGTGGCGCGTGTCAGGATGACACGCTCCTCGCCACACTGGGGGTTGGCCGTCACCATGAGTTGCAGAAACTGCATGTGGTGTGGGAAGGTAAAAAACCCTTGATAGGTGTGTTGATAATGTAAGGTGGCATTAGCATTGGCAGGCAGGTAGAGTTCAATGCAATGACATTGACGCACCGTGGGATGCTCGACGACACTGAAGGGCTGGTCCGTCCCGACCACGAACTCAATCAGCGCTTGCTGCAGGGCATTCTTGTCGAAGCGCTCCCCAAAGTACGCTGTCATCGGCTGCTGGCCTAACGCGGCACCATGGGTGGGAGGCGGCGCGGGCCACGTCAACGAGCCTATCCAAGGGTTCCTCCCGTCCGGTACTTCACCTGTCCCATATCCCCCCTCAGGAAAATAGTCATTCGGCCCAATTTCCCCCGCCTTCCACTTCCGATCCCATATGTCCCAATGTGCCTTGTGCTTGGAGATCATGTGCCCCTCTCCAGTTGAGTTCGTGCCACCCGCAAAGCTGATCCACTTGCTGCACTTGCGGCACCGGCGCTTCAAGTCCGGTCTGTCAGGCACGGGCCGCTCAAAACAGCGAGGAACCTTCCCCTTCACAGCCTGAGTGGGGGTTGCTGTAGGTGTGGGGGCATGGGTGGCAATCGATGGATTTGAAGGGCCAGGCATTGGCTGGCTGCCCAATCCGCTCCCCCCGCCTGCCCTAAACCCACTACCTCCACTACCTCGAACCCTGCCCCCTTTCCCTTTCCCCTTCCACCCCCTCCCACCACCGTTAGGCCCGCCACGTTGATTCTTTCCCGCCCCCCCATCACCACGACTCCTCTTCCTCCCACCGACACCTCCACCTTCTCCAAGCTCATCTCCCTCCTCCACCACCAAATCATCCATCTCATCGTCAACGGTTCACCTTTCTGTTCGCATTCGAGCACGCTCCTCATCCGTGGGAGCGTACATCTCCTCTTCAGAGTTGTCACCGTCCTCCTCCGACTGATTCTCGGACTCCTCTTTTTCATCGCCACCCTCCTCCGACCCTTCATTGTCTTCCACCTCCCTCTCCTCATCACCCGCACCATCATCGGCCATGCCGTTGTCACCAAGGCCCTCGGAAGTCCCTAACTCGCCGTCCTCAGCATCGCCTATAACACCGTGCATACCCCATGACTTCTTCCTCTCCACATCCTCCCCAACCTCGCCACAACCACCAATAGGAGTGGTCTCTTCCCCCTCAGCCCCCCCTTCAACGCCGCCCCCCCACATACAACCACTACCACGTGGAGGAGGAACCATACCCGTCCCCTTTTCTCCCACGCCGTTGTTTACCCGTTTCTCGCCTGAGCCGAGGTTGTCCTCGGACGCTTTCTGCAAGTGCTCCGCCTCTGTAGCCGCAGCAATAGCACGGAGCCTGCGGTGCCCCATAGCCGTCTCCACCTGGTCTTCCTCCTCCGCCCTTCCCACATGATCGCCACGGTGGGTTCCTCCCGCCCCCCCTTTTCCGCCTTTGGGGTTCTTACTTGCCATGTGCTTGGCCTTCGCCATGCTAAATCAGTAGATCGACCGTTAAGTTAATAGAAAGTAGCGTTTCCTCTTCCTCAAACCCTAATCGAAATCAACCATACAATAAAACCGCGACCCTAACTAAGTGTGAACCTAGATCTACGTTGCCCCTATGGCGATCGGAAGTTTAAGAAGAAAAAACAGCCGGGCGTTTGGCTGGTTTGGCTCTGGAAACTACGGACGACATGTTGGGGAAGGTGACTGACTGAAATCTCGATTTGAAAATGGACCCGCAAAACTTCAAATTTCGAAATTTGTATGCCCACCCCTCCCCAATGTCGCGACGAGTTTTCGTAGACTCGTCGAGTCCAGAAAACTCGACGAGTCTGGAAAAAACTCGCCATGGGGCCCGAGCCTTGACTGAGTTTTTTAAAAACTCGGCGGGTAAAACTCGACTCGGCCTGGTCGAGTTTTTCCAAGGGGGAATCGCACTCGACACTCGACCAGTAACGAGTCCCCCGATCGAGTCGAGCTTAAAAACTTGACTCTTTGCCCATGTCTAGTTCGGGACATGTGAGAGCCAGTCAGAAGCAATGAGATAAAACCATAATAAAACAACAAATCAAACTTAAGCTCAATAAGACAAGATAAAGTACATTGTTAGATTCACACAGATTGTTGGAATCACTAGATGCATGTTCATGTGAGAAATGAGTTGAACGTTGCTGAGGATGGGCAGGCTTACATGGGGCTGTGGAGCAGAGAGAAAAATCCACGTGGCTGCAGGTGAGAGCAAGGTAGAGAAGGCGGGATGAGTGGTGGAGAGGAAGTGAGGGCGAGGAAGAGAAGCACACAAAGGAGTGGGAGAGAGAGGTTGACCATTCGAGGTTGACAGGGAGGATTGGCACATAAGAAAGCTTGAGGGTAGAGCGCATGGGAGGATGAGAAATGGGAGAGGAGTTTATGTGGCAGCATAGGAAACATGAGTGATGGGGGAGGGGGAGTGGTGGTAGATAGCTTCAAAAGGGAAAAAAACGAGTTTGGGAGGGCAGAGCGCATGGCATACCTAGAGGCACTTGCTTGCACTCTTCAACTTCATCAGCCCAGCCGTCACAGCCAAGCCCTGCTGATGCACCCATGCTCTGACTTGCGTGTGGGTCACGCCCATCCCCCACAGCAGTGTTAGCAGAGCGGCGATGATAAGATATAGCACGGGCAGCAACGGCTGTAGGCGTGGGTCAAACAGGGTGGAAACAGTGACACATGAGTAAGAGTGTAAGGGCGATAAGTTACAACAACTAAACGGAACAACAGATCCTTTTGTGAGTTCCCCAACACCTCATTCAATTCAACACGCACCAGGGTGTGGAGGGAGTGAAGAGACACGCTCAGAGCGTGGGCATGTTGAAGGTAGGCGGCAATTGCATGGGTATGCATGGCAGGCCTATAAGCGCCGCTCTGAGACGTGGAAGTGGTATTGAACTGCGAGGCACACAACACATGCATGGTGCAAAGGCCGATACGCAAGCATGTGCACATAGACTCAGCGGGGGAAATGGCTATGATGGGTTCATGGGGGAGGGGGGGGAACGTGGGGGGGGAGAGGGAGGGGGTGAGGGGGGGAGGGGGAGGGGGCGAGGGCGAGGAGGAAGTGTTGCGAGCATAAATGAGGGGAGGGTGAGAGGATGGATGAATCGCGGGCCGTTAGTGCAATGTGGGATGCATGCTGCGGCGGATACACCAGTAAAGGCAAGGCAACCTTGAAAGTGCAAGTCACACATTTCATGAACATATGTCAAGCACGTCATTTACTCACGTCCTCTGCGATGGTGGCCTGCCAGGCATCCCTGCCAAGCGGCTTGATGGTGTTGATAGCAGCAACGGCAGCGTTGAGAAGGAGGGCGACGAGCAGCCCTGGCAGCAGCATGGCCGCTGCAGTCATCCGAGCCATGGCTGATGGGACGTGCTAAATGCAAGGCGTGCGCCTGCAGCACGGAGAATTGCGGTAGGAGAAAAATAGAGCGACAATATAGTGTTAAAATATATGTTCTGTAGCATGCCAACACATGTGACTGTACACCAATTGTGGTGTACAGTTGGGTTGGGACTACACCCAACTTTGGGTGTAGTCTTGCACTTTGGGGTGCCAATCCACCCAATTGTGGTGGAGCCCCCAAATGCAGCCCACTTGGCTTATGGGTGCCTCACTTCCCAAAAGTGAGGTCATCTCAAGCCAAGTGGGCCAAGGGTTGCCTCACTTCTACAAGTGAGGTCAACCCAACCTATGGTCACCTTCACCCTTCTCTTCCAAGCCTCTCTTCCAACTATGTATGCTAGGTTTCTCCTCTAATCAAGCCACTTGTTCAATTTGCTACTTTAACATGGTATAGAGCTACTTGTTCCTAGGCCTTACCTCTCCCTCCCTTCAGTTTTTTTTTTTTTTCCAATGGACCCACCCCATAGCTACAAACCCTTTCCTACGCGTGGCTCAACTAGCCATCACTAGCATACTCTCGCCGCGACCTACGCCGTCGCCGCCGTTCTCCCCCCCCCCCCCCCCCCCCCCCCCCTCCCGCCGCGATTACGCCTTCCTCGCCTGCGGATACCACCGCCGCGAGCGCAACGCCGCTGTCCCCTCCTCCCCCCCGCCGCGACCCCCTGTCGCCGCCTCCCCCTCTCGCCGCCGCGCCTGATTCGGCGCCGCCTGCGCATCCCGCCACCGCAACGCCTCGTCGCCGCCTGCCCGTCCCTCCGCCGCGACGTCACGTCGCCGCGTTCCCGCCCCCGCGCCTGCTACGGCGCCACCTGCGCATCCTGCCGCCGCGACGCCTCGTCGCCGCCTGCCCGTCCCTCCGCCGTGACGTCTCGTCGTCGCGTTCCCGCCGCCGCGCCTGCTTCACCGCCACCTGCGCATCCTGCCGCCACGACGCCTCGTCGCCGCATGCCCGTCCCTCCGCCGCGACGTCACGTCGCCGCCTCCCCTTCCTGTCGCCGCGCCTGCTTCGGCGCCGTCTGCCCGTCCCGCCGCCGCGACCTAACATCGCCGCCTGCGCATTCCGCCACTGCGACAGCTCGTCGTCCCCCTGCCCGTCCCGCCGCCGCGACCTAACATCGCCGCCTGCGCATTCCGCCGCCGCGACTGCTCGTCGTCACCTTCCCTCGCCCCCCGCCCGCAATTTCCCCCGCCGCAATTGCCACCGCCGCAACTGCAACATCGTCACCCCGCGGTTCTCGTTAACGCGACTGCGCCGCCGCCGCCCTGCCGATGCCACTGCTTCGGCGCTGCCTGCCCATCCTCCACTGCGACCGCGCCATCCCCGCCCACACTTCCTGCCGTCGTGACTGCCCCGTCGCCGCCTGCAGATTCAGCCGCAACTGCACCCTCCCTTCCTCCTCTCCCTACTCCTCTCCCCCACCCCTCCCCCTCCCCCTGCGCCCCTCGTTGCCGCGGCCTGTCTGCCGCCGCCATCCCTCGTTTCGCCGCCGCAGCCATTTCCCCGCCGCCTTCACCTTTCCGTTGCCGCAACCTGCTTGCAGCCGCCGCTCTCAACATCGCCGCTGCGGCCCTTCCGCTGTCGCCTGCGCCCTTCGTTGTCGCGGCCTGCTTGCCGCCTCCGCCCCCGACTTTGCCACCGCCTCCCCTTCCCGCCGCCGCACGTTCGCACAGCCGCCTGCGACCTTGTCGGCGTCGCTCCCTGCACCTTGAACGCCTCTGCCCTCCACCGCTGTCTCCCTCCTTTACACCCCCCCTCCCTCCTCTTGCCAGCGGCAGCAGGGGAAGTGCAGCAGCCTCAGCAGCAGCAACTTCACCCTTGGCCGCCGCGGGTCCACCCGCCGTCACCCATCATGACTGCTACTCCCCCTGCCCCTCTCCCCTCTCCTCACTGGAGCAGTGTTGCTCCTCGCCCCTCCCTTCTCAACACTCCGACCCTCCACTCCCCCCCCCCCCTTATCTCCGCCTGCTCACATCCTCCTCCCCCCCTCCCCATCTGCGGCGTTTCCAGCAGCTCCAGCATCAGCAGCAGCAGCACCTCCAGCAGTGGCAGCAACCACAATTTCTCCAGCCGCACCCCCCACATCTCCTCCAGCCGCAGCAATCGCAGCAGCAGCAGTTCTTCCTACACCAACAGCAGCCGCAATCTCTCCAGCCTCACCCGCCACAGTTTCTCCATCCCCAGCAGCAGCAGTCCTTTCATTCACAGCAGCAGCAGTCCTTCCATCCCCAGCAGCAGCAGTCCTTCCATCCCCAGCAGCAACAGTCCTTCCATCCCCAGCAGCAGCAGTCCTTCCATCCCCAGCAGCAGCAGTCCTCCCATCCCCAGCAGCAGCAGTCCTTCCATCCCCAGCAGCAGGATTCCTTCCATCCCCAGCAGCAGCAGTCCTTCCATCCCCAGCAGCAGCAGTCCTTCCATCCCCAGCAGCAGCAGTCCTTCCATCCCCAGCAGCAGCAGTCCTTCCATCCCCAGCAGCAGCAGTCCTTCCATCCCCAGCAGCAGCAGTCCTTCCATCCCCAGCAGCAGCAGTCCTTCCATCCCCAGCAGCAGCAGTCCTTCCATCCCCAGCAGCAGCAGTCCTTCCATCCCCAGTAGCAGCAGTCCTTCCAGCCGCAGCAGCAGCACTCCTTCCAGCCGCAGCAGCAGCAGTCCTTCCAGCAGCAGCAGCTGCCACAGTTCCTCCCGCCGCAGCAGCAGCAGTCCTTCCTGCAGCAGCAGCCGCCACAGTTCCTTTTGCCGCAGCAGCAGCAGCCTTCCTTCCAGCAGCAGCGGCAGCCACAGTTTCTTCAGCCGCAGCAGCAGCAGTGCTTCCAGCAGCAGCAGCCACCACAATCTCTCCAGCCGCAGCAACCGCACCAGCATCGGTGGTGCTTCCAGCAGCAGCAGCAGCCCAATCTCTCCAGCCGCAACCGCCACAGTCTCTCCCACCACAGCAGCCGCCGCAGCAACAGTACTTACAGCAGCAGCACCCGCCGCTCTCTCCCTCTTCTATCCATGAAACAACTCTTCAGTACTCTGTGTTCCCTCCTTCTCCTTCCCCCCCCACCCTGGACTTTGTCCTTGACAGTGGGGCCACCGAAACCGCACTAAAAGACGTTGGCACCCTCACCCCCCTCCCACTTCCTACCCAGGTTCATGGTGCCGACTCCAGCTTTTCCATCCCCTGCACTCACCTCTCCACCCTTCCTTGCACCGCCTTACCATCCGGTACAGTCACCGGTCTCCACATCCCTACCCTTCGCATTAACATCCTCTCCCACCGTGAACTCCAAGGCGTTGGCATTACCACCATATACCCTGGCTTTGCTTCCTACTGCGATCTCTATCACACCGCCTCTGGTCGTTTCCTCCTGCGCATTCCCCTTTGCCCTCGCACTCGCCTTTACACGCTCCGCACACCCCGTCCCTCCTTTTGTCACGTCACCACTCGTGCTGGTACTTCCACCCCTCCCTTCTCCCTCCCCCTCCCCCTCCTCTTCCCCCTCACCCTCCCCCTCCCCTTCTCCGTCTCCCTCCGATATCCTCCTCCTCTACTCCATCCGCCTCCTCCTCCCCCCCCAACTTTTCCCCCACCCCATCCCCTCCTCCTCTACTGCCCTCTCCCATCCTGCGGTGCTCCTACATCACAGACTCGGCCATCCCAACTTCGCCGCAATTCACTCCACCGTCACCTCTTGCCTCCTTAATAGCCTTCCTCCCACCTTACCTCCCCTCCCCTCCTCCCCTGCTCCCCCATGCCCATCATGCATTCATGGCAAGCTCAAACAGTCCCCCCATCACAGTCACCCCACCTTCGCTCCCGCCCCCATTGACCTTGTTCACATGGATCTCTGGGGCCCTTATCCCATCCGCTCTCGTCAGGGACACAGGTACATGCTCGTGCTCGTCGATGACCACAGTCGGTACTCCACCGTCTTCTTTCTTCACACGAAAGACCAGGTGCCGGCTGTGGTCATCAACTGGGCTGAGCAGTGCCGCAACCACTTCAAACGTCCCATAGGCCGCCTTCACTCTGACGCTGGGGGTGAGTTCATCAATCATACTCTCTCCACTTGCTGCAAAACATACGGCATTCAGCAGACCTCCACCCTTCCCCACTCCCCTCAGCAAAACGGCATCGCTGAGAGTCGCATCCGTGAGATCACCAAGATTGCGCGCTGCCTCATTGCTCACGCCTCCACCCCTCCCTCCCTCTGGAGCTATGCTCTCATTCATGCCGCCCTCCTCCTCAATCTCCGCTCCCACCCTCAGCATCCCTCCTCCTCCCCCACAGAACTCTGGTCCAAGGCCAAGCCTGACGCCGCAGGCCTTCGTGTTTGGGGTTGCAAGGCGTTCGTCCTCATTCCACCGGCCGACCGCTCCCGCGCTGCTGGCAAGCTCGCTCCTCGCGCTCTGGAGTGTGTCTACCTTGGGCACAATCGTGATTCCCCTGGCTACCTATTCCTCCACCCTCCCACCAATCGCCTCACCCGCAGCATTGACGTCGTCTTCGACGAGTCCACTCCCTACTACTCCACCCCTCCTCCTGACCCCCTCCCTCCTCCCACTCGCCCCCTCGCTTGGACCGACACCGTCCTCCCGCCTCTTCTCCCTCCAGCGCCTCTCCTCCCACCTGTCGCCGCTCCACTCTCGCCTTCCTCCTCTACCGACGTCTACAACCCTGCCGCACCCGCCTCCCCCGCTCACTCCACTGCACCCCCTCCCCCCTCTCCCTCCTCCTCCCATTCTCCTCCTTTCCAGCAGCGGGATCAGCAACAGCAGGGGCAGCAGCAGCAGCAGCCGGATCAGCACCAGCAGGGGCAGCAGCAGCACCAGCAGCAGCCGCGGCAGCAGCAGCAACAGCCGGAGCAACACCAGCAACGGCAGCAGGGGCAACAGCAGCAGCAGCAACGGCAGCCGGGGCAGCACCAGCAGCAGCAGCCGGAGCAGTAGCAGCAGCAGCAGCAGCCAGGGCAGCCGCAACAGCAGCAACCGGGACAGAAGCAGCAGCAGCAGCACAGTTAGCAGCAGCAGACACAGCAGCAGCACGGTCCGCAGCAGCCGCAACAACAAGGGCAGCAGCTTCAGCAGCACCAGCAGCAGCAGCGGCGCCGTGCCACTTCCCGCTCCTCCCCCTTCCTCCTCCCTTACATCCATACCCGCTCGGTGGACAAAATCCTTGGGGCTCCTCCTCCTGCCTCCATTCAGCTCCTTGAGGACTCCCATGAGGAGTTCCTCAACATTCGGGAGCACACTCCGTTCCTTGCCTCCCTCTACCTTGACTTCCTGGGCTTTCCTGTCCTTGGCGCCACCACCACCCCCACCATCTTCACTCCCTCCACCTTCCAGGAAGCCATCACCTGCCCTGACGCAGATAAATGGATAGCAGCGATCTTCCTGGAGTGTGAGGCATTCATTCGCAACGACTCCTTTGTCAATGTCCCCCTACCAGCCGGTGCCAACCTCGTGGACGAGAAATGGGTCTTTCGGGTGAAGCAGCTGCCTGGCGAGGAACCGGTGTACTAGGCCCGCTACTGCGCCAAGGGGTTCACGCAGACTTGGGCCGAGGACTACTGGTTCACCTACGCCCCCACCGCCAAACCACCCACCCTTCGCGCCGCCCTCGACATTGGCGCATGTGACAACATGGAGATCGATTCCATGGACGTCTCCAATGCGTTCCTGCAGGGCGACCTGCACGAGCGCATTTTCCTCCGGCGACCCCCCGGGTTCCACGCAGCCTTCCCTGAGAACACTGTCTGGCAGCTGCGCCACCCTGTCTACGGTTTGAAACAGGCACCGCGTGGGTGGCATGCAAAGCTGGCTGCCACCTTAGGGTCTCTCGGCTTCTCTGCTTCCCACTCCGTCGCCAGCCTCTTCATCCGCTCCTCCCCCCGCCGATTCTTCATTCTGGTGTATGTGGACGACATGATCCTGCTCTCTGACAGCAGGGCCGACATGGAGCAGATGAAGCTGTTCCTGCAGCAGCGTCTCAAGTGCAAAGACCTTGGCGCCCTCACTCACTACCTGGGCATGGCCATCACGCGCAACCGCCCTGCTCGCACCATCACCCTCTCACAGTCCCACTACATCGGCCAGGTCTTGGAGAAGTTCGACATGGCGCAGGCCAAGCCTGTCTCCACCCCCTCCCTTTCGGCCACCAACTCGCACCACCCTCCTCCCCCACCTCCTTCCCCCACCCCTATGCCGAGCTCGTTGGGTCCCTGATGTACGCGATGATGTGCACCCGCCCTGTCCTCGCCTACCCCATCAGCGTGCTCGACCGCTTTGTCGGCACCGGTCGTCACACTGAGGAGCACTGGAAAGCTGCCAAGCGGGTCCTCTGCTAACTTCCCAGGACCAAGGACCTTGCCCTCACCCTTGGCGGACCTTCCCCTCCTCTTCTCTCGGGCTTCAGTGACTCCTCTTGTGCTGACACGCAGCCGGACCGCCGCTCCTCCCAGGGCTACGGCTTCACCCTTGGCAGTGGCCTCATCAGCGGGCGCTCCACCCGCTCCTCCGCCATCTCTCTCTCCACCTGCGAGGCCGAGCTCTACGCTAGCACCATGGCCGCCCAGGAGTCCCGCTGGCTTTGTTTCCTTCTTGCAGAGCTTGGCGCCCCCCAGACGTGCCCCACCCTCCGGTGCGACAATGCCAGCACCATCCATCTCACTCAGGACCCCGTCTATCACGCCCGCTCCAAACACATCGAGCTCCGCTACTTTTTCATTCGCGAGCTCGTCCAGAAGGGCCTTATTGCCGTTCGCAAGATTGCGACCGAGGCCAACTTGGCCGACATCTTCACTAAGGCCCTCCTTCGCCCTGCGCACTCTGCTTTCCTCCGCCTCATTGGCCTCGCTCGCCCGGGCGCCCCTTGATTCAGGGGTTGTTCTCTTCCTGTGTTAGCATGCTAAGGGGTTGTGTTAAAATATATGTTGTGTAGCATGCCAACACATGTGACTGTACACCAATTGTGGTGTACAGTTGGGTTGGGACTACACCCAACTTTGGGTGTAGTCTTGCACTTTGCGGTGCCAATCCACCCGAACACCCCAGCGGAATTCGGTCGACGGACCCGAGTTGCCAGTGTCGACGAGGGGGGTCGTCGAAGCCTGGGCCGACGAGGCGGAGCACTGACGCGCGTGCGGGCCCGCCAGCCTGGCCCAGGGCTGGCCCGAGCGCACGACCGCCGCCCCGCGGCCCCGCCCCGAACGTGAACAGCGGCCCACGTTACCGGGTGGGGTCGGCGAACTGGCGACACCTCGCGCGTGGGAAAATTACCCTCGCGCGAAGGCAGCCCACGCGCGCCACCTGCCCGCGAGGTCCTAGTAACCCATCGCGGCCTGCCCGGACGGGCAGGCGAGGGCCGGGCGAAATGTCGGGGCCCCCTCGGGACGCTCGACAATTTCGCGACCCGTTGCGGCGACGCCACGTGTTCGCCCGCCTGCTTCGCATCGGGCAACATGCAGAATTTGATACATTGCGAACTCAATTCGGGACATCGCGAATTCGATGTCGATCGCTTCGCGGCGCACGTTTTTTGCTTCGGGGCGTGACATCGACTTGCTGGCTCGGCGGCGAACGAGGACTTGTGCCACTTGTGGAGGACTTGTGCCAAACCCCGCCGAGGCAGGCACCACGAGGGCCGGGCGATGCCTCGACCGTTCCTGTGGGGCACCGACCCCCTTTTCTTGGTGGAAGGGGGCATAGCTCCTCATTTTCGGCATCTCGTTTCCCTTTCCACCTTTTCCCCAGCTCTGCGCCTTCTCCCACATTTCACGTCCCTTAGCCGCTTCCCTTCCCCGCCATGTCGGCCGCCACGAAACTCGGCGAAGTGACGCCGACTTCGCAGGACTTCCCTCTGTATCTCGACCTGGGCAGTGGACTGACTGCCAAGCTCGACGAACACGACTACGCCGTCCTCGTAGACCATAGGCTAGAGTTCAACGCCCGTTGCTTGGGATTCGGCCTCAAGTGAGTGTCCGTATTGGGATGTCGACGTCGACCGCTGGATACCTTGCAGGTCGACGTCGATAGGGTTGTCCCACGTTAGGGTTTAGATCACTACTCGGTGACGCACGCAGCCGTAGGTAGGCATCGTACTCCGATCACTACAGTAGGTCGGTGCCCGCATCGGTATGCGCCATTGATTACAACGTAGCGACGGTGGTGCACCGTTCTACTCTAGCCATCCCCGTCAGTTGTCGGTTCCAGAACCCACGTGTCCATCCGTCGTGCCGTGCACGTCCTCAAACACATCTACTACCCATGCATGCGTGCAGGTACGCATGGATTCGCGCGGCGCCGGCCAACATGCGATTGTGGTCGATAGGACTCGGCCGGCTTCGGGCGGCGATGGGCAAGGAAGACCACTCATGCTTTGCAACGGTGTTCGACGCCGACGTAGCTGTTATCCCTCTGCATTCGAGGTGAGCCTAAGTCATGATGGTGTGCCTTGATGCCTTATGTCGCTGCTCCGTTCTGATCGACGTCGTGGTGCCTAGCCTGTGCAGCATCGCACCGCTTCCAGGGGCACATTGCAGCGTCGTGGTCATCCTGTACCCCGGCGACTTGTTGCGGGCCGGGGGAGAGACGATCAGGACCTCTGTCCGGCACTTCGACCCGCAAACCGTGAAGCAGTGGCACCGCGACGAGGCGATCCGCGTGCTGAAGTGAGCTCGATAGTGTAGTCGACGACGCATGCAATTTCGCCGCTGGGCGTTAAGCAAGTCTACTGACGATATGTGCCATGTTGCTTCAGGTTTTTCCGGGCGGCGGTGCTGGCCGAGCTCGGCCGCGATGGCCGGCACTGGGAGTGGCCGAAGCCTTCTGCTGAAGAGGTGGCGGCCAGGCTCGCCGACTTCAATGAACCCGTTCGAGATGTGAGTACCGATCGTTTTACCGTCCTAGCGCGATGCCATCGCCGCCGTCGGTGCTCATCCTTGCTCTCTCCTCTGTTGTTTGCAGAAAATGCGCGACACCGTCCGGGACGGCGACGCAGGCTCTGGCCTCCTCTCAATGAGCGCGCTGTGCTGGGTGGTGAAGAGGATGGATCGCCTGACCGGCGACGACCGTCGCAGTGCGACCAGCATGGACAAGGTCCTCGTTTCGGGGTTGAAGGAGCTGCGGATTCGGATGATGACATACATCAAGGAACACGTCGCACGCAGACGGTCAGGCCATGTCGGAGTTGGTGCCGATGCCTGTGAAGACGACGCCGCGGAGCCCCCTTCGGCATCCCAAGCAGTCGGTGTCGCCGACACAAGCGGAGAGGCCGGAGACGGCGTCGACAAGGCAGATGAGGAGGCAGAGAGGGCTGTGGCGAGGACCGCGGATCAGGAAAAGGAGGAGGAGGAGGATGACACCGACGATCAGGATGATAACGAGGAGGATCGTGAGGAGCGTGAGCAGGGGCATGGGCAGGAGGAGGAGGAGGAGGAGGAGGAGGAGGAGGAGGAGGAGGAGGAGGACGAGGAGGAGGAGGAGGAGGATGATGAGGAGGAGGAGGAGGACAAGGAGGCGGCGGCGGCGGAGGCCGTGGAGCAGGGTTTCGGGTCGGTGGAGCAGGTGGCGGAGGGGGAGAAGCAGCAAGAGGGGGAGGAGGAGGTAGAGTTCCCCTGGGTCGAATTCGAGATGGAGGATGTTGAGGGAGCGGCGGCGGTGGCCGTGGAGGGAGCGGCGGCGGCCGTGGAGGGAACGGGCGGGATGTCGGCGGATGTTGTGTACGTGCGAGGGGAGGGTGCCGATGTGGAGAATGTCGGCGTGGAGGAGGCGCACGTGGTCGGCAATGTGGTTGGCGACGCGAAGGAGGAGGATAACGTCGCATCCCCGACGCCGACGGGCGTGGAGACCACCACAGGGAACGCAGGGGTGGAACGCCGGGGTGGAGCGGTAGAGGCGGGCCGTCAACCGGGTTCCTCAGCAGCTGGTCGGCAGGCAACGCCGGCCGTCGTCGCGCAGCTGCGACAGGAGAACATGTGGCTGAGGGCTGAAAATGCTCGTCTCGAGACGGCGCTCGGAGTGGAGAGGGGTCGGGTGGACAGGTTCGCGATGGGGATTGGCCACCTCGTGGACAAGCTCAGGTCGTTGGCCGACCAGGTCGCCGCCTCCGGCCAGGACGCGTCGAGTCGGCTGATGGACGCGTCCTTGACCATGGCGACGACCGTGACGGAGAACATCACTGCCAACATGGGTGAAGCATGGGAGGCGATGAAGGCGTACGCCGAGAGGGCGGAGAGCTGGTTGGACGATCTAGAGAATCCGGAGGGGGTTATGGCGGTGCAACGTGCGAACGCGGTCGTCGCCCTGGGCAACCACGTGGACGAAGCGAGGAAGGGATTGGAGGAATACATATCGAAGCACCTAGTCGCCGCGCAGACCAACATCGCCGCCGCCGTAACTCAACGCGTCGCCGTCCCGCCGCCCACGCAGCCCGCCCCACCGCCAGCCTTCCCGGACGAGCTCATGAAGTCTTTCAAGGCGGACGTGTTGAAGGCGGTGACTGAGGCCACCCAGCAGTCGTTTGCTGCGTCCGGGTTAAACCTCATGACCCAGGTGATCGGCCATCTGGCGCCTGGTCGGCATGGGTCGTCGCCGTCGGACAACGAGGCCGACAAGAAGGGTGCGAAAAGGGCGGGCGGCGGAGACGATGCGTTGAGCTCGAAGCGGAGCAAGGGAGCCGATGGGAGCCGCGGCGTCGGCCAGGTGGCTCCAGGCGGCTCGCGGAGCAAGGGAGCCGATGGGAGCGGAGGTACGAGCGTGGTCGGCCAGCTGAAGAAGAACGGGGCCAAGGTGATAAGGACGCACAGCAAGGGCGATGGAATCAGGAGTGCGGAGGGGGGCCCTGCCGACCAGGTTGCCGCTCAAGAGGCTGGACCAACAGCCCCGCCATTGGTCGCCGAGAAGCCGGCCAGTCTAGCGACCGCACCAACGGCGATAGATGGCGGCGCCAAAACCGTCAAAGGACCGTCCGTCGGAGTGGCGGGGACCACGTCGATCCCCCGCAAACCCCCTGCGGCTAGCAGCGCGCCGGTCGCCCCGTCAACCGCCAACAACGATGGGCCGTCCCTTGCGGCTACTCCAGCACCAGCAGGCACGTCTGCCGCCAAGGTTGACGCGGTGGATGCTGCGGCTAACCGCGCTGGTCCGTCCGCCCCAAAGGCAAACGCGCTCAGGGAGATGCTCAGCCGCATGGAGACCCATCGACAGGACGTGCAGCAGCCTCCCGTGGTCGGCACCGCGCCGGCCACAACAGCACGTCGCTCGGTCACTCCCCAGGTCGCCGCCACAACGTCCAGTGCCCCACCTACCGCGCCTATCATCGCCGCCCGTCCTCCTGTGGACCCAAAGTCCGCGTTGCTTCGCGCCCAGTTAGGCGTACGTTCTGCGGCTGCGCCGGCACGGGCTCAGCCGGTATCCAGCTCATGCGCGACGCCGACGTCGGTGACCGTAGCTGCACACACACTCGGTGCGGCTACTATCGAGGCGGTGGCGGAGAAGGGCGTGAGTGCAGCGCTAGCCACGGGCGGCAGATCAGTTGACCCTGCACAGGCGGCGAAGGACCACAACGACGCCGATATCGCTGCCATCCAGGACCTGTTGGAAGCGGTAAACCGCCCCAAGCAGCCCCCTGTGCTGGCCATCTTGGACTCGGCGAGTCCCACCGGCTGTACAGCGGAGCCAAAGACGACCACTGCTGCGGTCAGCGCGGGAAAGTCGAAACGGAAGGGGACGGTCGACGCAGGGAAAGCGAGGCCGAGCTCGAAGAAGAAAACACGGGCGACGTCGGCGATGGTGAAGTCGGTGCAGAAAGGACAGGGGATGGCGACGGCGATGGTGGAGAAGGAGAAGAAGGAGGAGGAGAAGGAGGAGGAGGAGAAGAAGGAGAAGGAGAAGGAGAAGGAGAAGGAGAAGGAGAAGGAGACGGAGGAGGAGAAGGAGAAGGAGGAGGAGGAGAAGGAGAAGGAGAAGGAGGAGGAGGAGGAGGAGGAGAAGGTGGAGGAGGCGGAGGAGAAGAAGCTGGAGGAGGAGGAGGCGGCGACGGAGGAGGAGAAGGTGAAGGTGAAAGAACGGAAGGGTCATGGCATCCGCCACGACTCGACGGGCGACAAGCAAGGGTGGGTGGGCGAGATCAAGGTGGTCGGGAACGAGAGCAGATACATCGGCAAGTCCCGCGACAAGATGGAGCTGGCGTACCTTCACTCCATTGTGTACCTCCTGTACGACGGTTTCGTCAGCAAGATCCTCATGGCCGAGCTCACCGGCCTGGAGGAAACAGTGATGAAGCAGTGGAGGGCGGTGTGGAAGGAAGTCCGGTTCTTGCCGACTGGGATGTGGACGGTGATCTGGGCAAGGGGCGCGTTTCTCCCAAGGACACGGTAAGTTGGATAAACGTCGGCCAAGCTATGATGTCAACGTCGGCGTTCCTAACGGCCAGTTTCGTGTGATTGCGTGACAGGTTCGACGACATCCTCGGGAAGTATAGAGCGTACAAGACATCAGGCGATGCGCACCACGACACGCTTTTGCCCGCGATCTGTCGATGCCGACGGGAAGTCGGATGCAATGATGTCGGCCATGCTTGATCGCGTGTCCTTGTGCGCGGCGTATGGGGAGGTCGCTGCATCCGCGGCGAGAATGGAGGGCGACACGGATCAGAAGACGGCGAAGGTCGCACAGGCGCTGTCGGCCTCAGCTTGCGCACTGTGGTGCTTAGTCGAGGGCGACGGCGCCCAGGTGGCTGATGCCGTCCACGAAGGGAAGGCGGCGGCGATGTTGGTCGGCGCCAGCGAGGCTACCGCCGCCGAGTTCAAGAACGTCATGTCGGCGGTGCTGGAGGTGGCGATCAGCAGGCAGCAACCCCTTGGGGAGGTTGCGCACAACGTCGCACCGGCGCTTGAGTCCACCGCTCTGGCCAGAGCCTATTCGGGGTTGGATGTTGAACCCGAGGCCAAAGTGATCGCACGAGCGACAGTGGAAACCCTCGCGTTCTGGGGGATGTGCCCCGTGGATGGGCCGAAACTCAGGAAGATCGGCATCGCGGTGCCGCTGGATGCGCAGATGGAGTACGACATCGAGCACAGGGGGAGGAAGAGGCCGAGGGGCAAGCAGGGCAAGGACAGCTCGGGGAAGAAGGGGAAAGGCAGAGCGGGCAAGGACAGCACGGCGGCGTAGTCGGCATAACAATCTGCCATGGGCGGCCGGAGGGAGCGCAAGTAGGTCTTCTTGCAAGGATGGCCTGGTATGGGCGGCGTCGATTATGTGGTTTTTTTGGGATTGTTTTTTCCGTGTGATTGTATAGTTTTCGTTGGGATTTCTTTTGTTGGCTGTAACTTTTTGGTAATGCATGTTACTAGAACACTCCTCGGCAAGGTCGACCTGATATCTACCATGTTACTCAAATGCGGGCCCCGGTTCGATGAACCCCGTCGTACGGTGTCGACATAGTGCGTCTGGCTGTATGCATGTATATACTCGGCGATGAGCATCGTCGGCTAGGCCGAGATGGTCTATGGTCGGCGCTTTGGGGAATGTGCCGCGCCGCCCAGGTGGCCGAAACTCTAGGAGGTCGGCATCGATGTGCCGTTTGACGCGCATATCGAGCGGGCATGGACAGCACGGATGCGTAGTCGGCGCGCGGAAGGAGCGCTAGGTGGTATGATTGCTCGGTTATAGCGTGATGGGCGCCGTTTGCGCCGTTTGCATGCAGTCAGCGATGTCGACATGAATAAGGCACAATGAATTGCACACACATGGTGGCGACTATGTCGGAGTCCGACATATCATGTGTTGGATCTTGTATGTTCGTGTTGCATCAAAATGAACAAGTACGATGGGAACACAACGGTTTGCTAAATTAACGTATCATCAACCTACGCTAACACATATACACCGAGGATCTTCATGCCGACTTCTTGCGCTTTGACGGAGGACGCTGCGCAGGTGCGGTCTGCTTGGCCAAGTCGGCCACGGTCTTCGGCATCTGCTCCTCCCAGGTGTCTGGAAACAGGCGGTCGACCCACGTCGTCGGCTTCAGCTCGAGCGCCACCAGCGCACAGGCGAGGCGTAGCTTCGAGACCACCTTGGGGCCAAGCCCCTTGACGCCCATGCCAGGCTCCTTGGACATCGTCGGTGCCGTCACCGGGTTGAGCACCGTGAGGGCATCGCAGAAGGTACCAATGCCCGGTGCCGCGATCGTGTTCAGTGCATCGACCACGGCTTCGGTGTCGGCATCGCCGTCGCTCGCGCGTAGCTGGCGCACCGCATCCATGGCCTTCAGCATGCGGCGCACCCTCATGTTGAGTGCACCCTAGGTCGCGCCTTTGAGGAGGGTGTGGCGGTCGATGAAGCCCGGCTCGGCGACCCTGTCGCAAAGACGACGGGTGTCATTGGCGGTGGCGGAGTTCCAGAGGCGCCAAGCGTCCCGCACGGTCTTTGAATCCCGCCAAGGTTGCACGACGTTGAGCTCGTAACTGGCCTCCTCTGCCGTCTGGGGGGGTGGCGGGGGTTTCCCATCATCTCTCTTGGCTCCGGTCCCCGTGTTGGCCGAATCCGCGGAGCCACCTTCGCCCGGAGTTTGATCGGTAGCCGACGTCGGCGCCGCCGGCATCCTCCGGGCTTCTGACACACGGAGTGCCTTAGTGAGTCGAGCAAGCTCAGCGGTGAGCGACGCGATGGTGTCGTTTTGCTTCTCGATCGTCTCCTGAAAGCCTAGCTTCTCGAGCGCCGAGCGCTCGACCTCCTTCTTCAGCGCCTCCTTGAGGGACATGTTGTGATACTGGGTGTCCATGCGCACGGATATTTCCTGCAATGTTGGGTGTGCGGAAAGGCGACAAGAGGTTAGAATTCACCGGCTAAAATCCAACAACGCCGACATGGTCGGCAACTCACCTCCGGTTGTATCTGAGTCGGGTCCCGGCGCTTTTTGATCGTATCGGTGTCGACCGACTCGACCCTTTTCGCCCAGTGCTGGAAGAGGGCAATCCTGCAGAGCTTGGAACCTTGGACGTACAGGTGCCACGGTGTGCGGACGAGCTTCACCGCGAGGTCCTCGGCGACGATTCGTCGGAACATCACGAGGGTGCGCAAGAAGTGCACTGCGGCTGCAGCGGCGTCGCTCCCGTTGACGGCACGCGTCTCCGCCTGCAAGTCGGAAAGTGGCGTGGGTTAGTAGGGAGTTGGGCAGCCAACTAGGCCACGACGACTGAAATACATTGTCGGCGTCGCGTGACATACATCGTGCAGCATAGCATCCACGCCGGGGAAGATGTGCTCGGCGAGCAGGTCCAGGAGTTTGTCAGAGGGCTCGACCCTGCTGCGCCCCAAGAAGTAGTCTTGCTTGAGTTCCGAGTAGCCGGCCTTCTGCATCACCACCCCAACGGGAATGGCCGTGATGTACGCACGCGTCATCTTGTCGAGAGCCCAGTGTCCCAGCTCGGCGATCTGGGCGCGCGGCGTCCCTCCGATGGCTAACTCCTGCGCACCTCCGGCGCGGGCGGCGTGCACGTTCCTTTTGCAGAACACCTTGTTGGTCGTCCACACCTGCCGAGTCCAACGTTGGTGGGTGGCGGAGGAGAGCTCCTCCTGCTCCTTGTCGTTTCTGGCGAAGAAGAGATGCTTCTTGTACCAGCGTTCGCGTTCTGTGATGTCAAGCGGCGAAAGAAAGTCGGTGCCGGAGAACTGACCGATCTGGTCGAGGATGAAGTGCAGCCACAGGCCGGTCTCGCCGACGGCGCACAGCTCCGCTTCCAGGTGTCGCGCAGCGTAGCTCTGCTGAAGACGGGCATCCTTGGAAGTCTTCGAGTTACGCGCGGCGATCACCATGACGACCGGCTGGCTATCCGGGTTCACCTCCGAGGTGCTCGCCAGGTGGTACAAGAAGATGTCGGGGAGCGTGATCTCGCGGATGCTGCCGCCGCGCAGGAGAGTGTGGTGGGAGAGTAGCGTGAGCACCTTGATGAGCAGGAATCGCCACAGCGTCTGCGACGGAGTGGTAGCCCGCGGGTTCCACGCCGCCGCCGCCCATGTCGGCAGCACCCTCATCATGATCTGGCGGAACTGCTCGGCGGTGTAGGTATCGCCGATGGTGCCGCGTCGACGGTCGGCGCAGTTCCTGAACGCAAATCGGCGGGGAAAATCTGTTAGACTGCGTCGACTTCACAGTGCACAGTGATATATAATAAGGTTGTCGACCAACTTACTTGAGGTCCCTCTCGTTCTTGTGGCGGACGTTGAACCGCACCTCCGATCTCACCACCGAGATCTCCCTCATGAGGCCCAGCTCCTTCTCTCGGTACAGCGTCGCCTCCACCCTCGCCGCCATCTGGCATGCCTTTATCCGGCCGAGGATTGTGTGCACAGTTGTCGACCTCACAGGCCCCGTTCGCGTGGCATTGTTCTCCTCCCCGGGCTGGTCAACAATGAGGTTACACTCACGGCTCATTTGCTTCACGTAGGCGCGCAGCCGGGTTTCGGTGACCCTAGGGCCGTGCAGCCAGATGTACTGTCGGCGGACCACTTTCTCGTTGCACCAATCCTCTTTCTTGTTGTCGCGGATGTAGTGGCCGATCTCGTCGACGTGCCTAAGTCGTTGCTCATGGGGTAGCTTGTCGCGTAGCTGCTTCAGCATCTTCGCCGCCCACTTCTTGTAGTGGTAGATGAACGCGGTGTACAGCCTAAGCGTGCTATTCTTCTCCAAGCATTGTAGGTGTCGTAGGGCGTCCATTATGAGCACGTCAATGCTGGAGTACACCATGTCGTCCACTACAAAGTCCGTCGCCTTCCACCCTTCGCGCGGCACCGCCATGTGCTGATCGTCCTCCTTCTCGTCCGCGTCGAGCATGTCACGTATGTATTCGAATTCCCGCCTAAGGCGTTCTTCCAAGGTGCGCGGATTCGTGCTACGCGGAGGACGGTCGTCGACTTCGTCGTCGCTCTCTTCCTCGTCCTCCTCGTCGTTATCCCCTTGGTTTTCCGAGCCGGCGGGCACCGACGAAGGTCCAGTCTGCCCATCTGCCGTCGGTGTCGACTTCTTCGTAAACTCCCCAATTGGCGGATTCGGTATGTCCTTGGTGTACTCCCCTTCGGGAATCTGAGTAAGTTTGTCAAGATCGTAAAGCAACTTCAGCGTCTCTACGGGGGCAGAGGACGGACTGTGGTCGGTTGGGGTACCAACGTCGGGCATGTCGACGTCGTCCATGACCGCTCGTATGCTCTACCGCCGGCCGTGGAAGAGGGAAAGATTGGTCAACCAGAGATGGTACTGATTCACGGGTGCGGTGTACGCCCTAATCGTCCTGCGGCTGTCTTCCTCAAATTCCCTCTCAAGTGCTTCTAACTCAGCGTCGACCTCGAGTCGTTCCAGTTGCGCTTTGATGTCGTCGTCTACCGAATCGGCGGGGGGTGGGATAAGTTGTTGTGGCTGTTGGGCACTAGCCCTTCCTCTGGCCACGCGTCGCCGACTCGGTAAGGTTGGGAGATGCTATCGTCGCCCTGATCTATCGTCGCCGACTTTCCTAGATGACGACCTAGAACCTAGTAAGGCGAAGTCGACGATGGTCGACCCCAACACCGACCTATGGCAGTCTATTCCAGGTCGTCGCCTTTGTGCCGCCGCTCGGTCGACTCGGCCGTCGAGTAACCTACACCCGCAGAGATAGCGAGGGTCCTGTGAAGAAAACGAAGTGCTAGATGGCGCACAGGAGCATGAGAGAAACACGAAGCTGAACCGGCAGAATGAGAGCGTTGTGCGTGGTCAAGGAGGGGTATGGTTGCGAGCCACTGCGCACCTGCCGCGCTCCACGCAGCCCTCTTTGCAAGCGCCGCTGTGCACGGGCATGACGTGTCACGATCGATGCATGTCTAGTGTCACGCCGCTCTGCGCTCAACGGCACTCCCGCCGGTGCCTTGCCACGGTGGAATTCACGTGCGCCACGTGCAATAGGCCAATGACCTAGTTCCACTCTCCCGAAATGCCGTAGCGTCCTGCTCTCCCGCGCAAGCCTCATCGACCTGCGAGTAGGCGCGTGGCCGGAGGCTTGGTCGACGCCGACATTCCCTGACTCTGGGGCTCTCTTCGCCGAGGTATACCATCCCAGTCGTCTTTCGCCGCGTGGACGATGGTTACCTTTTTCGTCGGCGCGCCAGGTTTCGCGCGCAGCGAAATATACCCGGTGGTGCGAAGCGGGGCCACGTCGGCGCCGTCGTGGCACCTCCCGATTGTCAGGCTCGATCTCGGCCGTCCCTACTAAGCCACGTGGCAGTAACCGCGGCTCGGCGCACAACGTGTCGAGCTGTGGTTCAGGGTCCGCTGAGGTATCCTTCTCGGGTTTCTCTCAGCGAAACCCGAGGTCGTCAGATAGTCGACAATCCCGAGGGGTTCAGAGCCTCGGAGGACTGCCAGGTCGCCCCAGTTTGCCACTCGCAAGTCGTCAGGAGCTCGTCAATCCCGAGGGGGTTCGTTGTCCTATCGCAACCGCGAAATTGGGCGGCGGTTTTCGTCGGCTGAGGTATACTATCCCAATTGTGGTGGAGCCCCCAAATGCAACCCACTTGGCTTATGGGTGCATCACTTCCCACAAGTGAGGTCATCTCAAGCCAAGTGGGCCTAGGGTTGCCTCACTTCTACAAGTGAGGTCAACCGAACCTATGGTCACCTTCACCCTTCTCTTCCAAGCCTCTCTTCCAACTATGTATGCTAGGTTTATCCTCTAATCAAGCCACTTGTTCAATTTGCTACTTTAACATATAGCGGCAGCAGATGCGGCAAAAGCGGAATGACAGTTGCTCCGAATCAATATGGACAATTAAGCTGGGCCTGAAAGTACAGCAAGCAAAACGTTTATTGTGAGTGAACCAGGACATGGAAACAGGGAAATGGTAAACGAGCACCGCACAATCTGCCTTCGGATCATCATAACCTTACCCTATTTCTTCAATTTTCCGTGCTAAGCGCAGGATTCGAGTGATTGAAAGGCGATCACGAGTGTCGGTGTGGAATAAATGGCCGCAGTATTTTAATGGACGGCTGGGCTGAATATTTGCGAGTGGACGCAGCTGAAATACCTGTTGGGATTAGCGGTTGGGGAGGGCGCCGCACGGCAGCGAGGTTATTGAATGTTAACGCCGCACGAACGCGCTGCGACGCGAGGTGTGATGGGAGGACCTGGCAGCGGCGCGACTTGGCTGACGTCAGCATTGCGGTGCCACGGCGGAAACGGGTAATGGTGGAGGTGTAACGCTACAGGTGCGTGCAATGACGAATAGAGGTGGAATCCGCATCTCGCGCAGTTCTGTCTAGCCGGTCGTCATTGAATGGACTAACTATTGCTCTATCGTCACGTCATGTCGTTTGCAGATAGTGGGAATGAAGAGTAGACGACCGTTGGAGATGGACACCAAGGAGGAGTTCCTTCTAGGTTGAAAACTACAGTATATCGAAACTGGTTTGGTCAATGTGTTCGACCCCAAAACTGATCTCCTCATACCTAGTTACCATAGGTCTAGTCCGAGCCGACTCGACCTCTTTCTTCGAGCCGTGTTCGTGAAAGGGAATGACCCACTTTCAACATTGAGCGAAACATGTTTCGGAAATTTCGCGACGGCCTTCCAGGTGTTCGCAGGGAGGGAATCGTGACAACGAAGCTCGATGACTTGTTAGTATCGAGAAACAGGGTGGCCGATCTGTGACACAATTCTCATTTCGGACTCCTGATTCCTGAAATTTTCCGCTAAGCCAAGCAGCGTATCGTGACGTGACGCGACTGACGCCATCGTAGAAGGGGCATTGCCCCCATCGTTAGAACGAGGTAATACGAAGTATCACAGCGGTAGAACGGCGTCGTCCACTCGTTGCCGCTCGTATCCTGTTTGCTCGGCGCTTCCCAGTCCTCCAAGAGCCGCGAAAACGCCATATTCCAGGGAACCCTAGATAAAGGTACGATTCTTCTTTTGGCTCCTGAGCCTCGCTTTTTCTGTCCCTGGTCTTGGTCTTCCGCATTGTAAGCATCACCAACCTACGAACAGTGATGCCCGTAGTTGTGGGAGAACCCGATGTGCAACGCGCTTACATCATGTCGAATTTGAGAATAATAAGACCTGGCGTCATCTCGTGCTACTTTCCCTCGCCCTGGGTCAGGCGGTAACGCTGTCGCGTGACTGACCCAGTCTGTGGGTGATATTGTCCATGACTGATGTAACGCCTGTGGGCCGGCTAATTGGCATTCCGCTGCGCCACCTCGTTTTGACCCACTGGGTAGCGAGATGTTATAACTGACCTAACACCTAGGCGTGCCTGACCTAACTTGTGACTGACCTAGCCACTGCTTTGACCCAACTTGTACAACTGATCTATTATGTGGGGGACTCAGCTTGTGGCTCATGTAGCTAGTGACCACGTAGCCTCTCACTTTGCATAGTTTCAGGTGCCTGGATTAGGGGAAGGAGATTAGTTGTCGTAGAAAACAGCTTTTCCTTAGCCAGCCTGTGATGTTTTTGCATAGTGCAATGTGTATTTCCTAGCGCGGGTTGCATCTCACAGCTGAAGGCTATGACTGAACTAGCCTGTGACTGACCTAGCCAATGCCTGACAAAACTTGCATAGTACTCAATCTCTGATGAACCCAACTCTGGTCCTGCCTTGTGGCTGCCTCAACTCAACTCATGACTGCCCGAGCTTGTGACTGATCGATCATGTTAGTGTCTGACTTAGTGTCCGATGCTCCAACTTACCTCCTCTATAAGTGACCTAGCATGCGGCTTACATAGCTCATGACTGACCTACCTAACCTGTGTCTAGCCTAGCATACAGCTGTCCTATACTGTGACTGGCCTACCCTGTGCACAACTTTGCCTGTTATTGACCACCTAGGGTACTGTTCTAGGTTTGACTGACATAGCTCGTTATAGGCCTCGCCGTGTGACTGACTGACCAAGCTTGTAACTGCCCTAGCCTGTGAGTGAGTTAGCTTGTGAGTGACCTACCCTACCCTGTGGCTGTCCTAGCCTCATGTTGATCATTGACGTAGCATATTTGAGACCCGGCCAACAATACCTTGCATGCGTGAGACTTGACATACATAGCATGTGATGTGATTGACCTAGCCTGTGACCTACTTCTCTCCCAGGCTCTTGCTGTGAAGTGAGGCGGTCATAGCATCTGACTTAGCATCGGCTCTGAAGTGAGGGACCTAGCTTGGACCTAGAGTCTTAAAGAAATTTCCAGGTAGTAACCTAACTTAAACTGTCCTAAATCGTGACTGGCCTAGCCTACACTGCCATAGCCCGGGAGTGACCAAGGCTGTTACCAGCCTAGTGTGTGACTGACCAAGGTTGTAACCTACATAGCCTAGCGTGTGAGTTTAACAAGGTTGTTGTTGACCTAGCATGTGTTTGACCTAGCTTGTTACTGAGTGTCTAGTTCTGTGAATGACCTAGCTTCTAACCAACCACCAGCGAACATGATGGTTCCAGCTATCACATGTTTGAACAGTAGCTAATTCAGACCCCCCAGCCTCCAGGTCACCCCAGAGTTATTTCAATCTCTCTCCTTACCACCAATGACCCTCCCACTCACTTCAAATCTCCCACCCCATGATACTGTGGTGTGTATTATGAACATAGGTCGCTTTTGCTTCTCTCCTCTTTCAGTCCTCTGTGCACCAGCCCTCTGTATGCCAGTCAAATATCCCGCAGTCAAGTATCCCTCTTTCTCTGCTCCTTATATTCTTGCTCCCATCACTGCCTTATCCCTCACGTCCGTGCAATCGGTATTGTTTGTGTGCTGACCACGCCCTTTGTCCCTCTGTTCTTTTTACGTTTTTCCTTTTCCACGACACTCAACCCTGCCCTACCCCCCGGGTTGCACGTGTCTGCTTTCGCCAGCCTGGAGTGAAACGTCTAGTTGAACGCAGAGGGATCAGCCATTGAAGGACGGCTGTCTGAGGGGAGTGAGTGGATGATATGGCTGGTGAGCGAGCGCTGAGTGCAGCACACGAGTTGATCAAAGAGGCGGTGCTGGCAGCAGTGAGAGAGGAGCTGGCTGCGCACAAGGAGGAGGTGGATGAGGTGCAGCACATGTTGATTGTTGCAGAAGAGAGGATCGAGGCGACTGCTGTGGTGGTGAAGGAGGAGGAGAGAGAGAGTTGGCAGCAGTGAGAGAGGAGCTTGGTGCACACGAGGAGGAGGTGGATGAGCTGCGCCACAAGTTGACAGCAGTGCAGGAGGAGTTGGCAACGGTTTAGGGGGAGTTGGCAGTGGTTAAGGGGGAGTTGGCAGCGGTTAAGTTGGAGTTTCCAGTGGTTAAACGGGAGTTGCCAGCAGCTAAGGGGGAGTTGCCAGTGGTTAAAGAGGAGTTGGGAGTGGTTGAAGGGGAGTTGGCAGTGGTTAAGGGGGAGTTGGCAGAACACAAGGAGGCTATGGCAGAGCAATTGGCAGAGAGTAAAAGGGCATCGAATGCAAGAGGACTGAAAGGGAAGAGTAGAAAGAGGAGGCAAGAAATGACGACAGAGTTAGTATGGGCGGGATGTGACGTGCAGGCGGGATCCGTACCTGGCATGGGAGGCATGGCCGGGCCTGGAGGTATGGGAGGGTGGGGGTCTGGTATGGGTTCTGGAGGTATGGGAGGGCCGGGGCCTGGTATGGGTCCTGGAGGTATGCGTGCAGGCATGGGTTCTGGCATGGATGGGGAGGCGCGGGGAGGGGGAGGCGGGGGCGGGTGGGGAATGGGGGGTATGGTGGGGATGGGGAACATGGGGAACATAGGCATGGGCGGGGGTATGGGGATGGGAACGGGTGGAGCGGGAGGAATCGGGTTGAACATGGGATACGGCCCTAGTCCAGGGGGAATGGGTGGGCCTTGCGGATGGGGAGGTGGAGGAGGGGGAAGAGGGAGGATGTCTAGTGGTATGGGCGTAGGGGGAGTGGGAGGCGGAGGGGGATGTGGGGGAGGAATTGGGGCCGGTGTAGGGGGGGGCGCACGGGCAGGTTCAGGGGGGGTTGGAGGTGGCCCAGAAACAGGATGTATGCCATCAAGAGCTCCCCACTTAGGCCCGAGCTGCCGTTATCGGGGGGCGCAATTCTACCGCACAAAGATGTGCTTGAAGTTCCGCGATGGCGTGTGCCCGTACATGAGCAGCTGCAGGTTCGCCCACTCGCAGGAGGAGCTGCTTGCGCCGAGCTGGGCCCAGCTGGGGGAGCAAGAGTTGATTGGCCAGGTGCCTGTGCCATGACAGCCGGCAAGGAGTGGGGCACATGGTGCAAGACCTGAAGGTGAATGTGGAACGGAACATCAGGCAGAGTTTAGGCGATGGAAAGACTACATGGCAGGTGAGTGGGTTGTTCCACACATTGCTTCTGCCATGCCCCATTCATCCCCTTCTGCCATGCCCCATTCATCCCCTTCTGCCATGCCCCATTCATCCCCTTCTGCCATGCCCTTGACTCATGCCCACTCACTCCCAGCACAATCTTCTCGAGGTTGGAGGGAGACAATAACGTGTCACACAGCAGCACTTCATGAGATGCAAGTCGTCTCTGGGTGCAATGCAAAACGAGGATGCCATCCATCCAGCATGCCAAGAGATCACCTCCTCTACTGTGTTGTTCGCTGCTGCCATCACACCAAGTGTTGCTGTGAAGGTGGCCAGCGTAACGGTGGGCAAGGATGACTGAGGTGGGAATACGGTGATGGAGCATGCATAACCTTTGCCCTTCCCGCACTCCTACTGTACTTTCTTTGTCTTCACGTAATCCCAGGGATCATGCTGCTGACACGAACCCAGCCAGCACCACACTCTAGCAAGCCAATGCACTCTCATTTATACCCACTTTGAGATGTGCATGATGATTCATTTGTTTCAGTTGTTTCATTCATATTGACCATTCGGAGCTTTACAAAATCTGCCGACAGTATATATGGCTCTTGTGGAAGGGGAAGACAGCCCAACTGCCCTGTAGTGTCCGAGGCCCTGATGTCTGAGTGTGACTACAAGGCATCACATCACATAATACATTATGCTCGGCTGTGTAGTGTGTAGGGAGAAAGGCTTGCCAAGCCACCATCTTCATATTCCCCGTGTAGATGGTTCTCCCTATTTTCAGTACTCCCTTGGCACGCCCTCTTCAAAATACGCAGTACATGGTAGCCACACCAACTCTGCCAGTTACATTCCAGCATACCACAAAGCTTAACCAGCACAATGCCTTGTAAACACACATGCCTACAACTACTGTTTATAAACAGAATCAACCATAGGCTGCTCTAAGATGTTTACATATGCAAAGCCTTGCCAAACCAACTTGCACACTCCTCCCTGTGCTCCCCTTGCTCTTTACACACCCTCTGTCCACACCTCTCCTCCGATTCAACTCTTCCCGCACCTTGTCTTCCTCCCCCATCACACTATGCCATCCTTCCTGCCTGTCCGCTTGCACACGTCCTCATTGGAAACCGAATTCCCATTTGGCAGCCGGATATATGTTAGCTTGGTCAGGGAACTCAGCTGCTGCAACCCAGCATCTGTGAGTGCTGTGTCACGTAGCCAGAGTTTCTTAAGTCCTTTCAGCCTCCCCATATGAACCATGCCAGCATCTGTCACACCTTCGCAGAAAGAAAGCCGTAGCTCTTTGAGAGAGGGAAGGCCGGTCAAGTTCAGCAGACCAGCATCTGTCACCTTGGTACCGTGGAGCCAGAGGTACTTAAGACTGGTCGAATACCCAATCCCTTCCAAGGCACTGTCTGAGACATCTGCGCGTTCGAGGTCTAGCTCCTCCAGCTGTGGCAGCCTGTAGAGGTACTTGATGCCCTCTGCACTGAAGCCTCTGCTCCACCCCAAGTGAGCGTTCTTCAGAAGGGTCATGGTGGACACATGGCGGAGGATGTCGTCTGAAAGACTAAATTGATTCTGAAGGTCCAACATGGTCGCCTTGTCCCATGATGCTAATTGGAGTGCCTGGAGGAAATGGTTGGGAGGGAAAACATGACAATGGAATGGATGACCATGGCAGTAAGAAAGAACGAGCAAGCAACGAATGTCGTCACTTGAGAAACGATTCACTCACCAGCCATGCAGTCTTTTCATCGCCTTCACCGTGCCGGATTCTCAGTTCAACGTTCTTCTTCAGGCCTTCTTCCCGTACAAACTCCGATATCATATCGTGCATTCTCTTTCTAATATTCCCTTTCAACCCACTTACATCCAATGGCCTATTACTCTCAACCCATTGCTCCTTTTTTTTTCCAAGTCCCCCTTAACCACTGCCAACTCGCCCTTCACCGCTGCCAACTCCCCCTTAACTGTTGCCAACTCCCCATTCACCGCTGTCAGCATGTGCCGCAGCTCATTCACCTCCTCCTTGTGTGCAGCCAGCTCCTCTCTCACTGCTTCCATCTCCGCTTTGATCAACTCATTCACTGCACTCATCACGCTCTCACTAGCCATATAATCCACTGGACTCTCCCAAAAAAAACCCTTTTTCTATGACTGATCCTGGCGCTTAAACACACCACCTCCTTCACTGCAGCCTGGCAAAAGTAGAAAATGGCTGGGAATGGTGGGGTGGGGGATGCACACACAAAGACACACTCGCATGGGCATTAGGAACGAGGCATAACGTGATGTGAGTATGAGAGGAGCTGAGTGGCGAAATAAGATGGATTCATGACCACAAGACGTTGGGAGAAAGATTCAACACATGTAAGCTGTGAGAAAGGCTTGTGCACACACATCTGCAGCTGGCATGAATTCAGAAGGCAGCGGAGCAGGGAGGAGGAGGAGCAGAGCAGACATATATGTTACCACACTTTCTCAAACAGAACCAGTGCTTGCGTTCTTCGTGATGTGAACTGATTCACTCCGAGTTACGAAGGACACGAACACAAGGGGTGGAAAGCATATACGAGTCGGAATTTGCTGGTTAACAGGGGTGCTGTCACACAGAGGGCTGGCACAAAGGGCTGGCACAAAGGGCTGGCACAAAGGGCTGGCACACAGGGCTGGCACACAGGGCTGGCACAAAGGGCTGGCACACAGGGCTGGCACAAAGGGCTGGCACAAAGGGCTGGCACAAAGGGCTGGCACACAGGGCTGGCACAAAGGGCTGGCACACAGGGCTGGCACACAGGGCTGGCACACAGGGCTGGCACAAAGGGCTGGCACACAGGGCTGGCACACAGGGCTGGCACAAAGGGCTGGCACACAGGGCTGGCACACAGGGCTGGCACACAGGGCTAGCACAAAGGGCTGGCACACAGGGCTGGCACACAGGGCTGGCACACAGGGCTGGCACACGGGGCTGGCACAAAGGGCTGGCACAAAGGGCTGGCACAAAGGGCTGGCACAAAGGGCTGGCACACAGGGCTGGCACACAGGGCTGACACACAGGGCTGGCACACAGGGCTGGCACAAAGGGCTGGCACACAGCGCTGGCACACAGGGCTGGCACACAGGGCTGGCACACAGGGCTGGCACACAGGGCTGGCACACAGGGCTGGCACAAAGGGCTGGCACACAGGGCTGGCACACAGGGCTGGCACACAGGGCTGGCACACAGGGCTGGCACACAGGGCTGGCACACAGAGGGCAGCAGTATGTACTGTTCTTGTTTACGCTGCCCTCCAGTGGCCTCTCCTGGAAAGGAATGAAGCGCGGTGAGCTGGCGCTTTGCAGGAAGGCCCCGCCTGAGGTGCAGCGCAATTGGCTATGCGCACCCCCCGTAAAACCCACCCTTTGGGGCCCATCGGCTTGCTGCAAACCTCCTTGACTCAGGCAGTAGGCTTGACGCGCAGGTCCAGCACGGCATGCACAGCTTTGGCTCAGAGCCAACCAGGGTTGGTTCAGCCATTGCGGATAGTGAGGAGAAGCGGGTAGCAGGGAGGTAGCCTAAGTCAGCCACTGCTCCGCCATAAGCCATAGTGGTGGTATGGGAGAGAGAATCGATATGATTGGAAGCGGTAACTGGCTGTAAGGAAAATGGTTGAAATTGTTATTGCGGTGATCTGGAGGCTCACAATATGCGACAATGTGACAGCTCCAAAAACCATCTCACTCGTAGGTAGTCGGCCTGAGGCTAGGCCAGTCACAGGTTAGGCTACTTGCATAATGAAAAGACTCACAAATCTGGCCATTCAGAGGCTAGGTGACTAACATCAACCAGACTCAAAGTTACGGCACTAACAAGTTAGGGCAGTCACAAGTTGGAGCACTCACAGGCTGAGACGCTCTCAGGATATAAAAACACTCACAGAATAAACCACTCACAGGTAAGACATCTACACGACGTGGCACTCAGTCACATGCAAGGGCATTCATAGGTCAAGAAACTCACAAAAGACAAGAAAACTCATGTCAAGCCATGAAGGAGGAAGTTCGTTCATTAGGTGAGACGGAAGGGGAAGGGGAGAAGGTCAACTAAAGAGGAGCAGGCGGGTTGATGTTCCCATGTAAAACAAGAAATCAGCATGGGATGTTCCTGGAGAGGCGCCTCGCTTTAGGTCCGTCCCACCTTAGTACTGCCACGCAATCAGCCTTACGTTGTTTCTGATATCTTAGCCCGCCAATTGATCCGTTTCAGCTCGTACAAATACTTGACAGAAGCGTCACCTTCCCTCTAGCGTAAACCACCAGCAAAATCGCCTGGGTCACTCACCGCCTAGGTTGGTCGCAAGCCGAGGTGGGTCGGGTCACAGGTTATTTCGGCCAGAGCCTGGGTAAGTGACAGCGTGCGTGTCTGGAACAGGGCGAGGAAATACAGCACGAGAAGGGGTCGGGCAACAGTGAGAGTGTAACAGGTTCGGAATTCACCACGCAGTGAATGTGGGAACTTCCGAAAGGGAAAGATGATGTTGCCTAGCTAGCCCCGAACACAACACTTGCTAGCACAGTGCAGTTCCCCTTATCCCCGTCATACCATAGAGTCCAGCAGGGCATAGCATCGAGGCGCTATGCCAAGATGCTATGCCAAAGACGAAGCAACCCGGTTTCCTATCCGAGTCGCGTCTCTCTTCTCGTCTAATCCCTGAATCCTTTCTTCCTATTCTGATCCTATCTTCTTGATCCTTCCTATTGAGTCAATCTACTTCCTGCGGCTAGGCATCTCTGGGCTTAGCTTCTCTTCCTCTTCCGCTGCAAGCCTCTCTACTCTTATTCTCTAGCTACGGCGCCGCGCTCTCCTCGCTAGGCCAGCCAGGCCGGCCGCGTCATACGTCGCTGTGCCGTAGCCTTGTTTCAGAGAGGCTAAATCAACTCTAAGTCAGTCCGAGCCTAGGTCAATCAGAGCCGAGAACAATCAGAGCCTAGGTGAATCCGAGCAAGGTCATCCCGAGCTTAAGGTCAATCTGAGGCTAGGTCAATCCGAGCCTAGTCTATCCCAGCCTAAGTCAATCGGAGCCTAGATCAGTGACACCGTGGTGAATGAGCCTCGAAGTAAAAATTGCTATTTTTCCCGTGCTAATCAGCGAAAAATAGCCCAGGCTAACGAAGCGGTTGGTCACAACCTGAGTTGGGTCACAGGCTTGGACACTCGCTGCCTGGGTGAGTGAGAGCGTGACTCCATGAACCAGGACGAGGAAAAATAGCACGGGAAAGCGCCAGGGCACCAACGCTACGAGAGGCTAAGATGCATCGAGGGGTACTGCTAGTCTATTGGCGGTCTGCACATTGGGCTCTGACACAACAACGAACACCGTGATTCGTAGGCTGTGAGGCGCAGGCTCGCATGGCTCAAAATGCGGAGGCCCGACTGGGGAAAGGAGGGAAACGGGACCGAGACAGTGGAGCGAGGGCGGCGGAGGGGAACGAGAACGACGGGATGAAGTCTGTGAAACGAGGGATGCGAGAGCAACGGGGGGGATCGAGGACGACAGGGGATCCCAGAGCGAGGGGCAAGCATTAGCGACGCGGAGAAGACAGAAACTACGGAAGCCAGGGCGACTGGAGGAGGAAGACGCGGACGGCGAGGGGAAGCTCACCTTGGTTGTTGTCTACTTCGGTAGGAATGTCTTGCACTAACCAGCTGCAATGCCGCAAGTGAATCCCGAAGTAGCTCTGGAAGGAACTCCTCAAAGAGTCTATCATGGCAGTGAAGAACACGAGAATAGCATTCACCATACAATTTACCAAGCACTAACGAAGTGAAACCTGCTCATCATCTGAGAAGAAAGGCAAGAGACAAGAAGGATGGCGCCAAAATACGAAAAAGCTCGGCTTGCCAAATCCCGCGCTTCGGGAAAAAAAATGCCAAACAACCGAGGGAAATATAAGTGGCCGTTTTGTACCCTACACAAACAACCGAGAAACTAGGTCAGATTCTTTTTTATTATTGATTAATATATATCATATCTACGATAAAATACTATAAATACTAAATATTAATAAAACAGAATAGATACACAAAATCCTCTTAAATAAACTTCCACGATGTATTGACTGGTTTTAGAAGATTGGTACATTTAGAAATCCAATACCGTATTTGCCCCAGATTAAGTAAATGGCATAAGGAAGACTGGATGAGTGAAGGGATGAGATACGCATTGATATGATTTCTGTGAATCCAGCCCGAATTAGGGTTTGCTAATTGTACTCAACTATCTGCTAGTGAAAACCTCTCTTTCCTGTTTATGATTCTTGCCTATATTTTAAACATGGTATCAGAGCAAGTCGACCCTCCTGGGTCGATCCTATGGATGGGCCCACCGTTAGCTTCCGATGCTGTCCTGCCTATCGCGCGCCTCGGGCGCGCGTCGTTTTCTGCCTGCTGCGCGCTCGGGGCGCGCGGCATTTTTTTTCCTGCCGCACGCTCGGGGCGCGCGGCGGTTTTCTGCCCTGCCCACCGCGCGCCCCGGGAGCGCACGGCAGTTTCCTGCCCCGTTGACCCGCGCGTCGCCTCCGTCGCCCGCCGCCGCGCCCCCAAAGACCCGCGCGTCGCCCCCCGTCGTCCGACGCGGCCCGCGCGACCTGCGCCTGGCCCGTGCGCAGCCCGTACAGCCCGCGCGCGGCTCGTACGGACTGCGCTAGGCCCGCGCACGGCTCATACGGGCTGTGCCAGGCCCGTGCGCGGCCCGTCCAGCTGCTGCCCGAGCCGCGCGCCATCCCCCGAGCTGCTGCCCGCGCACCGCCCCCCGCTGCTGCTTGTGTTAGGGTTTGGGGATGGCGAGTGTGGGGGTGGCGAGTATCGGGGTGACGGGTGTATCAAAACATATTGTTTGTTCATGTTACTTTAGGTTGTGTAGGGGTCACACCTTAGAGGGTACAACCTGTCAGTAGATCTGCACTGTGGATGCCCGATTGATCCTGGAGAGCTAGAGTTGGAGGTGCTGGAGGCGCTGGAGGTTCTGGAGGTGCTACTGGTGCTAGAGGACGTGTAGCTGCTGGGGCTGGAGGTGCTGGGGGTACTAGAGGTCCTGGTGGAGCTACTAGTGCTCTTCGCCACCTCCTCAGTCTTCAGCCAGGTTCTACTGGCTTCCCTGTGGCAGGTACTACTCTTCCGTTGCTGTGTCCACCGGCGGACCAGTCACTGCCGCCACTGCTACCGCACTCCCCACTGCCTGCTCCTGCTCCTTACACTGCGACGACACAGTCCCTGACTGAGCGTCGAGAGCCTGAGACTCGTGCTTCCACCCCTGAGCGTCGAGAGCCTGAGTCTAACTTTGACCTTGAGCCTAAGCCTAGAGCTGCTGTCTGTGCTCGGGTTCCTCGTGTTCGTCGTCCGCGTGCTCCGGCTGTCCCCGGCACTCACGATATGACACTCCGTCCTTCCTCTGTTCCTCAGCGTGTTGTCCTACCATTACCTCCTGCGTCCTCTCTGCCTGACGTTGCCGACCCTCCATCTGACCTTGCTCATGCGTCCAGTCCGACTGTTACTCGCCTTCTTGCTATAATTGTGACGGACCCTACGTTCTCTTCTCCAGCTGCGTCTGCCCTAGTGGCTGAGCTCGTTAACTTTGCTGCTGTGTACCGCCTCGACTACCTTGCGAGTCTTGTCTCTGACCCTGTCCCTGCCTGTCCTCCATCCGTCGGGGGTGAGACTGCCCTTCGTTGTACTGCCCTTGGCTGTGACGTTCTTGAGGTCAGACAGGAGGAGCTCCAATGCCTTGCGGCCGCTTCACCCCATCACGCGACCATGCTGCTTGCCTCTGAGGGAGACCCGGATGCACTTGACATCCCCACCCCGCGCTCTTACAGGGAGGCGATTTCGGGTGAGTGCTCCTCTCACTGGCAGACAGCTATGGACACAGAGATAGCCTCCTAGAAGTCCACAGGCACCTACGTCGACAAGGTTCCCCCACCTGGGGCGAACATCGTCAGTGGCATGTGGATTTTCAGGGTGAAGCGGCCGCCGGGTTCTCCGCCTGCCTTCAAGGCATGTTACATTGCTCGAGGCTTCAGTCAGCGTGAGGGGGTTGACTTCTTTCAGACCTTCTCCCCCACCCCGAAGATGACCACTCTTCGGGTGTTGCTACACGTTGCAGCTCAGCGTGACTACGAGCTGCACTCCCTGGACTTCTGGACAGCTTTCTTGCAGGGTAGCCTTCACGAGGCCATCTGGTTGCGCCGTCCACAGGGCTTCACTGGGTCGTTTCCTCCTGGTACCCAGTGGAGCCTACGGCGACCAGTGTACGGCCTGCGTCAGGCGCCCCGCGAGTGGCACGACACACTGAGGCCGACACTTGCAGCTCTTGGGTTTGCTCCTTCGACTGCTGACCCGTCACTGTTTCTACGCACTGACACTACTCTGCCGCCGTTCTACATCCTTGTGTACGTCGACGACTTGGTTTTTGCTACTGCTGACACTGAGGCACTGGCCCTAGTGAAGGCGGAGCTGCAGGAGAGACACACTTGCACTGACCTGGGTGAGTTGCGGAGCTATCTTGGCTTGCAGATCACCCGGGACAGAGCACGGCGCACCATCACCCTGACGCAGTCACACATGGTGCACCAGGTCCTTCAGCGCTTCGGCTTCCAATTCTCCTCCTTACAGCCCACCCCTCTGTCTACCGGCCACTCGCTCTTAGCTCCACCTTCGGACGAGTCCGTAGAGCCAAGTGGTTCGCACCCAGCGCTTGTGGGTTGCCTCGTGTACCTGATGACGTACACACGACCTGACCTTGCGTACCCTCTCAGCATTCTGGCTCGCTACGTGGCTCTTGGTAGACACCGAAAGGTGCACTGGGATGCTGCGAAGAGGGTACTGTGTTACTTGTGCAGTACATCGGGCACGGGGCTCGAGCTTGGAGGACGGAGTTTAGTGGTACTCACCGGACACTCTGACGCTTCTTGGGCCGACGACCAGGCGACTCAGCGTTCGTCACAGGGTTACACCTTCAGTCTTGGCTCTGGTTCTGTCTCGTGGAGGTCCACTCGTTCTTCGTCTGTGCTTGGCTCCAGCTGCGAGGCCGAGATCTACGCTGGGGCCATGGCTGCACAGGAGCTACACTGGCTGACCTACCTGCTGACTGACTTGGGGGAGCGGCCTCGTTCTCCTCCAGTTCTGTACGTCGACAACAAGGCAATGCTTGCCTTGTGTCGTGAGTAGAGACTGGAGCATAGAACAAAGCACATTGTTCTTCGCTACTTCCTTGCACGTGAGCTGCAGCAGCGTGGTCAGTTGCGTCTTGCTTACGTGGCCTCTCGGGCCAACACTGCTGATGTCTTCACCAAGGCCCTTGGGTCTGGTGAACATCAGCGTGTCTGCACTGCTCTTGGGCTTGTGCCCACTCTGCCTCACCTGCTGGTTTTTTAACTTGCTCTTGTTGTACACTGCTATATATATTTATACCTGCATGTTTACTCCTGCTAGGTTGTGATCAATGCACTGCCTTGCTATTTATAAATCTGCATATGAACTAGCCTTGTGGCCGCCTGCTTGTGCTTAGATTGTGTGGTGTCCTTGAGATCCACCATGGGCTTTGCCTTGCTTGTTCTCTTGCTTGACTGGTCCTGTGACCACTGTTCGGTTTGGCTATCCCCTACTTCACCAATGGGGGTGTGTCAAAACATATTGTTTGTTCATGTTACTTTAGGTTGTGTAGGGGTCACACCTTAGAGGGTACAACCCAACTCTCTCGACATCCTTGTACCCCCTCCCTCTTACCTAATCAACACTTCTTCCTAGCTAATCTCGACAGGGTGTGTGCGCCGTCCCCTGCTCCTTTTCCTCCGTCTCCCACTGCTGCAGCTGCCGCTGAGGGGGGTGGATATGTTGGAGCCATCGAAGTGATACGAGGGGGGTGGCGTGTGAGCAGTGCTAGGGGTTCAGCAGCGAGTGTGTGAAAGGGGTGTGGGACAGTTGGGGGAGGTTGACTGGAGGTAGCCGACTTGTCGTCCGCAGCACCTGAAGTCCAGAGAGCCACGACCCCTTGTGGCCGTATAGTCCGGGGCTCCCAGTAGCCACAGTGTGAGCACTCCTGGTAGTCCAGAGAGCCACGACCCCCTGTGGCTGTGTAGTCCGGAGCTGCGCCCGGTAGCCACAGTGTGAGCACTCCTGGGAGCACAGAGAGCCAGCTGCGCCTGCCGCCGTGTAGTCCGGGGCTCTGCGCCTGGTAGCGTTAGTGCTGCGCACTCCTGTTGCCCGTGTGTCTGCAGCTTCAGCCGTCGCCTCCCATCTTCTCGCCCCCCACAGTTTCTCCTCCTCCTCACTTGCCCTCTGTGATAGCCTCTAGCTTTGCTTATCCTTGTGAACTATTGCTCTGCATGCTTGTTGTGTTGATTGTACCCCACTTTGACTATGGGGGTGTGTCAGAATGTGATGTTTGTCTAGCCTGCAGTGGGGTACTCTATAGCGAGTGCAGCCCGAATTAGGGTTTGCTATATGTACTCAACTATCTGCTAGTGAAAACCTCTCTTTCCTGTTTCTGATTCTTGCCTATGGTTTAAACAAAGAATTACGATGGGGTGAGGTGTTCTTGCACCGCTGTCGCAACACATTTTCGAATACACAAGCAAGCTTGGTCTCCATCAAGCATACATACTGGGTTGGTGTAAATCATGCATCTCCTGGGTAAGCAACACATGAGCTTTGACATTCTTTGATAACAAAGCACCTCATTTACTGAGGCATAAGTTTATCAGGAGTATTACTACCCCATCCCAACCACGCTTCTGCCCTCTTCACGCAATGCCATCATGTCAAGGCAACTGCTAGAGGCTGAGGGAATGCAGAGGGAGAGCAAGAGAAGAGAAGATGGGGTCGGTTGGGTAAGAATTAAGATTTCTGAATGGTGATTGCAATGCATGCATGTAGCACCTCTCTGCTGCCACCATCAATCAAACTTCAGGGAGAGGGAGGTGGGGGGGAGAAGGGGGAAGTTGGGGGAGGAAAAGGGGGTTTAGGAGAGGGGGATAGAGCATCAAAACAAACATGTGAGCAGCACAGTAGAGTGACAGGTGGAATTGGGTGACAACACGTGGTCCTGATGCATGTGATATGGGAAGGAGGGAGCGATGCTACCTACGAGTGCAATAGCTCTGGTGCTGCTGCTTCACTTGGATACAGGAAGAGTAAAAGGGACAGAATGGCAGAAAGAGGATGAGGGGTTTGGGACAAAGGGGGACATGCTACCAACGCGACCTAGTAGGGTGCTCAATTCCTTGTGCCACTTCACACTTCCTCCCCACCCAACATGATGGTGCCATGACCAGGTTTTCAATGGATGTGTAGGGAGACAGGTGATGGAAGTGGCAAGTGGGGCTGGATGTAGGAAAATAAAGTAACTGAATGTTTGGCCCAAAATCCACACCCTACTCCTTGCCTTCCCACACCTGCATTGGATGCGCCCCATTGGAAGTAGATTCAAACACGTGTGAGTTGTCTGTCACCACCAGCTACTCACCAGAAAGCACGCACATCCCTTGATTTGCCTCCCACGCCTCCCTCCTGCCCTCCTCCATGCCGCTTGCCGCTGACCGCCTTCATCGCCTCCACTGCCGCTGCTTCTGCTCCTACTTGTGGCTCTTCCATGCTTCCCGCCTGTGTCTCGCGAAGATGATTTAGATCCTTATGACTGGTACAGTGCAGGTGCTGTTGGTGTGGGAAGGGGAAGGGAGTGGGGGGGAAGTGGGAAGAGGGCAAAGGAGGTAGGAACGTACTGCTGAGCGAAGAGGAGGATCTGGAAATTGGAAGATAGCTGGTGATGATTATGCAACAAACTGGCACGGATGGGCAAAGGCCCAACTGGAGGGAGTTGTGACGTGGGCACCAGCAATACTAGAAGGAACAAAATGAGTGAGATTACACCAGATTGCTCCGCCTACTCTACTTCTCTCACCTCCGTGTTGGCATATCACCCTACCACTCAGGCAACACGCCATCCGCACTCAAGACATGCGCTTGCTTGCATCTCATTAATATTGTAGCTCCAAATCCCCACGTGACCAGCATGGAATGAGCAGTGTGCAGCTATCGCCACTTACACGGCTTATGCTACCTCACTCTTCACCGCCATGCCTCCCTCGTTATCTGTATGCTCCCACTTCTAGCATTAGTGAATGCACTCTGGTGACTTCTTCATGCTGCTGGGTCGTGTGTCACAGCCATGAGTTGCGCAGCTCGCGGCTTGTTCATGAAAGGTGCTGTTGGTTTGGGCGGGAGTTGGGGGGAGAGCACACAAGGTAGAAGTGTAAGTGTAATTCAGACGAGGAGGGGGGGGGTGGACGGCACCTGCTGATATTGAATGCAAGCAAGTAGCTCTCAGAATTAATCTGCTTTGGCAGCACACTGGCTCAGAAACGCCACTCATTCCAATAATTACAATGCATTTGCCACTCACACTGCATATTGGGGTCCTGGTTCAAGTGATGATTGCTTACATCAGCCTCGTTCTTCTCGCCACCTTGACATTCTATGCTAGCTGATTGTCGGCCAGAGTCGAAAGGTGTGGACAAGGGGAATGGGGACCGGGAGGGACCAAAAACTGAATGGGAGGGAATAGGGAGGGGGGGGGGGGGGGGGGGGAGATGGATCATGGAATATGGGGACGGGGAGGATAAGAGGGGCAGGGGAAGGTGGGGGACGGGGGAGGAGGGGAGGTAGGATCCCGCCCTCTTCCCTTATCTTGTAAGGATTTCATGAGCTACCATAATTTCTTCCTTTATAGGACCAAAATCCTTAGAGACCAGCATGCAACGAATGAACAGCAGCAGCGGCAGTGCTGTTGGTGTGGGAAGGGGATGGGAAAGGGGGGGAGAGGCCGAAGGATTTCGCAATCACCCTACCGCCGTTAGCTGAGCTGAGACGCCTTGCACATTCCCCAGCAGTACTGCCAGTGGCAGACCACAGCAGTGCCTCCACTTCACCCGCGGCAATGCGGAAGGGAAAGGCACCCTTGGATTTGTGCTGCCTGCGCGACATACGGGAGGTTAGGGAGGCAGGCGGCGGTCAACGACAGCTGATGGCATTGCGCAGGGGGAAACAGCGCTCGCTTACTGCATCGTCAGCGAACTAGCAAAAGAAATAGGGCGGAGATAGGCGGAGGCGCAAAGGGAGGAGGCATGCCCAGCAGGCAGCAATGGATGGAAGATGAGAGATGGAAGTGAGCGAATCATGCTGCAGTCATCAAAGCTGCCTCTGACTGCCTGCCGTTTCACTCAGATTCTCTACCATTGTGGCGGGGCAGGGCGATGGTGCCATCACAGCCCACTCGCTTCCTCTCCCCTCGCATTGCCACCACTATCGTCCCCGCCAACCTCTGAAGATGCCACGTGCAAGCATGATGGCGCGTGGAGCACGTGACGATGCCATCATGCTCATGATGCCATGATGATGCACTTTAAACGCGACGTGCCTGCTCCTCCTCAAGCGTGCTCCTCCTCCTCCTACTCATCAACTATGCACAAAAGCATCCCCAGCCCACCCACCTTCCGATCTCCTCCCACTCCTACTCACCCAGTCCCACCTGCCGTGCTCCGCCTCCTCACGAGCGCAGGCCCCGGGTGCGCCATGTGACTCCGGCGAAGCGTGTTCATATACGCGTTCCACCCCCCCGGCACCAGGAACACGTCAGCCTCGGGATCATCACGCGTGCAGCACGGGTGGCTATCAAAACGCGTGTTGCGGAAGTGCGCTTCGATCTCTGGTGCTGCTTGTACCACCGGTCTGGTGCACCCACGCCCATTCCCCAGATTCCGCGCCTTCCGCTTCCCCTTCCGCGCCTTCCGCACCTTCCGCGCCTTCCGCGCCTTCCGCACCTCCGCGCATTCCGTTTCCCCCACCCCGGGCGCCTGCGCCGATATTTTCCATCCTCGTTGCCAGCACCGCAGCTGTTACAATCCCAAGTGGGACTTAGCGAAGGATCGCTCAGGGTTGATCGCGGAGTAGTATTGCAGCAGAGTTTGAATCTCATGTCAGAGTGAATGTAAATGACTGAGTTGATAATAGCATGCATACATCGGGTTTATATATGAGTACAAGGGAATACGAAAGGACCTAGACTAGCCATGTAATCTAAGGGGTACATTCCCTTATTACAACCGAATTCAAAACCATGCGGTGCGGGAACCCGTTCAAAAACTGTTCTCGCTCTTTTCACTTCAAATGTTTCTGCCTGCATCGGTCTTGGTCTGACCGTTGCTGCGTCGCTTTGGCTCTTTTGACTCCTCAACTTCGTACTCGGTAGAGTCGGCTCCTGCAGCATACAGGAATGCCTTCTCATAAAACTTCACATCGTAACACTCCCCTTCATTCCTGGGCGCGGGTGGAGCAGACTCGCTTGACTATTCCACTGAGATCAGAGCAGTGCTTATACTGCTGACATGGCAGACGCTTGGTGAGGAAGTCTGCTGCCATCTTAGTGGTCGGGCAGTAAGGGAGGTCCACTTTGCCTTGGTCGATTTCGTCCTTGACGAAAAAGTACCGAAGCGCGATGTGCTTCGTGCGGGTCACGAATCCTGGCTTGTTCACGATTTTAATGGCACTCTGGTTGTTGCAGTGAAGGCGAAAGGTAGGCGAGGTTGGAATTTTCGCCTCCTTCAGCAGCTCCTGCGGGTACAGACCTTCGCGAACTGCTGCTGTCGCGGCGATGTATTCTGCTTCAGCCGATGACAGGGCAACCAGCTCCTGCTTCTTATTGTTCAAGGAGATTGGTCCAGTTGGTTCCAGGCGAAAAACGAAGCCGGTTTGGGACCGTCGATTTGCAGGATCAGCTGGGTGGTCTACGTCCACGTAGCCGTTGAGGTTGAAGGAGGTCGTCGTCAGCGTGGAGTAGGAGAGCCCAATGTCAGGTGTGGAGATGAAGTATTGCAGGGCACGCTCCAGGTCCAGCTGGTTCTCAGCTACTGGCTTGCGAGAATACTGCGCCATTTGGCTAGCGATGTACGAAAGGTCGGGTCGGCAGGTGACAGAGGCGAATAGCAGGCACCCCAACTTCTGCTGGTACATTTGGAGTCCTGCGGGCGACAGAGGTTTGTTGTCTGGTTTGTAGTTGGTGCTCGGGCTGCGGTAGGGAGTTGAGAGTGGTGCGGGTGAGATGTTGAAGCGTTCCCTCAGCTGCTCTGCGTACTTGGAGGCTGACAGATGAATTTCTTCTGCCGCGTAAGTGATGTTTAACCCCAAAAACTGTTTTACTTCGAGGTTGATGGTGATGTCCACGCGCTGCGCCAGGTTCTCCTGAAACTGGTCGAGGAGTTTGTTGCAGGTCCCTGTATATAGCAGGTCGTCGACGTAGACTGTCAGGAGGATGTGATCGCCGCTGAAGTGGAGGCGATACATTCCCGGGTCGTGTGGGAGTTGTTTGAAGCCGATTTTGAGGAGAATTTTGTGCACATGCTGCTGCCAGAGTCGTGGCGCCTGTTTGATCCCGTAGAGTGACTTCTTCACTTGACAGACCCTGGGATCGACTTCTCCGTAGGTGTGCGGCTGCTCCACAAAGATGGTGGCATCCACCCACGCGTATAGAAACGCGTTCTTCACGTCGATTTGTCGCAGTGGTAGGTGTTTCGCGGCGGCAATAGCGAGTAGAATCCGGACCGAGGTATGGCGACTGACGGGAGCGAAGGTCTGATCGAAGTCTATGCCGTGACGCTGGTCATACCCGCGTACGACCCATCGTGCTTTGAAGCGCTCAATAGTGCCGTCAGCGTTAGTTTTGAGACGAAAAACCCATTTCCCGCTGAGCACCCTCCTCCCCTTCACTGCTGCACGATCGACTACGACCCAAGTGTCGCGCGATTCCAGTGCTTTCAGTTCCGCATCCATCGGAGCACGCCACTCCTTGGCATGAGGGCCGGTTAGGGCCTAGAGAGGGTTCTTAGGTTCCACGGTCCGCGCGAGAGTAAAGACGAACGTGTGCAGGCCAAGAAGTTGAAGGCTTGACACGTTGGTGGTGTCTGCGTTGGTGAGGACTTCAATCACGTCGTCATCTCCGCTCTCGTAGCCGGGTGGAGCGGTGCTTGGTTCTGTCCGGTGCCGTGATGGTCCTGGCGCGGGGTTGTCATCGCTGTCATCGTCATCGTCGTCGCGCGGGCAAGGGGGGATGCTGGGATGTTCGTCGGTGTCGTCGCGGTCCAGAACTGCTGCTGCTGCTTCATCTTCAGGGGTCGCGAAGCTGCGGCCGCTGTTCGCGTAGCCGCGTGCCTGGTTACGGCGTTCGTCCTCGATCCACTGCGTCAAGGTGAGCCGTTCGTAGAAAAGAATGTCGCGTGCAGGGACAATTTCCTGGTTGTCCATGTCAAGGATGAGCCATCCTTTATGTTCGTGACTGAGTCCGAGATGAACTCCCCAGCGTGCACGATGAACGAACTTGCCGATTGTGGCCGAAGTGGGCCGATACTGCACCATGCACCCCCAAACCCTCAGCATGGAGGGATCTCCCCTTGAACCGGTCCACTTCATGTGGGGTGACAGGTTATCCCTGTTGGCGGTGGTGGAGAGGAGGTTGTGCAGGCGCACCGCGTGATTCATGGCGTACGGCCAAAATTTCTTTGGCAGGCAGGACTGGTTCATGATGGCGCGAACTTTAGTCATGAGGGTCCGATTGACCCGCTCAGCAACGCCTTGTTGCTGGTGAGCATAGGGAAGGGAAATCTCATTCTTAATCCCCTTCTCGGTGAGCACGCTCTCCAGTTTATGGCTGCGAAATTCTTTTGCCCCATCACTCTGCCAGATCTTCAGTTTCCTTCCCGACTGTCGCTGCGCGTGCGCGAGGAAGATACGGAACACCTCTGGGGCTTTGGAGGGGGCGGCAAAATTGGCAACCCACACGTGGCGTGAGTAGGCGTCGATGAAGGTCAGCGTGTACTTTTCGCCGTTGAGTCCGTCGCAGGTGAGTACGATGAAATCGCTGTACACTTTTTCCAGTTTCTTGTAGCGGTTGGTGCTTGGCTCCAGAGAGGGATAGGCAGTGTGAGAGTGCGGCTGTGGGGCAGACAGTGCAAGTGGTTGGATGGGGGGTGGTGTGTTGTAACTCCGTCCCGTCGGGGCGCAGCAGTGTTCATGGCGGAAAACCTTTTGCACGGAGGCAATTGGCGAGTGTCTGGCGCGAGGGGTGTCCCATCCGCTGGTGCCAGAGGTCATCCTCGGCACGGATGCCGGAGGTGCGCTTGTAGCGGGTGTGGTACTCTGCTGCCTCTTCCGCTGTGAGTTCTGGGATCTCGAGTGGGAGTTCTTCCTCTTCTCCTAGTTCTGCTTCGTTGTTCTCCTCCTCTGCTTCTTCTTCTGCCGTTGCTTCCCTTTCCGCAGGTAGCGTTGAGAGATACAGGGCGAGAAATCCGCGATCGGGAATGATCGTGAGCGGGGTCGTGGTGCCTTCGATGAAGCGGGCGTACGGATCTAGGCGGGAGATTGGACCGAGTGAGTCTTGCAGAGGTGTTGTCGGTACATTCCCCTCCTCAATCTCCGACCAGGGATCACACCAGTGATGAGGTGAGTGAGGTGGTTTGTCCGTGCGAGGGGGTCAACCGAGGGGAATGGTTACTCGAGGTGATGCTTTTCCGTGCTCAGCTTGTATTTCTTGTTCAGCTTCCTCCAATTCCTCTTGCGTGAGCTCCCCTTTGTCAGGCTCGTTGTTTCCCCATCCTGTGGTGACCGTGCCGGTTCCCCATGCTCCAGTTGCAGAACCCCAGGTTGCGCCTTCTTCTGGATCAGCGGGCTCGTTGCCCCATCCTCCGCGCACAGAGTCTGGGTCCCATCCTGCCGCGATGCGCTCCTCATACAGCTTCTGCCGCTTCTCCGCTTGGGCCTTCTCCTGTTCTTCTTTGACGCTCAGCTCCTCTGGTGCGTCAGGGTCTTTCTAGGCAGGGTCAATCTCGCGGCGGTAGACTTCGCGAGTGTACGGGCGTGGACGTCCTTCTTCATCGAGAGTGCGCGTGTTGGCTTCGAGGACGAATCGTAGGGAGTCCGAGTAAGGCCTTGGTCTCGCCTGCTTTTCTTGGCCAAATTTCTTGCTTGGCTCACCGAATACGCGGTGTGATGATATGGCGAGTTCTTCTTCAGTCATGCCTGCTAGTTCTATCTCAGCGCTTTCTGCTTCCTGAATTGCCGCTTGCTCCTTTTCCACTTGCTCCATTCGACTTGCGGTTGGTGTGTGACAGGTGGTGCACAGTCCGTGGGCGTCAGGTTCGTGAAGATTAATTTCACGCGGGTGAGGGCTTCGACGAACCCACGGTCTTCCATCCGGATGCTCCCAAGACTCCTTGTTCATGAAAGCGAACTCGAGGGGGACAAGATCCACCAGCTCGTCTGACGAAGCTTGGCAGGGAGGTATGTCGAAGTCTAGGATATAGATCCCATTGATGGAGCGAGCTCGTCCGAGGTACTTGAATGGCTCAGGAGGAGTGTCCGGGGGAGCGTAGGTGAGGATGAGATCACGTGTCATGAGGTCCGTGTGAATGATGACGCCGCAATCGCGGAGCTGTCCAGCGGAGAGCAGGTTGAAGCGCAGGTTCGGGACGTAGAGTACGTCGTTGAACGAGATGTGCATGTTGCTATCTCGTGCTTGCAGGACAACAAGTCCTTGTGAGTTGGCGCGCAGCTGCTCGTTGTTGGCGACGGTGACATAAGTTGCAGGGGCGCGACTTAGGTTGGAGACATAGCGCGTGGATCCCACCATGTGCTGGCCGCAGCAGCTGTCCACGTACCAGGTGTTGTAATTGTCAGTGTTGTTACGGCGCAACAGCAGCGCCAATCGTGGAGTTACCAGGGTGGTCTTGAAGCGCCTGTGGAAGTAAGGATCTTCGTCCTCCTTCCAACCCACTGGTACGTAGTGCTGATTTTCATGAGGCGGGCTTTCCCGCAGTGTGACTGGGAGGTTCCAGTCCTGCTCGTCTTCGTCGTACAGGTAGTAGTGATCTTCGGTGAAGGGATTATTCCATCCCTCTTCTTGTTCCAGAAGTCTTCCTTGGACTTCGCTCTCCTCGTCAGGTTCAGTGGTGCGCCGGCGTCGTGTCGCCATGTTTGCGATGACGTTCCTGGGAGCTCCTGACTGTGGTCCTTGATTTTGCTGGTGTTGCGCAGGAGGACGAGCTTGCAGATGCTGAGGTTGAAGATGACGAGCGTCTTGTCGGCCGACCCAGTTGTTGTGGTGAGTGGAATTTGGGTGGCGGTAGTTGGATCGGGATTTACATCGATCCGTTGAGTGTCCGAAGATTTTGCATATTTTGCAGTAATGGCGCCTTGGTTGTCGTCGCTCTTCTCGGTTGTCCGTGTAGAAGGCGAGGCGCTCTTGGCGCGGTGCGGAGCTTGTTCTGCTCGAGTCCATATCCTGCTGTTCGGATAGGAGTGCGGCGCATAGCGCGGCTTTTGAAATTGTTCCTCGCTGTCGGAGTAACGCTTTGCAGGGCTTCCACTCAGGCCCGAGTCCTTGAAGGACTATATTGACGAAAATCTCTTCTGAGATCGTACTCCCATGCTTCGTGATCTGGTCACGGATGTTGCGACAGCGGTTAATGTATGGATTTGCCTTCTCCCCGTGCCCCATTTTTATCTTCAGGAGTTGCTGGAGAAGCCTGCTGGCGGTGACCGAATCCTTCGGCTGGTAAACTTCAACGAGGTGCTTCCAAGCTTCCATTGCTAGAGCGTCGCTCTCTTTGTAGGAGCGAATGTTTAGTTGTTCCGCAGGCGTCATGTTGCGTAGCAGCACACTGTAAGCCATGAGGGACTCACTGTTGTACTGAGCCCTGGCAACGTCGGTGTTTTCCACCGGTTTAGGGTAGGAGCCGTCGAAGTAATGGTAGATCTGCGCTGTTTGTAGGAGGAGCTCCAGCTCAAAACTCCATGTGTAAAAATCCTTGCCGTCAAACGTGGCAGTAGTCTTAATCTTTGAAACGCTGAGGAAGTGTGTTTGCGCAGAGTTGATAGCCTCATTACTTGGACGGGGGGCAGTTGTTGCTGATTTGTTTGTGTCAAGGGAGAAGGTGTGCGCGGCGGTATCACGGCTTTTCTCAGCCGGTTGTCCAGGTTGTGCTGGTTGGGAAGAGATTCCCACATCGCCTTTGCGCAGTTCTTGGAGTTCTTTCTCCATAGTTGAAAGTCCAGCGAAAAGTTGCTCGAGGGCGGCAGTGCCGATTGTGGTTGTCGCCTCACTTGTCGCAGCTGGATTGGGTTGTCCTTCAGCCGTCAGATTTACTTGGCCTCCGGATCCTCCGGCCATCTTGGCCTTGGAGCGTGTGCCGCTCGCCAGTTCTTGATCCGGCGAATTTCACATAAGTGAAGAATCCCTGAGTAGCTCTCATACCATGTTACAATCCCAAGTGGGACTTAGCGAAGGATCGCTCAGGGTTGATCGCGGAGTAGTATTGCAGCGGAAGTTTGAATCTCAGGTCAAAGTGAATGTAAATGACTCAGTTGATAATAGCATGCATACATCGGGTTTATATATGAGTACAAGGGAATACGAAAGGACCTAGACTAGCCATGTACTCTAAGAGGTACATTCCCTTATTACAACCGAATTCAAAACCGTGCGGCGCGGGAACTCGTTCAAAAACTATTCCCCCTCTTTTCACTTCAAATGTTTATGCCTGCATCGGTCTTGGTCTAACGGTTGCTGCATCGCTTCGGCTCTTCTGACTCCTCAACTTCGTACTCAGTAGAGTCGGCTCCTACAGCATACAGGAATGCCTTCTCATAAAACTTCATATCGTAACAGCAGCGAATAGCGAGTGCGCCGTCGAGGTTGGTAGGGAGGCGGGGGGTCCTGCGCGCGATTGAAAACACGTCAGCATCGGTATCATCATATGTCCGGCACGGGTGGCTCTCCAAGCGCGCGCGGAAGTGCGCTTCAATCTCTGGTGCTGCTCCAACTTCTACCACCGTGCACCCTCGGCAATTCCCCCGCTTCCCTTCCACGCCTCCGCTTTCCCTTCCGCGCGCGCCTGTGCCTTTTTTCCATCTTCGACGCCAGCAGCGCAGCGATCGCAACGTCGCGGTGGCGGGGAGGCGGGGAGGCGGGGGTCCCGCGCACGATTGAGGAACAACTCGTTCTCTTCTCCGCTTAGACCTTCACTCCTTGGTTTCACACATCTCGACCATCTTCTGCCATGCTCTGTTGAATGACTCGCCGCAATCATTCCAGCTTGCATGCTGACCATGGCGTGGAGCGAAATTCGCTGCGCTGCCAAGGCATGATATGAAGGCGAACTGACCACACACGTAGCTCAGATCTAGTATAGTCACACAAATACTTCAACCCTACAAATCCGTGGCGCCCACATGTCAGCTTTAGCTAGTGTTAGAGTTGCTTGGCATAGTGAATCACTTCGCATGATTTTGCTCATATTTAGCTTCGAAAAACCAAGCTTGGGAACAAGTAATCCATCTGTAGTCGACGATGAGTGTACGAATGAGGCAAACACACAACTGTACGGTAACCAGCTGTACGCAAAAGTCGTCGCATCATAAAGCCAACCAAAACTGGTTGCTGGTTACCGTACTGGTTGCCTCGTTTATGATGCTGTGCACTCTGTTACGGTTTCCCTTTTTTGGGTTGCGAAGCAACCCTTTATAATCGATTTTGCCAAATTTTATTTTCATATTTATATTTTTTATAAATAATAAAAAATAAAATTTGTAACCTACAATCGTATCCTGTCCATACTGTATGCATGTTGACAGTTTTAAATACAGTACTGTTATCAGTGCACTAAACCATTTTTTTTTTTTTTTTTTGCAGTTGTTTTGTGCACCTTTGTTGTACTGTTTGGTTTATATGTTTATTGTTATGGTAGATGTTGTTATGACAATAATAAATAGATGCATGCATAATGCATAAATGATACTATACAATGCATAATGCTTAATGTGATATATCATGAATGATGCACATGCACACGATACCGTAATATGCTGTCAAAATATATTTGTCATGTTTTATAACTGCTTGTAGTTGTAGTTAGTGTAGTTATTTAAACTGTTGTTGGTGGTGCACCTTATTTGGTTCCTATGCTATATGTACTTCGAACCCTATAGTGAAACCATCATTTTCTCCAATTCCTCTTCAACTCACTCGATACTCACCCTAGGCAAAACCCGCTCAACATCCTACTTGGGCCTAGGCTACTAAGCCTAGGCCCTACTTTAATCTACTCGTTCTCTCATTAGTTCAACTCTCAACATGTTATCGGAGCGAATTACGTCCTGGCCTGTGGGCCCGCCCTACACTTCCGCTGCTAAGATTTTCCGGTCGCGCGCCTAGGGCGCGTGACGATTTTTCCTTGTCCCTCCCCCGGTTGGCGTGTGACGCCTTTTCTGCCCGTCGCGCGCCCCGTGGCACGCGACGGTGCCCTTAATCTGTCCATCGTGCGCCCCGTGGCACACGATGGTGCCCTGCTCGTCGTGCGCCCCGAGGCACACGATCGGGCCCTTTCTCTTATCCTACCCGTCGTGCGCCCCGTGGCACTGGCACGCGACGGGCCTTTCCGCCCCTGCTCTCCCTGAAGCCGCCCCTGATCCATCTGCGCCGACATCATTTAGCCGCTCTGCGGCTTTCTTCCCGCCCACCCCCCTCCTCCTTTGTCTCCCTGCAGCCGTGGGGAGGAGGGTATGGGGGTGGCGGGTGTTGGAGTGTTGGGTCAACTCTCTCCCTTCCCCTCCTCCTTCTTTCAGGCCCACCGCTGCAGCTGCCGCTGGGGGGGGAGGGTGTGAGGATATGGGGTACGTCCTTCGCACCGGCGACCGCGCGGGTGAGCAGTGTGGGGGCACCCACACCGCCCGGCGCTGCTTTGGCCGCTTGACAGACGCTTGGCGCCAGCAGTTTCTGGAGGCCTCTGAGATCCCCCGCTGGGGAGAGCTGTCTAGGGCTGGTGTAGCTATCTTTGATCTTGACTTTGATGCTATCCTTGCTGCCATGTATGCTGTGACTGTTAGTGATGAGGGTGACTGTTACCGGTGTTTCCCGCCCAACCCGGGCATTGGTACTGCTGCTCTAGGTGCCAGTGAGGCTGCTGCTCTAGGTGCCATTGCGCCTCCGCTCTCAGGTACTAGTGAGTCTGCACTCTCACGTACTGTGTCGGCTTCGGCCTCTCACACCTTCACCCTTGACTCTGGGGCGTCTCGCTCCTTCTTTCGGGACCGCACCACTCTCACGCCGCTTAGTCGGCCGGTTGCGGTGTCCCTGGCTGACCCCTCTGGGGGTCCTGTCCTGTCTCGTTTCTCCACAGTCCTCCCTTGTCCGGCGGCTCCCTCTGGCACCCTGACTGGTCTCTACCTCCCCTCGTTCTCTACGAACTTGGTGAGTGGTGCTGACCTACAGGATGCGGGTGTCCACCAGTTCACTCTTGCTCGTCAGCGGGTGACACACTGCACAGAGGCTAGCACAGGTCGCCACCTGGCTACGTTCACACATCAGCCAGGATCGAGCCTGTACACACTGACCACTGCTTCTCCTCCCGTTGCTGAGTCTGGTAGGGTCCCTTCGTCAGGTCAGGTGTTTGCTGCAGCGTCCAGGTCTGGTCCTGAGTCTGCCCCCTGTTCGTGTCGTCGTCTGTCTCACGAGACCCTCCTCTGGCACCACCGCCTTGGCCACCCCTCTCTGCTTCGGCTCAGAGGCATGGCCTCCCGTCTTCTTGTGTCTGGTCTCCCCCGGTCCCTCCCTCCCCTTCCTCAGGGCCCTGGCCCTGCCTGTGTCCCCTGTGTCGAGGGGCGCCAGCGGGCTGCCCCTCACTCCTCCCAGTTTCCTCCGACAGAGGCTCCGTTGCAGACGCTTCACATGGACGTGTGGGGCCCTGCCCGCGTCCGTGGACAGGGTCAGGAGCGCTACTTCCTGCTCGTTGTTGACGACTACTCGCGTTACACCACAGTCTTCCCCTTGCGCAGCAAGGGTGATGTCACTGAGGTGCTGATCGACTGGATCCGCGCAGCTCGTCTCCAGCTCAGGCGGAGCTTTGGCTCGGACCTTCCTGTTTTGCGTTTGCACTCGGACAGAGGCGGAGAGTTTTCCTCTGGCCTTCTGCGTGCCTACTGTCGTGCGCGAGGCATCCGTCAGACCTTCACGCTTCCGGACTCACCGCAGCAAAATGGGATTGCAGAGCACCGCATTGGCATGGTCATGGACGTCGCTCGTACGTCTATGATGCATGCGGCAGCCCCCCATTTTCTGTGGCCGTTTGCGGTCACGTACGCGGCGCATCAGATCAACCTCCACCCCAGGGTCTCCAGACCAGAGACCTCCCCAGCCCTGCTGTGGACGGGGAAGGTTGGCGATGCGTCGGCGTTCCGGGTCTGGGGATCTCGGGCGTTTGTCCGCGACTTGTCTGCGGACAAGCTGTCCCCTCGCGCTGCTCCCTGCGTCTTCCTGAGGTTCCCCCCCGACGTTCCTAGGTGGCAGTTCTACCACCCCACCTCTCGCCGTGTTCTGTCTTTCCAGGACGTCACGTTTGACGAGTCGGTGCCCTACTACCGCCTCTTCCCCTACCGCACTCCGTCCCTCCCCCCGCCCCCACTCTTTCTTGTGCCAGGTCCCCCCCCGGTAGACCCCCTCCCCCTTCAGGGTCCTACCCCTTCAGGTGTGTCCCAGGTAGACGCAGTCGAGCCTGTCGAGGTCACTGGTGACTCTGGTGCTGCTGAGGGTGCTGAGCCTAGGGGTGCTGAGACTGGGGGTGCTGAGCCTGGGGGTGCTGAGCTTGGGGGTGCTGAGCCTGGGGGTGCTGAGCCTGGGGGTGCTGAGCCTGGGGGTGCGGAGCCTGGGGGTGCGGAGCGTGGGGGTGCTGAGCCTGGGGGCTCTCTCGGTACTTCTTCTCGCCGGGAACCACTATCTCCACAGGAGCTACGCGAGTGGTTTGCCCGGCGTTGGAGCCGTACCGCTGGTGCTGGAGGTTCGTCGGCTACTGAGGGTGCTGCTGTCGCGGGTCCCGGAGGTGCTCGTCCTGGGAGTACTGGAGCTGGTGTTCCTGAGGGTGTTGGCGCTGAGACTACCACTGGCGTTCCGACTGGCGGTGCTTCTGGTGCTGCTGGAGGTTCTAGGGCTGCTGGAGGTGCTGCTGAGGGTTCTTGAGCTGCTGGAGGTGCTGCTGGAGGTGCTGTTGGCGCGGGTACTCCTGCTGGGGGTCCTCGTACTGTCCCTGCTGTTTTTGGCGTCGCCACGCGGCCCCGACCGTACTTCGTTCCGCTCCTGCAACAGGTGCTTGGTCTTACACCTTCTCCTGGTCCTCCTCCTCTTCCCTTAGAGGGTCCACAGCCTGTCCAGTCACAGTCACAGCTACAGCCTGCCTCCCCTTTTGCCTGCTCCTTCTCCCTACGCTTGTCCTACTGGAGGTCTTACTGAGCGTCGTGAGCCTGCGTCTCGTCCTGCGTTGCCTGTTCGTGCTGCGCGCGCTAGTGGTCGCGGTTCGCGTCAGCGTCCTCCTCCTGTCCCTGGCACGCACCGGATGTCCCTGCGTCCGACCACTGCTCCTCTGCGTGCCCCTTTGCCTTCTCCTCCTACGTCCTCTCTTCCTGCTCTCGCCGACCCTGCGTCGGACTCCCTTCGTGCTGCCAGTCCTACTGTCACGCGTCTCCTTGCTACTGCCGTCACTGACCCTTCTTTTGAGTCCACTGCTGCACTGCGTCTGCCCTTGTTACTGAGCTCGTCGACTTTGCTGCTCGCTGTCGTCTAGACTACGTTGCTAGTCTTGTCGCTGAGTTTGAGTCTGCCTGTCCTCCGTCCGTCGGGGGTGAGTGTACCCTTGGCACAGACGTCCTTGAGGACAGGCACAAGGAGTTCCAGTGCCTGGCAACCGCTTCACCTCATCTCGTGTCCGTACTGCTCACCTCTGAGGGAGACCCGGATGCACTTGACATCCCGACTCCGCGCTCTTACGCGGAGGCGATAGAGGGTCCCTACTCCTCTCAGTGGTAGGCAGCTATGGATGCAGAGATGGCTTCCTGGAAGTCCACAGGCACCTACGTTGACGCTGTTCCCCCTCCTGGGGCGAACATCGTCAGTGGCATGTGGATCTTCAGGGTGAAGCGGCCGCCGGGTTCTCCGCCTGTCTTCAAGGTGCGTTACGTGGCTCGTGGTTTCAGTCAGCGGTAGGGATTTGACTTCTTTCAGACCTTCTCCCCGACCCCGAAGATGACCACTCTTCGGGTACTACTGCACGTCGCTGCTCACCGTGACTACGAGCTGCACTCCCTCGACTTCAGCAGTGCTTTCTTGCAGGGCAGCCTGCACGAGGAGATCTGGCTGCGCCGCCCTCCTGGCTTCACTGGGTCTTTCCCTCTTGGTACCCAGTGGAGTCTCCGGCGTCCAGTTTACGGTCTCCGCCAGGTGCCGCGTGAGTGGCACGACACACTGAGGACTACGCTGGCGGCACTTGGGTTTGCTCCTTCTACTGCCGACACGTCGCTGTTTCTGCGCACCGACACTTCTCTGCCGCCGTTCTACATCCTCGTGTACGTGGACGACTTGGTCTTTGCCACTGCTGACACTGCTGGACTCGCCCACGTGAAGTCCGAGCTGCAGAAGAGACACACGTGCACTGACCTGGGTGAGCTGCGCAGCTACCTTGGCTTGCAGATCACCCGGGACAGAGCACGCCGCACCATCACTCTGACTCAGTCACACATGGTGCAGCAGGTCTTTCAGCGCTTCGGCTTCACGTACTCCTCGCCTAAGGCCACTCCTCTGCCTACTCGCCACTCGCTCTCAGCTCTGCCTTCGGATGAGTCCGTAGAGTCGAGTGGCCCGTATCCAGAGCTTGTCGGCTGCCTCATGTACCTGATGACCTGCACACGACCTGACCTTGCATACCCTCTTAGCATTCTTGCACGCTATGTTGCTCCTGGGAGACACCGACCAGAGCACATGGCTGCAGCAAAGAGGGTTTTGCGCTACTTGTGCAGTACGTCGGGCATGGGACTAGTGCTTGGAGGGCGCAGTCTTGTGGTCCTTACTGGGCACTCGGACGCTTCTTGGGCTGACGACCAGGCTACGCAGGTCATAGGGTTACACCTTCAGTCTTGGTTCCGGCTCTGTTTCGTGGCGGGCTACCCGCTCTTCTTCTGTTCTTGGCTCCAGTTGTGAGGCTGAGATCTACGCCGGGGCTATGGCTGCACAGGAGCTTCGCTGGCTCACCTACTTGCTGAGCGACCTTGGAGAGCCGCCTCGTTCTCCTCCAGTCTTGTACGTAGACAACAAGGCCATGCTGGCCTTGTGTCAAGAGCAGCGATTGGAGCACAGGACAAAGTTGATTGCTCTCCGCTACTTTCTTGCGCGTGAGCTGCAGCAGCGTGGACAGTTGCGGCTTGCGTACGTGGCCTCTGAGGCCAACACTGCTGATGTCTTCACCAAGGCACTTGCGCCTTGTGATCATCAGCGGTTCTGCACTCAGTTGGGGCTTGTGCCTGTCTTGCCTCACTTGCTTACTTCTTGACCTTGCTTAAACTGTCACATATATATACTCTTGCTCTTGCTTGTTTAGCCTTTTGTATACCTATATGTGATCTTGCATGTGAATTGGCCTTCTGGCCTTTGAACTTGTGCTCGGAATGTGTGGTGACTTTGTGATCCACCCTGAGCTTTGCCTTACTTTGCTTGACTGGTCTTGTGACCCCTTGTTCTCCCCCATTTTGCCTATGGGGGTGTGTCAGAACATTATAGCTTACTTACTTGTGTAGGCTATAGTGGGGTATCCCATAGGGGGTACAACCCAATTAGGGTTTCCTATTTGTACTCACTTCGTTCATAGTTCATTCATTCTCATTCTATTCTTCTCATGCAGCGTTTCTAACCTTTGATGCATACATGATACGTTCTGTGTACTGTCTTACAGCAAGATCATTTTGATAGAATTGACATTTTTTTTTTTAGATTTCACAGATTGTGTTGTTTCATGTGACAGTTGATTATTCAAAAGTTAAGCTATTGATCTCCCCCCCATGCTAGGCAGGGGATGGCGGTAGCTTAGTTTTTGGGTTGTTAACTGTCACGCATATGTTGAGAGTTGAACTAATGAGAGAACGAGTAGATTAAAGTAGGGCCTAGGCTTAGTAGCCTAGGCCCAAGTAGGATGTCGAGCGGGTTTTGCCCAGGGTGAGTATCAAGTGAGTTGAAGAGGAATTGGAGAAAATGATGGTTTCACTATAGGGTTCGAAGTACATATAGCATAGGAACCAAATAAGGTGCACCACCAACAACAGTTTAAGTAACTACACTAACTACAACTACAAGCAGTTATAAAACATGACAAATATATTTCAACACGCCCCCATAATGCTTGTAGGTAGAAATGTAGTTACGCCATGCAAAAGAATAACAAGCAACATCAGGTACTGGAGGCGGGCTAACATTGAATTGTTACCCCCTCCATCTCCTCACCCTCCTCCTTCCCCTCCCCCACACTGCTGCAGGAGCAGCAGAGTTCAAAATGAACCAAGTTGCCTTGCGAAAAGTTCTGCCATTACGAAGTTATGGCTCGGAAAGCGTTTGCCAAGTGTTTGAGTGCTAGCGTACTAGCATTGACTCGGGTAGCATTACGCCGTTGAACCACGTAGAAACGAAATTTCAGGAAGGGAGGAATTTGCTTGAATCAAATTGACTATATTGACGTACAAACAGAGAAGGAATAAATAGTTCTAGCTAGCAAGGACCTTGGGAATCAACCTGGGAACAACCAGGGATGATCCCAAATAATTCCAAGCAACAGAATCAACCTGGCTACACAAAGCAGCAGGTGGTAGGTTGGTAAACAACCTCTGGTTCTGTTTTTCCAACCTGGGAAAACAACAACCAGGTTCAGGTCCAAAAAACAGAAACTGTTTCGCCTTTGCCCAACCAGCCAAAAGCTGGTTCCGCTGGTTTCCCCTGGCCCTGTAGCATGCAGATACAGACGAACTATATGCAACCTTCACCTAAATTGTACCCTTATAGTGCTTGCCCTGCTACACTATAGTTAACCAAACAAAACAGTACAATTACAAGTTGGATAGAACTGAATCTGCGCAATCAAGTAAGCCGAACCGCAAAGCTTCCATCTTGGGTTCCTTTGCGAGCTCGTCCTTTCTGCTTGTACTGTTCATAACGCGTACAATGTTATGCCAAAGCGCACAATGCGTGAGTACGTGCAAATGCTTCAAGCAAAAATTGCGAAAGCAAACAAACACACGAACATTCCATTCATACCCAAATGCATTCGCACACGCATACTCATACAAACAGACGGCAGGATGTCGTGCAATGTGAATTTGCACCCAACACACTCCCCCTCAGCCTGCCGGCTGCATCCCCATCATTCCATACTAGTTCATACTCATTCCACTCATGCGCACACAACGCCAATTAGGCTCATCTACAAGCCTCTTGGTGAGGAAGTCTGTTGGCTGCTTGTGAGTCTTGATGTAGATCGGATTCACCGTCCCCCTCTGCACCTCCTTACCCAGCTAGTGCCGCTTGGTACGCATGTGCTTATTGAGCCCATGAAGCACAGCGTTCCTGGCCATTACAAGAGCTCCCTTGCTATTACAAAACAGCGGCATAGCAACGTTTTGCTCCTGGCCAATCTCCTCCAACAGCCTCCTCATCCAAATCACCTCCTTCACCCCATGAAATGTTGCCATGTATTCTGACTCCACGGAAGAGAGTGCTGTCTCCGTCTGCTTCTTTGACCTCCAACTAATCGGTCCTCCCCCAACTACGCAGATGTATCCTCCCACAGATGAGGAATCCTCCTTCTCAGAGGCCCACGTAGCATCGGTAAAGCAAGTGAGAAAGAGCTTGCCTTCTCAAAGTCTCTTCCCCTTCTCTTTCAGCACCTCAACCCCTTTCTGCTTCACCTGTGCAGATGCGGAGTATTGAACTCCAATGCTTGGGTGAGAGTTCAGATACTTCACAACACGCTCAGCTGCATCCACCTGCTCCTCTGATGGATTCTGCACCACCCTAGCCAGCTGCCCAGCTGAGAAAGAGATGTCGGGCCTCGTGTGAACTGCTGCATACAAGAGGCTGCCCACCAAGGACTGAAATTGCTGCTGCTCCTCGGCTTCAACCCCTTCATCCTCTGCATATTTCACAAGCTTGAATTCTGCTGGCAGGGGAGTTGCAACCTTGCGCTCATTCTCAATCCCGTACTTCTCCCCCAGCTCCTTGATGAACTTCTCCTGGTGCAGCTTCAACCACCTGTGATCCAGATCCCTCTCCACGTGCATCCTGAGGTAGTACTTAACCTCCCCAAGGTTCTTGCACTTGAAGTTCTCCATCAGCTGCTGCTGCACCTTCTGGATCTCTTTCATGCTGCTGCTCAAGAGAAGAATGTCGTCCACGTAGACCAGAAACAGCACCAGCTTCTCCCCCTCCCCCTCGAGAAAGAGGCTCTCATCACAGCTGCTGGTCTTGAATCCCATCTCGTCTAAAACAGCTGCCAACTTCTGGTACCAGCAGCGTGGCGCCTGCTTCAAGCCGTAGATGGATTTTTTCAGCTTGCACACACTGCCTGTACCATCCTCATACCCAGGTGGCTGCATCATGTACACATGGTCCTCTAAAATTCCATTGAGAAATGCCATTGATATATCCATCTGAATGATGAATTTCCCACTAACGGTAGCATTCGCCAACAAGACACGGAGGGTAGGGGGTTTGGTAGTGGGAGCAAAGATCTCATTAAAGTCCTTAGCCACCAGCCTACTCTTGTAGATGGTGACCTGTCCCTTATCATCGGTCTTGATCCTTAGCACCAACTTGCACTGTACGGCTTTCTTCCCCTCAGGCAGCACCACCTGTTCCCAAGTCCCACTCTCCAGCAGGCTCTGGTACTCAGCATCCCTAGAAGCCAGCCATTTGTCCCTATCTGGTCCAGCTAATGCCCCCTCCATGCTAGCTGGTTCCTCTGGTGCAGGGGCAAGAAAACAATAGGCAGGCTCATCCTCCTCATCCGGATCATAGCCATGCGGTAGAATCAGCAATGCCTCCTCGGTCCCAAGCTGCTGCGCTGCTACATTAGCTCCTACAGTCAGCTTCTTAGTAGCCATACGGGTACGTCCTGGCCTGGAGACGGGTGTCTCCCATCCCTTCATAACGACACCCTTCGGCTTCTTAGTTTTCCCCTGCTGCTGCTCTCCCCCCTCAGATCCAGCAGCTCCACTAGTGCTAGTCTCCACATCATTTTCTCCACCAGTAGGTGCCTCCTGTACTTTCTTTCCATCACCACCCTCTGCAGCTGCCTCCTCTCCCTCCTCCCACACACTAGGAGTCAAGTCCAGCTGCATGGTGATCTGCTCCATTTGCTGGGACACCCTGGCCTCCGGCTGTTTCTCCCAGCTCCCATACATCATGCCCTCAACAAACTTCACATCCCTGCTGTCAAACAACACACCCTTGGAAGGCTCCCACAGCAGCCATCCCTTGCTCTCAGCAGCCAGCCCCAAATGCACACACCAGATTGCACTTGCCCCCAACTTACTGCGGTAGGTCTTGGGGACGTGGACGACTGCCATGCAACCGAACACCCTCAGCATGTCCACCGGCGGCTTCCTCCCAATCCACCTCTCCAACGGCACCCACGAGTCATCCCCAATTTTTGAAAGTACCCTGTTCCTAACGACGGTAGCGTGCCGAACAGCATGGGGCCACATCAAGTTGCCCAGCCCAGATTTTATGAGCAGCGCCCTAGCTGTCTCCAGAATTGTCCAGTTCACCCGTTCTGCTACACCGTTAGACTGTGGGGTGTAAGCCGTGGTCAGCTCCCTCTGGATGCCCTGCTTCTTGAGCCAGGCCGTCACCTCAGCTCCAAGGAACTCACCACCCCGATCTGTCCTAATCCGCTTCACCACACACTCCGCTTGCTTCTTCACGAATGGCAGCCAATCTTCCCGTATTGTAGAGGCGGCACATAAGCCTGCTCCAATCATCCACTATGGTCAGAAAGTACCGCTCCCCCTTGTGCCCCTGAACCGGCAGCGGCCCCACCAAGTCCATGTGGACCAGCTCCAATGGCTTCTTGCTTCTGCCAGCCACACTATGGAAGGGGAAATGGGTAAACTTTGAGAGCAAACAGATTTCACAGTTCTCATCAGGTGGCTGTCTATTCAGCTTCAGACCCCTAACGGCTCCATCTTTCTGCAACTGCTTCAACAAGGGCATTGCCACATGCCCCAAGCATCGGTGTGCCGTGCCCAATCCGTCTCCCCAGATCTGGCCGACACTTTCACACCAACCTCTCCAACGGGGTTGCACTCCCCCTGGGATGCAGACCCCTCTCCAGCCTGCCCCCCACCATGCCACGCCAACGCCGGCAGCTGCCACATGGATCGGTACACGTCCGTACTCTCGTGCAGATCCCAAAGCACCCGATTGCCCAGCTGCCCCTTGTAAGTGCGTGCCCCATCCGTGCTAGTGCTCACCCCAGACTTGCCATGCTTACGGAGGGAGATGAGGTTGGCCTTGAGTTTAGGAACAAGGAGAACGTCGTGCAGCACCACCGGCTTGCCATCCGCTCCCTTAAACGCAGCTCGTCCCGCACCAGCCACCTTCAGCGCGTGTCCAGAGGCAGAGCACACCTCATTGATTGGTGCAGCTCGTACGTGGTCCAGCAGGTCTTTTCGCAACGTCATCGTCCAAGCAGTGCCCGCGTCCAACACCCAATAATCCAGGGGGTGCAGCTCTGCTCCCACCTTGGCAGAGGCGTCTCCTTGCTCCCCCTGCTCCCCCTTCTCTCCAATATGGAAGAACTGGCCTGCGGTGCGCTCCTTCTTTTCCGCACCACCGTTGCTCTTCGGGTAGTTGTTGGACGAATTGGCAAGCATGCTGGCGCCGTTTTTCTGATTCCTCCGCGCGCCGCCATCTTGGTGACGATTCTGGGGGGTCCATCCATCGGGTTTCTTATAGCACAAAAACCAGGGGTGCCCCTCCTACTCACAATACCAGCAACTCCCTTTCATTTTGCCACCAGCACCCGACTTGCCCCCACGTCCAGATTTTGCACCGCGACCCCAACCGGTACCTCCTTGTTGGTTGTTGGAGTCGTCGTTCTTCTTTGCACCGCGTCCAGCACCACCAAAGCCACATCCTCTGCCACGTGGGCTCCCTTACATTCCGTAGCCGCTGCTGCCATCGTCTCCACCCCTCAGTTGACGGCGACGGAAGTCCTCCTCTAGAATCTTTGTCCGCACCCACTCGAGTGTCCACGAGCGCTGGTTCTGCAGCAGGCTCAATCTGCTCGTGAATTGAAGCCACGATTCCGGCAGCAGCGAGAGCATCTTCGGGCACTTGGTCTGCTCCGGGTAGGTGATTCCCGCAGTCGCCAACTTCGCGTAGAGGTCGCTCAATTTGTCCAGGACAGGTTGCACCGGCTCTCCCTCGCTCAGGCGCAACCTCGACAGCTCCCTCTCCAGCATCAATGTTGCAACAACGAAGGTCAGGGCGTGCAGCTCCTTCAACACGGTCCACGCCTTTGGACCGCACTCAACCTCCGGCAGCAGGTGCATGACGTGGTGACGCTGGTTCAGCTCCAAAATCTGCGACATCAAATAGTAGCCAGCCGAGGAGCGCTCATCCCAATCTTCCTGCAGCGCGGGGTCACTCGGTCTAGGCTCCTCCCCAATCATTAGTTTCAGCAATCCAATCTGACGGAAATAGAGTTGCATTTTCCAGGCCCAATCATCATCGGCCTCACCATTGAACTTCTCGACGGTGAAATTCTTCAGCACCTCCTTGACCAGCGAGCCCTGGTTTGTTCGCGCTCCCCTTGGCGCTGAAACACTAGAATCATGGCTGCCGCTAGGATCTAGGGCTGAAGATTCACCAGCTCCCATCGAGGTGTTGCCCGCCATAGCTACATATATCGATGATCACTATAACGCTGCTCTGATACCAGCTTGTTGGTGTAAGGGCCTAATAAACTCAAGCTATTAAGACTTTATCAAAATTAAAACCTATCCTCGGGGTCACCTCCAAGGGTCCTTGGGTGCCTGGTACAAGACCAGCCCCTATCTTCGGGTCCGAGTTTGTAGAGAGAGGGATCAAGAGGGACTTAGTCAAAACAGCAAGAGTACCTTGAACGTCGCGCAGCGTATCGTGCAGACCGTTGATCGGATTAAGCTGAGAATTTACTTTATCGAAGCTCGCTCCAAGAGCTTTAAAATGAACCAAGTTGCCTCGCAAAAAGTTATGCCATTACGAAGTTATGGCTCGGACAGCGTTTGCCTAGCGTTGGAGTGCTAGCGTACTAGCGTTGACTCGGGTAGCATTCCGCCGTCGCACCGCGTAGAAAGGAAATTCCAGCAAGGAAGGAATTCGCTTGAATCAATTTCACTATATCCAGGTACAAACAGAGAAAGAATGTATAGTTATAACTAGCAAGGACCTTGGGAACAAACCTGGGAACAACCAAGGATGATCCCAAATAATTCCAGGCGACAGAACCAACCTGGCTGGAGAAAACAGCAGGTGGTAGGTTGGTAAACAACCTCTGGTTCTGTTTTTCCAACCTGGGAAAACAACAACCAGGTTCAGGTCCTAAAAACAGAACCTGTTTTGCCTTTGCCCAACCAGCCAAATGCTGGTTCCGCTGATTTCCCCTGGCCCTGTAGCATGCATATACAGACAAACAACATCCAACCTTCACCTAAATTGTACCCCTATAGTGCCTGCCCTGCTACACTATAGTCAACCGAACAAAACAGTACAATTTCGAGTTGGATAGAACTGAATCTGCGCAATCAAGTAAGCCGAACCGCAAAGCATCCATCTTGGGTTCCTTTGCGAGCTCGTCCTTTCTGCTTGTACTGTTCATAGCGCGTAGTGCCGAAGCGCACATTGTGCGAGTACCTGCTAATGCTTCAAGCGAAAATTGCGAAAGCAAACAAACACACGAACATACCATTCACACGCAAATGCATTCGCACACGCATACTCGTACAAACAGACGGCAGCATGTAGTGCAATGTGAATTTGCATCCAACAAATTTACTATATCGAAGCTCGCTCGAAGAGCTTAAAAATGAACCAAGTTGCCTCGCGAAAAGTTGTGCCATTACGAAGTTATGGCTCAAACAGCGTTTGCCTAGTGTTGGAGTGCTAGCATGCTAGCGTTGACTCGGGTAGCATTCCGCCGTTGCACCGCGTAGAAATGAAATTCCAGCAAGGAAGGAATTCGCTTAAATCAATTTCACTATATTTAGGTACAAACAGAAAAAGAATGTATATTATAACTAGCAAGGACCTTGGGAACAAACCTGGGAACAACCAAGGATGATCCCAAATGATTCCAAGCGACAGAACCAACCTAGCTGGAGAAAACAGCAGGTGGTAGGCTGGTAAACAACCTCTAGTTCTGTTTTTCCAACCTGGGAAAACAACAACCAGGTTCAGGTCCTTAAAACAGAACCTGTTTTGCCTTTGCCCAACCAGCCAAATGCTGGTTCCGCTGGTTTCTCCTGGCCATGTAGCATGCAGATACATACAAACAACATCCAACCTTCACCTAAATTGTACCCCTATAGTGCCTACCCTGCTACACTATAGTCAACCAAACAAAACAGTACAATTTCGAGTTGGATAGAACTGAATCTGCGCAATGAAGTAAGCCGAATCGCAAAGCTTCCATCTTGGGTTCCTTTGCGAGCTCGTCCTTTCTGCTTGTACTGTTCATAGCGCGTATAATGTTATGCCGAAGCGCACAATGTGTCAGTACCTGCAAATGCTTCAAGCAAAAATTGCGAAAGCAAACAAACACACGACATTCCATTCATACCCAAATGCATTCGCACACCCATACTCGTACAAACAGACGGCAGGATGTCGTGCAATGTGAATTTGCACCCAACATTTGTGGTATAAGAAACCAGATGGATGGACCCTCGAGAATCATCACCAGGATGGCGGCGCGCGGAGGAACGAGAAAATCGGCGCAAACATGGTCGCCGATTCGTCCGACAACAACCCGAAGAGCAACGGCGGTGCGGAAAAGAAGAAGGAGCGCACCGCAGGCCAGTTTCTTCATATTGGAGAACGGGGGGAGCAAAGAGACGCCTCTTCCAAGGTTGGAGAAGAGCTGCACCCACTGGACTATTGGGTATTGCACACGGGCGCTGCTTGGACGATGACGCCGCGCAAGGACCTGCTGGACGAGGTTTGCGCTGCACCGATCAACAAGGTGTGCTCCGCCTCTGGACACGCACTGAAGGTGGCTGGTGCGGGACGAGATGCGTTTCAAGGAGCGGATGGCAAGCCAATAGCGCTGCACGACGTTCTCCTCGTTCCTGATCTCAAGGCCAACCTCATCTACCTCTGTAAGCTTGTTAAGGCTGGGGTGAGCACTAGCACGGATAGGGCACTCACTTACAAGGGACATCTGGGCAATCGGGTGCTTTGGGATCTGCACGAGAGCAAGGACGTGTACAGATCCATGTGGCAGCTGCCGGCATTGGCGTGACACGGTGGGGGGCAGGCTCGAGAGGGGTCTGCATCCCAGGGGGGATGCAACGCCGTTGGAGGGGTTGGTGTGAAAGTATCGGCCAGATCTGGGGAGACCAATTGGGCAACGGCACAAGGACGCTTGAGGCATGTGGTAATGCCTTCGAGGGCAAGTGCAATATGTTGGTGCAACCCTATGGTTTGCACTCGGCTTGTTGTCCGTGTGCGTGCATGTGTGTGTGTGTATGGAATGGTATGAGGGCATGGGATAATATATATTTCATGCTTATAATTGTGTGTGAATGTTGAGTCATGATGTCGAGTGTATGTGTCGGGTCAATAGCGAGTTATCGCTAGACGCGTGTTACGCGGTCGTTTGTGTCTCGCGCGCGGTTTCTATTTTGTCGTGCGCGGTTTCTATTTTGTCCTGTGTCGAACGTTCGGTGTGTCGCAGGTGTGTGCAGCAGAACCATCAAGAACTCAAGGATGAGTTTGTGATGAAGAGCCCGAGCCTTGGTGTCAAGCCTCAAGTGATTTCAAAGCTCGCCAAAAGGGTACACCTCAAGATATTGAAGATAGTTACATTACTTTGTGTAGTGTAACATTTCACTTGGTGTAGGCCCTAGTGAAGGGTAGTTTCGAGACCCTTCGTGGTTGGGGACAGTGTGGCACTGTTCCACATCACTGTACCTCGGCTCTTGGGGTTTGTAGGAGCTGGGAGTCATTCCCAACTCGTAACTCTTCAGATCTCTTCCTATTTTGTGTTCTAAGACTATAGTGGCTGCCATAGTGCCGTTCGTTCAAACCGACACTGTGTCGTCAATACTTGGTCAAATCGTGCGATCTAAATTGCCTATTGTAGGCGACAATAAGACGCTCCAGATCCAAGTTGAATCAAGTCATTTGAAGCTGTCACCAGAACGCTATGAACGTTTGAAGCCGCTGTGCAGAAATCCGACTGTGCACTCTATCTTTCGTTTTAGGCACATTGGAGCCTACTGTGACTATAACAAGTGGTATCAGAGCCCCTTGGAGCAGTTTCGACAATGGCTGGACCTGAGGAAAGGGGTGGCAGAGGTGCTGGTGGCAGAGGAGAAGCCCAAGCTCAAGGCCAACCCCGTGACTCAGCCATGGCGCCCGTGCAACCAAGTGTTGGCCCATCTAGGGATGAGCCTAGAGTGTTTGGCCTTGACAAGTTCAATGGTGACAACTTTGCTGAGTGGTCCTTCAGAATGGAGAACATATTTGACCACTATGACCTGCTGGAGGTGATGGAAGGAACGGAGAAGCGTCCCGAGAACGACCCGGAGAAGAGCCCGTGGGTGCGGAAGAGCGCACAAGGCTACCTCCTACTTGGGCAAGCGTTGGGGAGCAGCCAAATCCGTCACATCAAGCCTTTCCAGCGTGAACCAGAGAAGGGACCAAAAGCATGGGCTGCTCTCAAGGGTGTACACGCTCCTGCAACAGCGGCGGTAGCTGTGGTGTTGGAACGGCAAATGGCGACGTTACGAATTGAAGAGGATGAAGCGGTTGAAGAAGGGGTGCAGAAATTCTTCGACTTGTTGACGCGGCTTGAGGGAGCTGATTTGAACTATAGTGAGCTCCAAAAGAAGACCAAGTTGCTGGCCCTACTCCCGGAGTCATGGTCCTCGCTCATCATCAACCTTAATCGCGACTTGCCCCGCCTCTCGCTTGAAGACGTGAAGCGAGCTATCCTTCAAGAGGATTTCCGCCGCCGTGAGTTGGCGAGTGCGGATGGCGCTGGGGCAGCGAGCATCGGCCGTGGATATGGTCGAGGAAGAGGCAGAGGACGAGGGGGAGGAAGGTTTGGTGGCAGCAACTTCGGCGGAGGCCGCGGGAGTGGCGGTTACGGCAGCGACGACAAGAGCTACGGACGCGGTCGCGGCCGATTCGACGGCGAGTGTCACTATTGCCACAAGAGCGGACACATGTGGCGCGACTGCTACAAACTCCCTGATGGTTGGACCCCTGCTCAAGGCCAAGAGGGTAGAGGAGCAGGAGGAGGGAGAGGACGAGGCCGTGGAGGCCGTGGCGGTCGCGGTGGCGGAGCTGCAAACATGAAGAGCGGAGACAACGACAAGGACCCGAGCGACGATCGATACCCGGGTCTATTCTACTTCGTGTCGACGCAAGTACCGGCTGGTCCAGAGAAGGATGAAGGCTTTGAGGAGCCAGCAGCTGTGGGGAAGGTGACCCTACACCCCCTGGACTATTGGGTGATTGATAGTGGCGCTACCTATAGCATGACACCTCGCCCGGACTTGCTCACCGAACTCGAGCCGTCACCGGTGAAGCATGTCACATCGGCTTTGGGGCAGCGAGCAGAGGTGAAAGGCATGGGGAAGGCCATGTTCAAGGGTGCTGATGGGAAGATGGTGGGCCTCAAGAACGTGCTTTGGGTGCCCAGCCTTGCTGCGAACCTGATTTCCGTGCGGCGGTTGGCAAAGGCCGGCATGGACACTAACTCGAAGGGAGCCAAGACCTACACCGCAAGGCTTGGCGATCGGATTCTTTGGGACCTTCATGAGGAAAGAGATGTCTACAACGAGATGTGGCAGATCCCTGTGGTCCAAATGCCTAAGGAGAGGCAAGTGGCAGCAAGCGTCAGCACTAAAGGTGGAGCGATTGGTAGCGGCGATTGCGCGGACGGTCGCGCTAAGGAGAAGGAGTCCAAGAAGTGCAATCTTGGAGGGACCAGCAAGTTCAGTGAACCTAAGGAGAGTGGTGCAGCAACCAAGGAGCAGCAAAAGGGTGAGGAGAACCCCGAGGCAACAGCGGAGGAGGACTACGGAGAGAGTATGTGGGGCGCTATTGCGAGCGCGGCATTCTCCAATCCAACTTCGGCTACGGGGGAGTGTGATTGGCTCACCTTGCATCGGCGCATGGGGCATGTGGCCCTGCCCATCTTGCAGCAGCTAGTGAAGAATGAGATGGTTGCTGGCATACGTGTGAAGGGGGAGCCCGATGAGGTACTTGGCTGCCCGACGTGCATGCAAGCCAAGTTCACCCGTTTCCCATTCTCTAGTTCGGAGGCAACGGCTAAGGCACCACTTGATGAGGTGGTGATGGACGTGGTGGGCCCCCTGAAGCTTGGAGCTGCTGGAGCTGAGTACTTCCTCACTATTGTGGACGTCTACACCCGTATGACTTGGGTGTACGTGCTGGCCAAGAAGAGCGACGTGGCTGAAACGTTGAAGGCGGATTGGTTCCCGATGGTGGAGCGGCAACAAGACCGTCTAGTCAAGTCAATCCGCACCGATCGAGGGGGAGAGTTCCTGAGCAAGGAGTTTGGGTTGTGGCTGAAGAAGAATGGTATTCGACACTCCCTCACCATGCCATACTCCCCTGCAATGAACGGCATCGCTGAGCGAGCGAATCGCACAATCACGGAGGCGGCACGCGGGTTGCTCATTGAAGCCGGGCTACCCGACTATTTCTGGCCTGATGCGGTGCGGAGCGCATGTGTGGCCAAGAACAGAGCCTTGACTCATGTGGGAGCAGACAAATGGGTGCCCTATGTGGAGTGGCTAGGAAGGAAGCCAAAGGTGGATATGCTTCGGGTGTTCGGGTGCATGTGCATGGCGCTTGTGCCTAAGCATCTTCGGCACAACAAGCTTGGTGCCAAGGCGGTGTGGGCCGTGCACTTGGGCATGGCTCAAAACAGCAAGGGATGGCTTCTTTGGGACCCATTCACCAAGAAGTTCTTGGTGAGCAGGGACTGCAAGTTCATGGAGAACTTCATGTACAAGGATTGGAAGGCGGAGAATGAGGCGAAGATAGGCGTGCGGTTTGGGGAGGTGAAGAGTTCCGGTTTGGAGCACGTGGAGCTGCCTTTGGAGCTGAGCAGCGGCAGCACAACCACGAGGCAATCCTCCCTTGTGCATGGGGGAGAGGAGGCCACTGATGCAGAGGAAGAAGAGGAGGAGGTGCAGCAAGTGAGCGAGCGTGCACCGTCACTCCCTTCCCGTACCACGAGTGCTCCACGGAATCGAGCCACACCGCAGCAACGCCAAGGCCTTCAAGTCCCTGCAGCTGAGGAGGAAGGAAGGGGGAAGAGGAGAGTTCAACCCCCTAATAGGCTGACCTATGATGCACTTGGAAAGCAAGGCAAGACAGCCCTGGCCGGAGCGGCAATGATGGTCGGAGATGACGAGGAGAGTGACTACGAGGAGTGTGCCTTCGCGTTCTTCTCTCCGGTGGAGATGCCAGGAGAACCAGCAAATCTCAAGGAGGCTTTGGAGAGTAGTGATGCTGAGGAGTGGAAGAAGGCCATGGAGAGTGAGCTGAAGAGCATCGAGGAGAATGACACGTTTGAATTGGTGGAGCTACCGGAGGGGCGTACGGCGATAACGTCCAAGTGGCTCTTCAAAATCAAGTCGGATGCCGACGGCAAGATCGAGCGTTACAAGTCTAGGCTTGTAGCCAAGGGGTACCAGCAGAAGGAGAAGGTGGACTTCAAGGAGCTGTTTGCCCCTGTGGTGAAGCCGACGACGCTGCGAACCCTATTCGCGGGAGCCGCCATCAAAGGATGGGTGGTGAAGCAAATGGACATTGTGACGGCATTCCTCAACGGCATCCTTGAGGAGGAGATTTTTATGGCGCAGCCAGAGGGGTTTGATGATGGTAGTGGCAGAGTGTGGAAGCTGAAGAAGGCCCTCTATGGGCTGAAGCAGGCCCCTAGGCAATGGTACATGAAGCTGCGCGAAGTGTTGGAGGAGATCGGCTTCACTCCCTCAACGGCCGATCACTCCTTGTTCATGCTTGGCGAGGGGGAACAGAGGAGCTTCATGGTGGTTTATGTGGATGACATTCTCATATTCTCACCCTCCTCTGACCTTGTGAAGGAGGTGATGCTGAAGCTGCATGACAAGTTTAAGTGCAAGTCCCTTGGTGACGTGAACTTCTACCTTGGGCTCCACATCGAACGAGACGTGGAGAAGCGGAGCATGCGAGTGCACCAACGGAAGTACCTGGGGCGTTGGCTGCCAACTTTGGCCAGAGTGAAGGTCATGTGGCTACTCCCTTTCCCTCTGGGTTCAAGTGTGTGAAGGGGCCAGAGGAGGAGAGCGTTGGAGAAGAGGAGAGGCGCCGATTTCACTCGTTGGTGGGCAGCCTCATGTATGCGGCGGTAAACACCCGACCGGACGTCGCGTTTGCTACCGGGCAGCTGGCTAGGGTTGTGCAATGCCCTAATGAGGAGCAGGTAGCAGCTGGAATGAGGGTGGCCAAGTACCTTGGCCAAACACCGACCGTTGGGCTGCAATACTCGGCGGCGGCACAAAGGCGCCAAAAGGGCGCGGATGGTGTTGAACCCGGGCGTTTGTTCCTCACCGCCTACTCGGATGCTTCATATGCATCAGAACCAGAGGACATGACAAGTGTGGGAGGCTTCATATGCTGTGTTGGTGGAGGCCCAACTGCTTGGGAGAGCAAGAAGCAGGTTGACCAAGCTTTGAGCTCGGTGGAGTCCGAGTACATGGCACTCTTCCGTGCCGTACGGGAGATTGTGTGGCAGCGGCGTTTGTTGGCTGAATTGGGGGAGGAGCAGCAAGGACCTACCCCACTATATTGTGACAGCCAGGGAGCCATTGCTCTTGCTAAGAACCCTGTGTTGCATGGACTCACGAAGCACATGAGGGTGAAGTGGCATTGGACGAGGAGCATGGTAACCGCGGGTGAAGTTGAGTTGCGCTACGTGAAAACCACGGGGCAGCCGGCTGACATGATGACCAAGAGGCTGGTGGAGCAGCAGCATTGGAAGTGTTGCAAGCTGGCTGGGATGGCTCTGAACTGAGAGAGCAACATATCCGAAGGCCAACAATCCGAGGGGGAGTTTGTTGGTGCAACCCTATGGTTTGCACTCGGCTTGTTGTCCGTGTGCGTGCATGTGTGTGTGTGTATGGAATGGTATGAGGGCATGGGATAATATATATTTCATGCTTATAATTGTGTGTGAATGTTGAGTCATGATGTCGAGTGTATGTGTCGGGTCAATAGCGAGTTATCGCTAGACGCGTGTTACGCGGTCGTTTGTGTCTCGCGCGCGGTTTCTATTTTGTCGTGCGCGGTTTCTATTTTGTCCTGTGTCGAACGTTCGGTGTGTCGCAGGTGTGTGCAGCAGAACCATCAAGAACTCAAGGATGAGTTTGTGATGAAGAGCCCGAGCCTTGGTGTCAAGCCTCAAGTGATTTCAAAGCTCGCCAAAAGGGTACACCTCAAGATATTGAAGATAGTTACATTACTTTGTGTAGTGTAACATTTCACTTGGTGTAGGCCCTAGTGAAGGGTAGTTTCGAGACCCTTCGTGGTTGGGGACAGTGTGGCACTGTTCCACATCACTGTACCTCGGCTCTTGGGGTTTGTAGGAGCTGGGAGTCATTCCCAACTCGTAACTCTTCAGATCTCTTCCTATTTTGTGTTCTAAGACTATAGTGGCTGCCATAGTGCCGTTCGTTCAAACCGACACTGTGTCGTCAATACTTGGTCAAATCGTGCGATCTAAATTGCCTATTGTAGGCGACAATAAGACGCTCCAGATCCAAGTTGAATCAAGTCATTTGAAGCTGTCACCAGAACGCTATGAACGTTTGAAGCCGCTGTGCAGAAATCCGACTGTGCACTCTATCTTTCGTTTTAGGCACATTGGAGCCTACTGTGACTATAACACAATATGGTGCGTGCATTTGGGGCTGGCTGCTACACCAAGGGATGACTTCTGTGGGAACCATCGAAGGGAGTTATATTGGACACCAGGGATCCGAAATTCGCATGGGAGCTGAGAGAAGCAGGCGGATGCTAAGCTGCCACAGCAGCTGTCCCAGTAGAGCACGCATTTTTTCCCGCGGTCTCCATCCGTGGGAGGTTACATCTGCGTAGTTGGAGGAGGACCTGTCAGTTGGAGGTCCAAGAAGCAGACAAAAATGGCACTCTTCTCTGTTGAATCAGAGTACATGGCGATGTTCATCTTGAGTGTACGCGATATGAACAGTGCAAGCAGAAGGGACGAGCTCGCAAAGGATCCCAAGATGGAAGCTTTGCGGTTCGGTTGAATTGATTGCGCATATTCTGTTCTATCCAACTCAAAATTGTACTGTTTTGTTTGGTTGACTATAGTGTAGCAGGGCAGGCGCTATAGGGGTACAATTCAGGTGAAGGTTGGATGTTTTTTGCCTGTATCTGCATGCTACAGGGCCAGAGGAAACCAGTAGAACCAGCATTTGGCAGGTTGGGCAAATACAAAACAGGTTCTGGTTTTAGGACCTGAACCTGGTTGTTGTTTTCCCAGGTTGGAACAATAGAAACAGAGGTTGCTTACCAACCTACCACCTGCTATTTTGTCTAGCGAGGTTTGTTCTCTTGCTTGGAATTATTTGGGATCATCCCTGAGTGTTCCCAGGTTTATTCCCAAGGTCCTTGCTAGCTATAACCATATATTCCTTTTCTGTTTGTACCTGGAAATAGTCAATTTGATTCTAGCAAATTCCTCCCTTCCTGGAATTTCGTTTTGACGCGGTGCGACGGTAGAATGCTACCCGAGTCAACACTAGTAGGCTAGCAAAACAACTCTAGGCAAACGCTGTCCGAGCCATAACTTTGTAATGGCAGAACTTTTTGCGAGGCAAGTTGGTTCATTTTATATCTCTTGGAGCGAGCTTCGATATAGGAAATTATCAGTTTAATCCGTTCGACGGTCTGCACAATACGCTGCGCGACGTTCAAGGTACTCTTAGAGTGAGCCATAACTTCGTAATGGCAAAACTTTTCGCGAGGCAACTTGGCTTATTTTAAAGCTCTTAGAGTGAGCTTCGATATAGGAAATTCTCAGCTTAATCCGATCAACGGTCTGCACGATACGCTGCGCGACGTTCAAGGTACTCTTGCTGTTTTGACTAAGTCCCTCTTGATCCCTCTCTCCACAAACTCGGACCCGAGGATAGGGGCTGGTCTTGTACCAGGCACCCAAGGACCCTTGGAGGTGACCCCGAGGAGAGGTTTTAAGTTTGATTAAGTCTTAATAGCTTGAGTTTATAAGGCCCTTACACCAACAGTTCCGTTGGGTGAAGGAGGTGATTTGGCTGAGGAGGCTGTTAGAGGAGATTGGCCAACAACAGAAGGTTGCTACACTGCTGTTTTGTGATAGCAAAGGGGCTCTTGGGATGGCCAGGAACGCTATGATTCATGGGCTGAACAAGCACATGCGTATCAAGTGGCACTGGCTGCGTAAGGAGGTAAAGAAGGGGACGGTATTCCGATCTATATCAAGACTCACCAGCAGCCAGCAGACTTTCTCACCAAGAGGCTCGCATATGAGCCTCATTGGGGTTGTGTGCGCATGAGTGAAATGAGCATGAACTAACATAGAATGATGGGGATGCAGCCGGCAGGCTGAGGGGGAGTGTGTTGGGTGCAAATTCACATTGCACGGCATCATGCCGTCTGTTTGTATGAGTATGCATGTGCGAATCCATTTAGGTGTGGATTGAGTGTTCATGTGTTTGTTTGCTTTCGCAATTTTCGCTTGATACATTTGAAGGTACTCGTGCAATGTGCGCTTCGGCACAACATTGTACGCGTTATGAACATGCAAGCAGAAAGGACAAGCTCGCAAAAGAACCCAAGATGCAAGCTTTGCGGTTCGATTGAATTGATTGCGCAGATTCAGTTCTATCCAACTCGATATTGTAATGTTTTCTTTGGTTGACTATAGGGTAGCAGGGCAGGCACTAAAGGGGTAGAATTTAGGTGAAGGCTAGATGTTGTTTGTCTGTATCTGCATGCTATAGGGCCAGGGAAAACGAGCAGAACCAGCATTTGGCTGGTTGGGCAAAGACAAATCAGGTTCTGTTTTTAGAACCTGAACCTGGTTGTTGTTTTCCCAGGTTGGAAAAACAGAATCACAGATTGTTTACCAGCCTACCACCTGCTGATTTGTCCAGCCACGTTGTTTTTGTGGCTTGGAATTATTTCGGATCATTCCTGGTTGTTCCCAGGTTGATTCCCAAGGTTCTTGCTAGCTGGAGCTAGTTATTCCTTCTTTGTTTGTACCTGAAGATAGTTCAATTGATTCAAGCGAATTCTTTCCTTGCTGGAATTTTGTTTTTACGTGGTGCGACGGCGGAATGCTACCCGAGTCAACGCTAGTATGCTAGCGCCCCAGTGCTAGGCAAACACTGTACGAACCATAACTCCGTAATGGCAGAACTTTTCGCGAGGCAACTTGGCTCATTCTAAAGCTCTTGGAGTGAGCTTCGATATAGGAATTTCTCAGCTTAATCAGATCAACGGTCTGCACGATACGCTGCGCGACGTTCAAGGTACTCTTGTTAATTTGGCTAAGTCATTCTTGACTCCTCTCTCTACAAATTAGGACCCGAGGATAGGGGTTGGTCTTGTACTAGGCACCCAAGGACCCTTGGAGGTGACCCCGAGGAGAGGTTTTAAGTTAGATTATGTCTTAATAGCTTGAGTTTATTAGGCCCTTATACCAACAGTTCCATGGGTAAAGGAGGTGATTTGGCTGAGGAGGCTGTTAGAGGAGATTGGCCAACAGCAGAAGCTCGCTACGCCGCTATTTTATGACAGCAAGGGGGCTCTTGGGATAGCCAGGAACGCTGTGCTTCATAGGCTGAACAAGCACATGCGTATCAAGCGGCACTGGATGCGTAAGGAGGTGAAGAGAGGGACGGTGAATCCAATCTATTTCAAGACTCACCAACAGCCAGCAGATTTCTTCAACAAGAGGCTTGTGGATGAGCCTCATTGGCGCTGTGTGCACATGAGTGGAATGAGAATGAACTAGCATGGAATGATGGGGATGCAGCCGGCAGGCTGAGGAGGAGTGTTTTGGGTGCAAATTCACATTGGACGACATCCTGCCATCTGTGTGTATGAATATCCGCGTACGAATGCATTTGCGTGTTGAATGGTTTGTTCGTGTGTTTGTTTGCTTTCGCAAATTTTGCCTGAAACATTCGCAGGTACTTTCGCTATGTGCACTTCGGCACAACATTGTACGCACTATGAATAGTGCAAGCATTAAGGATGCGCTCACAAAGGAACCCAAGATAGAAGCTTTGCAGTTTGGTTCATTTGAATGCGTAGATTTAGTTCTATCCAACATGATATTGTACTGTTTTGTTTGGCTAATTATAATGTAGCAGGGCAGGCAATATAGGGATACCAAAACTCAGTGCGTTATTTAGCGACATGAGTGAAACTATATGTAAGTGCGTTAGTTAGCTATATAAGTGGTTTAAAGAGAAAGTGTGTTACTTAGCCATATGAGTGGTACTAGAAGTAAGTGCGATACTTAGCCATATGAGTGGTACTAAGAGTAAGTGTACTATTTAGACATATGAAAAGGGTACATGCATTACTTAGTTGTATGAGTGGTACTTTGAGTAATTCGTTACTTAGTTCTAAGAATAGTTCTACGAGTGAGTTACTTAGCTGTAAGAGTGATACTAAGAGTGAGTGCATTACATAGCCATACGAGTTATACTAAAAGTAATTGCATTTTCTTTGCAATATATGTGGTACTAATTGTAAGTTCGGTACTTAGCTGTATCAATAGTACTAAAAGTGACTGCGTTACTTCGCGATACGAGTGCCACTAAAAGTATGTGCGTTACTCAGCTCTATGAGTGGTATTAAGTGTAAGTGCTTTACTTAGCCATGTGGGTGATACTGTGAGCAAGTGTGTTAGTGGTTCTAAGATTTAGTGCGTTAATTTACGATCTTAGTGGTACTTAGAAGTAGGTGCGTTACTTAGCCATATGAGTGTTTCAAAGAGTCTGTGCGTTATTTAGCCTAAGAATAATACTAAGAGTAAGTGTGTTAATTAGCGATATGAGTGGTTCTAACAGTAAGAGTTTTCCTTAACCATATTAGTGGTACTTACGAGTAAGAGTAAGAACGTTTTTTAGCTCTTTGAGAGGTACTAAGAGTAAGTGCATTACTTAGCCATATAAGTGGTACTAAGAGTAAGTGCGCTACTTAGCCATGTGAGTGATACTGAGAGTAAGTGTGTTCGTGGTTCTAAGCGTTAGGCCGTTATTTTATTATATTAGTGGTACTTACGAGTAGGTGCGTTACTTAGCCATATGAGTGTTTCTAAGAGTCAGTGCATTATGTAGCCTATGAATGGTACTATGAGTAATTGTGTTAATTAGCGATATGAGTGGTTCTAACAATAAGAGTGTTCCTTAGCTATATGTGTGGTACTAAGAGTAAGAACATTATTTATCTCTTTGAGAGGTACTAAGAGTAAGTGCATTTCCTAGCCATGTGAGTGATACTGAGAGTAAGTGTGTTAGTTGTGAAAGTTTAGAGGAACGAAGAGGATTGAACTAGCAAGAATGGGGATACAAATAGCAAACCCTAGAAGGGTTGTACTCGCTATGGAGCACCCCACTACAGGCTAGAGCATAATATTCTGACACACCCCGGTAGCCAAAGTGGGGTGTAATCAGTAGAGCAGGCAAAGCAGTACAAGCTCAGGGTGGATCACAATGTCACCACACATTCTGAGCACAAGTTCAAGAAGCAATAGTTTAAAGTTAACAATTATGAGCAAAGCTAGTGGTAGTCACAACGGGCAAGTGAGGAGGAGGAGAGAGAGTGAGAGGAGAAGAGATAGGAGGCGACGGCTGAAGCTGCAGACACACGGGCAACAGGAGGCAGACTGGCACAGCGGCTACCGGAACAACGCTCCGGAATACCGGGGTAACTGGCCCCGCGGCTAAAGTAGCGGCAGACGAGCAACGGACCCACGGGCGGCTGGCACAGCTGGCTACGACTGGGCTACCGGACGAAGTCCCCGGAATACAGGTGCTGCTGGCGACACGACGGCAACCTCCATTCAGCTTCCCCAAACTATCCCACCCCCCCTCACACACACCCGCTGCTACACCGCTAGGGTCACTCACACCCCACCCCCTAGCATGACTCCGTCGACTCCCACACACCCACCCCCCTCAGCGGCAGTTGCAGCAGTGGGAGACAGAGGAGGAGGAGGAGCAGGGGAGACCACACACCCGCCACCCCCTACTCGCCACCCCCAAACCCTAACACAGGGCAGGGCGGGATGTCGGGTAGGGAGGTTACGGGGGGAGGGGGGGGGGGGGGGGGGGGGGACCGATGCGCGGCCTCCCAGGGCGCCACAACAGGCGGCAGAAGAGGCGGCGCCCGCCCCCCTCCCCTAGGTCGCCCGCGGCCCCCGAGGGAGCCGCGACGGGCGAAGGGAAATGGCCGGGGCGGGGCCGTGCAAGGGCGGCGACGGGGCCGCTGCGCGTGGCGACGGCGCGGCCGATGCGGGCGGGGACGGGGTCGCTGCGGGTGGCGACGGGGCCGCTGCGGGCGGCGATGGAGCCGCTGCGCGCGGCGACGAGGTCGCTGCGGGCGGCAACGGGCCCGCTGCGGGTGGCGACGGGGCTGATGCGGGCGGCGACGGGGCCGACGTGCGGGTCCCTGTCGCCCGTCGCAGCGCCTCCCGAGGGCGACGCGCCGAGTGACGGGGCAGAAGCCCGCCGCGCGCCTCGGGGCGCACAGCGGGCCGAGAACCGCCGCGCGCCTCGGGGCGCACGGCGGGTAGAAAACCGCCGCGCGCCTCGGGGCGCACGGCGGGAAGAAAAAACTGCCGCACGCCATGGGGCGTGCAGCACAGAGAGTAGCAGTAGCAGTTGCAGCGGAAGCAACGAGGTGGTGAGCCCACCCACAGGATCGATCCAAGAGGATCGACCTGCTCTGATAGCATGTGAAAGTTTAGAGGAAAGAAGAGGATTGAACTAGCAAGAATGGGTATACAAATAGCAAACCCTAGAAGGGTTGTACTCGCTATGGAGCACCCCACTACAGGCTAGAGCATAATATTCTGACATTAGTTAGCCTATGAGTGGATCTAAGAGTAAGTGCATTAATTAGTGATTTGTGTGATACTTACAAGTAAGTGCGCTACTTAACCATATAAGTGGTGCTAAGAATCAGTGCGTTATTTTATTTTATGAGTGATACTAAGAGTAAGTGCGTCAATTAGCAATATGAGTGGTTCTAATAGTAAGAGTGTTCCTTAGCCATATGAGTGGTACTAAGAGTAAGTGCGTTACTTAGCTGTGTGAGAGGTACTAAGAGTAAGAGCGTTAATTAACAACATGAATGGTACTAACAGTTAGTGTGATACTTAGCCATATGAGTGGCACTAAGAATGTGTGCATTACTTAGCCATATGAGTGTTACTTGTCAATGGGAGTTGTGTGTTGGCCCCATCCTCGCTTTGGCAGAGCCGACTTTGTGGTCGGGTGTGCGGGAGGTGCACCTGACTTGCAGTAGTGGGCGATGCTTACTTAGGCGAGCTGGTCGACGGGTTTGGTCGACCTGTACGGGGCCAGTGCAAAGCCGCCGACTTCGGGACGCCGTCGGCCAACTTCAACCAGGTGGTCGACGAGAGGAGAGCTTTGAGGGCGCTGACCTTGGTGGGAGGTTGACTCGGTAGGTTGACCTGAGGATGGCGTAAACTTAGTGACATAGACCTAAGGAAGCCGGCATGGTGTGATCGGCTGGACTAGTCGACCTGGTGCAGGTCGACCAGGGGTGTGGTTAACTTGGTATGGTTGACCGATGGTGGTCGTCGACTTGGTTGGTCAACGGGAATGAGGAGGGTTGACGGGTTGCTCGGTTGACGGGTTCTGCGGAGGAGTGCGATAGTTGCCCAGGTGGTTTGGCGAAGCCGACCTCGGCGTGGTATCCCGAGGTCGACGTAGAAGATCGGGTGAAGTAGTGGCCACGTGGTCGACTTGGCGTCTGCAATGTCAAGGTGACGAGGCAAAGTACGCCAACCACCTGTGAGCACCTGCGAAACAGGTCCACTGCTGTCATGCGGGTGCAACGCTATGTAGCTGCCGTGCTGCAGCGTTAGCACACCGTCGACTTGCAGCGCTGGCAGGCCGTGACTTTGCTCTGCTGGAGCGCGGTTGGCTTTGCAGAGCTGAAACGCGGTCGACCGTGCTGCACAGGCAGTCGACCTGCATGGTTGCGAGCATCTGATATCGTCCATTGTTGCTTGGCTTATTCAACCATTGTTTAAAACTTTTGCTAGTAAAATTCTTACCCAATTTCCCCATGAATGTGCAAGTACTGAGAGTGCAAGATAACACACAATCCTGTATCTTATCTCTAGTCCAGCTCCCATTGTTTGACTTATGGCGTGACGGCGCCGACTTCAAATTCACGCCAGATAAGATCACCGTGAGCCCCCTGCTGGTCGTCCGCCACGACCCCATCACGTGAAAGGAGGCGATCGAGCCTCAACAGAAGATGGCTGAGCTGATGTGCTTCGCCGACGGCACTGTGTCGACGCCTCCTGTAAGCAACCCCGAGCTGCGTGCGGAATTTGACGCCTTGCACCTGCTGACCTTCACGGTCATCTCGCGGTGCTGCTCACATATGGTGCATATCGCCCTGAAGTCGTGCTGGACTCACCTGGACGCCGGCCACAAGGCATGGCAGTTGATCACGTCGACGTTTAAGGTCACCCAACGACCTCTATATCCGCCAGCTGGAGGAGCAGATGACACACCTGCGGATAGGCGAATAGGCCAGGAACGTTGTGCTTCATGGGCTGAACAAGCACATGCGCATCAAGTGGCGGCTGCGTAAAGAGGTGAAGAGGCTTGCGGATGAGCATCATTGGCGTTATGTACGCATGAGTGGAATGAGCATGAACTAGTATGGAATGGACGGGGATGCAGCGGGCAGGCTGAGGAGGAGTGTGTTGGGTGCAAGTTCACTTTGCACGACATCCTGCTGTCTGTTTGTATGAATATATGCGTGCGAGTGCATTTACGCGTGAATGGTGTGTTCATGTGTTTGTTTGCTTTCGCATTTTCCGCTTGAATCATTTGCAGGTATTCGCGCATTGTGCACTTCGGCACAACACTGTACGCGCTATGAACAGTGCAAGCAGAAAGAACGAGCTCGCAAAGGAACCCAAGACGGAAGCTTTGCGGTTCGGTTCGTTTGAATGCGCAGATTCAGTTTTACCCAACTCGAAATTGTACTGCTTTGTTTGGTTGACTATGGTGTAGCAAGGCAGGAATTATAGGGGTAGAATTTACGTGAAGGTTAGATGTCGTTCGTTTGTCTCTGCATGCTACAGTGCTAGGAGAAACCAGTGGAACCAGCATTTGGCAGGTTGGGCAAAGACAAAACAGGTCCTGTTTTTAGGACCAGAGGTTGAAAAAACAGAACCAGGGGTTCTTTACCAACCTACCACCTGCTGTTTTGTCCAGCCAGGTTGGTTCTTTTTCTTGGAATTATTGATCATCCCTGGTTGTTTGTAAGGTGATTCCGAAGGACCTTGCTAGCTATAACCATTTACTCCTTCTCTGTTTTTACCTGGATGTAGTCAAATTCTTTCAAGCAAATTCCTTCATTGCTGGAATTTCGTTTCTACGCGGTTCGACTGCGGAATGCTACCGAGTCAACGCTAGTACGCTTGCACTACGACGATAGTTCAACGTGTTGGTGTAAGGGCCTAATAAACTCAAGCTATTAAGACTTTATCAAACTTAAAACCTCTCCTCGGGGTCACCTCCAAGGGTCCTTGGGTGCCTGGTACAAGACCAGCCCCTATCCTCGGGTCCGAGTTTGAAGAGAGAGGGATCAAGAGGGACTTAGTCAAAATAGCAAGAGTACCTTGAACGTCGCGCAGCGTATCGTGCAGACCGTTGATCGGATTAAGCTGAGAATTTCCTATATCGAAGCTCACTCTAAGAGCTTTAAAATAAGCCAAGTTGCCTCGCGAAAAGTTTTGCCATTACGAAGTTATGGCTCGGACAGCGTTAGCCTAGCGTTGGAGTGCTAGCGTACTAGCGTTGACTCGGGTAGCATTCCGCCGTCGCACCGCGTAGAAAGGAAATTCCAGCAAGGAAGGAATTCGCTTGAATCAATTTCACTATATTCAGGTACAAACAGAGAAAGAATAAATAGTTCTAGCAAGCAAGGACCTTGGGAATCAACCTGGGAACAACCAGGGATGATCCCAAATAATTCCAAGCAACAGAACCAACCTGGCTGGACAAAACAGCAGGTGGTAGGTTGGTAAACAACCTCTGGTTCTGTTTTTCCAACCTGGGAAAACAACAACCAGGTTCAGGTCCTAAAAACAGAACCTGTTTTGTCTTTGCCCAACCAGCCAAATGCTGGTTTTGCTGGTTTCCCCTGGCCCTGTAGCATGCAGATACAGACAAACAACATCCAACCTTGACCTAAATTGTACCCCTATAGTGCCTGCCCTGCTACACTATAGTCAACCAAACAAAATAGTACAATTTCGAGTTGGATAGAACTGAATCTGCGCAATCAAGTAAGTTGAACCGCAAAGCTTCCCTCTTGGGTTCCTTTGCGAGCTCGTCCTTTCTGCTTGTACTGTTCATAGCGCGTACAATGTTATGCCGAAGCGCACATTGTGCGAGTACCTGCAAATGCTTCATGCGAAAATTGCGAAAGCAAACAAACACACGAACATACCATTCACACGCAAATGCATTCGCACACGCATACTCGTACAAACAGACGGCAGGATATCGTGCAATGTGAATTTGCACCCAACACAACGATGTCCGAGCCATAACTCTGCAATGACAGAATGTTTTGCAAGGCAACTTGTCTTGGAGCGAGCTTTGATATGGCAAATTCTCAGGTTAATCTGATCGAAAGTCTGCACGGCACGCTGCGCGACGTACCAGGCACTCAGGACCCTTGGAGGTGACCCCGAGAAGAGGTATTATGTTTGATTAGGTCTTATTAACTTGAGTTTATTGGGCCCTTACACCAACAGTACCTTTGCGCCCAAGGGAACCTCAACTGGCGTCAGATACGATTGTTGGACTATTTGGAGTCCAACTTTCACTACACTGAAACATACAAAACAGATGCATCAAACAAACTACTTACACATGGCTACTGCACCGATCCATTATTCACCATTGGTAATTAGCATCAGCTCATAGAGCCTAAGGGAGTTTTTTACTTAAAATCCAAAAGTAAGCTCATCTTGGTACTGGCATACTCACTACTACATGAACTGCTACTGCAAGAGGAATACAAAGAGGTTCAAAAAGCACGACAGCAACTCCAGCAGTATCATTACTGGCCAGAGCTGTTAATCGGCATACAGCACCACGTGGGATCGTTTCCCAAGTGTCAGGTGATAAAGAGCTCGCGCAAATGACAAGTGCAGCCAATCCCGCCAGACGAGTACGCCTGGCAGCAAGTAATAATGGATTGCGCCACAGGGTTATCTGCGAGCCCCGATGGTAACGACGCGGCCAAGATTGTCGTTAATTGACTTACGAAACTGGCTCACTTCGCTATAAAAAGAGAATCGATCTAAGCCTAAGAAACAGCTTGCTTGTTCATCACAGTTGTCGTTCGTCTGCACGAGATAACAGCCGCGATCATCAACGATCGCGATACGAAGTTCACCTACAACTTTTGAAATATTTTTTGGGAGCAGTTCGGGACCCATCCACAGTTCAGCTCGTCGTACCACCCCGAGACCGACACTCAAATAGAGAGAGCGAACCAGACCATGGGACAGCTGATTCCGCCACGAATGATGACCCGGCAACCTGGAAGCAAGACGCCGCTGATCGGGTTCGCGTACAACAAAGCCATGTCATTTACAACAAAGCAGTCGCTATTCACCCGAAACCCTAAATCCTACAAAGCCTATGACACCGAACCTGGACAACCCGACACCATGTGCGCTGCTTGTAGAGATCCCGCATGCTGCCTGAATACGCGTGGTAGATGCAATCAAGAAAGCAAACATCATCGCAAAAAGGAACGCCGATTGCCACCGCCGCCCTATGACGTACCAGTCACGAGACTTCCTGCTGCTCGACACTAAAAATTTACGCCTGCCTGTCATGCCGAAACTTCGCATGCACTGCTGTGGTCCGTTCCATATCAACCACATAATCACGCCCGTCGCCGCCCATATCTTGCTACCTGCCAACTGGTGCATCAAGCCATCGTTCCACGTCAGCATATTTCGCCCATAAATCCTGACTACGAGACAACTCACCATCGCCCACCATCGATGACGCGTCCTGCATCGGAGCTGATCGTCAACCCCGAGAAGATTCTGAGCCATCGGATTCGCCACCCCACGGGAGTCTGGAAGATTGAGTTCCTCGTTCACTGGAAGGACAGCAACCCCGCGGAAGATAGCTGGGAGTCCCTGACCAACGTTGAAAACCACTTTCTATTTAAGGTTACCTCTGAAGCCGGGGGATTCTGCAATATATACGTACTCACGTAGCGGATGGAATTCCTAGGGAGGAGGGTAGTGTAAGGAATTTTTCAGCATTCCTTATCGCGCATCTCACGATTGTATACAGGACCAACAGTTTCTTCGCGCGTTACTGCTAACGGTGTTTGGGGTGTTTTGCCGCCTTCTCGCATCACATCTACCAAACAATGCGTCACTGGGCCGGCTCAAATCGGCCTACGCTTCGGGACTAGCACGAACCTCACTGTCAGCATCGCACTTGCTAGCTCCCATGAACCGTGTTACTTGTTTTCACTCATGCCTTCGCTCACATTGTCCTCGTTTGCTAACCTAGTGCAATCCTCACTACCCTGATACAATGCATCCGTTACACCTTAGGGTACAAACCTGTCTTGATACAAGTGACTCAATGCAGTTTTTCCAGAGTCGCATCTACACATTTAGTCAACCTCGCGTCGCAAAATGTGAATGGATTGCGATAATGGGGGACCTGTCGACATGTAATGTTGTGCGCGTCTCATTTGGTGAACTCTCAAAGCAGTACACCCGTTTGTTTTGGCGCCGGGCAGGGACACAAAACACGTGTGAATCTAGCGAACCCTCAAAGCGGATGGGCGGGATGCATGCCTGGAATGTAGGCCTCTTGATATCAAGGTAAAGGACCTTATGGCTCTTACTATAAGGGAGAGTCTGGGTCTTCACCCTTATTTTACAAAGTTGTTTTGTGTAGCACCCTTCAAAAAAAAAAATGTTGTTTTGTAACACTCATATGAGTGGTACTAAGAGTAAGTGCAACACTTAAGCATATACTTGGGACTAGGAAAAAGTGCGTTATGTGTCAGAATATTATTCTTATGTTCTAGCCTGTAGTGGGGTGCTCTATAGCGAGTACAACCCTTCTAGGGTTTGCTATTTGTATCCCCATTTCTGCTAGTTCATTCCTCTTTCTTCTTCTAACTTTTGTCATGCTATCAGAGCAGGTCGATCCCTTTGGATCGATCCTGTGGGTGGGTTACCACCTCGCTTCCGCTGCTACCTTTCCCTTCCCGCCGTGCGCCCCGAGGCGCGCGGCGGTTTTTCTTCCCGCCGTGCGCCCCGAGGCGCGCGGCGGCTTTCTTCCCACCGTGCGCCCCAAGGCGCGCGGCGGTTCATTGCCCGCTGTGCGCCCCGAGGCGCGCGGCGGGCTTCTCCCCCACGTCGCGGCCCCGCCCCGATCGTCGCGGCCCCGCCCCTCGACGCGGCCCCGCTCTACGTCGCGGCCCCGCCCTGGCCCGTCGCCGCCCGTGCGCCTGCCCGGCTCGGCCCCGCCCTTCGTCGCGGCCCCGCCCCGGCCCGTCGCCGCCCGTGCGCCTGCCCGGCTCGGCCCCGCCCTACGTCGCGGCCCCGCCCCGCTCGTCGCGGCCCCGCCCCTTGTCGCGGCCCCGCCCTCCAACCAGGCCCGTTTTGGGCCCCTTTCACCACACCGCCTCCCCCCCCCCCCCCCCCCCCCCCTGCCATTTCCTCCCTTGTGTGGGGTGAGCTGTGGGGTGGCGGGTATGGGGGTGGCCGGTGTGCCTTCCTCCCTTTCTCCTCCTCCTCCTTCGTCTCCCACTGCTGCAGCTGTCGCTGAGGGGGGTGGTTGTGTGGGAGATTGGGTTTAGGGTTTAAGGGGGGTGCGTGGGAGTGGAGCTAGCGGTGTAGCAGTGGGTGTGTATGAGGGGGGTGGGACTGTGTGTGGGAGGTTGAGCGGAGGTTGCCAGATTGTCGTCCGCAGCACCTGTAGTCCGGGGCGCTGTCCCGGTAGCCCAGTGAGCTTGTCGCTGAGCCGGTCGCCTGTGGGTCCGTTGCCCGTCTGCTGCTACTTGAGCCGCGGGGCCTGTTACTCCCGTAGTCCGGGGCGCTGTCCCGGTAGCCACTGTGCTCGCCACTCCTGTTGCCCGTGTGTCTGCAGCTTCAGCCGCCCCCTTCTATCTCCTCTCCTCTCACTCTCCCTCCTCCTCCTCACTTGCCCGTTGTGACCACTGCTAGCTTTGCTCATAATTGTTAACTTTGAACTATTTCTTCTTGACCTTGTGCTCAGAATGCGTGGTGACATTGTGATCCACCCTGAGCTTGTATTGTTTTGCCTGCTCTGCTGATTACACCCCACTTTGGCTATGGGGGTGTGTCAGAATATTATTCTTATGTTCTAGCCTATAGTGGGGTGCTCTATAGCGAGTACAACCCTTCTAGGGTTTGCTATTTGTATCCCCATTTCTGCTAGTTCATTCCTCTTTCTTCTTCTAACTTTTGTCATTATGCACCTGTATGAGTGGTACTATGAGTACGTGCATTATTTAGCGATATGAGTGGTATTATGAGTAGATGCGTTACTTAGCGATATGAGTGGTACTAAGAGTAAGCTCGTTGCTTAGTCATAAAAGAGGTACAAAGACATAGTGCATTCTTAGCTGTATTAGTGGTACTAAGAGATTGTATGTTACATAGCCATATAAGTGGTACTTAAGTAAACGCGTTACTAAGTGATATAAATGTGACCAAGAGTAAGTGCGTTACTCAGCCGTATGAGTGAAACTATTAGTATGTCCGTTACTTAGATATGAATGATAATAATTGCGTTCTTTAGCGATATCAGTGCTACTAAATGTAAACGCGTTACGTAGCCATATGAGTGGTAGTAAGAGTTGGTACGATACTTATCCATATGAATGGTACTAAGAGTTAGTGCACTTAGCCATATGAGTGGTACTGAGGGTATGTCCATTACTTACTGATATGAGTGTGATTAAGAGTAAGTGCATTATTTAGCGATGTGAATGGAACTAAAAGTAAGTGTGTTACGGGCCCTCCCACTCACTCTTTCGGCCTGCCCTGCGGCCCCCTAGCCGCCCGCGCGCGCCCGTTCAGGCCCCTAGCCGCCCGCGCGTCGCCCGTCCCGGCCCTTAGCCGCCCGCGCGCTGCCCGTCCCGGCCCCTAGCCGCTCGCGCGCCGCCCGTTCAGGCCCCTAGCCGCCCGCGCGCCGCCCGTCCCGGCCTCTAGCCGCTCGCGCGCCGCCCATTCAGGCCCCTAGCCGCTCGCGCTCCGCCCGTCCCGGCCCCTAGCCACCCGCGCGCGCCCGTCCCGGCCCCTAGCCACCCGCGCGCACCCGTCCCGGCCCCTAGCCACCCGCGCGCGCCCGTCCCGGCCCCTCACCGCCCGCGCGCCGCCCGACCCGGCCCCAGGCCGCCCTGTGCCGCCCGACCCGGCCGCGCTCTCCTGTCTCGGCCCCTCGGCGCCAGGACGCCACCCGTCCTGGCCCCTCACCCGTCCCGGCCTCACACCGCCCGTGCGCTGCCCGTCCCTGCTGCACGCCGCCGTCCCGGCCCCCCACGCCGCCCGTTAGCCGCCGTGCAGCCTGAGCCGCCCGAGCCGTCTGCGCAGCTGAGGAGCCGAGCCGCCCGAGCCGCCTGTGCCGCTGACAGCCTCAGCCGCCCGAGCCGCCCAAGCCGCCCCCCCCCCCCCCCCCCCTTTTCCCGTCGCCTGTCGAGGCGACCTGAGGGGGCCGCTTGCTGAGGGGTGGCAGGTGTGTGGTCTCCCCTGCTTCTCCTCCTCCTTCGTCTCGAGCTGCCCTGCAGCCGAGCCGCCTTGCCGCCGAGCCGCTCTACACCCGAGCCTCCCAGCAGCCGCGCCGCCCTGCAGCCGAGCCGCTCTACACCCGAGCCTCCCAGCAGCCGCGCCGCCGGGTCGCCGAGCTGCCGAGCTGCAGTTGCTGCCGAGCCGCCCTGCCGCCGAGCCGCCCGAGTCGCCCGAGCCGCAGAGCCGCCGTGCTGCCGAGCCGCTGAGTCGCCGAGCCTACTCCACCCACCACTGGTGAGCCCCTGCCCTTCTAGCACGCTGCGCATTGCCTGCTTGCCTGCCTGCCTCCCTTTTTGGCTTGCCTGGCTGCCTGCCTTACTGCTACTACTCCTGCTCCTGCCTCTACTGGTGGAGCCAGATGCAGCCCCATCGACGTCTGCGTGAGTCCCTCACGCCCCAGCAGCTGCGTGAGTGGTACACTGGTTGGGGCTGTAGGGGTGGTGGCGCTACCACTGCTACCACTCCTGCTGCTTCTACTACTGGTGGCGGCCAGATGCAGCTCCCGCGCCCCCCCCGCGCGTCTCTCACGCCTCAGTAGCTTCGTGAGTGGTACGCTCAGAGTGGAGGGTCTCTCAGTTCTGTTCGCTGCTCTTACGTGATTCTCACTGGTGCTCGGACTGGTCAGCCTTGTGGGACACCTAGTCATACACAGTCCCGCTGCTTCGCCCGTCTAAGCGACGCCTGGCGTACCGTGTTTGGCGACGAGGCTGAGCTCCCCGACTGGGTGGAGTTGCTTAGGCAGAGGGTAGATATATTTGCTCTTGACTATGATGCTATTCTCACTGCCATGTATGCATTGCCTACTAGTGCTGACCGTGCCGGTCACCTGTGCGTCCCGCCTCACACTAGTATATGACCTACTGCTCTAGCTACTGGTGAGGCTGCTGCTGCTCTGGGTGCTAGTGAGTCTCCTACTACAGGTACAGGTGCGGCTGCTGCTCTAGGTGCTAGTGAGTCTGCTTCCTCAGGTGCGGGTGAGGCTGCGCTCTCAGGTACCGCGTTGGCTTCGGCCTCCCTCACCTTTACACTTGACTCTGGGGCTTCTCGCTCCTTCTTTCGGGACCGCACCACACTCACGCCGCTTGGTCGACCGGTTGCAGTCTCCCTGGCTGACCCCTCTGGGGGTCCTGTCCTCGCTCACTTCTCCACTGTCCTCCCGTGTCCGGCTGCCCCCTCGGGCACCCTGTCTGGCCTGTACCTCCCCTCGTTCTCGACGAACCTTGTGAGTGGTGCAGATCTGCAGGATGCGGGGGTTCACCAGTTCACTCCTGCGAGTCAGCGGGTGACCCACTGCACGGACGCACGCACAGGCCGGCACCTGGCCACGTTCTCGCGTCGGCCGGGGTCGAGCCTCTACACCCTGACCACTGAGTCTCCTCCTGTCCCTGCGATTGGTCAGGTAGCAGCGTCAGGTCAGGTGTTTGCTGCTGCGTCCAGGTCTGGTCCTGAGTCTGCCCCCTGTTCGTGTCGCCTCCTGTCTCACGAGACTCTCCTGTGGCACCACCGTCTTGGCCACCCCTCCTTGCCCCGTCTTCGGGGCATGGCTTCCCGTGTCCTTGTCTCTGGCCTTCCCCAGTCTCTCCCTCCCCTTCCTTCGGGACCAGGACCTTCCTGTGTCCCCTGTGTCGAGGGGCGCCTCAGGGCTGCTCCTCACTCCTCCCAGTTTCCCCCGACAGACGCTCCTCAGCAGACACTTCACATGGACGTGTGGGGCCCGGCCCCCGTCCGTGGGCAGGGTCACGAGCGCTACTTCCTGTTGGTGGTTGACGACTACTCGCGTTACACCACAGTCTTCCCCTTGCGCAGCAAGGGTGCTGTCACTGAGGTGCTGATCGACTGGATTTGCGAGGCTCGTCTCTAGCTCAGGAGGAGCTTCGGCTCGGACTTTCCTGTTCTGCGTCTGCACTCTGACCGAGGTGGGGAGTTCTCCTCTGGCCTTCTGCGAGACTACTGTCGTGCACAGGGGATCCGCCAGACCTTTACGCTTCCGGACTCTCCACAGCAAAATGGGATTGCTGAGCGCCGCATTGGCATGGTCATGGATGTCGCTCGTACGTCCATGATGCATGCGGCTGCCCCCCATTTTCTGTGGCCGTTTGCGGTTCGGTACGCGGCGCATCAGCTCAACCTTCACCCCAGGGTCTCTCGGCCCGCGATGTCCCCAGTGTTACTGTGGACGGGGAAGGTCGGCGATGCGTCTGCGTTCCGTGTCTGGGGATCTCGGGCGTTTGTCCGCGACTTGTCTAAGGACAAGCTGTCCCCCCGTGCTGCTCCCTGTGTCTTCCTTGGCTTCCCCCCTGACGCTCCGGGGTGGCAGTTCTACCACCCCTCCTCTCGTCGTGTTCTGTCCTCCCAGGACGTCACGTTCGACGAGTCAGTCCCCTTCTACCGCCTCTTCTCCTACCGTACTCCTTCCCTCCCCCCCCCACCGGACTTCCTGGTGCCAGTTCCCCCCCCGGTAGACCCCCTCCCCCCTCAGGTTCCTGCCCCTTCAGGTGTGTCCCAGGTAGACACAGTCGAGCCAGTCGAGGTTGCTGCTGAGTCTGGTCCTGTTGCGGGTGCAGAGTGTGGGGGTGCTACGCCTGCGGTAGCTGAGCTTGGGGGTGCTGCTGCTGGGGGTGCTGAGCCTGGGGGTGCAAGGCCGGGGGGTGCTGAGCTTGGGGGTGCTGCTGCTGGGGGTACTGAGCCGGGGGGTGCTACGTCAGGAGCTGCTGAGCCTGGGGGTGCTGAGCCTAGAGGTGCGGAGCCTGCGACTGCTGGACCTGGGGGCTCTCCAGTTGCTCTGTCTCGGCGGGAGCCGCTCTCTCCACAGGAGCTGCGCGAGTGGTTTGCTCGCCGCTGGAGGCGTACTGCTGGAGCTGGAGCTCCTTCGACTGCTGAGGGTGCTGGTGCTGCCGGTCCCGGAGCTGCTGGGCCTGCGGATCCTACTGGAGCTGGAGCTGCTGAGCCTGGGGGTGCTGAGTCTGGAGCTGCTGAGCCTGGGGGTGCTGAGTCTGGAGGTGCTGAGCCTGGGGGTGCTACGTTTGGAGCTGCTGAGCCTGGGGGTGCTACGTCTGGAGCCGCTGAGCCTGGGATTTCTCCTGGTGCTGCGTCTCGGCGGGAGCCCCTCTCTCCACAGGAGCTGCGCGAGTGGTTTGCTCGCCGCTGGAGGCGTACTGCTGGAGCTGGAGCTTCTTCGACCGTCGAGGGTGCTGGTGCCGCCGGACCCGGAGGTGCTACGCCTGCGGGTCCTACTGGAGCTGGGGCTGCTGAGGGCGTTGGTGCTGAGTCTGCTGCTGTCTGTCCTGACGGTGGTTCTGCTGCTGGTGCTGCTGGAGGTACTGCCGCTGGAGGTGTTGGTGGCGCTGGTGCTGCCGCTGAGGGTGCTGGTGCTGTCCCTGCTGAGTCTAGAGCTGCCGCGCGGCCTCGGCCGTACTTCGTTCCGCTTCTGCAGCAGGTTCTTGGTCTTTCTCCTCCGGTAGAGTGTCCACAGCCTGTCCAGTCGCAGTCACTGTTGGAGCCTACCTCCCCACTGCCTGCTCCCTCTCCTTACACTGGTCCTACTGGAGGTCTTACTAAGCGTCGTGAGCCTGCGTCTCGTCCCGCGTCGCCTGTTCGTGCTGCCCGCGCTAGTGGTCGTGGTTCGCGTCCGCGTCCTCCTCCTGTCCCTGGCACGCACCGGATGTCTCTGCGTCCGTCCACGGCTCCTCTGCGTGCCCTTTTGCCTTCTCCTCCTGAGTCCTCCCTTCCTGTGCTTACCGACCCAGAGTCGGACTCCCTTCGTGCCGCCAGTCCTACTGTCACGCGTCTGCTTGCTACTGTCGTCACTGACCCCTCTTTTGAGTCCGCTGCTGCGTCTGCTCTTGTCGCTGAGCTCGTCGACTTTGCTGCTCGCTGTCGTATAGACTACGCTGCTAGTCTTGTTGCTGAGTCTGCGTCTGTCTTTCCTCCGTCCTTCGGGGGTGAGTGTGCTCTTGGCACGGACGTCCTAGAGGACAGGCAGGAGGAGTTCCAGTGTCTGGCTGCTGCTTCACCTCATCTCGCGTCTGTACCGCTTGCTCCTGAGGGAGACCCGGATGCACTAGACATCCCGACTCCGCGCTCTTACGCGGAGGCCGTAGAGGGTCCCTACTCCTCTCCGTGGCAGGCAGCTATGGATGCAGAGATGGCTTCCTGGAAGTCCACAGGCACCTACGTTGACACGGTTCCCCCTCCTGGGGCGAACATCGTCAGTGGCATGTGGATCTTCAGGGTGAAGCGGCCGCCGGGCTCTCCACCTGTCTTCAAGGCGCGGTACGTCGCTCGTGGCTTCAGTCAACGGCAGGGAGTTGACTACTTTCAGACCTTCTCTCCCACCCCGAAGATGACCACTCTTCGGGTGCTGCCGCACATAGCCGCTCAGCGCGACTACGAGCTTCACTCTCTCGACTTCAGTACTGCGTTCTTGCAGGGGAGCCTGCACGAGGAGATCTGGCTGCGCCGTCCACCTGGCTTCACTGGGACTTTCCCTCCTGGCACCCAGTGGAGCCTCCGACGGCCTGTCTACGGTCTCCGCCAGGCACCACGTGAGTGGCACGACACACTGAGGACTACGCTTGCGGCCCTTGGGTTTGCTCCTTCTACTGCTGACCCATCGCTGTTTCTGCGCACCGACACTTCACTGCCGCCGTTCTACATCCTCGTGTACGTTGACGACTTGGTCTTTGCCACAGCGGACACTGCTGGACTCGCCTACGTGAAGTCCGAGCTGCTGAAGAGACACACGTGCACAGACCTGGGTGAACTGCGCAGCTACCTTGGCTTGCAGATCACTCGGGACAGAGCACGCCGCACCATTACCTTGACTCAGTCACACATGGTGCAGCAGGTCCTTCAGCGCTTTGGCTTCACGTACTCCTCGCCTCAGGCCACTCCTCTGTCTACTCGTCACTCGCTCTCAGCTCTGCCTTCGGATGAGTCCGTAGAGTCGAGTGGCCCGTACCCAGAGCTTGTTGGCTGCCTCATGTACCTGATGACCTGCACACGACCTGACCTTGCATACCCTCTTAGCATTCTTGCACGCTATGTTGCTCCTGGGAGACACCGACCAGAGCACATGGCTGCAGCAAAGAGGGTATTGCGCTACCTGTGCAGTACGTCGGGCATGGGGCTAGTGCTTGGAGGGCGGAGTCCAGTGGTACTTACAGGTCACGCGGACGCTTCTTGGGCTGACGACCAGGCTACGCAGCGGTCGTCACAGGGTTACACCTTCAGCCTTGGCTCCGGCTCTGTCTCGTGGCGGGCTACTCGCTCGTCTTCGGTTCTCAGCTCGAGTTGTGAGGCTGAGATCTACGCAGGGGCCATGGCTGCACAGGAGCTTCGCTGGCTCACCTACCTGCTGACTGACCTTTGAGAGCCGCCTCGTTCTCCTCCAGTGCTGTACGTAGACAACAAGGCCATGCTGGCCTTGTGTCGAGAGCAGCGTCTGGAGCACAGAACGAAGCACATTGCTCTTTGCTACTTTCTTGCTCGTGAGCTACAGCAGCGTGGACAGTTGCGGCTTGCGTACGTGGCCTCTGAGGCCAACACTGCTGATGTGTTCACCAAGGCACTCGCGCCTTGTGACCATCAGTGCTTCTGCACCCAGCTGGGTCTTGTGCCTGTCTTGCCTCACTTGCTCTCCTCTTGACTTTACTTGTACTGTCACATATATATACCTGCTCTTGCTTGTCTAGCTTTATATATATATGTGTGTACTACTGCATGTGAACTGGCCTTGTGGCCTTGCTCTTGTGCTCGGACTGTGTGGTGACTTTGTGATCCACCCTGAGCTTTGCTTTGCTTTGCTTGACTGGTCTTGTGACCCCTTGTTCTCCCCCACTTTGCCTATGGGGGTGTGTCAAAACATATATGTAGCTTATGCTGTTGTGTAGGCTACAGTGGGGTATCCCATAGGGGGTACAACTCAATTAGGGTTTTGCTATTTGTACCCAACTCTTTCATAGTGCATGCATTCTCGTTCTATTTTCCACACTAAGGGTAAATGCGCTACTTGGCTGTATGAGTATGTCCGTTAATTAACAAAGAGTGATACCAAAACTCAGTGCGTTATTTAGCGATATGAGTGAAACTAAATGTAAGTGCGTTAGTTAGCTATATAAGTAGTACCAAGAGTAAGCTCGTTACTTTGCCATATGAGTGGTACTAGAAGTAAGTGCGGCACTTAGCCATATGAATGATATTAGGAGTAAGAGTGTTAATTTGCCATATGAGTGGTACTAAGAATAAGTGCTTTAATTGGCTATTTGAGTGGTACGAAGAGTAAGTGCACTGTGAAAGTAAGGAACAGGAATGAATGAACTATGAAATGAAAACAGTAAGTACCAACCCTAATTGGGTTGTACCCCTTATGTGCTACCCCACTACAGCCTACAAACATGCATCAGCTATAGTAATCTGACACACCCCCATAGGCAAAGTGGGGGAGAACAAGGGGTCACAAGACCAGTCAAGCAAAGCAAAGCAAAGCTCAGGGTGGATCACCAAGTCACCACGCATTCCGAGCACAAGTTCAAAGGCCAGACGGCCAGTTCACATGCAAGATCATATATAGAGATATACAAGAGTCAAACAAGCAAGAGCAAGAGTATATATAGGCGAAGGTACAAGCAAGGTCAAGAGGAGAGCAAGTGAGGCAAGACAGGCACAAGACCCAACTGCGTGCAACAACGCTGATGATCACAAGGCGCAAGTGCCTTGGTGAAGACATCAGCAGTGTTGGCCTCAGAGGCCACGTACGCATGTCGCAGCTGTCCACGCTGCTGTAGCTCACGAGCAAGAAAGTAGCGGAGAGCAATGTGCTTCGTTCTGTGCTCCAGTCGCTGCTCTCGACACAAGGCCAGCATGGCCTTGTTGTCTACGTACAGGACTGGAGGAGAACGAGGCTGCTCTCCAAGGCCGGTCAGCAGGAAGGTGAGCCAGCGTAACTCCTGTGCAGCCATAGCCCCAGCGTAGATCTCAGCCTCACAACTGGAGCCGAGAACAGAAGACGAGCGGGTAGCCCGCCACGAGACAGAGCCGGAACCTAGGCTGAAGGTGTAACCCTGTGACGACCGCTGCGTAGCCTGGTCGTCAGCCCAAGAAGCGTCTGCGTGCCCAGTGAGGACCACTGGACTGCGCCCTCCAAGCACTAGCCCCATGCCCGACGTACTGCACAAGTAGCGCAACACCCTCTTCGCTGCAGCCATGTGCTCTGGTCGGTGTCTCCCAGGAGCAACAAAGCGTGCGAGAATGCTAAGAGGGTATGCGAGGTCAGGTCGTGTGCAGGTCATCAGGTACATGAGGCAGCCAACAAGCTCTGCAAACGGGCCACTCGACTCTACGGACTCATCCGAAGGCAGAGCTGAGAGCGAGTGGCGAGTAGGCAGAGGAGTGGCCTGAGGCGAGGAGTACGTGAAGCCGAAGCGCTGAAGGACCTGCTGCACCATGTGTGAGTGAGTCAGGGTAATGGTGCGGCGTGCTCTGTCCCGGGTGATCTGCAAGCCAAGGTAGCTGCGCAGTTCACCCAGGTCAGTGCACGTGTGTCTCTTCTGCAGCTCGGACTTCATGTAGGCGAGTCCAGCAGTGTCAGCTGTGGCAAAGACCAAGTCGTCGACGTACACGAGGATGTAGAACGGCGGCAGAGAGGTGTCGGTGCGAAGAAACAGCGACGGGTCGGCAGTAGAAGGAGCAAACCCAAGTGCCGCGAGCGTAGTCCTCAGTGTGTCGTGCCACTCACGTGGCGCCTGGCGGAGAACGTAGACTGGACGCCGGAGACTCCACTGGGTACCAGGAGGGAAAGACCCAGTGAAGCCAGGTGGGCGACGCAGCCAGATCTCCTCGTGCAGGCTGCCCTGCAAGAAAGCAGTGCTGAAGTCAAGAGAGTGCAGCTCGTAGTCACGGTGAGCAGCAACGTGCAGCAGAACCCGAAGAGTGGTCATCTTCGGGGTGGGGGAGAAGGTCTGAAAGTAGTCAACCCCCTGCCGCTGACTGAAGCCACGAGCCACGTAACGCGCCTTGAAGACAGGCGGAGAACCCGGCGGCCGCTTCACCCTGAAAATCCACATGCCACTGACGATGTTCGCCCCAGGAGGGGGAATAGCGTCAACGTAGGTGCCTGTGGACTTCCAGGAAGCCATCTCTGCATCCATAGCTGCCTGCCACTGAGAGGAGTAGGGACCCTCTATCGCCTCCGCGTAAGAGCGCGGAGTCGGGATGTCTGGTGCATCCGGGTCTCCCTCAGGGGCTAGCAGTACAGACGCGAGACGAGGTGAAGCAGCGGCTAGACACTGGAACTCCTCCTGCCTGTCCTCAAGGACGTCCGTGCCAAGGGCACACTCACCCCCGACGGACGGAGGACAGGCGGACTCCGACTCAGTGACAAGACGAGCAGCGTAGTCTAGACGACAGCGCGCAGCAAAGTCGACAAGCTCAGTGACAAGGGCAGACGCAGCAGACGACTCGAAGGAAGGGTCAGTGACAGCAGTAGCAAGGAGACGCGTGACAGTAGGACTGGCAGCGCGAAGAGAGTCCGACTCCGGGCCGGCAAGAGCAGGAAGAGAGGAAGCAGGAGGAGAAGGCAAAGGGGCACGCAGAGAAGCAGTGGACGGACGCAGTGACATCCGGTGCGTGCCAGGGACAGGAGGAGGACGCTGACGCGACCCGCGACCACTAGCGCGCGCAGTGCGAACAGGCGACGCAGGACGAGACGCAGGCTCACGACGCTCAGTAAGACCTCCAGTCGGACCAGCGTAGGGAGAAGGAGCAGGCAAAGGGGAGGCAGGCTGTAGCTGTGGCTGTGACTGGACAGGCTGCGGACCCTCTAAGGGAGGAGGAGGAGGTGCAAGACCAAGAACCTGCTGTAGGAGCGGAACGAAGTACAGTCGGGGCTGCGCGGCGACACCAGAAACAGCAGGAACAGCACCAGCAGCCCCGTCCGGAGCACCCACTCCAGCAGCACCTCCAGCAGAAACACCAGAAGCTCCAGAACCTCCAGCAGCAGCACCAGGAGCACTGTGAGTCGGACCGCCAACCGCAGGCTCAGCGCAAACACCCTCAGCAGGACCAGCTCCAGGAGAACTCTCAGACCCAGCAGCTCCAGCACCCACAGTACGAGCACCGCCAGGACGCTCGGCAGTAGTACCCTCCGCAGCCGAAGAACCACCAGCACCAGCAGCACGCCTCCAGCGCCTGGCAAACCACTCACGCAGCTCCTGTGGGGGGAGTGGCTCCCGGCGAGACGAAGCCCCCCTAGGCACAGCACCCCCAGGCTCAGCACCCCCAGGCTCAGCACCTCCAGGCTCAGCACCCCCAGGCACAGCACCCCTAGGCTCAGCACCCCCAGGCTCAGCACCCCCAGGCTCAGCACCACCAGACACAGCACCCCCAGGCTCAGCACCCCCAGGCTCAGCACCCCCAGGCACAGCACCCCCAGGCTCGACACCTCCAGGCTCAGCACCCCCAGGCACAGTACCCCCAGGCTCAGCACCCCCAGACTCCGCACCCCCAGGCTCAGCTCCCGCAGCAGCACCAGAGTCACCAGTGACCTCGACAGGCTCGACCGCGTCTACCTGGGACACACCTGAAGGGGCAGGACCCTGAGGGGGGAGGGGAACTACCGGGGGGGGACCTGGTACCAAGAAGAGCGGGGGCGGGGGGAGGGACGGAGTGCGGTAGGGGAAGAGGCGGTAGTAGGGTACCGACTCGTCGAACGTGACGTCCTGGGAGGACAGAACACGTCGAGAGGTGGGGTGGTAAAAGTGCCACCCAGGGGCGTCTGGGGGGAACCCCAGGAAGACGCAGGGAGAAGCACGAGGGGACAGCTTGTCCGCAGACAGGTCGCGAACAAACGCCCGAGATCCCCAGACCCGGAACGCCGACGCATCGCCAACCTTCCCCGTCCACAGCAGGGCTGGGGAGGTCTCCGGTCGAGAGACCCTGGGGTGGAGGTTGATCTGGTGCGCAGCGTACCTGACCGCAAACGGCCACAGAAAATGGGGAGCAGCCGCATGCATCATGGACGTACGAGCGACGTCCATGACCATGCCAATGCGGCGCTCAGCAATCCCATTCTGCTGTGGTGAGTCCGGAAGCGTGAAGGTCTGACGGATGCCTCGCACACGACAGTAGGCACTCAGGAGGGCAGAGGAGAACTCTCCGCCTCTGTCCGAGTGCAGACGCAAAACAGGGAAGTCAGAGCCAAAGCTCCTCCGAAGCTGGAGACGAGCTGCGCGGATCCAGTCGATCAGCACCTCAGTGACCTCACCCTTGCTGCGCAAGGGGAAGACTGTGGTGTAACGCGAGTAGTCGTCAACAACCAGCAGGAAGTAGCGCTCCTGACCCTGTCCACGGACACGGGCTGGGCCCCACACGTCCATGTGAAGCGTCTGCAACGGGGCCTCTGTCGGAGGAAACTGGGAGGAGTGAGGGGCAGCACGCTGGCGCCCCTCGACACAGGGGACACAAGCAGAGCCAGGGCCCGGAGGAAGTGGAGGGAGGGACCGGGGAAGACCAGACACAAGGACCCGCGAGGCCATGCCTCTGAGCCGAAGCAGAGAGGGGTGGCCAAGGCGGTGGTGCCAGAGGAGGGTCTCGTGAGACAGACGACGACACGAACAAGGGGCAGACTCAGGACCAGACCTGGACGCTGCAGCAAACACCTGACCAGACGAAGGGACCCTACCAGACGCAGTACCTGGAGGAGAAGCAGTGGTCAGTGTGTACAGGCTCGACCCCGGCCGACGTGTAAACGTAGCCAGGTGGCGACCTGTATCCGCCTCCGTACAGTGGGTCACCCGCTGACGAGCAGGGGTGAACTGGTGGACACCTGCATCCTGGAGATCAGCACCACTCACCAAGTTCGTCGAGAACGAGGGGAGGTAGAGACCAGTCAGGGTGCCAGAGGGGGCCGCCGGACACGGGAGGACAGTGGAGAAGCGAGACAGGACAGGCCCCCCAGAGGGGTCAGCAAGGGACACCGCAACCGGCCGACTCAGCGGCGTGAGAGTGGTGCGGTCCCTAAAGAAGGAGCGAGACGCTCCAGAGTCAAGGGTGAAGGTGTGAGAGGCCGAAGCCGACACAGTACCTGAGAGGGCAGACTCACCAGCACCTGAGAGCACAGACGCACGGGCACCTAGAGCAGCAGCCTCACTAGTACCTGACGCGGCAGTACCAATGCCCGGGTCGGGCGGGAAACACCGGTAACAGTCATCCTCATCACTACCAGTCACAGCATACGTAGCAGCGAGAATAGCATCAAAGTCAAGATCATAAATAGCTACACCAGCCCTAGACAGCTCTCCCCAGCGGGGGATCTCAGCGGCTTCCGGAAACTGCTGACGCCAGGCGTCGGTCAGGCGGCCAAAGCAGCGACGGGCTGTGTGGGCGCCTCCACACCTCTCCCCTGCACGGTCACCAGTGCGAAGAACGTAGGGGCAGGGACCAAGCGCACCACCGCGCTGACGCTGCAAGTACCACTCACGGAGCTGCTGAGGGCCGGGGACGGTGCGAGAGCGCTGCTGCTGCTGCGACTGCTGCTGCGGCTGCTGCTGCTGCTGCTGCTGGCGCTGACCACCCCCAGAGCTGCTCCGCTGGGACGAGCCACTCCGACCCCCGCCTCCACCGCCACCCCCGTCTCCACCGCCACCTCCCCCACCAGGACCGTCGCTCCCACCGCTCCCACCGCCTCCTCCGCTACCACCTCCGCCGCCACCTCCGCCTCCACCGCCGCCACCAGTACCTCCACTCCCGCCACCACCCCCACCGCCACCCCCACTCCCCCCTCCACCCCCACCGCCTCCTTCACCGCCCCCTCTAGCTCCACCCGCTCCCTTGCCCCCCTTGCCCTTGCCAGAGCGGCGTCTGCGGCTGGGGGCAGACGCCGCGCCGACCGACTCAAAACCAGCGAGGTCGGCCGCAGCGGCAGAGGCGACAGAGGGCAGCAGGGGGGAAGGACCACACCCCTCAAAGATGGGGGTGCGAGGGTCACCCCGAGAGGCCCCTACAGCGACAATACTCTTCTCAGCCACTAGCAGGGACTCCTCAAGGAGGTCGACAGTGAGAGTGGTGGGACAGACAGAGAGAAACTGGTCCCTAACGACACGAAGGGACTTAGGGAGACGGGTGACGAGAAAGTAGAGAGTGATGTACATGGGAGGAGGGTTCGCAGCGCGGAACTCAGCAGGAAGGGCAGTGCGGTAGCGGGTGTCACTAGCGCGGAGGTGGGTAACGAGGTCAGCAACAGTGGGAAAGGAAGCGAGGTCAGGGAAGAGAAACGGTAGCATGAGGCGGCTAAGGGTAGCGGAGGAAGGGGAGGAGTAGCGTGCAACTACAGCGTCGTACAAGGCCTGAGCGGTCTTGCACTGACTAAAGTGGGCACGCTCAGAGGAAGGGAGGTGGCGACGCACAGCAAGACGTGCAGCAGCATCGCGGGTCGCCCACTTGGAGCAAACGGCAGAGTCAGCATCAGCAGGCGGGGCAGGGACAGCGCCAGAGACAAAGTCAAAGAGAGAGACCTCATCTATCGCATCACACAGTAAGTACAGCTGCAGGTCTTCAATCCAGACGGCAAAGTCAATGGCCCTCCCCTCAGCGTCAAAAGTAAGAACATTGGGGGTGGCCATGGCAGCAGCTCAAAGTCTCACCGGGCTAGGAGAGTCGGGTAGGTCAGCAGCAGAGGAACACAGCTCAGGAACAGCAGCACGGCTCCTCAGGTGGCTCGGGCGGCTCGGGCTGCTGGGGCGGCTTGGGCGGCTCGGGCGGCTCGGGCGGCTCGGGCGGCTCGGGCGGCTCGACTGCTGGGCGGCTCGGGCGACTCGGCAGCTCGGGCGGCTCGGGCGGCACTGCAGTTGGGGCGTCTCGGCTGCTGGGGCGGCTCGGCTGCTGGGGCGGCTCGGCTGCTGGGGCGGCTCGGCAGCTGGGGCGGCTCGGCTGCTGGGAGATGCAGGTGCGGGGCCGTCAGGCGCAGCGGCGGGCCGGCAGGTGCAGTGGCGGGGCCGTCAGGCGAAGCGGCGGGCCGCCGGGTGTAGGGGCGGGCCGTAGGGTGCAGCGGCGGGCCGGCAGGTGCAGCGGCGGGGCCGGCAGGTGTAGCGGCGGGCCGCTAGGGTGCAGCGGCGGGCCGTCAGGTGAGGCGGCGGGCCGTAGGGTGCAGCGGCGGGCCGCTGGGAGCACCCGCGGCTGAGCAGGCGGCGGGGCCGCGTCGTAGCGGGCGGCGGGGCCGCGGCTGAGCAGGCAGCGGAGGCCGCGTCGTAGAGGGCGGCGGGGCCGCGGCTTAGCAGGCGGCGGAGGCCGCGTCGTAGCGGGCGGCGGGGCCGCGGTTGAGCAGGCGGCGTGGCCGCGTCTGAGCAGGCGGCGGGGCCGCTTCGTAGCGGGCGGCGGGGCTGCGTCGGAGCAGGCGGCGGGGCCGCGTCCGAGCAGGCGGCGGGGCCGCGTCGTAGCGGGGCCGCGAGGAGGTGGCGGGGCCGCGACTAGACGGCGGGGCCGCGAAGGAGAGGCGGGGCCGCTCGAAGGGTGGGCGGGACCGCTAGGAAGGGCGGCGGGGCTGCGTGAAGGGCAGCGGGGCTGCGTGGGGAAGGGCGACTCGGGGGGTCGCTAAAAAAAAAACACGATCGCGCGCCTCGGGGCGCGCTTCGGTGGGCCCTAGGCAAAGTTCCCACAGGGAACCCGCTCTATACCATGTAAAAGTAAGGAACAGGAATGAATGAACTATGAAATGAAAACAGTACAAGTACCAACCCTAATTGGGTTGTACCCCTTATGTGCTACCCCACTACAGCCTACAAACATGCATCAGCTATAGTAATCTGACATGCACTACTTAGACATATGAAAGGGTACATGCGTTACTTAGCTGTATGAGTGGTACTTAGAGTAATTCGTAACTTAGTTCTATGAATGGTACTAAGAGTGAGTTACTTAGCTTTAAGAGTGGTATTAAAGAGTGAGTGCATTACATAGCCATACGAGTGATACTAAAAGTAACTGTGTTTTCTTTGCAATACATGTGGTACTAATTGTAAGTTCTCTACTTAGCTGTATCAATGAACTAAGAGTAACTGCGTTACTTCGCGATACGATTGCCACTAAGAGTAGGTGCGTTAATAGTAATATGAGTGGTACTTACAAGTAAGTGCGCTTATACTTACACTTAGATGAGCCACGTCGACCTCGGAAGTGCGTGCGTTAATTAGCGATGTGGGTGGTATTAAGAGTATGTGTGTCACTAAGCTATATGAGAGGTACTAACAGTATGTACGGTACTTAACTGTATGAGTGGTACTATAAATATGTGCGTTACTTATCAATATGACTTGTACTAAATGTTAGTGCGTCAATTAGCCATATTAGGAGTAGTCTATCTCCCGCTAATTAAGTTATCTCCGCATGGTGCGTGGGGCGTAGACGGCACACGACTTACCTTCAAGTCTAGTCGACCTAATGGTCCCTTATCTAATTCGTCTTCGTAGGCCAGCAGCTGTGCGGTAGTCACTATGGGTGGCGCCGTAGGTAACACGGGGGTGGTGAACGCCCTGGAGGCACGACCGAAGGATGCGAGGAGACGCCTTGAGGCTCGTAAGTACGGGAATACTCTTCCTTGGGCGGTTGTTGAGGCTGGCATCCGCTCCGTATGGATGACAGAGCATCCTTCCCGACCAGGCTCTCCTCGTCATGTGAACAGTGAAGGCGGCGTCGACGCGGGCGTCAACGTTGGTGGTGACAAGTTGGCAGCTGTGTGGGAGGCAAGTCGTCGAGGCAGAGAGGAGTAATCCACGCCGACAAGGTCGGCGGCGTTTAAGCGCGACGACAGCAGTCGTCGGCGGCTGCAGGGTCCTCGCAAGGCAACGTCAGGGTCGACGAAATCAAATGATGCCGTCGTCGGCGACCCATGTGACGGCGAGTGGGATAGCGCCGAGCTACGGCTACTACAAATTTACGCCGGACAGAATCTCGGTCTGTTGGATGCAAATTCACATTGTGCTACATCCTGCCGTCTGTTTGTACGACTACGCGTGTGCGAATGCATTTGCGTGTGAATGGTATGTTCGTGTGTTTGTTTGCTTTCGCAATTTTCGCTTGAAGCATTTGCAGGTACTCGCACAATGTGCGCTTCGGCACAACATTGTACGCGCTATGAAGAGTACAAGCAGAAAGAACGAGCTCACAAAGGAACCCAAGATGGATGCTTTGTGGTTCGGCTTACTTGATTGCGCAGATTCAGTTCTATCCAACTCGAAATTGTACTGTTTTGTTTGGTTGACTATAGTGTAGCAGGGCAGGCACTATAGGGGTACAATTTAGGTGAAGGTTGGAGTTTAGGGGCAGGCCTTCTCCCTACGGGGGGTTGGTTTCCTCCGGGGATCTCCTTAAAGCCCAAAAAAAAAAAAAAAAAAAAAAAAAAATTAGGTGAAGGTTGGATGTTGTTTGTCTGTATCTGCATGCTACAGGGCCAGGGGAAACCAGCGGAACCAGCATTTGGCTGGTTGGGCAAAGACAAAACAGGTTCTGTTTTTGGGACCTGAACCTGGTTGCTGTTTTCCCAGGTTGGAAAAACAGAACCAGAGGTTGTTTACCAACCTACCACCTGCTATTTTGTCCAGCCAGGTTGGTTCTGTTGTTTGGAATTATTTGGGATCATCCCTGGTTGTTCCCAGGTTGATTCCCAAGGTCCTTGCTAGCTAGAGCTATTTATTCCTTCTCTGTTTGTACCTGAATATAGTGAAGTTGATTCAAGCGAATTCCTCTCTTCCTGGAATTTCGTTTCTACGCGGTGCGACGGCGGAATGCTACCCGAGTCAACGCTAGTACGCTAGCACTCCAACGCTAGGCTAACGCTGTCCGAGCCATAACTTCGTAATGGCGAAACTTTTTGCGAGGCAACTTTGCTTATTTTAAAGCTCTTAGAGTGAGCTTCGATATAGGAAATTCTCAGCTTAATCCGATCAACGGTGATTAAGTGTGATTAAGTCTTAATAGCTTGAGTTTATTAGGCCCTTACACCAACAAGCTGGTATCAGAGCTGCGTTATAGTGATCCTCGATATAGGTAGCTATGGCGGGCAACACCTCGACGGGATCTGGTGAATCTTCAGCCCAATATCGTGGCGGCAGCCATGATTCTGGTGTTTCTGTGCCAAGGGGAGCGCGAACAAGCCAGAGCTCGCTGATTAAGGAGGTGTTGAAAAACTTCACCGTCGAGAAGTTCAATGGTGAGGGCTATGATGATTGGGCCTGGAAAATGCAACTTTATTTCCGTCAGATCGGATTGCTGAAACTAATGATTGGGGAGGAGCCTAGACCGAGTGACCCCGCCCTTCAGGAAGATTGGGACGAGTGCGCCTTGGCTGGCTACTATTTGATGTCGCAGAGTTTGGAGCTGAACCAGCGTCACCACGTCATGCACCTGCTGCCGGAGGTTGAGTGCGGTCCGAAGGCGTGGACGGTGTTGAAGGAGCTGCACGCCCCTACCTCCATCGGTGCGACGCTCATGATGGAGAGGGAGCTGTCCGCGTTGCGCCTAAGCGAGGGAGAGCCGGTACAACCCGTCCTGGACAAGATGCGTGATCTCTACGCGAAGCTGGCGATCGCGGGAATCACCTACCCGGAGCAGACCAAGTGCCTGAAGATGCTCTCGCTGCTGCCGGAATCGTGGCTTCAATGCACGAGCGGATTGAGCCTGCCGCAGAACAAGAGCTTGTGGACGCTCGAGTGGGTGCGGACTAAGATTCAGGAGGAGGACTTCCGTCGCCGCCAATTGAGGGGTGGAGACGACGGCAGCAGCGGCTACGGGATGCAAGGGAGCCAACGTGGCAAAGGACGTGGCTTCGGTGGTGCTGGACGCGGTGCAAAGAAAGACGATGACTCCAACGACCAACAAGGAGGTACCGGTTGGGGTCGCGGTGCGAAATCTGGACGTGGGGGCAAGTCGGGTGCTGGTGGCAAAATGAAAGGGAGTTGCTGGTATTGTGAGAAGGAAGGGCACCCCTGGTTTTTGTGCTATAAGAAACCCGATGGATGGACCCCCCAGAATCGTCACCAGGATGGCGGCGCGCGGAGGAACCAGGAAAACGGCGCCAACATGGTCGCTGATTCGTCCGACAACAACCCGAAGGGCAACGGCGGTGCGGAGAAGAAGAAGGAGCGCACCACGGGCCAATTCTTCCATGTGGGAGACAAGGGGGAGCAAGGAGACGCATCTGCTAAGGTTGGAGCAGAGCTGCACCCCCTGGACTATTGGGTGTTGGACACAGGCGCTGCTTGGACAATGACGCCGCGCAAGGACCTGCTGGACCACGTACGCGCTGCACCGATTAACGAGGTGTGCTCTGCCTCTGGACACATGTTGAAGGTGGCTGGTGCGGGACGAGCTGCATTTAAGGGAGCGGATGGCAAGCCGGTGGTGCTGCACGACGTTCTCCTCGTCCCCGACCTGAAGGCCAACCTTATCTCCCTCCGTAAGCTTGGCAAGGCTGGGGTGAACACCAACACAGATGGGGCTCGCACTTATAAGGGGAAGCTGGGCAATCGGGTGCTTTGGGATCTGCACGAGAGCAAGGACGTGTACAGGTCTATGTGGCAGCTGCCGGCGCTGGCGTGGCACGGTGGGGGGCAGGCTGGAGAGGGGTCAGCATCCCAGGGGGAGTGCAACGCCGTTGGAGGGGTTGGTGTGAAAGTGTCGGCCAGATCTGGGGAGACAGATTGGGCAACTGCACACCGACGTTTGGGGCATGTGGCAATGCCTTTGCTGAAGCAGCTGGAGACGGATGGAGCCGTTAAGGGCTTAAAGCTGAACGGACAACCACCCGATGATAACTGTGAAATTTGCCTCCTTTCAAAGTTCACCCGTTTCCCCTTCCATAGTGTGGCTGGCAGGAGCAAAAAGCCGTTGGAGCTGGTCCACATGGACTTGGTGGGGCCGCTGCCGGTGCAAGGGCACAAAGGGGAGCGGTACTTCCTAACCATAGTGGATGACTGGAGCAGGCTAATGTGGGCGTATCCGCTGAAGCAGAAAGATCACGCCGCCTCCACGATTCGGGACGATTGGCTGCCGTTCGTGGAGAAGCAAGCAGAGTGTGTGGTGAAGCGGATTAGGACAGATCAGGGTGGTGAGTTCCTTGGAGCTGAGATGACGGCCTGGCTCAAGAAGCAGGGCATCCAGAGGAACTGACCCCGGCTTACACCCCACAGTCCAACGGTGTAGCAGAACGGGCGAACCGGACAATTCTGGAGACAGCTAGGGCGCTGCTCATAGAATCTGGGCTGGGCAACTTGATGTGGCCCCATGCTGTTCGGCACGCTACCGTCGCTAGGAACAGGGTACTCACAAAGGTTGGGGATGACTCGTGGGTGCCGTTGGAGAGGTGGCTTGGGAGGAAGCCGCCGGTGGACATGCTGAGGGTGTTCGGTTGCATGGCAGTCGCCCACGTCCCCAAGACCTACCGCAGTAAGTTGGGGGCGAGTGCAATCTGGTGTGTGCATTTGGGGCTGGCTGCTGAGAGCAAGAGATGGCTGCTGTGGGAGTCTTCCAAGGGTGTGTTGTTTGACAGCAGGGATGTGAAGTTTGTTGAGGGCATGATGTATGGGAGCTGGGAGAAACAGCCGGACGCCAGGGTGTCCCAACAGATGGAGCAGATCACCATGCAGCTGGACTTGACTCCTAGTGTGTGGGAGGAGGGAGAGGAGGCAGCTGCAGAGGGTGGTGATAAAGAGAAGGTGCAGGAGGCACCTGCTGGTGGAGGTGATGGTGTGGAGACTAGCGGTAGCACTAGTGGAGCTGCTGGATCCGAGGGAGGAGAGCAGCAGCAGGGAAAAACCAAGAAGCCGAAGGGTGTCGTTATGAAGGGATGGGAGACACCCGTCTCCAGGCCAGGACGTACCCGTATGGCTACTAAGAAGCTGACTGTAGGAGCTGATGTAGCGGAGCAGCAGCTTGGGACCGAGGAGGCATTGCTGATTCTACCGCATGGCTATGACCCGGATGAGGAGGATGAGCCTGCGTACTGTTTTCTTGCCCCTGCACCAGAGGAACCAGCTAGCATGGAGGAGGCATTAGCTGGACCAGATAGGGACAAATGGCTGGCTTCTAGGGATGCTGAGTACCAGAGCCTGCTGGAGAATGGGACTTGGGAACTAGTGGTGCTGCCTGAGGGAAAGAAAGCGGTACAATGCAAGTGGGTGCTAAGGATCAAGACTGACGACAAGGGGCAGGTCACCATCTACAAGAGTAGGTTGGTGGCTAAGGGGTTTATGCAGAAGGAGAAGCGGGACTTCAATGAGATCTTTGCTTCAACTGCCAAACCCCCTACCCTTCGTGTCTTGTTGGCAGATGCAGCCGTTGGTGGGAAGTTCATTATCCAGATGGACATATAAACGGCATTCCTCAACGGGATTTTAGACGAGGAGGTGTTCATGACGCAGCCACCTGGGTATGAGGATGGTACTGGCAGGGTGTGCAAGCTGAAAAAGTCCATCTACGGCTTGAAGCAGGCGCCACGCTGCTGGTACCAGAAGTTGGCAGCTGTTTTAGAGGAGATGGGATTCAGGACCAGCAGCTGTGATGAGAGCCTTTTTCTCAAGGGTGAGGGGGAGAAGCTGGTGTTGTTTCTGGTCTACGTGGACGACATTCTTCTCTTCAGCAGCAGCATGAAGGAGATCCAGAAAGTGCAGCAGCAGCTGATGGAGAACTTCAAGTGCAAGAACCTTGGGGAGGTAAAATACTACCTCAAGATGCACGTGGAGAGGGATCCAGATCACAGGTGGTTAAAACTGCACCAGGAGAAGTTCATCAAGGAGCTGGGGGAGAAGTATGGGATTGAGAATGAGCGCAAGGTTGCAACTCCCCTGCCAGCATAATTCAAGCTTGTGAAAGCTGCAGAGGATGAAGGGGTTGAAGCTGAGGAGCAGCGGCAATTTCAGTCCTTGATAGGCAGCCTCTTGTATGCAGCAGTTCACACGAGGCCCGACATCTCTTTCTCGGTTGGGCAGCTGGCCAGGGTGGTGCAGAATCCATCAGAGGAGCAGGTGGATGCAGCTGAGCGTGTGGTGAAGTATCTGAACTCTCACCCAAGCATTGGAGTTCAATACTCCGCATCTGCACAGGTGAAGCAGAAAGGGGTTGAGGTGCTGAAAGAGAAGGGGGAGAGGCTTGGAGAAGGCAAGCTTTTCCTCACTTGCTTTACCGATGCTACGTGGGCCTCTTAGAAGGAGGATTCCTCGTCTGTGGGAGGATACATTTGCGTAGTTCGAGGAGGACCTGTTAGTTGGAGGTCAAAGAAGCAGACGGAGACAGCGAATTCGTTCCTTGCTGGAATTTCGTTTCTACGTGGTGCGTCGGCGGAATGCTTCCGAGTGAACACTAGCACACTAGCACTACGACGCTAAGCAAACGCTATCCGAGCCATAACTGTTGGGTGCGAATTCACATTGCACGACATCCTGCCATCTGTTTGTACGAGTATGCGTGTGCGAATGCATTTGGGTGTGAATGGAATGAGGAAAGTAGAACGAGAATGAATTGACTAAGGAATGTGAGGGATACAAATATGCAACCCTAGAAGTGTGTACCCTATATGAGCTACCCCACTATAGCCTACACAGTATTATAATTTGACACACCCCCATAGGCAAAGTGGGGGAGAACAAGGGGTCACAAGACCAGTCAAACAAAGCAAAGCAAAGCTCAGGGTGGATCACAAAGTCACCACACATTCCGAGCACAAGTTCAAGGCCAGAAGGCCAGTTCACATGCAGGAGCACACATATATATATAAGAGTCTAAACAAGCAAGAGCAAGAGTATATATATATGACAGTACAAGCAAGGCCAAGAAGTGAGCAAGTGAGGCAAGACAGGCACAAGACCAAGCTGAGTACAGAAGCGCTGATGATCACAAGGCGCAAGTGCCTTGGTGAAAACATCAGCAGTGTTGGCCTCAGAGGCCACGTAAGCAAGTCGCAACTGTCCACGCTGCTGTAGCTCACGAGCAAGGAAGTAGCGGAGAGCAATGCGCTTTGTTCTGTGCTCCACTCGCTGCTCTCGACACAAGGCCAGCATGGCCTTGTTGTCTACGTACAGGACGAGGCGGCTCTCCAAGGTCGGTCAGCAGGTAGGTGAGCCAGCGAAGCTCCTAGGCAGCCTTGGCCCCGGCGTAGATCTCAGCCTCACAACTGGAGCCGAGAACAGAAGACTAGCGAGTAGCCCGCCACGAAACAGAGCCGGAACCAAGGCTGAAGGTGTAACCCTGTGACGACCGCTGCGTAGCATGGTCGTCAGCCCAAGAAGCGTCCGCGTGCCCAGTGAGGACCACTGGACTGCGCCCTCCAAGCACTAGCCCCATGCCCGACGTACTGCACAAGTAGCGCAACACCCTCTTCGCTTCAGCCATGTGCTCTGGTCGGTGTCTCCCAGGAGCAACATAGCGTGCAAGAATGCTAAGAGGGTATGCAAGGTCAGGTCGTGTGCAGGTCATCAGGTACATGAGGCAGCCAACAAGCTCTGGATACGGGCCACTCGACTCTACGGACTCATCCGAAGGCAGAGCTGAGAGTGAGTGGCGAGTAGGCAGAGGAGTGGCCTGAGGCGAGGAGTACGTGAAGCCGAAGCGCTGAAGGACCTGCTGCACCATGTGTGACTGAGTCAGGGTAATGGTACAGCGTGCTCTGTCCAGGGTGATCTGCAAGCCAAGGTAGCTGCGCAGTTCACCCAGGTCTGTGCACGTGTGTCTCTTCTGCAGCTCGGACTTCACGTAGGCGAGTCCAGCAGTGTCAGCTATGGCAAAGACCAAGTCGTCGACGTACACGAGGATGTAGAACGGCGGCAAAGAGGTGTCGGTACGCAGAAACAGCGACGGGTCGGCAGTAGAAGGAGCAAACCCAAGAGCCGCAAGTGTAGTCCTCAGTGTGTCGTGCCACTCACGTGGCGCCTGGCGGAGACCGTAGACTGGACGCCGGAGACTCCAGTGGGTACTAGGAGGGAAAGACCCAGTAAAGCCAGGTGGGCGGCGCAGCCAGATCTCCTCGTGCAGGCTGCCCTGCAAGAAAGCAGTGCTGAAGTCGAGAGAGTGCAGCTCGTAGTCACGGTGAGCAGCAACGTGCAGCAGTACCCGAAGAGTGGTCATCTTCGGGGTGGGGGAGAAGGTCTGAAAGTAGTCAACTCCCTGCCGCTGACTGAAGCCACGAGCCACGTAACGCGCCTTGAAGACAGGCGGAGAACCCGGCGGCCGCTTCACCCTGAAGATCCACATGCCACTGACGATGTTCGCCCCAGGAGGGGGGACAGCGTCAACGTAGGTGCCTGTGGACTTCCACGGAGCCATCTCTGCATCCATAGCTGCCTGCCACTGAGAGGAGTAGGGACCCTCTATCGCCTCCGCGTAAGAGCGCGGAGTCGGAATGTCAAGTGCATCCGGGTCTCCCTCAAGGGTAAGCAGTACGGACACGAGATGAGGTGAAGCAGCTGCCAAACACTGGAACTCCTCCTGCCTGTCCTCAAGGAAGTCCGTGCCAAGGGCACACTCACCCCCGACGGACGGAGGACAGACAGACTCAGACTCAGCGACAAGACTAGCAGCTTAGTCTAGGCGACAGCGAGCAGCAAAGTCGACGAGCTCAGCAACTAGGGCAGACGCAGCAGTAGACTCCAAAGAAGGGTCAGTGACGGCAGTAGCAAGGAGACGCGTGACAGTAGGACTGGCAGCACGAAGAGAGTCCGACTACGGGTCGGCAAGAGCAGGAAGAGAGGACGCAGGAGCAGAAGGCAAAGGGGCATGCAGAGGAGCAGTAGACGGACGCAAAGACATCCGGTGCGTGCCAGGGACAGGAGGAGGACGCTGACGTGAGCCGCGACCACTAGCGCGAGCAGCACGAACAGGCGACGTAGGACGAGACGCAGGCTCACGACGCTGAGTAAGACCTCCAGTAGGACCAGCGTAGGGAGAAGGAGCTGGCAAAGGGGAGGCAGGCTGTAGCTGTGGCTGTGACGGGACAGGATGTGGACCCTCTACGGGAGGTGGAGGACCAGTAGAAGGTGGAAGACCAAGAACCTGCTGCAGGAGTGGAATGAAGTACGGTCGAGGCCGCGTGGCGACGCCAGAAACAGCAGGGACAACACAAGTACCCCCAGCAGGAGCACCCGCTTCAGCAGCACCTCCAGCAGCTCCAAAATCTCCAGCAGCACCAGGAGCACCCCCAGTAGAACCGCCAGCGGTAGCCTCAGCGCCAACACCCTCAGCAGCACCAGCTCCAGCCGAACCTGCAGGTCCAGCAGCTCCAGTACTCCCAGTACAAGCACCTCCGGAACCCGCGACAGCAGCACCCTCAGTAGCCGAAGAACCTCAAGCACCAGCAGCACGGCTCCATCGTCGGGCAAACCACTCGCGCAGCTCCTATGGAGAGAGTGGCTCCCGGCGAGACGAAGCACCCGGAGAACCTCCACGCGGAGCACCTCCAGGATCAGCACCCCCAGGCAAAGCACCCCCAGGCGTAGCACCCCCAGGCTGAGCACCCCTTGGCTCAGCACCCCCAGGCTCAGCACCCCCAGGCTCAGCACCCCCAGGCTCAGCACCCCTAGGCTCAGCACCCCCAATCTCAGCACCCCTAGGCTCAGCACCCTCAGCAGCACTAGAGTCACCAGTGACCTCGACAGGCTCGACTGCGTCTACATTGGACACACCTGAAGGGGCAGGACCCTGAGGGGTAGGTGGTCTACCGGGGGGGGACCTGGTACAAGGAAGAGCGGGGGCGGGGGGAGGGACGGAGTGCGGTAGGGGAAGAGGCGGTAGTAGGGGACCGACTCGTCGAACGTGACGTCCAGGGAGGACAGAACACGGCGAGAGGTGGGGTGGTAGAACTGCCACCCAGGCGCGTCGGAGGGGAACCCCAGGAAGACGCAAGAAGCAACGCGAGGGGACAGCTTGTCCGTAGTCAAGTCGCGAACAAACGCCCGAGATCCCCAGACCCGGAACGCAGATGCATCGCCAACCTTCCCTGTCCACAGCAAGGCTGGGGAGGTCTACGGCCTGGAGACCCTGGGGTGAAGGTTGATCTGATGCGCCGCGTACCTGACCGCAAACGGCCACAGAAAATGGGGGGCAGCCGCATGCATCATAGACGTACGAGCGACGTCCATGACCATGCCAATGCGGCGCTCAGCAATCCCATTTTGCTGCGGTGAGTCCGGAAGCGTGAAGGTCTGACGGATGCCTCGTGCACGTTAGTAGGCTCGCAGAAGGCCAGAGGAGAACTCTCCGCCTCTGTGTGAGTGCAAACACAGAACAGGGAAGTCCGAGCCAAAGCTCTGCCTAAGCTGGAGACGAGCTGCGCGGATCCAGTCGATCAGCACCTCAGTGACATCACCCTTGCTGCGCAAGGGGAAGACTGTGGTGTAACGCGAGTAGTCGTCAACAACGAGCACGAATTAGTGCTCGTGACCCTGTCCCCGGACGCGGGCTGGGCCCTACACGTCCATGTGAAGCGTCTGCAACGGGGCCTCTGTCGGAGGAAACTGGGAGGAGTGAGGGGCAGCCCGCTGGCGCCCCTCGACACAGGGGACACAGGCAGGGCCAGGGCTCTGAGGAAGGGGAGGGAGAGACCGGGGGAGACCAGACACAAGAAGACGTGAGGCCATGCCTCTGAGCCGAAGCAGAGAGGGGTGACCAAGGCGGTGGTGCCAGAGGAGAGTCTCGTGAGACAGGAGACGACACGAACAGGGGGCAGACTCAGGACTAGACCTGGAGGCTGCAGCAAACACCTGACCCGACGTAGCTACCATACCAGACTCAGCAACGGGAGGAGACGCAGTGGTCAGTGTGTACAGGCTCGACCCTGCTGACGGGTAAACGTAGCAAGGTGTCGGCCTGTGCTAGCCTCTGTGCAGTGCGTCACCCGCTGACGAGCAGGAGTGAACTGGTGGACACCCGCATCCTCTAGGTCAGCACCAATCACCAGGTTCGTAGAGAACGAGGGGAGGTAGAGACCAGACAGGGTGCCAGAGGGAGCCGCCGGACACGGGAGGACTGTGGAGAAGCGAGACAGGACAGGACCCCCAGAGGGGTCAGCCAGGGACACCGCAACCGGCCGACTAAGCGGCGTGAGTGTGGTGCGGTCCCGAAAGAAGGAGCGAGACGCTCCAGAGTCAAGTGTGAAGGTGAGGGAGGCCGAAGCCGACGTAGTACCTGAGAGCGCAGACTCACTAGTACCTGAGAGCGCAGACTCACCAGTACCTGAGAGCACAGACGCACTCGCACCTAGAGCAGTAGCCTCACTAGCACCTAGAGCAGCAGTACCAATGCCCGGGTCGGGCGGGAAACACCGGTAACAGTCACCCTCATCACTAAAAGTCACACCATACATGGCAGGAAGGATAGCATCAAAGTCAAGATCAAAGATAGCTACGCCTGCCTTAGACAGCTCTCCCCAGCGGGGGATCTTTGTGGCCTCTAGGAACTGCTGACCCCACGCGTCCGTTAGGCGGCCAAAGCAACGCTGGGTGGGGTGGGCACCCCCACACTGCTCACCCGCGCGGTCGCTGGTGCGAAGGACGTAGGTGCAGGGACCAAAACCCCCACCATGCTGACAATGCGTATACCACTCACGGAGCTGCTGAGGGGTGGGGACGTTGCGAGAACGCTGCTGCTGCTGCTGCTGCTGCTGGCGCTGACCACCCCGAGTGCTGCTCCGCTGCGAAGCGCCACTCCGACCACCTCCACCACCTCCACCTCCGCCTCCTCCACCCCCGCCACCACCGTCGCCCCCGCCAGTACCGCCGCCGCCTCCGCCTCCACTGCCGCCACCAGTACCTCCACCCCCGCCACCACCTCCACCGCCACCCCCACTTCCTCCGCCGCCTCCACCTCCACCTCCACCGCCCCCGCTAGCTCCACCCGCGCCCTTGCCCCCCTTGCCCTTGCCAGGGCGGCGTCTTCCGCTAGGGGCAGACGCCGCACCGACCGACTCAAGATCAACGAGGTCGGCTGTAGCGGCAGAGGCGACAGAGGGCAATAGAGGGGAAGGAGAACACCCCTCAAAGATGGGGGTGCGAGGGTCACCACGAGAGGCTCCTAGAGCGACGATGCTCTTCTTCGCTGTTAGGAGGGCCTTCTCTAAGAGGTCGACAGTGAGAGTGGGTGGATAGACCGAGAGGAAGTGGTCCCTGACTACACGAAGGGAGTCAGGGAGGCGGGTGACTAGAAAGTAGAGAGTGATGTACATGGGGGGGGAGTTCTTGGCGCAGAACTCAGCAGGAAGTGCGGCGCGGTAGCGGGTGTCACTAGTGCGGAGGTGCGTAATGAGGTCAGCGACTATGGGAAAGGCAGCAAGGTCAGGGAAGAGGAAGGGTAGCATGAGGCGGCTCAGTGCAGCAGTGGCAGGGGAAGAGTAGCGCGCAACTTCAGCGTCGTACAAGGTCTGAGCACTCTTGTACTGACTAATGTGCGCGCGCTCAGCGGTAGGCAGGTGGCGACGCACAGCAAGACGTGTAGCAGCATCGCGTGTGGCCCACTGGGAGCGAACAGTGAGGTCAGCATCAGCAGCAGGGACAGGGACGGCGCTAGAGGTGAGGTCAAAGAGAGAAAGACCGTCTGCCCTATCGCACTATAAGAACAGCTGCAGGTCATCGACCCAGACCTCAAAGTCAATGGCACGACCCTCAGCGTCAAAAGCTAGGACAGTAGGGGTAGCCATGACAGCAGTAGACGAGCAGCATGGACTGTAGGACAGGGGCAGCGCAGTGACAGAGAAGCCGTTCTCACCAGACAGGGCGGTTTGGGCAGTTCAGCTTCACAGCAACAAGGCAACACCGCTACTCGGCCGGCCCAGCAGCAACAGCAGCTCCGCGGGACCAGCGGCTCGGCTCCTTAGGCGGCTCAGGCGGTTCGAGCGGCGCAGGCGGCTCGGGCGGCACGGGCGGCTCGGGCGGCTCGGGTCCTCAGCGGCTCAAACGGCTCGGGCTGCTCGGCTCCTCAGCGGCTTTGGCGGCTCGGGCAGCTCAGGCGGCTCGGGCGGCTCTGGTAGTGCAGGTGGTTCGGGCGGCTTGGGAAGGTCAGGCAGTGCGGGCGGCGCTGGCGGTGTAGGGCGGTAGGGCCGCTGGTAGGGAGGGGCGGCGGGGCCGCAGTGAAGGGCAGCGGGGCCGCCGTGAAGGGCGGCGGGGCCGAAGTGAGAGAGGCGGCGGGGCCGCAGAGACAGGCGGCGGGGCCGCAGTAAGAGAGGCGGCGGGGCCGCAATGGGGGCCGTAGCGGGGCTGCAGCGGGGCCTAAGCGGGGCCGAAGCGGGGCCGACAGGACCGACTGGGCCGAAGCGGGGCCAAAGCGGGGCCGAAGCGGGGCTGTAGCGGGGCCGCAGCGGGGCCTAAGCGGGGCCGTAGCGGGGCCTAGGCGGGGCCGACTGGGGCCGACGGGGCCGTAGCGAGGCCGTAGCGGGGCCGTAGCGGGGACTAAGCGGGGCCGTAGCGGGGCCGTAGCGGGGCCTAAGCGGGGCCGACTGGGCCGACGGGGCCATAGCGAGGCCGACGCGGGGCCGTAGCGGGGCCTAAGCGGGGCCGACGGGGCCTAAGCGGGGCCGTAGCGGGGCCGTAGCGAGGCCTAAGTGGGGCCGTAGTGGGGCCGACGGGGCAAAGCGGGGCCGTAGCGGGTGGCTCGAGGGGCAGTAAGGGCGGCCAATAGGGGCCACTAAGGCGGCTCGAGGCACCACTAGGGTTAGGAGCTAAGTGCGCTCCGGGCAGGGAAAAAATTCGTGGTGGGCCCTAGGAACAGTTCCCAAAGGGGAACGTGCTCTGATACCATGAGGAAAGTAGAACGAGAATGAATTGACTAAGGAATGTGAGAGATACAAATATGCAACCCTAGAAGTGTGTACCCCATATGAGCTACCCCACTATAGCCTACACAGTATTATAATTTGACATGGAATGTTCGTATGTTTGTTTGCTTTCGCAATTTTTGCTTGAAGCATTTGCAGGTACTCGCACATTATGCGCTTCGGCACAACATTGTACGCGCTATGAACAGTACACGCAGCAAGGACAAGCTCGCAAAGGAACCCAAGATGGAAGCTTTGCGGTTCGGTTGAATTGATTGCGCAGATTCAGCTCTATCCAACTCGAAATTGTACTGTTTTGTTTGGTTGACTATAGTGTAGCAGGGAAGGCACTATAGGGGTACAATCTAGGTGAAGGTTGGATGTTGCTTGTCTGTATCTGCATGCTACAGGGCCAGGGGAAACCAGCGAACCAGCATTTGGCTGGTTGGGCAAAGACCAAACAGGTTCTGTTTTTTAGGACCTGACCTGGTTGTTGTTTTCCCAAGTTGGAAAAACAGAACCATAGGTTGTTTACCAACCTACCACCTGCTGTTTTGTCCAGCCAGGTTGGTTCTGTTGCTTGGAATTATTTGGGATCATCCCTAGTTGTTCCCAGGCTTATTCCCAAGATTCTTGCTAGCTATTTATTCCTTCTCTGTTTGTACCTGGAAATGGTCAATTGGATTCAAGCAAATTCCTAACTTCCTGGAATTTTGTTTCTACGCGGTGCCACGGGGGAATGCTACCCGGGTCAACGCTAGTACGCTAGCACCCCAATTCTAGGCAAATGCTGTCCGAGCCATAACTTCGTAATGGCAGAACTTTTCGCGAGGCAACTTGGTTCATTTTAAAGCAATCAGAGCGAGCTTTGATATAGGAAATTCTCGGCTTAATCCGATTGCAGTCTGCACCATGCGCTGCGCGACGTTCAAGGTACTCTTGTTATTTTGGCTAACTCGTTCTTGACTCCTCTCTCTACAAACTCGGACCCGAGGATAGGGGTTGGTCTTGTACCAGGCACCCAAGGACCCTTGGAGGTGACCCCGAGGAGAGGTTGTAAGTTTGATAAAGTCTTAATAGCTTGAGTTTATTAGGCCCTTAAACCAACAAGCTGGTATCAGAGCTGCGTTATAGTGATCCTCGTTATAGGTAGCTACGGCGGGCAACATCTCGATGGGAGCTGGTGAATCTTCAGCCCAAGATCGTAGCGGCAGCCAAGATTCTAGTGTTTCAGCGCCAAGGGGAGCGCGAACAAACCAGGGCTCGCAGGTAAAGGAGGTGCTGGAGAAATTAACCGTCAAGAAGTTCAATAGTGAGGGCTATGGTGATTCGGCCTGGAAAATGCAACTATATTTCCGTCAGATTGGATTGCTGAAACTAATGATTGGGGAGGAGCCTAGACCGAGTGACCATACGCTGCACGAAGATTGGGACAAGCGCTCCTCGGCTGGCTACTTTTTTATGTCGCAGAGTTTGGAGCTGAACCAGCGTCACCACGTCATGCACCTGCTGCACGCCGAAGGAGGTTGAGTGCGGTCCGAAGGCGTGGACCGTGTTGAAGGAGCTGCACGCCCCGACCTCCGTTGTCGCAACGTTGATGCTGGAGAGGGAGCTGTCCGCATTTCTCCTGAGCGAGGGAGAACCGGTGCAACCTATCCTGGACCAGATGCGCGACCTCTACACAAAGTTGGCGACCGCAGGAATCACCTACCCGGAGCAGACCAAGTGCTTGAAGATGCTCTCACTGCTGCCAGAATCGTGGCTTCAATTCACGAGCGGATTGAGCCTGCCGCAGAACCAGAGCTCGTGGACTCTCGAGTGGGTGTGGCCAAAGATTCTGGAGGAGGACTTTCGTCGCCGCCAACTGAGGGGTGGAGACAACGGCAGCAGCGGATACGGGATCCAAGGGAGCCGACGTGGCAGAGGACGTGGCTTCGGTGGTGCTGGACGCGGTGCAAAGAAGGATGACGACTCCAATGACCAACAAGGAGGTACTGGTTGGGGTCGTGGTGCGAAATCTGGACGTGGGGGCAAGTCGGGTGCTGGTGGCAAAATGAAAGGGAGTTGCTGGTATTGTGAGGAGGGGCATCCCTGGTTTTTGTGCTATAAGAAACCCGATGGATGGACCCCCCAGAATCGTCACAAGGATGGCGGCGCGCGGAGGAACCAGAAGAACGGCGCGAGCATGGTCGCCGATTCGTCCGACAACAACCCGAAGAGCAACGGCGGTGTGGAGAAGAAGAAGGAGCGCACCGCGGGCCAGTTCTTTCATATTGGAGAGCAGAGGGAGCAAGGAGACGCCTCTGCCAAGGTTGGAGTAGAGCTGCACCCCCTGGACTATTGGGTGTTGGACACAGGCGTTGCTTAGACGATGACGCCGCGCAAGGACCTGCTGGACCACGTACGCGCTGCACCGATCAACGAGGTGTGCTCCGCCTGTGGACACGCATTGAAGGTGGCTGGTGCGGGACAAGCTGCGTTCAAGGGAGCGGATGGCAAGCCGGTGGTGCTGCACGACGTTCTCCTTGTTCCTGAACTCAAGGCCAACCTCATCTCCCTCCGTAAGCTTGGCAAGGCAGGGGTGAGCACTAGCACGTATGGGGCACGCACTTACAAGGGGCAGCTGGGCAATCGGGTGCTTTGCAATCTGCAAGAGAGCACGGACATGTACAGATCCATGTGGCAGATGCCGGCGTTGGCGTGTCATGGTGGGGGGCAGGCTGGAGAGGGGTCTGCATCCCAGGGTGAGTGCAACGCCATTGGAGGGGTTGGTGTAAAAGTGTCGCCAAGATCTGAGGAGACGGATTGGGCAACGGCTCACCGACGCTTGGGGCATGTGGCAATGCCCTTGTTGAAGCAGTTGGAGAAAGATGGAGACGTTAAGGGTCTGAAGCTGAACGGACAGCCACCTGATGAGAATTGTGAAATCTGTTTCCTCTCAAAGTTTTCCCGTTTCCCCTTCCATAGTGTGGCTGGCAGGAGCAAGAAGCCATTGGAGCTGGTCCACATGGACTTGGTGGGGCCGCTGCCGGTTCAGGGGCACAAGGGGGAGCGGTACTTTCTGACCATAATGGATGATTGGAGCAGGCTTATCTGGGCATATACGCTGAAGCAGAAAGACCACGCCGCCTCTACGATACGCGAAGATTGGCTTGCATTCGTGGAGAAGCAAGCGGAGTGTGTGGTGAAGCGGATTAGGACAGATCGGGGAGGTGATTTCCTTGGAGCTGAGATGACGGCCTGGCTAAACAAGGTTGGGGATGACTCGTGGGTGCCGTTGGAGAGGTGGCTTGGGAGGAAGCCGCCGGTGGACATGCTGAGGGTGTTCGGTTGCATGGCAGTCGCCCACGTCCCCAAGACCTACCACACTAAGTTGGGGGCGAGTGCATTCTAGTGTGTGCATTTGGGGCTGGCTGCTGAGAGCAAGGGATGGCTGCTGTTGGAACCTTCCAAGGGTGTGTTGTTTGACAGCAGGGATGTTAAGTTTGTTGAGGGCATGAGGTATTGGAGCTGGGAGAAACAGCTGGAGGCCAAAGTGTCCCAGTAGTTGGAGCAGATCACCATGCAGCTGGACCTGAATCCTAGTGTGTGGGAAGAGGGAGAGGAGGTAGCTGCAGCGGGTGGTGATGGAGAGAAGGTGCAGGAGGCACCTGCCAATGAAATCAATGGTGTGGAGACTAGCGGTAGCACTAGTGGACTGCTGGATCCGAGGGAGGAGAGCAGCAACAGGGGAAAACTAAGAAGCCAAAGGGTGTCGTTATGAAGGGATGGGAGACACCCGTCTCCAGGCCAGGATGTACCCATATGGTTACTAAGAAGTTGACTACAGAAGCTGATGTAGCAGAGCTGCAGCTTGGGACAGGGGAGGCATTGCTGATTCTACCGCATGGCTATGACCTGGATCAGGATGATGAACCTGCCTACTGTTTTCTTGCCCATGCACCAGAGGAACCAGCTAGCATGGAGGAGGCATTAGCTGGACCAAATAGGGAGAAGTGGCTGGTTTCCAGGGATGCTGAGTACCAGAGCCTACTAGTGAATGGGACATGGAAGCTGTTGGTGGTGCCTGAGGGGAAGAAAGCCGTACAGTGCAAGTGGGTGCAAAGGATCAAGACCGATGATAAGGGACAGGTCACCATCCACAAGACTAGGCTGGTGGATAAGGGGTTTATGCAGGACTTCAATGAGATCTTTGCTCCCAATGCCCAACCCCCTACCCTCCGTGTCTTGTTGGCGAATGCAACCGTTAGTGGGAAATTCATCATTCAGATGGATATATCAATGGCATTTCTTTATGGGATTTTAGAGGAGGATGTGTACATGACGCAGCCGCCTGGGTATGAGGATGGTACGGGCAGGGTGTGCAAGCTGAAAAAGTCCATCTACGGCTAGAAGCAGGCGCCACGCTGCTTGTACCAGAAATTGGCAGCTGTTTCTGGTCTATGTGGACGACATTCTTCTCTTCAGCAGCAACATGAAGTAGATCCAGAAGGTTCAGCAGCAGCTGAAGGATAACTTCAAGTGCAAGAACCTTGGGGAGGTAAAGTACTACCTCGGGATGCATGTGGAGAGGGATCCTGATCATAGTTGGTTGAAGCTGCACCAGAAGTACGGGATTGAGAATGAGCGAAAAGTTGCAACTCCCTTGCTAGCAAAATTCAAGCTTGTAAAAGCTACAGAGGATGAAGGGGTTGAAGCCGAGGAACAACAGCAATTTCAGTCATTGGTGGGCAGCCTCTTGTATGCAGCAGTTCACACGAGGCCCGACATCTCTTTCTCGGTTGGGCAGCTGGCTAGGGTGGTGCAGAATCCATCAGAGGAGCAGGTGGATGCAGCTGAGCGTGTGGTGAAGTATCTGAACTCTCACCCAAGCATTGGAGTTCAATACTCCGCATCTGTACAGGTGAAGCAGAACGGGGTTGAGGTTCTGAAAGAGAAGACGGCTTGGAGAAGGCAAGCTGTTTCTCACTTGCTTTACTGATGCTACGTGGGCTTCTGAGAAGGAGGATTCCTCATCTGTGGGAGGATACATCTGTGTAGTCGGGGGAGGACCTGTTAGTTGGAGGTAAAAGAAGCAGACGGAGACGGCACTCTCTTTAGTGGAATCAGAGTACATGGCGATGTTCCATGGGGTGAAAGAGATGATTTGGCTGAGGAGGCTGTTAGAGGAGATTGGCCAGGAGCAGAAGGTTGCTACGCCACTGTTCTGTGATAGCAAGGTGGCTCTTGGGATGGCCAGGAATGTTGTGCTTCATGGGCTGAACAAGCACATGCGTATCAAGTGGCACTGGCTGCATAAGGAGGTGAAGAGGGGGACGGTGAATCAAGACTCACCAGCAACCAGCAGACTTCCACATTGGCATTGTATGCGCATGAGTGGAATGAGCATGAACTAGTATGGAATGATTGGGATGCAGCCGGCAGGCTGAGGGGGGGTTTGTTGGGTGCAAATTCACATTGCACGACATCCTGCCGTCTATTTGTACCAGTATGCGTGTGCGAATGCATTTGAGTGTGAATGGAATGTTCATGTTTTTGTTTGCTTTCGCAATTTTTGCTTGAAGCATTTGCAGGTAGTCGCACATTGTGCGCTTTGGCACAACATTGTACGTGCTATGAACAGTACAAGCACAAAGGACGACCTCGCAAAGGAACCCAATATAGAAGCTTTGCGCTTCGGTTGAATTAATTGCGCAGATTCAGTTCTATCCAACTCGAAATTGTACTGTTTTGTTTGGTTGACAATTTAGATGAAGGTTGGATATTGTTTGTTTGTACCTGCATGCTACAGGGCCAGTGGAAACCAGCGGAACCAGCATTTTGCTGGTTGGGTAAAGACAAACCAGGTTCTGTTTTAGGACCTGAACCTGGTTGTCGTTTTCCCAGGTTGGAAAAACAGAACCAGAGGTTGTTTACCAACCTATCACCTGCTCTTTTGTCCAGCCAGGTTGGTTCTGTTGCATGGAATTATTTGGGATCATCCCTGGTTGTTCCCAGGTTTATTCCCAAGGTTCTTGCTAGCTAAAACTATTTATTCCTTCTTTGTTTGTACCTGAATATAGTCAATTTGATTCAAGCAAATTCCTCCCTTCTTGTAATTTCATTTCTACGCTGTGCGATGGCGGAATGCTACCTGAGTCAACGCTAGTATGCTAGCACCCCAATTCTAGGCAAACGCTGTCCGAGCCATAACTTCGTAATGGCAGAACTTTTCGCAAGGCAACTTGGTTCATATTAAAGCTATCGTAGTGAGCTCCGATATAGGAAATTCTCAACTTAATCCGATCAACGGTCTGCACGATACGCTGCGCGGCGTTCAAGGTTCTCTTGTATTTTGGCTAAGTCATTCTTGACTCCTCTCTCTACAAACTCGGACTTGAGGACAGGGGTTGGTCTTGTACCAGGCACCCAAGGACCCTTGGATGTGACCCCGAGGAGAGATTTTATGTTTGATAAAAGTCTTAATAGTTGAGTTCATTAGGCTCTTACACCAACGATAACTTTGTAATGGCAAAAGTTTTTGTGGGTTAAATTTTATCATTTTAAAGGGCTTGGAGCGAACTTTGATATCGCAAATTCTCAGCTTAATCCAATCGACGGTCTGCATGACACGCTGCGCGACGATCAAGTTATTTTTGCTAATATGGCTAAGTCATTCTTGTCTCCTCTCTCTACAAACTCGTACCCAAGGATAGGGGCTGGTCTTGTACGAGGCACCCAATGATCCTTCGAGGTGACCTCGAGGAGAGGTTTTAAGTTTGGTCAAGTCACAATAGCCTGAGAATATTAGGCCCTTACACCAACACGGCGCAGACGTCACCACCAATCAACCACGTGCTATTGACTGCGCCTTATCAGCCACGTCGACCACGGGATACCACCACCGAGGTCGAATTCGCCAGAACCACCTGGGCCAACACCACCCAAGTCGATAATGACCAGCCGAATTCACTAAGTCGGCTTCTCCAGGTCGACGCCACCAGCTCGACGCCCTCCTTGGTCGACCTCCCAAGCCGACCTCCTAAAGTTGGCGTCCACCTAGGTTAACGAACCATGTCGTCGACCACCAATTGATGTAGGTTGCCGGCATCACGTCGTCGGCAGCTTTGCATCCCGGTGCAGGTTGACCAACTCTATCGAACTTCGCATCTAGGTCAGCGTCACCCACTATAGCAGGTTGGCTGCACCTCCCGCACATCCGACCACGAAGTCGGCTCTATCCAAGCGAGGACAGGGCAGACACACAACTCCCGTTGACACTCCCCTGCCGCGTTCACGCTTGGCTCCCACCCACATGGCAGAACTCATCAAAGAAAAGCTTGTCGCCGTCCACGTCCACACAACACAAAGCATGCCGTTTCCCCACCAGCCATGCAAATGGGTACGACTGATGGCAGCAGAGCACGGTTTGAAGGCCGGAATGTGCAGCCCCTACATCAAAAAGTCTGCCGGCTGCTCGGTGGTTGGGATATACCTCATAACAAACTTCCTACGCCTCACCATGTGATGCAGCCAGGCATTTCACCGCTCCATCTGTTTGAGGTTGCCCTGCAGCCCTGAGCCCTCGGTGACCGTGATGGCCGACTTGCTGTCTACACGAAGAACCGTCAGTGTTCCGACCTCCAGCAGGCGGCGGGGGTCCCTCCTTGCCGGCCTCGGTAGCCGCCACGTATTCCGACTCGGTCGACGAGAATGTCGCGCACTTGATGCGCTGGCTCGACCAAGAGACGGGGCAGACATACAACTCCCGTTGTCACTCCCCTGCCGCGTTCACGCTTGGCTCCCACCCACACGGCAGAAACTCATTGGAGAAAAGCTCGTCGCCGTCCACGTGCATACAACACACAGGATGCCGTTTCCCCACCAGCCGTGCAAAAGGGCACAACTGATGGCAACGGAGCACAGTTTGAAGATCGTTATGTGCAGCCCCTGTCAGAACATATCTATAGCTTATACTGCTGTGTAGGCTGTAGTGGGGTATCCCATAGGGGGTACAACCCAGTTAGGGTTTCATATTTGTACTGCTTTCATTCATAGTTCATTCATTCCTGCTTACTCTTTTCACATGGTATAGAGCTAGGTCCCTCCAGGACCGAAATTTTTGGGCCCACCGAAGCGCGCCCCCGAGGCGCGAATTTTTTTTTAGCGACCCCTCGAGTCGCTCTCTCCTCTGCGGCCTCGCCGCCCACTCTGTCGCGGCCCCGCCCTGCTCCTTACGCGGCCCCGCCGCCTGCTCCTTACGCGGCCCCGCCCCGGCCCTTACGCGGCCCTTACGCGGCCCCACGCCAGCCCCTTACGCGGCCCTTACGCGGCCCTTACGCGGCCCCGCCCCGGCCCTTACGCGGCCCTTACGCGCCGGCCCCTTACGCGGCCCTTACGCGGCCCTTACGCGGCCACGCCGCCGGCTCCTATGCGGCCCCTCGCCGGCTCCGTACGCGGCCCAGCCCCGGCCCTTTCGTGGCCCCGTCCCCGGCCACTACGCGGCTCCGCGCCGGCTCCTACGCGGCCCTTACGCGGCCCCGCACCGGCCCCTTACGCGGCCCTTACGCGGCCCTTACGCGGCCACACCGCCGGCCTCCTACGCGGCCCTGCCCCGGCTCCTATCACAGCCCCGCCCCGGCTCCTTCGCGGCCCTGCCCCGGCTCCTACGCGGCCCTACCGCCGGCCCTGACGCGGCCCCGCCCCGTCTCACTTCTACGCGACCCGAGCCGCCTGTCACCGAGCCGCCCGGGACCCGAGCCGCCCTGCAGCCGAGCCGCCCGGGAGCCGAGCCGCCCGGGACCCGAGCCGCCCTGCAGCCGAGCCGCCCGGGAGCCGAGCCGCCCTGCACCCGAGCCGCCCTGCAGCCGAGCCGCCCTGGAGCCGAGCCGCCCTGCACCCGAGCCGCCCTGCCGCCGAGCCGCCCGGGAGCCGAGCCGCTGTACACCTGAGCCGCCCGGTCGCCGTTCTGCTTTTCTGTCGAGCTGCGCGACCTGCCCTGCCTGGTGAGCACAGTCCCACTGTCACTGCGTGCTCTCCCCCCTACTGCTTGCACTGCTTCACAGTCGTCGTCATGGCTACCCCTAGTGTCCTAGCTTTTGACGCTGAGGGTCGCGCCATTGATTTTGAGGTCTGGTTAGACGACCTGCAGCTGTTCTTACAGTGCGACAGGGCTGACGACCTTTCTCTCTTTGACCTCACCTCTGGCGCCTCTCCTGCCCCTGCTGCTGATGCTGATCCCGCTGTCCGCTCTAAGTGGGCCACCCGCGATGCTGCTGCACGTCTTGCTGTGCGTCGCCACCTCCCTACCTCTGAGCGTGCGCACTTTAGTCAGTACAAGAGTGCTCAGACCTTGTACGACGCTGTAGTTGCGCGCTACTCCTCCCCTGCCACTGCTGCACTGAGCCGTCTCATGCTTCCCTACCTCTTTCCTGACCTCTCTGCCTTTCCCACTGTCGCTGACCTCATTACGCACCTCCGCACTAGTGACACTCGCTACCGCGCCGCCCTTCCTGCTGAGTTCTGCGCTAAGAACCCCCCCCCCATGTACATCGCTCTCTACTACGTAGTCGCACGCCTCCCTGACTCCCTTCGCGTCGTCAGGGACCACTTTCTCGCAGTCTGTCCCACCACTCTCACCATCGACCTCCTCGAGAAGGCCCTCCTTGCAGCGGAGAAGAGCATAGTCGCTGTAGGTGCTTCTCGTGGTGACCCTCGCACCCCCATCTTTGAGGGGTGCTCTCCTTCCCCCTTGCTGCCCTCTGTTGCCTCTGCTGCTGCTGCCGACCTGCTTGGTCTTGAGTCGGTCGGCGCGGCGTCTGCCCCTAGTGGGAGACGTCGCTCCAGCAAGGGCAAGGGGGGCAAGGGCGCGGGTGGAGCTGGAGGGGGCGGTGGCGGTGGCGGCGGTGGCGGCGGAGGGAGTGGGGGTGGCGGCGGGGCTAGTGGCGGGGGTGGTGGTGGTGGTGGCGGCAGCAGCGGCGGAGACGATGGTGGTGGTGCCAGCGGTGGTGGTGGAGGCAGCGGCGGAGGTGGAGGCGGCGGAGGTGGAGGCAGTGGAGGCGGCAGCGGAGGAGGCAGTAGTGGTGGAGGAGGTGGAGCTGGTCGGGGTGGTACCCAGCAGCGTAGCGGCGGTGGTGGTGGCCAGCGCTCGCACCGGCAGCAGCAGCAGCGCTCGCGGGACATCCCTTCGCCTCAGCAGCTTCGTGAGTGGTACGCTGGGCGTCAGAGGGGTGGGGGTACTGGTCCCTGCACCTACGTTCTTCGTTCCGGCGACCGCGCGGGTGAGCAGTGTGGGGGTGCCCACGCCACCCAGCGCTGCTTTGGCCGCCTGACGGACGCTTGGCGTCAGCAGTTCCCTGGGGCTAGTGAGATCCCTCGCTGGGATGAGCTTCTCAGGGCTGGTGTAGCGATCTTTGATCTTGATTTTGATGCTATCCTTACTGCTATGTATGTTGTGGATTATAGTGAGGAGAATGAGGGTTACTGGTGTTTTCAGCCCGACCCGGGCATTGGTACTGCTGCGCTAGGTGCTTGTGAGGCTGCTGCTCTAGGTGCCAGTGCGTCTGCGCTCTCAGGTACTGGTGAGACTGCGCTCTCAGGTACTGAGTCGTCCTCGTCCTCCCTCACTTTCACACTTGACTCCGGAGCTTCTCGCTCCTTCTTTCGAGACCGCACTACCCTTTCGCCGCTCGCCAGGCCGGTTGCGGTCTCCCTTGCTGACCCCTCTGGGGGTCCTGTCCTGTCTCACTTCTCCACTGTCCTCCCGTGTCCGGCTGCCCCTTCGGGCACCCTGTCGGGTCTGTACCTTCCCTCGTTCTCTACGAACTTGGTGAGTGGAGCGGACCTGCAGGATGGGGGTGTTCACCAGTTCACTCCTGCGCGTCAGAGGGTGACCCACTGCACGGAGGCTCGCACAGGCCGACACCTGGCCACGTTCTCACGTCGGCCGGGGTCGAGTCTCTACACCCTGACCGTTGAGTCTCCTCCTGTCCCTGAGTCTGGTCAGGTGGCTGCGTCGGGTCAGGTACTTGCTGCTGCGTCCCGGTCAGGTCCTGAGTCTGCCCCCTGTTCTTGTCGCCTCCTGTCTCACGAGACTCTCCTGTGGCACCACCGTCTTGGCCACCCCTCCTTGCCCCGTCTTCGGAGCATGGCTTCCCGTGTCCTTGTCTCTGGTCTTCCCCAGTCTCTCCCTCCTCTCCCCTCCGGGCCAGGACCTTCCTGTGTCCCCTGTGTCGAGGGTCGCCTCCGGGCTACTCCTCACTCCTCCCACTTCCCCCCGACAGAGGCTCCCCTGCAGACGCTTCACATGGATGTGTGGGGCCCAGCCCCCGTCCGTGGGCAGGGTTACGAGCGCTACTTCCTGTTGGTGGTTGACGACTACTCGCGTTACACCACAGTCCTCCCCTTGCGCAGCAAGGGTGCGGTCACTGAGGTGCTGATCGACTGGATCCGCGAGGCTCGTCTCCAGCTCAGGAAGAGCTTCGGCTCGGACTTTCCTGTTCTGCGTCTGCACTCTGACAGAGGCGGAGAGTTCTCTTCTCGCCTTCTGCGAGACTACTGTCGTGCACGGGGGATCCGCCAGACCTTCACGCTTCCGGACTCACCACAGCAAAATGGGATTGCTGAGCGCCGCATTGGCATGGTCATGGATGTCGCTCGTACGTCCATGATGCATGCGGCTGCCCCCCATTTTCTGTGGCCGTTTGCGGTGAGGTACGCGGCGCATCAGCTCAACCTTCACCCCCGGGTCTCTCGGCCAGCGATGTCCCCAGCCTTGCTGTGGACGGGGAAGGTTGGCGATGCGTCTGTGTTCCGTGTCTGGGGATCTCGGGCGTTTGTCCGCGACTTGTCTGCGGACAAGCTGTCCCCTCGTGCTGCTCCCTGTGTCTTCCTTGGCTTCCCCACTGACGCCCCAGGGTGGCAGTTTTACCACCCCTCCTCTCGTCGTGTTCTGTCCTCCCAGGACGTCACGTTCGACGAGTCAGTCCCCTTCTACCGTCTCTTCCCCTACCGCACTCCTTCCCTCCCCCCTCCCCCGGACTTCCTTGTGCCGGTTCCCCCCCCGGTAGACCCCCTCCCCCCTCAGGTTCCTGCCCCCTCAGGTGTGTCCCAGGTAGACGCCGTTGACCCGGTCGAGGTTACTGGTGACTCTGGTGCTGCTGCGGGTGCTGAGCCTGGGGGTGCTGACTCTGGGGGTGCTGTGCGCGGGGGTGCTGAGCCTGGGGGTGCTACTGCTGGGGGTGCTGGGCCTGAGGGTACTACTGCGGAGGGTGCGGAGCCTGGGGGTGCTGAGCCGGGGGGTGCTGTGCCTGGAGGTGCTGGGTCTGGGGGTGCTGGGTCGGGAGCTGCTGAGCCTGGGGGTGCTGAGCTGGGAGCTGCTGAGCCTGGGGGTGCTGCGTCTGGAGCTGCTGAGCCTGGGGTTTCTCCTGCTGCTGCGTCTCGCCGGGAGCCCCTCTCTCCACAGGAGCTGCGCGAGTGGTTCGCTCGCCGCTGGAGGCGTGCTGCTGAGTCTGGAGGTGCTGCTGGAGCTGGAGCTGGAGCTTCTTCGACCGTCGAGGGTGCGGGTGCAGCCGGTCCCGGAGCTGCTGGCCCTGCAGGTCCTCCTGGAGCTGGAGCTGCTGAGGGCGTTCGTGCTGAGCCTGCTGCTGTTGGTCCTGCCGCTGGAGGTGTGGGTGGCGCTGGTGCTGTCGCTGAGGGTGCTGGTGCTGTCCCTGCTGAGTCTGGAGCTGCCGCGCGGCCTCGGCCGTACTTCGTTCCGCTCCTTCAGCAGGTTCTTGGTTTTTCTCCTCCAGTAGAGGGTCCACCGCCTGTCCAGTCGCAGCCCCTACTGGAGCCTTCCTCTCCACTGCCTGCTCCCTCTCCTTACACTGGTCCTACTGGAGGTCTTGCTGAGCGTCGTGAGCCTGCGTCTCGTCCCGCGTCGCCTGTTCGTGCTGCTCGCGCTAGTGGTCGCAGTTCGCGTCAGCGTCCTCCTCCTGTCCCTGGCACGCACCGGATGTCTTTACGTCCGTCCACTGCTCCTCTGCGTGCCCCTTTGCCTTCTCCTCCTGAGTCCTCTCTTCCTGCGCTTGCGGACCCTGAGTCGGACTCTCTTCGTGCTGCCAGTCCCACTGTCACGCGTCTGCTTGCTACTGTCGTCACTGACCCCTCTTTTGAGTCCACTGCTGCGTCTGCTCTAGTCGCTGAGCTCGTCGACTTTGCTGCTCGCTGTCGTCTCGACTACGCTGCTAGTCTTGTTGCTGAGTCTGCGTCTGTCTGTCCTCCGTCCGTCGGGGGTGAGTGTGCTCTTGGCACGGACGTCCTAGAGGACAGGCAGGAGGAGTTACAGTGTCTAGCGGCTGCTTCACCTCATCTCGCGTCTGTACTGCTTGCCCCTGAGGGAGACCCGGATGCACTAGACATCCCGACTCCGCGTTCTTATGCGGAGGCCGTAGAGGGTCCCTACTCCTCTCAGTGGCAGGCAGCTATGGATGCAGAGATGGCTTCCTGGAAGTCCACAGGCACCTACGTTGACGCTGTTCCCCCTCCTGGGGCGAACATCGTCAGTGGCATGTGGATCTTCAGGGTGAAGCGGCCGCCGGGCTCTCCACCTGTCTTCAAGGCACGGTACGTTGCTCGTGGCTTCAGTCAGCGGCAGGGAGTTGACTACTTTCAGACCTTCTCTCCCACCCCGAAGATGACTACTCTTCGGGTGCTGCTGCACATAGCCGCTCAGCGCGACTACGAGCTTCACTCTCTCGACTTCAGCACTGCGTTCTTGCAGGGTAGCCTGCACGAGGAGATCTGGCTTCGCCGTCCACCTGGCTTCACTGGGACTTTCCCTCCTGGCACCCAGTGGAGCCTCCGACGGCCAGTCTACGGTCTCCGCCAGGCACCGCGTGAGTGGCACGACACACTGAGGACTACGCTTGCGGCTCTTGGGTTTGCTCCTTCTACTGCTGACCCGTCGCTGTTTCTTCGCACCGACACTTCCCTGCCGCCGTTCTACATCCTCGTGTACGTCGACGACCTGGTCTTTGCCACAGCGGACACTGCTGGACTCGCCTACGTGAAGTCCGAGCTGTTGAAGAGACACACGTGCACAGACCTGGGTGAACTGCGCAGCTACCTTGGCTTGCAGATCACTCGGGACAGAGCACGCCGCACCATTACCTTGACTCAGTCACACATGGTGCAGCAGGTCCTTCAGCGCTTCGGCTTCACGTACTCCTCGCCTCAGGCCACTCCTCTGCCTACTCGCCACTCACTCTCAGCTCTGCCTTCGGATGAGTCCGTAGAGTCGAGTGGTCCGTATGCGGAGCTTGTTGGCTGCCTCATGTACCTGATGACCTGCACACGACCTGACCTTGCATACCCTCTGAGCATTCTTGCACGCTATGTTGCTCCTGGGAGACACAGACCGGAGCACATGGCTGCAACGAAGAGGGTATTGCGCTACCTGTGCAGTACGTCAGGCATGGGGCTAGTGCTTGGAGGGCGGAGTCCAGTGGTCCTTACCGGCCACGCGGACGCTTCTTGGGCTGACGACCAGGCTACGCAGCGGTCGTCACAGGGTTACACCTTCAGCCTTGGTTCCGGCTCTGTCTCGTGGCGGTCTACTCGCTCGTCTTCGGTTCTCGGCTCCAGTTGTGAGGCTGAGATCTACGCCGGGGCCATGGCTGCACAGGAGCTTCGCTGGCTCACCTACCTGCTGACTGACCTTGGAGAGCCGCCTCGTTCTCCTCCAGTGCTGTACGTAGACAACAAGGCTATGCTGGCCTTGTGTCGAGAGCAGCGCTTGGAGCACAGAACGAAGCACATTGCTCTCCGCTACTTCCTTGCTCGTGAGCTGCAGCAGCGTGGTCAGTTGCGACTTGCGTACGTGGCCTCTGAGGCCAACACTGCTGATGTGTTCACCAAGGCACTTGCGCCTTGTGACCATCAGCGCTTCTGCACCCAGCTGGGTCTTGTGCCTGTCTTGCCTCACTTGCTCTCCTCTTGACTTCACTTGTACTGTGACATATATATATACCTGCTCTTGCTTGTCTAGCTTTATATATATGTCTGTACTCTTGCTTGTGAACTGGCCTTTGGCCTTGCTCTTGTGCTCGGACTGTGTGGTGACTTTGTGATCCACCCTGAGCTTTGCTTTGTCTTGCTTGACTGGTCTTGTGACCCCTTGTTCTCCCCCACTTTGCCTATGGGGGTGTGTCAGAACATATCTATAGCTTATACTGCTGTGTAGGCTGTAGTGGGGTATCCCATAGGGGGTACAACCCAGTTAGGGTTTCATATTTGTACTGCTTTCATTCATAGTTCATTCATTCCTGCTTACTCTTTTCACAGCCCCTTCGTCAAAAAGTCTGCTGGTTGCTCGGTGGTCGGGATATACCTCAGCACAAACTTCCCGCTCCTCACCATGTGATGCATGCCCAGGGGAAAACAACGGAACCAGCTTTTGGCTTGATGGGCAAGGACAAAACAGGTTCTTTTTTTTAGGATCTGAGCCTTGTTGTTATCCCAGGTTGAAAAAACAGAACCGAAGGTTGTTGACCAACCTATCGCCTGCTGTTTTGTCCAACCAGGTGAATTTTTTTGCTTGGAATTATTTGGGATCATCCCTGGATGTTTTCAGGTTGATTCACAAGGTCCTTGGTAGCTAGAGCTATTTATTCCTTCTCTGTTTGTACCTTGGATATAGTGCAAGTGATTCAAGCGAACTCATTCCTTGCTGGAATTTCGTTTTTTACACGGTGCGATGGTGGAATGCTACTGAGTCAACGCTAGCACGATATTACTACGACGCTAGGCCAACGCTGTTCGAGCCATAAATCTGCCATGGCAAAACTTTTCACGAGGAAACTTGGCCTTTTTATAAGCTCTTAGAGCGAGCTTCGAAATGGCAACAGTTCAGTTTAATCCGATCGACGATCTGCATGGCACGCTGCGCGACATACAAGGTACTCTTGATTGTTTGGCTAAGTTGTTCTTGGCCTCTCTCTCTCCAAACTCGGATCCGAGAATAGGGGCTGGTCTTGTACCAGGCACACAAGAACCCTTGGAGGTGACCCCGAGGAGAGGGATTAAGAGTTGATAAGTTGAGTTGATTAGGTCGTTACACTAACAAGCTGCTATCATAGCTGCGCTATAGCAATCCTAGTTATAGGTAGCTATCGCGGGAAATACCTCAGCGGGAGCTGGTGAATCTTCAGCCCAAGATCGTAGCGGCAGCCAAGATTCTGGTGTTTCGGCGCCAAGGGGAGTGCAAACAAACCAAAGCTCGCTGATCAAGGAGGTGCTGAAGAACTTCACCGTCGTGAAGTTTACTCGTTGGGGCTATAATGATTGGGCCTGGAAAATGCAATTATATTTCCGTCCGATTAGATTGCTGAAACTAATGATTGGGGAGGAGCCTAGACCAACTGACCCCGCACTGCAGCAAGAATGGGGCGAGAGCTCTTCGGCTGGCTATAACTTAATGTCGCAGAGTTTGGGGCTGATCCAGTGACACCACGTCTTTCACCTGCTGCCGGAGGATAAGCGTGGTCCGAAGGTGTGGACCGTGTTGAAGGAGCTGCACACCCCAACCTCCGTTGTTGCAACGTTGATGCTGAAGAGAAAGATGTTTGCGTTGCGCCTGAGCGAGGGAGAGCCACTCCAACCTGCGCTGGACAAGATGCATGACCTCTATGCAAAATTGGCGACCGCTGGAATCACCTACCCGGAGCACACCAAGTGCTTGAATCTTGCTCTTAATGCTGCCGGAATCGTGGCTTCAATTCACGAGCGGATTGAGCCTGCCGCAGAACCAGAGCTTGTGGACGCTCAAGTGGGTGCGAACGAAGATTCTGAATGAGGAGTTCCGTCGCCGTTAACTGAGAGGTGAAGACGACGGCAGCAGTGGCCCGGATGCAAGGGAACCGACGTGGTAGAGGACCTGGCTTCGGTGGTGCTGGGTGCGGTGCAAAGAAGGACGACGACTCCAACAACCAACAAGGAGGTACCGACTGGGGTCGCGGTGCGAAATCTGGGCGTGGGGGCAGATCGGGTGCTGGTGGCAAAATTGAAGGGAATTGCTGGTATTGTGAGAATGAGGGGCACCCCTCGTTCTTGTGTTATAAGAAACCCGAAGGTTGGCCCCTCAAAATCGTCACCGAGATGGCAGCGCATGCAGAAACCAGAAAAAACGGCGCAAACATGGTCGCTGATATGGCCCCAAAAGCTACTAAGACTTAAAACCTCTCCTCAGGGTCACTTTCAAGGATCCTTGGGTGCCTTGAACAAGACCAGCCCCTATCCTCAGGTCCGAGTTTAAAGAGAGAGGGATCAAGCGGGACTTAGTCAAAACAGCAAGAGTACCTTGAACGTTGTGCAACGTCTCGTGCAGACCGTCCATCGGATTAAGCTGAGACTTTGCTAAATTAAAGCTCGGAAAAGTTGCCTCGCGAAAAGTTATGCCATTACAAAGTTATGGCTCGGACAGCGTTTGCCTAGCGTTGGAGTGCTAGCGTACTAGCGTTGACTTGGGTAGCATTCCACAGTCGCACTGCATAGAAATGAAATTCTAGGAAGGGAGGAATTCGCTTGAATAAAATTGACTATATCCAGGTACAACCGGAGAAGGAATAAATAGTTCTAGCTAGCAAGAACCCTGGGAATAAACCTGGGAACAACCAGGGACGATCCCAAATAATTCCAAGCAGAAGAACCAACCTGGCTGGACAAAACAGCAGGTGGTAGGTTGGTAAACAACCTCTGGTTCTGTTTTTCCAACCTCGGAAAAACAACAACCAGGTTCAGGTCCTAAAAAACAGAACCTGTTTTGTCTTTGCCCAACCAGCCAAATGCTGGTTCCGCAGGTTTCCCCTGGCCCTGTAGCATGCAGATACAGACAAACAACATCCAACCTTCACCTCAATTGTGTTCCGCCTCTCGACACGCGCTGAAGGTGGCTGGTGCGGGACGAGCTGCGTTCAAGGGAGCGGATGGCAAGCCGGTGGTCCTACACGACGTTTTCCTCGTTCCTGAACTCAAGGGCAACCTCATCTCCCTCCGTAAGCTTGGCAAGGCTGGGGTGAGCACTAGCACGGATGGGGCACGCACTTACAAGGGGCTGCTGGGCAATCAGGTGCTTTGGGATCTGCACGAGAGCACGGACGTGTATAGATCCATGTGGCAGCTGCTGGCGTTGGCGTGGTATGGTGGGGGGCAGGCTAGAGAGGGGTCTGCATCCCAGGGGGAGTGCAACGCCGTTAGAGGGGTTGGTATAAAAGTTTCGGCCAGATCTGGGGAGACGGATTGGGCAATGGCACACCGACGCTTGGGGCATGTGGCAATGCATTTGTTGAAGCAGTTAGAGAAAGATAGAGCCGTTAAGGGTTTGAAGCTGAACGGACCGCCACCTGATGAGAATTGTGAAATCTGTTTCCTCTCAAAGTTTACCTGTTTCCCCTTCCATAGTGTGAGTGGCAGGAGCAAGAAGCCTTTAGAGTGGGTCCACATGGACTTGGTGGGGCCGCTGTCGGTTCAGGGGCACAAGGGGGAGCAGTACTTTCTGACCATAGTGGATGATTAGAGCAGGCTTATGTGGGGATATCTTCTGAAGCAGAAGGACCATGCTGCCTCTACGATACGGGAAGATTGGCTGCCATTCGTGGAGATGCAAGCGGAGTGTCTGGTGAAGCGGATTAGGACAGATCGGGGTGGTGAGTTCCTTGGAGATGAAATGATGGCCTGGCTCAAGAAGCAGGGCATCCAGAGGGAGCTGACCACGACTTACACCCCACAGTCTAACGGTGTAGCAGAACGGGCGAACTGGACAATTCTGGAGACAGCTAGGGCGCTGCTCATAGAATCTGGGCTGGGCAACTTGATGTGGCCCCATGCTGTTCGGCACGCTATCGTCGCTAGAAACAGGGTACTCACCAAGGTTGGGGATGACTCGTGGGTGCCGATGGAGAGGTGGCTTGGGAGGAAGCCGCCGGTGGACATGCTGAGGGTGTTCGGTTGCATGGCAGTCGCCCACGTCCCCAAGACCTACCGCAGTAAGTTGGGGGCGAGTGCAATACGGTGTGTGCATTTGGGGCTTGCTGCTGAGAGCAAGGGATGGCTGCTGTGGGAACCTTCCAAAGGTGTGTTTTTTTACAGCGGGATGTGAAGTTTGTTGAGTGCATGATGTATGGGAGCAGGGAGAAACAGTCGGAGGCCTGACTCCTAGTGTGTGGGAGGAGGGAGAGGAGGCAGCTGCAGAGGGTGCTGATAGAAAGAAGGTACAGGAGGCACCTGCTGGTGGAGAAAATGATGTGGAGACTAGCACTAGTGGAGCTGCTGGATCCGAGGGGGGAGAGCAGCAGCAGGGGAAAACTAAGAAGCCAAAGGGCTGATGTAGTAGAGCAGCAGCTTGGGACAGAGGAGGCATTGCTGATTCTACCGCATGGCTATGACTCGGATGAGGAGGATGAACCTGCCTACTGCTTTCTTGCCCCTGCACCAAAGGAACCAGCTAGCATGGAGGAGGCATTAGCTGGACCAGCGCGTGTCCAGAGGCGGAGCACACCTCGTTGATCGGTGCAGTGCGTACGTGATCCAGTAGGTCCTTGCGTGATGTCATCGTCCAAGCAGCGCCGGTGTCCAACAACCAATAGTCCAGGGGGTGCAGCTCTGCTCCAACCTTGGCAGAGGCGTCTCCTTGCTCCCCCTACTCTCCAATATGGAAGAACTGGCCCGTGGTGCGCTCCTTGTTCTTCTCCACACCGCCGTTGCTCTTTGGGTTGTTGTCGGACGAATCGGCGACCATGCTCGCGCCGTTTTTCTGGTTCCTCTGCGCGCTGCCATCTTGGTGACGATTCTGGGGGGTCCATCCATCGGGTTTCTTATAGCACAAAAACCAGGGGTGCCCCTCCTCCTCACAATACCAGCAACTCCCTTTCATTTTGCCACCAGCACCCGACTTGCCCCCACGTCCAGATTTCGCACCACGACCCCAACCGGTACCTCCTTGTTGGTCGTTGGAGTCGTCGTCCTTCTTTGCACCGCTTCTAGCACCACCGAAGCCACGTCCTCTGCCACGTCAGCTCCCTTGCATCTCGTATCCGCTGCTGCCGTTGTCTCCACCCCTCAGTTGGCGGCGACGAAAGTCCTCCTCCAGAATCTTTGGCCACACCCACTCGAGAGTCCACGAGCTCTGGTTCTGCGGCAGGCTCAATCCGCTCGTGAATTGAAGCCACGATTCTGGCAGCAGTGAGAGCATCTTCAAGCACTTGGTCTGCTCCGGGTAGGTGATTCCCGCGGTCGCGAATTTTGCCTAGAGGTCGCGCATCTTGTCCAGGACAGGTTGCACCGGTTCAGGGACTTAGTCAAAACAGCAACAGTACCTTGAACGTCGAGCAGCGTCTCGTGCAGACTATCAATCGGATTAAGCTGAGACTTTGCTATATCCAAGCTCGCTCCAAGAGCTTTAACATAAGACTAGTTGCCTCGCAAAAACTTCTGCCATTACGAAGTTATGGCTCGGACTGCGTTTGCCTATCGTTGGAGTGCTAGCGTACTAGCGTTGACTTGGGTAGCATTCTGCCGTCGCACCGCGTAGAAAAAATATTCCGGGAAGGGAGGAATTCGCTTGAATCAAATTGACTATATTCAGGTACAAACTGAGAAGGAATATAGAGTTCTAGCTAGCAAGGACCTTGGGAATTCACCTAGAAACAACCAAGGATGATCCCAAATAATTCCAAGCAACAGAACCAACCTGGCTGGACAAAAGAGCAGGTGGCAGGTTGGTAAACAACCTTTGGTTCTGTTCTTCCATCGTAGGAAAAACAACAACCAGGTTCAGGTCCTAAAATCAGAACCTGATTTGTCTTTGCCCAACCAGCCAAATGCTGGTTCCGCTGGTTTCCCCTGGACCTGTAGCATGCAGATACAGACAAACAACATCCAACCTTCACCTAAATTGTACCCCTATAGTGCCTGCTCGGCTACACTACAGTCAACCAAACAAAACAGTACAATTTCGAGTTGGATAGAACTGAATCTGCGCAATCAATTAAGCCGAACCGCAAAGCTTCCATCTTGGGTTCCTTTGCGAGCTCGTTCTTTTTGCTTGCACTATTCATAGCGCGTACAATGTTGTGCCGAAGCGCACAATGCGCGAGTACCTGCAAATGCATCAAGCAAAAATTGCGAAAGCAAACAAACACACGAACACAACATTCACACGCAAATGGATTCGCACACGCATACTCGTACAAACAGACGGCAGGATGTCGTGCGATGTGTATTTGCACCCAACAATATGATGGTACTACGAATAAGTGTGTAACTTAGTGAAATGATTGGACTAAGAGGAAGTGCTGTCAGAAACAAGAAGTGATTGAACTATGAAAGGTTGGAGTACAAGTATGAAACCCTAGAGTTGTGTACCCCCTAAATGCTAACCCCGTAAAGCCTACACAGAAATAACATATATATAATGTTTGACACACCCCCATAGGCAAAGTGGGGAGAGCAAGGGGTCACAAGACCAGTCAAGAAAGGCAAGGCAAGCTCAGGGTGGATCACAACGTCACCACACACTTTGAGCACAAGCAAAGGACTACAAGGCCAATTCACATGCAGAGGCATATATGTAGCACAAACATCACAGTGATCTATATCTAGCAAGCATGCATGTATATATATATATATATATATATCACATTACAGGCAGAGTCTACAACAAGTAAGGAAAAGTTGGCACAAGCCCTAGCAAAGTGCAGAAATGCTGATGATCACCAGACTGAAGTGCCTTGGTGAATATATCAGCAGTGTTGGCCTGAGATATGGCAAAGTAACGCACTTACTCTTAGTAATACTAATATGGATAAGTAATCCACATACTCGTAGTACCGCTCATATGGCTATGTAATGCAATCACTCTTAGTACCACTTATACAGCTTAGTAGCACACTTACTCTTAGCACCACTCATATGGCTAAGTAACGCACTTACTCTTAGTGCCACTCATATCGCGAAGTAACACATTTCTTCTTAATACTACTAATATGGCTATGTAATTTACATACTCGTAGTACCGCTCATATGGCTGTGTATTGCAATCACTCTTAGTACCACTCATACAGCTTAGTAGCGCACTTACTCTTAAGTCCACTTATATCGCTAAGTAACGCACTAATGGTTCGTATCACTTGTCAGAATTCGGTTATGCCTAAGATATACCGACAGAGGGATGGGTGAGCGCGATAGGGGGTACTGTATATTTGTATGCGAAGCACCCAGCAGCGGAGAGCGGAGTGGCCAGAGGCAAGACTGGGCGGGCAGCTCGGTAAAGTAAGGCATTCAAGATCCAGAGTGGTAGAAGGTGGTGCGGGAGGGTCGGGAAACGAAAGGAGCGGCAAGGATTTACAGCATGGTGACGTTGTTGGGCACCCCTGAATGAAGGGTATGTGGTGTGCATGACAATGGTTCTTTCCCTGTTTTGCAGACACCGAGTCCAGGACGAGCTGGAAGACGCAACCACTAGCTGGCAAAGGCAAGATGGCCGTATGGGTGGCAAGCTGGGTAGTTAGCAGCACTTTGTCTGTTAGCATTGCCTAGCCGGGGTGGTGGTAGGAGTACTTCAAAGGGGGTCCTGGGCTAGGGACTGCAATTGTGTGTTAGTTTTCGTGAATTACTGTGATTTCTCTTGAAGATAAGCAGTCTCGCAACGAAGCCATATCCCCACTTAGAATAAATTAGGAAGGGTCTGAACTTACAAACACGCTGTCTATGCAATTGCGGTCGGGAAGGCTGGTAGAAGGAGTAAGACCGAAGCAGGCGAATCAAGAGAATTTGGTGGAGGGAGCTGGGGGTCAGCAAGAGGTGAATCCACCGCCGGTGCACCAGGATGTGGAAGGGCAGAATAGGCCCAGCGATGGAGCGACCGGCCCCAGGGGAGGCGCTCAGATGGGAACGGCAAGCGGTGGGGAGAACACACCTGGCGGATTACAAGGACAGCAAAGGACGCAAACAAGGCCGCGGTGGCAGCTAGGGGTCAGAGCGGATATCAGCGAAGTGCCTCATGGCAAGGCACGGAGACGAAGCGACGATGCAGCGCTGGAGGTATTCCCAGCTACCAGAGAGATTCTCGAGAGATGCTCGACGCGGGCCAAGTCTCAAAAACTATGTGATGTAGCTGAAGAACCTGCAAGCACGGTGAGCAAAAGATCAGCTAGATCCGGAGGAGGTTTTCTAGGGATTGGCGAATACGTTGGCGGGAGAGGCAGAGATTTACTATCGAATATCACGGAGAGAGCTGTCTGGAGAACCTGCAAGCACGGTGGGCGAAAGAACGGCTAGATCCGGAGGAGGTTTTCCGGGGATTGGCAAATACGTTGGTGGGAGAGGCAGAGATGTACTATCGAATATCACGGAGAGAGCTGTTGGAGTGGGCGCCGGGGCGAGCGCCGGGGGAGCAAGATCCAACGTCGCGCTTCCTGACGATGCTACGAGAGCAGTTTCTGGTGCAACCACTGAGCGAGTGGTGGAATTTCGAGCATTCAGGCGGAGAGAAGGGGAGTCTCAGTGAAGATAAGAAGTAGAAGAAGGCGCCATAGCTAGGAAAGTCCTACCTAGGCAAGAAACAATTTAGGCAAAAGAGGAGTTCACTAGCAGGAATGAGGATACAAATAGCAAACCCTAGAAGGGTTGTACTCGCTATAGAGCACCCCACTACAGGCTAGAGCATAACATTCTGACACACCCCCATAGCCAAAGTGGGGTGTAATCAGCAGAGCAAGGAAAGCAAAACAAGCTCATGGTGGATCACAATGTCACCACACATTCTGAGCACAAGTTCAAGAAGCAACACTTTAAAGTTCACAAGTGTAAGCAAAGCTATAGGCTATCGCAGAGGGCAAGTGAGGAGGAGGAGGCGAGACTGTAAGAGGAGAGGAGTTAGGAGGCGACGACTGAAGCTGCAGACACACGGGCAACAGGAGGCACACTAGCACAGCGGCTACCGGAACAACGCTCCGGACTACTGGAGTAACTGGCCCCGCGGCTAAAAGTAGCGGCAGACGAGCAACGGATCCACGGGCGACTGGCACAGGTGGCGGCGTCGGGCTACCGGAGCAACTCCCCGGACTACAGGTGCTGCTGGCGACACGACGGCAACCTCCGTGCAACCTCCCCAAACAGTCCCACCCCCCCTGACACACACCCCCTCCTTCACCCCTAGCTCCACTCCCACGTCACCCCCCTAGCACCACTCCTTCGGCTCCCACACACCCACCCCCCTGAGCGGCAGCTGCAGTAGCGGGAGACGGAGGAAGAGGAGGAGCAAGGGACGCCACTGAGAAACTGCATCCCCATACCCCCACACGCTCCACCCCCAAACCCTAATGCAGGAGCACAAGTAGTAGCTGGGGTGGGGCGCCATCAGAGGCACGGGGGACAGCGGGCAGTGCAGGGCCAGTGAAGAACGGGCCGCCCACGGGCCTGGCACAGCCGCCCGAACCGCGCGCAGGCGGCCCGAGCCGCGCGCGGGCCTGGCGCAGCCCGTACGGGCCGCGCGCGGGCCTGGCGGAGCCCGTACGGGCCGTGTCCAGGCCTGGCGCAGCCCGTACGGGCCGCGCGCAGCTCGTACGGGCCGCGCGCAGGCCACGACGGACGACGGGGGGCGACGCGCGGGTCCCCGTCTCCCGTCGCAGCGCCTCCTGGGGGCGACGCGCCGAGTGACGGGGCAGAAACCCGTCGCGCGCCTCGGGGCGCACGGCGGGCTGAAAACCCTAATTTCAACGCCGCGCACTACGGGGCGCGCGGCGGACAGGGAGTAGCAGTAGCAGCGGAAGCAGTGAGGTGGGGCCCACAGGCCAGGAGCATATCGCTCTGATACCATGTGAAGATAAGCAGTAGAAGAAGGTGCCATAGCTAGGAAAGTCCTAGCTAGGCAAGAAACAGTTTAGGCAAAAGAGGAGTTCACTAGCAGGAATGAGAATACAAATAGCAAACCCTAGAAGTGTTGTATTTGCTATAGAGCACCCCACTACAGGCTAGAGCATAACATTCTGACAGTCTCTGCTCGCATATTACGGGAGGTTGGTGGAGCTGGGTGAAGACATGAACTGTCAGGATCAGGGCGGGTGATAGGAAAATTCGTCCACGGTCTAACTCAACCGTCACGGCAGGATGTGGAGGTGCGCGTGTTTGAACTGGACCCAGAAGCCACACTCAAGGAGGCGTATGAGATAGTGAAGCGCGTTGAAACTGGGCGCAGACTCTACAAAGTGGAGCAGACGGTGGACCGGGGGCCGGAGAGGAGGCGACCGGCATGGGCGGCTACGTCCGCGTATGAGGAAGCGGATGACAGAGAAAGGGAGGAGACTCGCCGGTGTCATAATTGTGGACAGCAAGGACTCCTACGCAGGGATTGTTGGAACCGAGCGGCGTGTTCGCTCTGCAGAAGTCGCAAGCACTTACGACGGTAATGCCCTGGGGAGCCAGTCTGCATGCGCTGCGGGAGACGACGTCATTCAGAAGCGGACTGCTATGCGAACCGGAGGGACCGTCGGGGAGCGGAAGGAGGGGAGGATCGGCAGGCCACCATGGCATGCTTGAGAGCACAGCTATCAGAGCTGGAGGCAGCGGAAGAAAGCAGCCTGCAATTGTGGCACAGGAGGAGGAAGATTCGGATGAGCCAGAGTTCATGCTGATGGCTCAGCCGGCTCGGGATCGAGAGGAGTTGGGCTTGAGGAGTGGCGCACGCAGGCAACTGTTAAGGGAAGACGAGCGACACGAAGATGGCCCAAGGAGGCGGGCCAGTGAAAGCGAAGTGGGAGAAGGAGCCGCGTATCGGCATCCGTGGGAGCGCATGATCTGTCAAGCCACATTGCTGACAATAAAACTAGGGGCAATTACGATGGGGGGTCTGCAGGCTCAACGAGCAATCGTAGACACAGGAGCGGCTCACGTGCTGATTAGCAAGCGGCTAGCGGAAAAGCTGCAGTTGTGCAGGCCAGAACGGCTGATACCAGAAGGGTACTTGCTAATGTCTGCAAGGGGAGGCGAAGTGGATGTCGAAGACTCGGCAGTCCATGGCACTGGTGCTGAATCCGAGAACACCTGAAGAATGCACGCTGAGGGTGTACTGTGGGGTGTCGGAGTCAGAGGACTTTGACCTGGTGATCGGGGTGGAATATATTTCTGGGATAGGATCGACGATCTGCACGTGAGAGGAGAGAGTGGAATATTGGGTGCGCTATTGGGAAGACAACGGCCCCATCGGTACGCTGCCGGTGCGCTTCGTGCGGAGGGAACCAAGAGAAGCGTACCAGTGCACAAAGGCTGAGCTGTGGGAAGAACTGAGAGTGCCCTCATGGCAGCAGATTGTGAGAATGCTAGCGGCGACAACCAAGGAAAACGAGGGAGATGTGGACCTGAAGCCACTCTGCACGGACACTAACAAGTTGTTCGGACCCACAGTGGTGCTAGAACTCAACCGCGGCATCGGTACCGGATTGGCGGCATTGTTGAAGGCGTGGGCATACATAGAGAAGTGGATCCTACGGATATGGAGTTGGTGAAAATGGCGTGGTGCCATGCCGACAAGCTTCAAAAGAGGTACCCGCACCAGCTAATGACGGTGGCGATGGAGGCCAGTATGAGAAGCCAGGCCTGCGACATACGCCTGATATACGAGAGCACTATATGGGAGTGGGGGAAGATTGACGTGGTCGTCGCAGGGTGGGAATGTCAACGGTATTCGTGGGCAGGAGCGGGCAGAGGCATGGGAGACGAGAGAAGTGGTCTCTTCAGGGAACTGGTGCGAGTGCTGTGGCTAATATAGCGCTTTCAAAGAGAAGTCCTGTACATAGTGGAGGATGTGGACATGGAAGGTGATGTGAGGGAGCAGATTCAAGTGGCGCATCAAGAAGTGACGGGGGTACTAGGACCTAGGGCGGTGGTGGACGGTGTGCAAACGGGCAGCAGAACACACAGAGTGCGCCGCTATTGGACGAATGGGGTAACGGAGGCAGCTCTATAGCACATACTTTCGCTAATGGACCAACCTGTGCCACTGCTGGTGGAAGATATCTTGGAGCCGGGGAGGATGCCCGTGCCAGTGACGCGGCCAGATCACCCGACACAATTTGCATGCAATGAGGTGGGGAAGCCGCGGCAGGCATGGCCGACGTTCGTATCTTATGAGGGAGCGGCAGCCTTTAAGATGCACGGCGAAGTTCCGGGGCCGGGGCTGGTGTATGATTGCGCGGCGCGGGAGTGGCAAGAGCCGACTGCGCTGAGAGGGAGCTAGCGATGTGTTTCATGGAGGATGCAACCGCGCACCCGGAGGCGACCGAAGTCGATACGAGACGGGCATTGGGGAGAGCCATGGACCTGAATGCCATGCACTGGCTCGTGGCGATGATCCGGATGTACCACTCGCAGCTACGATGGGACTGAAAGCGGGATAAGGCAGCAGTAGTGCAACCCCCGACAGAGCGGTCAGCCGCAAAGGAAGCGCTAGCGAGGGCCATGTTGGGTGAGATACAGGAGAATGACAAGGTCCAACACCAGTTAGGGCATCCTCTGGAAAGGAGGTGGGTATACCCGTGCGAGGAAGAGGATGAGGTGCCAGCCCTATATGCAGAGCAGACCCAGATCTGGCTCCCAGCAGACAGGGAAGAGGCAGCGGTGGACAAGAAGCGAGAGGACCTAGACTGGGTCGAGGAAAGCCATCAAGAGGCAGCGGAAAAGGGAGATCTACGAGAGAGAGTTTGGATCGCGGACTTTGCATTGATGGCGGCGACGAAGGAAGAGGGGCAGGTGGCAAAGGCCGGAGAAGCAAGCGAGGACAGCAGTGATGTTTCAGTGCGGGCAGAGCCGGCGGCAACAGAGAGGTACGTGCCAGGGGTAGAAAAAGGGGGACCAACGCAACCGACGACAACAGAGTAGAAGTGGGAAATAGGCGACAGCATGGCGGAGGAGGATGCAGCAGAACTGAGGATGGTGCTGGCAAAGTATCGATTGGCTTTCGCCTAGACGCTGAAGGAGGTGGGCAGATGCAACATGGCTGAAGTCACCCTAGAGCTGACCAAGAAAATACCAGTATACTAGCGACGGCGACGAATGACGGTGGAGGAAGTGGAGATATGTACGGAAAAATGTCAGGAGCTGATGGAGGCAGGATTCATACGAAAGTCAAACTCGGAGAACGCAGCGGCAACGGTGGTGGCGGCACGGACGGATCTCACGGGGCAGGTGGCCTTTGAGCTGCGCGAGATCTCGCCGGTGCAAAAGTACCTCGGGCTGGAGATTGTCCGCGACTGGCCGGTGAGGAAGCTGTGGTTGCACCAGCAGGGCTACGCCGACAAGCTGCGCAGGCGGTTCATTGACGAGGAGCAGACCGGGCGCACCCCAAAGATGCTGGTCTCGGTCGACGCCTACGCCGAGCTCACCTTCCACGACGAGGAGGCGCAGGAGCGCCAGGAGGAGGAGTACCGGTAGAAGGTCGGCTCGCTGTAGTTCGTGGCGACGACGACGAGGCCACACATCACCTTCACCTGCAGCAAGCTGGGTAGTGGACTCACGGTAAGGAGCGACCAGCACTGGCGCGAGGTCGACCGCTGTCTCGCCTACCTCGCCAACACTCGTGACACCGCCCTGGAGCTGGCGGTGGACCTGAGTTGCTGGAGTTGGTCGGCTACGTGGACCCCGACGACGCCGGCTACAAGTAGAACAAGACAAGCACGGGCGGCTACGTGTTCGTCTACGGAGGGGCCGCGATCTCCTGGTCGAGCTAGCGCATCAAGTGCTTGACGCTATCGTCGATCGAGTCGGAGTACGTGGCGGCCACGAAGCCGACAAGGAGGGATGCCGCCTTTGCTTCCTCCTTGCAGAGTTCCGGCAGCTGAACGCCCGAACGCCGACGGTCCTTCGTGTGGACAACAAGTCGGCCATCACGGTCGCCGAGGGCATGGGGTTGACGGGCAACCTCAAGCACATGGAGCTGTGACAAGCCTGGCTGCAGCACATGGTGAAGCGCGATGAATTCACTCTAACGTACATCCTGACCACCGAACAGCCGGCCGACTTCCTGACGAAAGCGCTGAACTACCCGGCCTTCAACCGGTGCTCCGTTGCAATCAGCCATTTGTGCCTGGCTGACGTGGGAGACGGCGACGACGACGTGCAGCAGTAGGTGCCATGCCCTCTTGCATGGCTGGTGCGGTGACCGGCGTACTTTGGGGTGGGTACACATCGACGGGCTATTCGCTGAGTGGTGCTGCCGTATGGGCTGGGGGGCCCAAGCGTGAACGTGGTAGGTGAGTGTCAACAGGAGTTGTGGTAGGCCCCGTCCTCGCTTGGGCGAAACTGACCTCGTGGTCGGGTGTGCGGGAGGTGCAGCCGACCTGCAGCAGTGGGCAAGCTGGTCGATGGGGCTGGTCGACCTGCACGGGGGCCACTGCAAGGGGCGCCGATTTCTGGGCGCCGAGTTTTGGTGGTCGACGAAGGGGGCACCGGTGTCGACCTGGACAGAAGAGCTGGGCGCCGAGTAGCAGAGCGCCGAGCAACATGGCGCCGGGCCAGTGGATTGGTCTGGGAGGACGCCTGGCGACGATCAGCTAGAGCCGACATTGGGGACGCCGGTCACGGGTGGTCGGCGAGTGACGAAGCTGGCCGACTAGGCGTGGTTGCCAGGTCGACCGGGATACCTGGGCGACATATGCGTAGGTTGTTATGTGATGCTATTATTCGCATTCACATTTGTCTGCCTCCCATCTTATCTTTCTACCTTGTATGTGTGATATGTGTGTGCGTAAGAGTTTGTGTTTGGTGTGGTTTGGATTTTTTGGGTGTGTGTGAATGATATTTTGCTTGAGCAGATATCTGAAATGACTTCTCTGCTCAAGAGCTTCCCGACGAACCAAGAATTGTCGCGATCGGAGCAAGAACGGCAAAGTTATGATCGTTCGATAATTTGATTGGGATGCGACGACTTTGGGAAGTTTGTTGAGTGACTCAATATGGGGTATAGACTTTCGGGGGCTGGGTTGGGAGAAACCAAACCAGGTTTGCAAGTATGGCCAAGCTGGGTGAGGTTGATGGCATGGGTTGGGAAAGTGACAATGTCAAAGTTGTGGTGCCTATAAGGAGGGGAATTGTGTGGTATGGGGTTTCCTTGGTGGGGGACTCTCTTGGGACCTTCCCTCTCGTTCTCCTCATCCCCTCCTACCTGGTTTATTGGTACTCAAACTTTCTTGTGTCGATCTTGTAAGCTAATTGTGATTTAGTTAAGTATCTATGGCAGCATACCCCCTGGTGCGCTGAAATTCATAACTCGAGTTTTACTCCATCTTGTGATACGATTCAAATTGGGAGTTAGCCACGGTCAAGGGCTACAACATACTTGAGTTCGAGAGAATTCTAATGGTGCGTTTCTCATCGACGGCGTTTCTTGTGAGGATGACTTTTCTTTCCAGGATTGTAGTTGAGGATTTTGAGATAATTTGGCCCCTAATCTTTGTAGACTACGTCCTTAGTCCATAACAAAGGTCGCCGGGATGGTTTCTAGGAGGCTGACCTCGGAAGTGGTATCTTGAGGTTGATTTGGCTGGTGAGCGCAGTCGCTCGCGTGGAGTCGACCTGGGCGTCTACGATGTTCACGTGACAAGGAGTGGTGCACCAACCAGCTGCGCGCACTTGCGAAGCAGGTGCACCGTTGTCACGCGGGTGCAACGTTGTGCAGCAGACTTGCTGGAGCATTAGCACACCACGGAATTGCAACGTTGGCAAGCTGCTACTTTGTCGCGCTGGAGCGGTGCGAGCTGTGCTGCGCTGGATCGCAGTCGACCATGCTGCGCTGGAGGTCAACCAGCAGCCTAGCTAGCTCTGATGTTTTCTGTGATGCCAATGTTGTTGCCACCATTCTTGTCATGTTTTCCTATTAAAACTCTTGCCAAATTCCCCTGTGAACTAGCAAGTAGTGTGCGCACAAGGAAACGACTATGGAACGCAGATATCACTCTAGCCACATGCCTATCCCGTAGTCTAGCTCCCGCTGATTAAGTTATCTCCGCGTGCTAGAGAACTGAAATCGGGTGAACTCGGCTTGCATGCATGTCGGGCAGCCAAGTACCTCATTGGCTCCCCTTTCATACGTATGCCAGCAACCATCTCATTCTTCACTAGCTGCTGCAAAATGGGCAATGCCACGTGCCCCGTGCGCCGATGTAATGTCAACCAATCACTCGCCCCCATAGCCAAAGTGAGATTGGAGAATGCCGCACTCACAATAGTGCCCCACATGATCTCTCCATACTCCTCCTCTGCTGCTGCCTTGGGGTTCTCCTCACCCATTTGCTGCTCCTTGGATGCTGCACCACTCTCCTTATGCTCGCACTGCTTGCTGGTCTCTCCAATATTGCACTTCTTGGACTCCTTCTCCTTCGCACCATCGTTGGCGGCGTCGCCGATACCAACCGCTTCACCCTTGGTGCTGACGCTTGCTACCACTTGCCTCTCCTTAGGCATAGAGAACCACGCGGATCTGCCACATCTCATTGTATATATCATTTTCCTCATGAAGATCCCAAAGGATCCGCTCGCCAAGCCTTGCGGTATAGGTCTTGGCTCCCTTCGAGTTCGTGTCCATGCCGGCCTTTTGCAACCGCTGCACAGAAACCAGGTTTGCAGCAAATTTGGGCACCCAAAGAACGTTCTTGAGACCCACCATCTTCCCATCAGCACCTTGAACATGGCCTTGCCCATCCCTTTCACCTCTGCTTGCTGCCCTAAAGCCGATGTGACATACTTCACCGGTGACGGTTCGAGTTCGGTGCGCAAGTCCGTGCAAGGTGTCATGCTATAGGTAGCGCCACAATCGATCACTCAATAGTCCAGGGAGTGTAGGGTGACTTTCCCATAGCAACTGGATCTTCAAAGCCTTCATCCTGCAGAGGTAACTTAATCAACTGGAGCAAGACTACGGGCTAGGAACGGGGTAGGAGTAAATTCTGCGTTTGCTTGTGCTTGCACTATTTGCTTGTTCACAGGGAAATTTGGCATAAGTTTCACTAGCAATAGTTTACAACAATGATAAGAACAACATTAGCAATAATGACTACATCAGATGCTCGTATGCAAGCAGGTCGACTGCCAGCGCAGCCCGGTCGACCGTGTTCTAGCGCTGCATAGTCGACCGCGCTCCAGCAGTGCATAGTCGCGGCCTGCCAGCGCTGCAAGTCGAAGGCGTGCCAACGGTGCAGCAAGGCGGCTGCTCAGCGTTGCACCCGCAGGACTGCAGCGCACCCGCTTCGCGGATGCTTGCAGATTATTGGCATGCTGTGCCTCGTCACCTGCACAACACAGACACCAAATCGTTTTCCTACGGACAACTGCACTTGATCAGCCACGTCGACCTCAGGATACCACCACCAAGGTCGAATTCACCACAACTACCTGGGTGATCGTCGCATTTGTCCGCAGAACTCTGTCACCCAAGTAACCTGGTTGAACAGGCAACCGTGTGGACCAGCTGCTCCTCCTTGTGCCCGTCGACCACCGCCGCTCGACCACACCAAGTCGACCACACACCTAGTCGACGAGCTCCAGGTCAACCAGCACAGCTGTCAGCCGACCACACCAAGTCGGCTGCTCCAAGTTGGCGTCACAAAGTCGACGCCCTCCACAGGCCGACCTCCTAAGTCGACCTCCCGAAGTTGGCGCCCTACCAAAGCCGGTGCCATCGCAATCACACCGTGCAGATCAACCAACCCGTCGTCCAGCTCGTCCACTGCTGAAGGTCAGCTGCACCTCCCGCACACCCGACCACGAGGTTCGCTCCGCCCAAGCAAGGACGGGGCCAACCACAACTCATGTTGATAGATCCTTCTCTGGTGCAGCTAGTGCTTGCGTCGAGATGAAGAAGAATTGACTTGGGAACCGATCGTCGATCGAGTCCTTGTCGTTAGCTTTGTTCTTCATGTTTGCAGCCCCACCTTCGCGACTGCCACAGCCTCCACGGCCTCTTCCTCTCCCTCTCCCTGCTCCTCTACCCTCTTGGCCTTCGGCAGGAGTCCATCCATCAGAAAGTTTGTAGCAATCGCGCCACATGTGTCCGCTCTTGTGGCAAAAGTGGCACTCGCCATCGAATCGGACGCGAGCGCATCCGTAACTCTTCTCGTCGCTGCCATTTCTGCCATTTCCGCGGCCTCCATTGAAGTTGCTGCCACCAGACCTTCCTCCCTCTCGTCCACTGCCTCTTCCTCGGCCATACCCACGGCCGATGCTTGCTGCCCCGGCGACATCCGCATCCGCCAACTCACGGCGGCGGAATTCCTCTTGAAGTATCGCTCGCTTCCCGTCTTCAAGCGAGAGGCGGGGCAAGTTACGATTGAGGTTGATGATGAGCGAAGACCATAACTCTGGGAGTAAGGCCAGCAACTTGGTCTTCTTTTGGAGCTCACTGTAGTCAAGATCCGCTCCTTCAAGCCGCGTCAACAAGTCGATGAATCTCTGCACCCCTTCTTCAACCGCTTCGTCTTCATCAATTCATAGTGTCGTCATTTGCCGTTTCAATTTCTTCCACCGCTACCGCCGCTATTGCCGGAGCATGTACACCCTTGAGAGCAGTCCATGCCTTTGGTCCCCTCTCTGGTTCACGCTGGAATGGCTTGATTTTACGGATTTGGCTGCTCCCCAACCCTTGCCCAAGTAGGAGATAGCCTTGCACGCTCTTCCGCACCCACAGGCTTTTTTCCGGGTCGTTCTCTGTACGCTTCTCCGCTCCTTCCATCACCTCCAGCAGGTCATAATGGTCGAATATATTTTTTGTCTAAAAGGCATTCATCGAAATTGTCACCGTTGAACTTGCCAAGCCCGAACACTCTTGGTTCATCCCTAGAAGTTCCAAGAGTAGGTTGCACGGGCGCCATGGCTGAATCACGGAGTTGACCTTGTGCTACGGCTTCTCCACTGCCTCCACCACCTCTGCCACCCCTTTCTTCAGGTCCAGCCATTGTCGAAGCTGCTCCAAGGCGCTCTGATACCACTTATCATAGTCACAATAGGTTCAAATGTGCCTAAAACGAAAGATAGAGTGCACGGTCAGATTTCTGCACAGCGGCTTTAAACATTCATAGCGTTCGGGTCATAGCTTCAAATGACTTGATTCAAATTGGATCAGGAGTGCTTGGTGTTGCCTACATTAGGCAATTTACATCGCACAATGTCAGTAAGTATTAACGACGCAATTTCAGTTTGAACGAACAGCACTATGGCAATCACTATGGTATTAGAACACAAATTAAGAAGAGTTACGAGGAGGGAATAACTCCCAGCCTCTACAAATTCCAAGAGCTGAGGTGCAGTGATGTGGAACAGTGCCACACTGTCCCCAACTGAGAAGGGTCTACACCAAGAGAAATGTTACACCACACAAAGTAATATAACTATTCTTACTATCTTGCAAAACAACCCTTTTGGCGAGCTTCGAAATCACTTGAGTTTTAAAACCAACGCTCTGGTTCTTCATTATAAATGCATCCTTGACTTCTTGATGGGTCTGCTGCGCACACTCGCGATGCCGAACGTTCCATACACGACAAAATAGAAAACCGCACACGACACGCAAACGACGGCGTGATACGCGACTAGTGATAACTCGCTATCGACTCGACACAAACATTCAATATCATGACTCATCATTCACACACTATTATAAGCATGAAATATATAATATCTCATGCCCTTATCCCATTCCATGCACACACGCATGCACGCACACGGACAATAAGCCGAGTGCAAACCGTAAGGTTGCACCAATGCTTACTTCTGTTGTCTCTGACTTTGCCGCCACCTGTCGCCTTGAATACGCCAACCGCGTGGTGGCTGCTCCTCCTACCCGTCCTCTATCCGCTGGAGGTGAGTTTGCCCTTGACTGTGACATCCTAGAGGACATGCAGTTTGAGTTGGAGTTCTTGTCAGTCGCTTCTCCCTTTTTTTTGTGCCATGCTGCTTTTCTTTCGAGGGAGACCTCGACGCCCTTGATATACCGACTCCTCGCACGTATCGTGAGGCAATGTCAGGGCAATGGGCCTCTCAGTGGAAAATGGCCATGGACTCAAAAATGGCATCTTGGACGTTTACAGACACCTATGTCGATGCAGTCTCCCCTCCCAGAGCGAACTCAATCGACGGCATGTGGATCTTCAAGGTGAAGCGGCCGCCTGGATCATCGTTTGTCATCAAGGCGCTCTACGCGGCCACGGGCTTCAGTCAGCGTGAGGGAGCTGATTTTTTTCAAACCTTCGCCCCGACCCCGAAGATGACTACTCTGCGGGTGTTACTTCACGTAGCAGCACAGCGAGACTACGAGCTTCACTCCCTCGACTTCCCCACTGCCTTTCTCCATGGCCGCCTACACGAGGAGATTTAGCTTTGCCGTCCTCTTGGCTTCATTCCCACTTTCCCTCCTAGGACCCAGTGGAGCCTAAGCCACTTACGGTCTCCGCCAGGCGCCCCGTAAGTTGCACGACATGCCATGCACCACGCTGGTTGACCTCATTTTCCGCCTTTCGTCAGCCGACCCGATGCTGTTTGTTCGCAGAGGCTCCAGTCCTTTCTTTGTCCTTGTCTATATCAACGACTTGGTCTTCGCTATAGCAGACAAAGTTTCTCTTGCTGAGGTACAGTATGAACTGCAAAAGAAACACATGTGCGCTGACCTAGGTGAACTGCGCCGCTACCTTGGCTTGCAGATCATCAGAGACAGAGCCGCTCGCACCATTACACTCTCATAGTCACACATGGTGTAGCAGGTCGTTCAGCGGTTTGGGCTTCAGTTCTCCACCACAAAGCCTATTCCTCTTGTTGTCGACCACAAAATCACCGGCCCTTTTCCCGACGAGCCCTTAGAGTATAGTGGTCCCTACGCGGAGCTTCTGGGCTGCCTCATGTACCTAATCACTTGTACTTGTCCGAACCTCGCCTTTCCCCTCAGCATCTTCTCTCGCTTTGTTGTGACTAGGAGACACTGTCCTATACACTGGACGGCTGGTGTGAGGGTGGCAAATTACTTGGCGACTACATCAGGCATGGGGTTTGTGCTGGGAGGGACACGGCTAATTGTACTGGCCGGTCACTTCCTCTCTTCATACGTCGACGATGTGAAGACCCAGCACTCTACTTAGGGGTCCTGCTTCAGTTAAGGCAACTGTTTTAGGGTGCTGGAGTTGTGTCATGGAGGTCTACTCGGTCGTCGTCTATGGCACTGTTTAGCACAGAGGCAGAGATCTACGCTGGTGCCATGGCTGTGCGGGAGCTTCGCTGGTTGACTTTCTTGCTCATTAACCTTAATAAGCGGCCTCGCTCTGCACCGACCTTGTTCGCTGACACGGCCATAATCCTCCTTTGTCGAGAGCCTCGACTGGAGAGGAAAGTGAAGCACATCGACATGAGGTAGTTTCTCCTACGAGAGTTGCAATGACGCGGCCAGGCTCGGTTGGACTCTGTGGCCTCAGCGGCCAACACAGCAAACATTTTCACCAAGGCCGTAACGCCTAGTGACCACCACAGGTTCTATCTGCAGTTAGGCCTTGTTGACACTGGTGCTAGGTTGTTGTAGGACTGTTTCTTGTTGCTTAATCTGCTTGTCCTTGCATCTAAATATACGCACTGGCCTTGTGGCCGTTTGCTTGTGTTCGGAATGTGTGGTGATCTTCAGATCCACCCTGAGGGTTATCTTGTTGTTTCTCTTAACTGGTCTTGTGACCATTTGTTTCCCTCTCTTGCTTTGATGCCCCTTACTTAGCCTATGCGGGTGTGTCAAATAGATTCTATCATTTATATATTATTAGTTAGTCTAGGCTACATAGCCTTGCCCTTTAGAAGGTACAACACTTTCTAGACACACACTTGTATCTTCTTGCTTTCGTCCACGCGACATTCTGCTAAGCTACACTGAGATGGGCTGCCCGAGGCAAGCGGCTTTTTTTCCTGCGCATATCATGTACTTTGTGGGATGTCAATATGCATACGGTCGGGTCGGGCGAGACCGTGACACTTTGACACGCGCGCGAAGGGTTGAAGGTGATGTGAGCATCGTGCAACTCGTCCGCGACTTTAGCGCGATCCACGCTAACCAACGTAAAATACAACTGAGGTCGCATTAGGGCGACACGCGTTTGTGACACAATATAGGCTATGCTCAATTTGAGTGTCACGAAAGGATTGAGACATTTGTGTCAATACATGAATGTACATTGACTAGGTGTTACGGTACCGTATCACCCGGGATAGTAGCGCAGGTGCGCTCATAATAAAAAAGGTATTTTTAGGGAGGTGTGCTTATAATTGAGTCACTCTATCAGTTTCTATTACCAAACTGTAGATCACGTGCTTGCTGTTTCAACTGAGTCGAAATTACATGGGGTCGTGAGTGAAATTTCCGCACGCGCTAGCAGATATTGTCGATGTTGCGGAGATAAATTAATCAACGGGACCTAGACTACATGCTAGGCACGGGGCTAGTGTGATCTCAGTGTTCCTTAATCGTTTCCTTGCACGCACACTAATTGCTAGTTTACAGGAGAATTTGGCAAGAGTTTCACAAGGAAAACATGACAAGAATGGTGGCAACAACATTGGCATCACAGACTATATCAGAGCTAGATAGGCTGATGGTCGAACTCCAGTGCAGTATGGTCGACCGCGATCCAGCGCAGCAGAGCTCGCACCCCTCCAGCGCGGCAAAGTAGCGGCTTGCCAACGTTGCAAGTCCGTGTTGTGCCAACGCTGCAGCAAGTCGGCTGCACAACGTTGCACCTCCCTGACAACGGTGCACCTGCTTTGCAGGTGCGCGCAGCTGGTTGGTGCACCACTCCTTGTCATGTGCACAGCGCAGACGCCCAAGTCAACTCCACGCCAGCGACTGCGCCCACCAGCCACGTCGACCTCTGGATACCACTTCCAAGGTCGGCCTCGCAGAAACCACCCCGGCGACCTTCACATACGTCACCCCGGGTATCACAGTCGATTAGGCAACTACGCCTGGTCGGCCAGCTTATTCAGTGGCCGACCACTTGTGACCGGCGTCCCCAAGATTGGATCCAGCTGATTGTCGCCCAGTGTCCTCCCAGGCTGATCCACTGGCCCGGCGCCCTGCTACTCGGCGCCCAGCTTTCCTGTCCAGGTCGACATCGGCTCCCCCTTCGTCGACCACCAGAACTCGGCGCCCAGAAGTCGGCGCCCCTTGCAATAGCCCCCGTGCAGGTCAACCAGCCCTGTCGACCAGCTTGCCCACTCCTGCAGGTCGGCTGCACCTCCCGCACACCCGACCATGAGGTCAGCTCCACCCAAGCGAGGACGGGGCCTACCACAAGTCCCGTTGACACTCCCCTACCGCGTTCACGCTTGGGCCCCCCAGCCCACACGGCAGCACCACTCGGCGAATAGCCCGTCGCCGTGCACCCAACACACAGCACGCCGGTTACTGCGCCAGCCCTGCAAGAGGGCATGGCACCTACTGCTGCACGTCATCATCGCCATGGCCCACGTCGGCCAGACGCACCTGGCCGATTGCGACGGAGCACCGGTTGAAGGCGGGGTAGTGCAGCGCCTTCGTCAAGAAGTCGGTCGGCTTCTCGGTGGTCGGGATGTACGTTAGCGGGAATTTCCTGTGCTTTAACATGTGCTGCAGCCAGGCTTATCGCCGCTCCATGTGCTTGAGGTTGCCCGTCAACCCCATGCCCTCGGCGACTGTGTTGGCCGACTTGTTGTCCACACGAAGGACTGTCGTGTTGTTCAGGATCCGTCACTTTGAGAACGAGAACTTATGACGAACTCATTACTCAACTAAACGCAAATCCGCTCGGTAGGATTGTGCGCCTTAGAAAGATGTTCTAAAAGTGAGAACCAAGTAAAAACGTCCAGCAGCCGCATGACTAGAATGGTGGGGGGAGTACAAGCACGAAGGCATAGAAAGGTGGAGTTGGGGAATCCAAGAAACCATGAGAGGGAAGGGGTTCTCCAAGAGCTAGGAAAGGAATGTAGGAACCTTCCTAGTGTTAGAGGTCCACTAGTGATCCCCGATTGATCCTAAGGAAGGGTTACAGGCATGTTGGCCTGGGGTGTTATGGGCGCACTGACCCGCTACTTAACAAGCCCTTTTATCCCAGTGGTCTAGTGACTGGGATTCTGACATGGTATCAGAGCGAAGGTCTCGGGTTCGAATCCCAGTGTGTGCACTTCGGGCATCCCATTGTGGGGGGGTGTCAGAGGTCCACTGGTGATCCCCGATTGATCCTAGGGAAGGGTTATAGGCATGTTGGCCTAGGGGGTTATGGGCGCACTGACCCGCTACTTGACAAGCCCTTTTATCCCAGTGGTCTAGTGACTGGGATTCTGACACCTAGCAGCAAGGATGCAGCCCTTATCATGAGGTCCTTGAGGTGCCACATGCAAAATCCAATCTAGTTGGATTTCTCCTAGGTGTTGCAATATTTGCAACCCATGCTAGAAACGTCTAGCCACCCCAACCCAAAAGTCAAAGTTGCCTTCCCTAACCACCCAACCAAAGATCTCTTTATAGTCATGACCCAATAAACGCCCAAATTAGATATAACCCCAGATGTTATAAGAAATCCAAGGCTTGGAAATCTTTTATTGGGCGATCTTGTTCGGAATCAGGCGATCTTGGTATCGTTGGAAAGCTCAGGATTTCTCTTGCATGATCAAGCATTTAAACTTGAAGAAAAGCCCAGAGATGACAATATCCAACAGCCATGCACAATGACATATGCTCATGCAAACAATGCACGCATGAATAGCACGAGCACTCGGCAGGACGTTAGGATGACATGCACTCAGAATGACGTGCATCCAACAAACTCCCCCTCAGACTAATGGACTGCATGCACACACACTGACACGCGTGCAAACACTCATGCACACAAACACACATGTCCTCATGACACTGTTGCCCACACTAGTGCAATGCCATGCCATACATCCTTGCACACTTCCAATGTGCACTCTTGGGAAGTCTCTTGATGAGAAAATCTGCCGCTTGCTTGCTAGCCTTCACATGGTGAAGCTCAACAATCCCCTCCTTCACCATCTGCCTCACCCAGTGCCACTTAATCTTCATGTGCTTGTTCAGCCCATTCAGGATAGGATTGTTGGCCATGCCAATAGCAGCCTTGCTGTCGGAGAAAAGTGGTGTCGTTTGCTTTGTTCTTCATGTTTGCGACTCCACCTCCGCGACCGCCACAGCCTCCACGGCCTCTTCCTCTCCCTCTCCCTGCTCCTCTACTCTCTTGGCTTTGAGCTACCGCTCCGAACCAAGAATTTGGCATCAACGACTCCGTCACCCCTCTCACGCCACACTCAAAAACTCCATCAGGGCCAAAGTCTTTAGCTCCGATGCGCTACTTCTCCCTCGAGGAGGTTCCCTCACAGCAGACTCAGCCGACCCGCCATGCATCGTCTGCCCCACCACGTCACTTGCCCACAAACCCTTCCCCGACCTACATCCTCGCTACGAACGCTACGAGCCACTCAAAAAGGTCTACAGCGATTTCATGAATCTTACCCAAGAAGGGCTTGACAGCGAGCAATACACGCTAACCTTCATTGACACATGCACTTGTCACATCTGGGCCATCAACACTGACTGTCTCAATCTCCCCTTCGAATGCTTGCATGAAATAAGCAGAGCGTGAATCGGGATTGAGCTTCCAAACAGACGGCGGAGCAGAATTCTTCTCAACTGGGTTCAAGGAACTCTTCACCAAGAAGGGAATTGAGCACCTGATGTCCCTGCCCTACGCTCACAAACAGCAAGGAGTAGCAGAACGGACAAGCAGGAGCCTCGCCACAAGAATGAGGGTTCTGATGAAGCAGTCACCCATCCCAACCAAGTATTGGCCGTTTGCAATGAACCACGCAGTTCGGCTGCACAACTTGCTATCCTCCCTAAGCCTCAAGAACAATAACTCTCCTTACAAGGCTTGGGCTACGTACCAAGAAAGCAGATACGCGTCTTCTTTGAATGTTCGGCTGCATGGTACAGTACAGGCCACACACCGCAAGGACCGGAAAATTGCTGACCGGGCACGCTGGGGCATCCACCTCAGGATCCAAAAGGAATACAAGGCATGGATCGTGCTGGACTATGCGACACACGAAGTGATGAAATCATGTGACTGCATCTTCTACGAGAAGCTGACTCTGCCATTGTTCAAAGAACACCGCGAAGCTGACAGGGCACCAGAAAGGGTCTTCGAGGGGCATCCCAGCTTTGCCACGTCACAGGATGAGGCAGACCTAGCTGAAGATACATAAGCAACTGACAACACGCCAACGGATCGATACTCCGACATCCCCCTTACAAGCCCACTCCAGACTCCAATCTTCATACATGTTCATCAATTTGACCTCGCCGATACAACTCGCGAAGCCCACAATTACAACAGTGAAGCGCGTCGATCTCCGGATGCCGAGTTCCACCTCCAAACTCCTCGCAAGACACCATCCGTCCCGGCCACGACAGTGATGATGACATCGTCAAAGTTACCAGCTTGCATGACTACAATCGCCTCCACTACAGAAAGACCAACGAAACTGGTCTCCGCATCCTTGGGCTCGTAGTCGCTGTTCGTCACGCCTCCCCCGAGGAACCCACCACCGTTCGCAAAGCCTTGTCTGGCCCCGACAGTGAGAAATGGAAGGCAACCATGGCAACAGAAGTCGCGGCGCTGAAGAACTGCGGAACGTGGAAGCTGGTTCCTCGATCATCAGCGAAGGGGAGAAAAATTCTCAGCGGCAAATGGGTTTTTCGCATCAAAATGCTTGCGGATGGTTCCAATGACAAATACAAAGCGAGATGGGTGGTGCGCTGCTTCGAACAAACTCACCTGGTGGACTTCAATCTCACCTACACGTCCGTCGGAAGACATACCTCGGTGCGCATTCTCGTCTGCATCGTAGCCGTCAAGCAGCGTCCGCTCCATCAAACAAATGTTGGCAGTGCCTTCCCGTACGCACCTGTCGACGCCATCATCTTCGTCGAGCAGCCGCACGCCTTCAAAGAAAGTGACGGTGCCATTTGTCTTCTCCAGACATCCCTCTATGGGATCAATATGTGGCAGCAATACCTGCACACTGTTCTCACAGAGCGCGGATTCACTCAGTTGCCGCATGACCTCGGGATGTACCGGAAGGAGTCGCGTGGCAAATTCATTCTCCCCGTCGCCTACGTGGACGACCTGCTCTAAACTGGCGACGACACGGAGCTGTTGGACCGGTCTGAGGCAGAAATCAAGGAGAAGCTTGAACTGACGATCAACCACAACGTCACGCAGTTCCTGGGCCTCAAAATTACCTAGTCCGCCACCTCCATTCACCTCTCCGCTGCCAAATACGCGACACTCGCGAAGAAATTTGCCATCGCACCAACTAGCATCACCACCCTCTTCCGCACTCCTCCTAATCATGAACCTGACACCACTCCACTCTCAGTAAAAAATCATTGGCTTTATCAGCAGCATCTGGGGTGCCTCCTGTTTGCCGCCGTCACGTGCTGGCCAGAGCTCTCCTACATTGAAAGCCAGCTCGCACAATACCTGAAGCGACCTAAAGGGGAGAATCTACTGGATCTACGCCGCGCATTTCAATACTTCATCTCTGCCCCTGACGTCGGACTCACCTACGAAGCTAACCTAACCGCTGCCCTGCAGCTTCATGGCTACGTAGACGCAGACCACGTAGGAGAAAATGACAACAGATGCTCTTGCACTGGATAAATTTTCCAACTCCAACCTGCTAGACTCATCTCTTGGAACTCCCAGATGCAGGAGCGCATCGCCCTTTCGTCGGCGAAGCTGAATTCATCGCCGCTAGCGCAGCTGTTCGCAAAGGACTGTACCTGATGGAGCTCCTGCAGGGAGCGAAAGTAACCAAGGCGCAATCAAGCTCGCAAACAAGCCTGGCTTCGTAAACCGCAGGAAGCGCATCGCACTCCGTTACTTCTTTGTCAAGGACGACATCGACAAATGCAAGGTCAAACTCACGTACTTCCCAACAGGTGACACGGCAGGCGACGTCCTAACGAAGAAACTGCCACGTCAGAAGTTCCAGCACTGCACCGACCTTTGCGAGATCTCGAAGAAACCCCACGTGGCTCACCTTCAGGAATGAAGGGGATTGTTAGAATAACCGAAATGTTGCAAGTGAGGCAAGACAGGCACAAGACCCAACTGAGTGCAGAAGCGCTGATGATCACAAGGCGCAAGTGCCTTGGTGAACACATCAGCAGTGTTGGCCTCAGAGGCCACGTACGCAAGCCGCAACTGTCCACGCTGCTGTAGCTCACGAGCAAGAAAGTAGCGGAGAGCAATGTGCTTTGTCCTGTGCTCCAGTCGCTGCTCTCGACACAAGGCCAGCATAGCCTTGTTGTCTACGTACAGGACTGGAGGAGAACGAGGCGGCTCTCCAAGGTCGGTCAGCAGGTAGGTGAGCCAGCGAAGCTCCTGGGCTGCCATAGCCCCGGCGTAGATCTCAGCCTCACAACTGGAGCCGAGAACAGAAGACGAGCGGGTAGCCCGCCACGAAACAGAGCCGGAACCAAGACTGAAGGTGTAACCCTGTGACGACCGCTGCGTAGCCTGGTCGTCAGCCCAAGAAGCGTCCGCGTGCCTAGTGAGGACCACTGGACTCCGCCCTCCAAGCACTAGCCCCATGCCCGACGTACTGCACAAGTAGCGCAACACCCTCTTCGCTGCAGCCATGTGCTCTGGTCGGTGTCTCCCAGGAGCAACATAGCGTGCGAGAATGCTAAGAGGGTATGCAAGGTCAGGTCGAGTGCAGGTCATCAGGTACATGAGGCAGCCAACAAGCTCTGGATACGGGCCACTCGACTCTACGGACTCATCCGAAGGCAGAGCTGAGAGCGAGTGGCGAGTAGACAGAGGAGTGGCCTGAGGCGAGGAGTACGTGAAGCCGAAGCGCTGAAGGACCTGCTGCACCATGTGTGACTGAGTCAGGGTAATGGTGCGGCGTGCTCTGTCCCGGGTGATCTGCAAGCCAAGGTAGCTGCGCAGTTCACCCAGGTCAGTGCACGTGTGTCTCTTCTGCACCTCAGACTTCACGTAGGCGAGTCCAGCAGTGTCAGCTGTGGCAAAGACCAAGTCGTCGACGTACACGAGGATGTAGAACGGCGGCAGAGAGGTGTCAGTGGGCAGAAACAGCGACGGGTCGGCAGTAGAAGGAGCAAACCCAAGTGCCGCCAGCGTAGTCCTCAGTGTGTCGTGCCACTCACGCGGCGCCTAGCGGAGACCGTAGACTGGACGCCGGAGACTCCACTGGGTACCAGGAGGGAAATACCCAGAGAAGCCAGGCGAGCGGCGCAGCCATATCTCCTCTTGCAGGCTGCCCTTCAAGAAAGCTGTGCTGAAGTCGAGAGAGTGCAGCTCGTAGTCTCGGTGAGCAGCAACGTGCAGCAGTACCCGAAGAGTGGTCCTCTTCGGGGTGGGGGAGAAGGTCTGAAAGTAGTCAACTCCCTGCCGCTGACTGAAGCCACGAGCCACGTAACGCGCCTTGAAGACAGGCGGAGAACCCGGCGGCCGCTTCACCCTGAAAATCCACATGCCACTGACGATGTTCGCCCCAGGAGGGGGGACAGCATCAACGTAGGTGCCTGTGGACTTCCAGGAAGCCATCTCTGCATCTATAGCTGCCTGCCACTGAGAGGAGTAGGGACCCTCTATCGCCTCCGCGTAAGAGCGCGGAGTCGGGATGTCAAGTGCATCCGGGTCTCCCTCAGGGGTAAGCTGTACGGACAAGAGATGCGGTGAAGGGGCTGCCAGGCACTGGAACTCCTCCTGCCTGTCCTCGAGGACGTCCGTGCCAAGGGCACACTCAACCCCGACGGACAGAGGACAGACAGACTCAGACTCAGCAACAAGACTAGCAGCGTAGTCGAGGCGACAGCGAGCAACAAAGTCGACGAGCTCAGTAAAGAGGGCAGACGCAGCAGAAGACTCGAAAGAAGGGTCAGTGATGACAGTAGCAAGGAAACGCATGACAGTAGGACTGGCAGCACGAAGAGAGTCCGACTACGGGTCGGCAAGAGCAGGAAGAGAGGACACAGGAGGAGAAGGCAAAGGGGCACGCAGAGGAGCAGTGGACGGACGCAAGGACATCCGGTGCGTGCCTGGGACAGGAGGAGGACGCTGACGCGAACTGCGACCACTAGCGCGTGCAGTACGAACAGGCGACGCAGGACGAGACGCAGGCTCACGACGCTCAGTAAGACCTCCAATAGGACCAGCGTAGGGAGAAGGAGCAGGTAAGGGGGAGGCAGGCTGTAGCTGTGACTGTGACGGGACAGGCTGGGGACCCTCTAAGAGAGGAGCAGGACCAGTAGAAGGTGGAAGACCAAGAACCTGCTGCAGGAGTGGAACAAAGTACGGTCGAGGCCGCGCGGCGACGCCAGACACAGCAGGGACAGCACCAGTACCCCAAGCAGGAGCACCCGCTCCAGCAGCACCTCCAGCAGCTCCAGAACCTCCAGCAGCACCAGGAGCACCCCCAGCAGGACCGCCAGTGGTAGTCTCAGCGCCAACACCCTCAGCAGCACCAGCTCCAGTCGAACCCGCAGGCCCAGCAGCTCCAGTACTCCCAGTACGAGCACCTCCGGGACCCGCGACAGCAGCACCCTCAGCAGCCGAAGAAACTCCAGCACCAGTAGCACGCCTCCAGCGCCGGGCAAACCACTCACGCAGCTCCTGTGGGGAGAGTGGCTCTCGGCGAGACGAAGCACCCGGAGAACCTCCAGGCGAAGAACCGCCAGGCTCAGCAACCCCAGGCAAAGCACCTCCAGGCGTAGCACCTCCATTCCCAGCACCCCCAGGCTCAGTACCCCCAGGCTCAGCACCCCCAGGCTCAGCACCCCCAGGCTCCGCACCCCCAGGCTCCGCACCCCCAGGCTCCGCACCCCCAGGCTCAGCACCCCCAGGCTCAGCACCCCCAGGCTCAGCACCCCCAGGCTCCGCACCCCCAGGCTCCGCACCCCCAGGCTCAGCACCCCCAGCAGCACCAGAGTCACCAGTGACCTCGACAGGCTCGACCACGTCTACCTGGGACACACCTGAAGGGGCAGGACCCTGAGGGGGAAGGGGGTCTACCGGGGGGGGACCTGGTACCAAGAAGAGCGGGGGTGGGGGGAGGGACAGAGTGCAGTAGGGGAAGAGGCGGTAGTAGGGGACCGACTCGTCGAACGTGACGTCCTGGGAGGACAGAACACGGCGAGAGGTGGGGTGGTAGAACTGCCACCCAGGGGCGTCGGGGGGGAACCCCAGGAAGACGCAGGGAGCAGCGCGAGGGGACAGCTTGTGCGCAGACAAGTCGCAAACAAACGCCCGAGATCCCTTGACCCGGAACGCCGACGCATCGCCAACCTTCCCCGTCCACAGCAGGGCTGGGGAGGTCTCCGGTCGGGAGACCCTAGGGTGAAGGTTGATCTGATGCGCTGCGTACCTAACCGCAAACGGCCACAGAAAATGGGGGGCAGCCGCATGCATCATGGACGTACGAGCGACGTCCATGACCATGCCGATGCGGCGCTCACATTTTGCTGCTAAGAGTCCGGAAGCGTGAAGGTCTGACGGATGCCTCGCGCACAACAGTAGGCACGCAGAAGGCCAGAGGAGAACTCTCCGCCTCTGTCCGAGTGCAGACGCAGAACAGGAAAGTCCGAGCCAAAGCTCTGCGTGAGCTGGAGACGAGCTGCGCGGATCCAGTCGATCAGCACCTCAGTGACATCACCCTTGCTGCGCAAGGGGAAGACTGTGGTGTAACGCGAGTAGTCGTCAACCACCAACAGGAAGTAGCGCTCGTGACCGAGTCCACGGACGCGGGCAGGGCCCCACACGTCCATGTGAAGCGTCTGCAACGAGGCCTCTGTCGGAGGAAACTGGGAGGAGTGAGGGGCAGCACGCTAGCGCCCCTCAACACAGGGGACACAGGAAGGGCCAGGGCCCTAAGGAAGGGGAGGGAGGGACTGGGGGAGACCAGACACAAGAAGACGGGAGGCCATGCCTCTGAGCCGAAGCAGATAGGGGTGGCCAAGGCGGTGGTGCCAGAGGAGAGTCTCGTGAGACAGGAGACGACACGAACAGGGGGCAGACTCAGGACCAGACCTGGACGCTGCAGCAAACACCTGACCAGACGCAGTAACTGGGGGAGACGCAGTGGTCAGTGTGTACAAGCTCGACCCCGGCTGACGGGTAAACGTAGCCAGGTGTCGACCTGTGCTAGCCTCTGTGCAGTGCGTCACCCGCTGACGAGCAGGGGTGAACTGGTGGACTCCCGCATCCTGTAGGTCAGCACCACTCACCAAGTTCGTAGAGAACGAGGGGAGGTAGAGACCACACAGGGTGCCAGAGGGAGCCGCCGGACATGGGAGGACTGTGGAGAAGCGAGACAGGACAGGACCCCCAGAGGGGTCAGCCAGGGAAACCGCAACCGGCCGACTAAGCGGCGTGAGTGTGGTGCGATCCCGAAAGAAGGAGCGAGACGCCCCAGAGTCAAGGGTGAAGGTGTGGGAGGCCGAAGCTGACGTAGTATCTGAGAGCGCAGACTCACCAGTACCTGAGGACGCAGACACACTAGCACCTAGAGCAGCAGCGCCGCAGCCTCACCAGTACCCAAAGCAGCAGACTCAATGCCCGGATCGGGCGGGAAACACCAGTTACAGTCACCCTCATCACTAATAGACACAGCATACATGGCAGAGAGAATAGCATCAAAGTCAAGATCAAAGATGGCAACACCCGCCCTAGACAGCTCGCCCCAGCGAGGGATCTCTGAGGCCTCCAGGAACTGGTGACGCCACACGTCCATCAGGCGGCCAAAGTAGCGCTGGGAGGGGTGCGCACCCCCACACTGCTCACCCGCACGGTCGCCGGTGCGTAGGACGTAGGTGCACGGACCAAAACCCCCACCCCGCTGGCGTGCAGTGTACCACTCCCGGAGCTGCTGAGGGGACAAGGACTCGACCGCGCAGCTGCTGCTGGCGCGAGCCACCACCTGAGCCACTCCTCTGCAAAGACCCGCGACCAGCTCCACTGCCACCCCCACCGCCTCCACCGCCACCGCTGCCTCCACTGCTGCCGCCGTCTCCGCCGCCGCCTCCACCGCCGCCTCCTCCGCCCCCTCCGCTCCCACCGCCACCGCCGCCGCTGCCTCCGCCTCCACTGCCGCCACCGACCCCCCCACCCCCACCTCCTCTCCCACCGCCACCCCCACTCCCCCCACCGCCTCCACCTCCACCTCCACCGCCCGCTCCTCCAGCTCCCCTGCCCCCCTTGCCCTTGCCAGGGCGGCGTCTCCCGCTAGGGGCAGACGCCGCACCGACCGACTCAAGACCAAGGAGGTCGGCGGCAGCAGCAGAGGCAACAGAGGGCAGCAGGGGGGAGGGGGAACACCCCTCAAAGATGGGGGTGCTCGGGTCACCTCGAGAGGCTCCTACAGCGACTATACTCTTCTCCACTGCTAAGAGGGCCTTCTCGAGGAGGTCGAAAGTGAGTGTGGTGGGACAGACTGAGAGAAAGTGGTCCCTGACTACGCGAAGGGAGTCAGGAAGGCGAGTGACTAGGAAGTACAGAGTGACGTACATGGGGGGGGGGTTCTTGGCGTAGAAGTCAGCAGGAAGTGCAGCGCGGTAGCGAGTGTCACTAGTGCGGAGGTGCGTAATGAGGTCAGCTACGGTGGGAAAGGCAGCAAGGTCAGGGAAGAGGTACGGTAGCATGAGACGGCTCAGTGCAGCAGTGGTAGGGGAGGAGTAGCGTGCGACTACAGCGTCGTACAAGGTCTGAGCACTCTTGTACTGACTAAAGTGCGCACGCTCGGAGGTAGGGAGGTGGCGACGCACAGCAAGACGTGCAGTCGCGTCGCGTGTGGCCCACTGGGAGCGAACAGTGGCGTCAGCATCAGCATCAGGGGCAGGGGAAGCGCTAGAGGTAAGGTCAAAGAGAGAGAGGCCGTCTGCCCTATCGCACTGTAAGAACAGCTGCAGGTCATCTACCCAGACCTCAAAGTCAATGGCCCGACCCTCAGCGTCAAAAGCGAGGACACTAGGGGTAGCCATGACGACAGACGCCTAGCAGTGCAGTGAAAAAGGCTCTGTGCTCACCAGACTGGGCAGATCGGGCGGTCGGGAAGTAGGGCAGCTCAGCGGCCGGCGGTTCGGCTGCTAGGCGGCTCGGCTGCTCAGCGGCTCGGTTGCTCGGCGGCTCGGCTGCTCGGCGGCTCGGCTGCTGGGCAGCTCGGCGGCTCGGCGGCTCGGCTGCTGGGCGGCTCGGCGGCTCGACGGCTCGGCTGCTGGGCGGCTCGGCGGCTCGGCTGCTCGGCGGTCGGGCGGCTCGGCTGCTGGGTGGCTCGGCGGCTGGGCGGCTCGGCTGCTGGGCGGCTCGGCGGCTCGGCTGCTGGGCGGCTCGGCGGCTCGGCTGCTCGGCTGCTCGGCGGTCGGGCGGCTCGGTGGCGCTGGGTCAGGGCGGCGCGGCGGTCGTGGGTAGGGCGGCGGGTGGGCCGCAGGTAGGGCGGCAGGTGGGCTGCAGGTAGATCGGCGGGGCCGCGGGAGTAGGGCGGCGGGGCCGTCAAGAAGGGCGGCTGGGCCGCTGAGGAGGGCGGCGGGGCCGCGACGTAGTGCGGCGGGGCCGTCGAAAGGTAGGGCGGCGGGGCCGTCGGCGTAGGGCGGCGGGGCCGCGACGTAGGGCGGCGGGGCCGTCGAAAGGTAGGGCGGCGGGGCGGCGACGTAGGGCGGCGGAGCCGCAGGAGTAGGGCGGCGAGGCCGCGACGTAGGGCGGCGGGGCCGTAGGAGTAGGGCGGCGGGGCCGCGACGTAGGGCGGCGGGGCCGCCGGGATGTAGGGCGGCGGGGCCGCGACGTAGGGCGGCGGGGCCGCAGGAGTAGGGCGGCGGGGCCGCGTGAGTAGGGCGGCGGGGCCGCCGGGATGTAGGGCGGCGGGGCCGCGACGTAGGGCGGCGGGGCCGCAGGAGTAGGGCGGCGGGGCCGCGTGAGTAGGGCGGCGGGGCCGTCGGCGTAGGGCTGCGGGGCCGCGACGTAGGGCGGCGGGGCCGCAGGAGTAGGGCGGCGAGGCCGCGCGATGGGGCGGTGGGGCCGCGAGGTAGGGCGGCGCGACAGGCCGCTGCAAGGGCGGCGCGCCCGCCGCTAAGTCGGCTCGGCGCGACCGTAAGGGCGGCGCGACGGGCTGCTAGGGGCGACACAACGGGTCGCTAAAAAAAAAAGGAGAGCGCGAATCGAGGCGCCCTTCGGTGGGCCCTAGGAACAGTCCCTAGGAGGGGACCTGCTCTGATTCCATGTGAGAATGAGAACGAGAATGAATCAACTATGAATGAAGTGAGTACATATAGGAAACCCTAATTGGGTTGTACCCCCTATGGGATACCCCACTATAGCCTACATAACTATGTAAGCTATAATGTTCTGACACAACGGTCGTGACTCTTGACTGTTCAGTAACCGCACTTGGTAGTTACGCAATGCTGTATGGTCACTGTCAAATAGAGCAATAGTCGTGGTTACTTTAGCAATGTAATTCAAATAATTAGGGAATGTACGCCTCAGGGTACATGGCTAGCTACTTTTGCTTTTTATACCTTTGTACTCTTATCCTTAAATCATCTTGTTCTCTTCTAACTATTATCAACAAGGTCACTACCAAGACTTCATTGTCTTCTTTCAACTTAGAAGACTTATCCTATCCACTTATATCCTTTGGTTATATTAGCAGCGGATTGCTCCAGATAGAATTGTATTCGCTTTTAATATGTCTGCGCTTCTATCCGGGGCCATACGGTATGAGTTGTACTATCAGAGTGCCCGGAATAATTTAACGAGACTGTGATTACAAAGGCTGAGAATACAAAGAAAGTGCGAGCAAAAATAGGGCATTCCTTCCTAGCTAGGCAAGGACCTTGGGGTGGCCGAGGGTTGGAATTGTGGCAATTGGTGCGGGGGCGACTTGGGAGTGGTTTGGGCCGAACCCAACTCATGCGATGCCTTCGGGGCATCCCCGCTAAGGGCAGACTACAGTAGTGAATTTCTACGTTCACTATACTAGGGTTTCATTTCGTTGGGACTGATTGTAATCATATGTTTGAATTGACTTTCGCGCAATCTTTCATGTTATAAGGTGGTCCTGTTAACGAAAAGTTGGCGGTGCTCTGAACAACACGCACCATTTTCGTTGGTGATCATCCGATCTGATTGCATCCTGCGATCCTGCGATCCTGCGATCATACATCGTTCAGCACGCCGCCACGAGCTCACGTCGCGTCACCGTCGCTCGCTGCGCCCCATTCGCCCATTCACGCTGCGAGCCTCTGCCGACCTGCGGCATCGCCATGCCGCTCCTCTTCCTGCTCCTGCTCCTCCTCCCCCTCCCGCATTCCACCGCTGCCTCCCACGGCAGCGGCGGGGCAGCGGCGCGCCTGAACGGGCTGGCGGAGGATCCGCTGGCGGACGACGACTCGTTCGCGCGCCTGGCGGAGGCGGACAAGCGGCGGTGGGCGCAGGGCGCGGCGGAGGACGCGGGACTGGCGGCGAAGATGCGGCGGCTAGCGGAGGTGGAGGTGGTGACGCGCGTGCACGTGCGGCTCGTGGGGTTCGACGGCGACCGCGACGACAACAGCAACCTCCGCGTGCAGCCGGTGAGCTCCGCGCTACGAGCGCGGGGGGCAGTGAGCGCGGTGGGGGAGCAGATTGGCGTGCGAAAAGACGAGGGGGAGCGGGGGGGATGGCGGGCGGAAGGGCGGAGGCGATCTGGGAGAGAGGGATGAGAGGACGAGTGGCGTGGGGGGATGGCAGGAGGAGGCGGCGAGGGGAGTGTTGGGAATGGGGAGCGGAAAGGTGGCAGCCCAACCCTTTCGTCCTTCTCCCCCACTCACCCGTGTGTCCCCCTGCCGTGCTCACCACCCGTGTGTCCCCCTGCCGTGCTCACTCCACTCGTGCCACCCATGCCGCCATTCTCCCTCACTTGCGTTCTCCCTCTCCCTGCTGCTGCCATGCCATGCCATGAGGGGCATTGGTGTGTGGGGGGGCATTGGTGTGTGGGCGGGTATTGATGTGTGGGGGATGATTGGTGTGTGTGGGGGGTGATTGGTGTGTGGGTAGTGATTGATGTGTGGGGGGTGATTGGTGTGTGGGGAGTGATTGATGTGTGGGGGGTGATTGGTGTGTGGGGAGTGATTGATGTGTGGGGGGTGATTGGTGTGTGGGGAGTGATTGATGTGTGGGGGGGTGATTGGTGTGTGGGGGGTGATTGGTTTTTGGGGAGTGATTGGTGTGTGGGGGGGTGATTGGTGTGTGGGGGGGTGTGAGTGAGGGTGTGTGTGTGTGCATGGGCAGGAGGAGATGACAAAGTTTCTCAACACGCTCAAACCAGACAACGTCTTCCGAGCCATTCACGGCGAGGTATGGCATTCACGGCGAGGTATGGCATTCACGGCGAGGTATGGCATTCACGGCGAGGTATGGCATTCATGGCGAGGTATGGCATTCACGGCGAGGTATGGCATTCATGGCGAGGTATAGCATTCATGGCGAGGTATGGTATTCATGGCGAGGTATGGCATTCATGGCGAGGTATGGCATTCATGGCGAGGTATGGCATTCATGGCGAGGTATGGCATTCATGGCGAGGTATGGCATTCACGGGGAGGTATGGCATTCATGGTGAGGTATGGCATTCATGGTGAGGTATGGCATTCACTGCCCCATCCATTGGCCCAGTTCTCCTCCACGCCATCTTCATCCACCTCTTAAACTTCTCTCTGCCTTTTTTGCCTCCGTCTCCGTTCGCATGCATCACATGTGCATGCATCACATCACATGTGCATGCATCACATCACATGTGCATGCATCACATCACATGTGCATGCATCACATCACATGTGCATGCATCACATCACATGTGCATGCATCACATCACATGTGCATGCATCACATCACATGTGCATGCATCACACTCTGCCACCTCTGCCCGTTCTGCCCCTCGCCATCCACCCTCTCCCCTCACTTATAGAACCACATGCTCCTCCTGCCTTTCCACCGCCCCGCCACCCTCTCTGCCCGTCCATGCCCTGCGTCCTCTCGCTGTCCGCAGCCGCCCCTCGCACCCCTCGCTGGCCTTCTCCGCCCCTCGCACCCCTCGCTGGCCTTCTCCGCCCCTCGCACCCCTCGCTGGCCTTCTCCGCCCCTCAGACCCCACCCTGCTGCCACCGTTTCTCCTTCCACACGCCCGCCCCTCCCCACTCCTCTTCCCCCCACTCAGTCACACGCGCTGGCAGTGCGGCAGCGCGTGGCGTTCTCAGTGTCGCGTGCGCCCAGGCGCCTGGCCTCTGCCATCTCCGCTGACATCTTCCGCTTCGTTGGACGGGTGAGGCTCTCATGCACACACGCACTCGCACTCACACGCACTCACACTCACACGCACTCGCACTCACACGCACTCGCACTCACACGCACTCGAACTCACACGCACTCGCACTCACACGCGCTCACACTCCCACGCACTCGCACTCACACGCGCTCGCACTCACACGCTCTCACACTCACACGCACTCACACTCACACGCACTCGCACTCACACGCCCTCGCACTCACACGCACTTGCACTCACTCGCACTCGCACGTACACACACTCAGACTCACACGCACTCGCACTCACACGCACTCGCACTCACTCGCGCTCACACTCACAGGCACTCCCACTCACACGCACTCGCACTCACACGCACTCGCACTCACACGCACTCGCACTCACACGCACTCGCACTCACACGCACTCGCACTCACACGCACTCGCACTACGCACTCGCACTCACACGCACTCGCACTCACACGCACTCGCACTCACACGCACTCGCACTCACACGCAATCACATGCACTCGCACGCACTCGCACTCGCACTCATACGCACTCGCACTCACACACACTCGCAGTCTCATGCGCTCACACTCAGACGCACTCACACCCACACGCACTCGCACTCACACGCACTCGCACGTACATGCACTCACACTCACATGCACTCGCACTCATACGCACTCGCACTCACACGCACTCGCACTCACACGCTCTCGCACTCACACGCACTCGCACTCACACGCTCTCACACTCACACGCACTCGCACTCACACGCACTCGCATGTACACACACTCGCACGTACACGCAATCACACGCACTCGCACTCAGACGCACTCGCACTCACACGCACTCACACCCACCCGCACTCGCACTCACACGCACTCGCACTCGCACGCACTCGCACTTTCACGCGCTCGCACTCAGACGCACTCGCACTCACACGCACTCGCACTCACACGCACTCGCACTCACACGCTCTCGCACTCACACGCACTCGCACTCACACGCACTCGCACTCACACACACTCACACTCACACGCACTCGCACTCACACGCACTCGCACTCACACGCACTCGCACTCACACGCACTCACATGTACACGCACTCGCACGTACACGCACTCGCACTCACACGCAATCACACGCACTCGCACTCAGACGTACTCGCACTCACACGCACTCGCACTCACACGCACTCGCACTCACACGCTCTCACACTCCCACGCACTCGCACTCACATGCACTCGCACTCATACGCACTCGCACTCACACGCACTCGCATGTACACGCACTCGCTCTCACACGCGCTCGCACTTACACGCACTCGCACTCACACGCACTCGCACTCACTCGCACTCGCACTCACACGCACTCGCACTCACACGCAATCACACGCACTCGCACGCACTCGCACTCGCACTCATACGCACTCGCACTCACACGCACTCGCACTCACACGCACTTGCACTCACACGCACTCGCACGCACTCGCACTCGCACGCACTGGCACTCGCACGCACGTACACGCACTCGCACGCACTCGCACTCACACGCACTCGCACTCACACGCACTCGCACTCACACGCTCTCGCACTCACACGCGCTCGCACTCACACGCACTCACACTTACACACACTCGCACGTACACGCACTCGCACTCACACGCACTCGCACGTACACGCACTCGCACTCACATGCACTCACACTCATACGCACTCGCTCTCACACGCACTCGTACGCACTCGCACTCACACGCGCTCGCACTCACACGCACTCACACTCACACGCACTCGCACTGACATGCACTCGCACTCACAGGCACTTGCACTCACACGCACTCGCACTCACACGCACTCGCACTCACACGCAGTCGCACTCACACGCACTCGCACGTACACGCACTCGCACTCACACGCACTTGCACTCACACGCACTCGCACTCACACGCACTCGCACTCGCACGCACTCGCGCTCACACGCACTCGCACTCACACGTACTCGCACTCACACGCACTCGCACTCACACGCACTCGCACTCACACGTACTCGCACTCACATGCACTAGCACTCACACGCACTCGCACTCACACGCACTCGCACGCACTCGCACTCGCATGCACTGGTACTCGCACGCACGTACACGCACTCGCACGCACTCGCACTCACACGCACTCGCACTCACACGCAATCGCACTCACACTCACTCACACTCACACGCTCTCGCACTCACACGCACTCGCACTCACACGCACTCGCATGTACACGCACTCGCGCGTACACGCACTCGCACTCACACACAATCACACGCACTCGCACTCACACGCAATCGCACTCACACGCACTCGCACTAGCACACACTCGCGCTCTCACGCGCTTACACTCAGACGCACTCGCACTCACACGCACTCGCACTCACACGCACTCGCACTCACACGCACTCACACTCACACACACTCGCACTCACACGCACTCGCACTCACACGCACTCGCATGTACACGCACTCGCACGTACACGCACTCGCACTCACACGCAATCACACGCACGCACTCGCACTCACACGCACTCACACTCATACGCACTCGCACTCACACGCACTCGCACTCTCACGCGCTCACACTCAGATGCACTCACACTCACACGCACTCGCACTCACACGCACTCGCACTCACATGCACTCGCACGTACATGCACTCGCACTCACATGCACTCACACTCATACGCACTCGTACTCACACGCACTCGTACGCTCTCGCTCTCACACGCGCTCGCACTCACACGTGCTCGCACTCACACGCACTCGCACTCGCACGCACTCGCACTCACATGCACTCGCACTCACACGCACTCGCACTCACACGCACTCGCACTCACACGCTCTCACACTCACACGCACTCGCACTCACACGCACTTGCATGTACACGCACGCGCACGTACACGCACTCGCACTCATACGCACTCGCACTCACACGCACTCGCACTCACATGCACTCGCACTCACACGCACTCGCACGCACTCGCACGCACTCGCACTCGCACGCACTGGCACTCGCACGCACTGGCACTCGCACGCACTCGCACTCACACGCACTCGCACTCACACGCTCTCACACTCACACGCACTCGCACTCACACGCACTCGCATGTACACGCACTCGCACGTACACGCACTCGCACTCACACGCAATCACACGCACTCGCACTCACATGCACTCGCACTCATACGCACTCGCACTCACACGCACTCGCAGTCACACGCACTCGCACTCACACGCACTCGCACTCGCACGCACTCGCACTCACACGCACTCGCACTCACACGCACTCGCACTCGCACGCACTCGCACTTTCACGCGCTCGCACTCAGATGCACTCGCACTCACACGCACTCGCACTCACACGCACTCGCACTCACACGCAATTGCACTCATACGCACTCGCACTCACATGCACTCGCTCTCTCGCGCGCTTACACTCAGACGCATTCACACTCACACGCACTCGCACTCACACGCACTCGCACTCACACGCACTCGCACGTACACGCACTCGCACTCACATGCACTCACACTCATACTCACTCGCACTCACATGCACTCGTACGCACTCGCTCTCACATGCGCTCGCACTCACACGCGCTCGCACTCACACGCACTCACACTCACATGCACTCGCACTCACACGCACTCGCACTCACACGCACTCGCACTCACACGCACTCGCACTCACACGCACTCACACTCACACGCACTCGCACTCACACGCACTCGCACGTACACGCACTCGCACTCACATGCACTCACACTCATACGTACTCGCTCTCACACGCACTCGTATGCACTCGCACTCACACGCGCTCGCACTCACACGCACTCACACTCACACGCACTCGCACTCACATGCACTCGCACTCACAGGCACTCGCACTCACAGGCACTCGCACTCACACGCACTCGCACTCACACGCACTCGCACTCACACGCACTCGCACGTAAACGCACTCGCACTCACACGCACTCGCACTCACACGCACCCGCACTCACACGCACTCGCACTCGCACGCACTCGCACTCACACGCACTAGCACTCACACCTACTCGCACTCACACGCACTCGCACTCACACGCACTCGCACTCACACGCACTCGCACTCACATGCACTCGCACTCACACGCACTCGCACTCACACGCACTCGCACGCACTCGCACTCGCACGCACTGGCACTCGCACGCACGTACACGCACTCGCACGCACTCGCACTCACACGCACTCGCACTCACACGCACTCACACTCACACACACTCGCACTCACACGCACTCGCACTCACACGCACTCGCATGTACACGCACTCGCACGTGCACGCACTCGCACTCACACGCAATCACACGCACTCGCACTCACACGCACTTGCACTCATACGTACTCGCACTCACACGCACTCGCACTCTCACCCGCTCACACTCAGATGCACTCACACTCACACGCACTCGCACTCACACGCACTCGCACTCACACGCACTCGCACGTACATGCACTCGCCCTCACATGCACTCACACTCATACGCACTCGTACTCACACGCACTCGTACGCACTCGCTCTCACACGCGCTCGCACTCACACGCGCTCGCACTCACACGCACTCACACTCACACGCACTCGCATTCACACGCACTCGCACTCACACGCACTCGCACTCACACGCACTCGCACTCACACGCACTCGCACGTACACGCACTCGCACTCACACGCACTCGCACTCATACGCACTCGCACTCACACGCACTCGCACTCACATGTACTCGCACTCACACGCACTCGCACGCACTCGCACTCGCATGCACTGGCACTCGCACGCACTCGCACTCGCACGCACTCGCACTCACATGCACTCGCACTCACACGCACTCGCACTCACACGCATTCGCACTCACACGCTCTCACACTCACATGCATTCGCACTCACACGCACTCGCACGTACACGCACTCGCACTCACATGCAATCACACGCACTCGCACTCACACGCACTCGCACTCATACGCACTCGCACTCACACGCACTCGCACTCACACGCACTCGCACTCACACGCACTCGCACTCGCACGCACTCGCACTCACACGCACTCGCACTCACACGCACTCGCACTCACACGCACTCGCACTCACATGCTCTCGCACTCACACGCACTCGCACTCACACGCACTCGCATGTACACGCACTCGCACGTACACGCACTCGCACTCACACGCAATCACACGCACTCGCACTCACACGCACTCTACTCACACGCACTCGCACTCGCACACACTCGCACTCTCACGCGCTCACACTCAGACGAACTCGCACTCACACGCACTCGCACTCACACGCACTCGCACTCACACGCTCTCACACTCACACACACTCGCACTCACACGCACTCGCACTCACACGCACTCGCACTCACACGCACTCGCACGTACACCCACTCGCACTCACACGCAATCACACGCACTCACACGCACTCGCACTCATACGCACTCGCACTCACACGCACTCTCACTCTCACGCGCTTACACTCAGACGCACTCACACTCACACGCACTCGCACTCACACGCACTGGCACTCACACGCACTCGCACGTACACGCACTCGCACTCACATGCACTCACACTCATACTCACTCGCACTCACATGCACTCGTACGCACTTGCTCTCACACGCGCTCGCACTCACACGCGCTCGCACTCACACGCACTCGCACTCACATGCACTCGCACTCACACGCACTCGCACTCACACGCACTCGCACTCACACGCTCTCGCTTTCACACGCACTCACACTCACACGCACTCGCACTCACACGCACTCGCATGTACACGCACTCGCACGTACACGCACTCGCACTCACACGCACTCACACGCACTCGCACTCACACGCACTCGCACTCATACGCACTCGCACTCACACGCACTCGCACTCACACGCACTCGTACTCCCACGCACTCGCACTCACACACTCTCACACTCACACACTCTCACACTCACACGCACTCGCACTCACACGCACTCGCACTCACACGCACTCGCACTCACACGCACTCGCATGTACATGCACTCGCACATACACGCACTTGCACTCACACGTACTCGTAGGGATGAGCAAGGTGGCGAACACCTGTTCGGTTCGCCTCGAACACGTTCGAGGCGAACCGAACAGGTTTTGTTTTTTTAGCTCAAATCGTTCGCCGAATAGTGTTCGATGTTCGCCCGAACACGTTCGTGTTCGGGCCGCTGCTGAAATTTGCCCGCGACGAACACGAACAGTGTTCGAGGTTCGCCCGAACACGCCTGCACAGGCGAACAGCGAACACCTGTTTTTTCCTAAACTGTTCGCCGAACCGAACTGTGTTCGGTTCGGCAAAAGAGGGTGTTCGACAAGGGGCGAAGACAAACATGTTCGTGTTCGCCCTTTGCTCATCCCTATGTACTCGCACTCACACGCACTCACACGCACTCGCACTCACACGCACTCGCACTCACACGCAATCACACGCACTCGCACTCACACGCACTCGCACTCACGCGCACTCGCACTCACACGCACTCGCTCTCACACGCACTCGCACTCGCACGCACTCGCACTCACACGCACTCGCACTCACACGCACTCCCACTCACACGCACTCGCACTCACACGCTCTCACACTCACACACACTCGCACTCACACGCACTCGCACTCACACGCACTCGCACTCACACGCACTCGCATGTACACGCACTCGCACGTACACGCACTCGCACTCACACGCACTCACACGCACTCGCACTCACACGCACTCGCACTCATACGCACTCGCACTCACACGCACTCGCACTCTCACGCGCTCACACTCAGATGCACTCACACTCACATGCACTCGCACTCACACGCACTCGCACTCACACGCACTCGCACTCACACGCACTCGCACGTACACGCACTTGCACTCACATGCACTCACACTCATACGCACTCGCTCTCACACGCACTCGTACGCCCTCGCACTCACACGCGCTCGCACTCACACGCACTCGCACTCACACGCACTCGCACTCACATGCACTCGCACTCACACGCACTCGCACTCACACGCACTCGCACTCACACGCACTCGCACTCACACGCACTCGCACTCACACGCACTCGCACTCACACGCACTCGTGTACACACACTCGCACTCACACGCACTCGCACTCACACGCACTCGCACTCACACGCACTCGCACTCACATGCACTTGCACTCACACGCACTCGCACTCACACGCACTCGCACGCACTCGCACTCGCATGCACTGGCACTCGCACGCACTCGCACTCGCACGCACTCGCACTCACACGCACTCGCACTCACACGCTCTCACACTCACATGCACTCGCACTCACACGCACTCGCATGTACACGCACTCGCACGTACACGGTACACGCACTCGCACTCACACGCAATCACACGCACTCGCACTCACACGCACTCGCACTCATACGCACTCGCACTCACACGCACTCGCACTCACATGTACTCGCACTCACACGCACTCGCACGCACTCGCACTCGCATGCACTGGCACTCGCACGCACTCGCACTCGCACGCACTCGCACTCACATGCACTCGCACTCACACGCACTCGCACTCACACGCACTCGCACTCACACGCTCTCACACTCACACGCACTCGCACTCACACGCACTCGCACGTACACGCACTCGCACTCACACGCACGCGCACTCACACGCTCTCGCACTCACACGCACTCGCACTCACATGCACTCGCATGTACACGCACTCGCACGTACACGCACTCGCACTCACACGCAATCACACGCACTCGCACTCACACGCACTCGCACTCACACGCACTCGCACTCGCACACACTCGCACTCTCACGCGCTCACACTCAGACGAACTCGCACTCACACGCACTCGCACTCACACGCACTCGCACTCACATGCTCTCACACTCACACACACTCGCACTCACATGCACTCGCACTCACACGCACTCGCATGTACACGCACTCGCACGTACACCCACTCGCACTCACACGCAATCACACGCACTCGCACTCACACGCACTCGCACTCATGCGCACTCGCACTCACACGCACTCTCACTCTCACACGCTTACACTCAGACGCACTCACACTCACACGCACTCGCACTCACACGCACTGGCACTCACACGCACTCGCACGTACACGCACTCGCACTCACATGCACTCACACTCATACTCACTCGCACTCACATGCACTCGTACGCACTCGCTCTCACACGCGCTCGCACTCACACGCGCTCGCACTCACACGCACTCGCACTCACACGCACTCGCACTCACACGCACTCGCACTCACACGCACTCGCACTCACACGCACTCGCTTTCACACGCACTCACACTCACACGCACTCGCACTCACACGCACTCGCATGTACACGCACTCGCACGTACACGCACTCGCACTCACACGCACTCACACGCACTCGCACTCACACGCACTCGCACTCATACGCACTCGCACTCACACGCACTCGCACTCATACGCACTCGTACTCCCACGCACTCGCACTCACACACTCTCACACTCACACACTCTCACACGCACTCGCACTCACACGCACTCGCACTCACACGCACTCGCACTCACACGCACTCGCATGTACATGCACTCGCACATACACGCACTTGCACTCACACGTACTCGTAGGGATGAGCAAGGTGGCGAACACCTGTTCGGTTCGCCTCGAACACGTTCGAGGCGAACCGAACAGGTTTTGTTTTTTTAGCTCAAATCGTTCGCCGAACAGTGTTCGATGTTCGCCCGAACACGTTCGTGTTCGGGCCGCTGCTGAAATTTGCCCGCGACGAACACGAACAGTGTTCGAGGTTCGCCCGAACACGCCTCCACAGACGAACAGCGAACACCTGTTTTTTCCTAAACTGTTCGCCGAACCGAACAGTGTTCGGTTCGGCAAAAGAGGGTGTTCGACAAGGGGCGAAGACGAACATGTTCTTGTTCGCCCTTTGCTCATCCCTATGTACTCGCACTCACACGCACTCACACGCACTCGCACTCACACGCACTCGCACTCACACGCAATCACACGCACTCGCACTCACACGCACTCGCACTCACGCGCACTCGCACTCACACGCACTCGCTCTCACACGCACTCGCACTCGCACGCACTCGCACTCACACGCACTCGCACTCACACGCACTCCCACTCACACGCACTCGCACTCACACGCTCTCACACTCACACACACTCGCACTCACACGCACTCGCACTCACACGCACTCGCACTCACACGCACTCGCATGTACACGCACTCGCACGTACACGCACTCGCACTCACACGCACTCACACGCACTCGCACTCACACGCACTCGCACTCATACGCACTCGCACTCACACGCACTCGCACTCTCACGCGCTCACACTCAGATGCACTCACACTCACATGCACTCGCACTCACACGCACTCGCACTCACACGCACTCGCACTCACACGCACTCGCACGTACACGCACTTGCACTCACATGCACTCACACTCATACGCACTCGCTCTCACACGCACTCGTACGCCCTCGCACTCACACGCGCTCGCACTCACACGCACTCGCACTCACACGCACTCGCACTCACATGCACTCGCACTCACACGCACTCGCACTCACACGCACTCGCACTCACACGCACTCGTACTCACACGCACTCGCACTCACACGCACTCGCACTCACACGCACTCGCGTACACACACTCGCACTCACACGCACTCGCACTCACACGCACTCGCACTCACACGCACTCGCACTCACATGCACTTGCACTCACACGCACTCGCACTCACACGCACTCGCACGCACTCGCACTCGCACGCACTGGCACTCGCACGCACTCGCACTCGCACGCACTCGCACTCACACGCACTCGCACTCACACGCTCTCACACTCACATGCACTCGCACTCACACGCACTCGCATGTACACGCACTCGCACGTACACGGTACACGCACTCGCACTCACACGCAATCACACGCACTCGCACTCACACGCACTCGCACTCATACGCACTCGCACTCACACGCACTCGCACTCACACGCACTCGCACTCGCACGCACTCGCACTCGCACGCACTCGCACTCGCACGCACTCGCACTCACACGCACTCGCACTCACACGCATTCGCACTCACACGCACTCGCACTCGCACGCACTCGCACTCGCACGCACTCGCACTCGCACGCACTCGCACTCGCACGCACTCGCACTCACACGCACTCGCACTCACACGCACTCGCACTCACACGCACTCGCACTCACACGCTCTCACACTCTCACGCACTCGCACTCACACGCACTCGCATGTACACGGTACACACACTCGCACTCACACGCACTTGCACTCACACGCACTCGCACTCACACGCACTCGCACTCACATGCACTCGCACTCACACGCACTCTCACTCACACGCACTCACACGCACTCGCACTCACACGCACTCGCATGTACACGCACTCGCACGTACACGCACTCGCACTCACACGCAATCACACGCACTCGCACTCACACGCACTCGCACTCACACGCACTCGCACTCGCACACACTCGCACTCTCACGCGCTCACACTCAGACGCACTCGCACTCACATGCACTCGCACTCACACGCACTCGCACTCACACGCTCTCACACTCACACACACTCGCACTTACACGCACTCGCACTCACACGAACTCGCACTCACGCACACTCGCACTTACACGCACTCGCACGTACACGCACTCGCACGTACACGCACTCGCACTCACACGCAATCACACTCACACGCACTCGCACTCACACGCACTCGCACTCACACGCACTCGCACTCACACGCACTTGCACGCACTCTCACTCACACGCACTCACACGCACTCGCACTCACACGTGCTCACACTCACACGCACTCACACTCACACGCACTCGCACTCACACGCACTCGCACTCACACGCACTCGCACTCACACGCACTCGCACTCACACGCACTTGCACGTACACGCACTCGCAATCACACGCACTCACACTCACACACACTCGCACTCACACGCACTCGCATGCACTCGCACTCACACGCACTCGCACTCACACGCACTCACACTCGCTCTCACTCGCACTCCCACGCACTCGCACTCACAGGCACTCACAATCACACGCACTTGTTGTAATTTCATATTTCATACAACATACATAGGCTAGAAGTGTAGCACATTTATAAATTGGGGGGTTGCTTAGTGTACCCTCCAACCATATTTTGTGGTTGGTTAGGATTGGTCCTTAGCTCAACCAATCCCAACCAACACACATTTGTGGTTGCTTGGGTCACAAGCAAGCTCACCCATTGGCCAACTTATTGGCCAATAGGGTAAGCTTCCCTCTCATCCTTCTCTTCCTCATTGTTTGTACTAAAGAGCCTCTTGGCTCATTATTCAATGTATCAATTCTCTCTCTTCTAACATGGTATCATGAGCTAATGGCTCACGCCTACCTCCCTCGGTCCTTAGGCCACCCTCTCCTCCCCGTTCCTCAGATCTAGCCCCACCCTCAGATCTAGGGCCACCCTCTCCTCCCTTCACGCGCCCTTTAGGCGCTGTCCTCCCTCCCCGTGCGCCCCCTAAGGCGCTGCCCTCCAAGGCACGTCCAGATCTGCAACTCCAGCGCCCAGATCTGCACTCCCCGCGCTCAGATCTGCAACTCCAGCGCCCAGATCTGCACTCCCCGCGCTCAGATCTGCAACTCCAGCGCCCAGATCTGCACTCCCTGCGACCAGATCTACTCCTCCCGCGCCTAGATCTGATCATTCCGCGCCCAGATCTGGATTCCGCGCCACCAGATCTCCTCCTCCCGCGCCCAGATCTGAACATTTCGCACCCAGATCTGCACTTCGCCCGCCCAGATCTGCACTCCGCCCGCCCAGATCTGCACTCCGCCCGCCCAGATCTGCACTCCGCCCGCCCAGATCTGCACTCCGCCCGCCCAGATCTGCACTCCGCCCGCCCAGATCCGCCCTCCGCGCGCTCAGATCTGCACTCCGCGCGACCAGATCTGCACTCCGCGCAACCAGATCTGCCCTCCGTGCGACCAGATCTGCCCTCCGCGCGACCAGATCTGCCCTCCGCGCGACCAGATCTGCACCTCCCGCGCTGAAATCTGACCATTTCGCGCCCATCTCTGCACGTCCCGCTCGTTTGCCGCGGGCTGTCCCGCGTGCATTCGCCACGGGCTTCCCAGTCGCGCGGATCTGCCGCACGGCTGCCCTCTTCGTCCCCTCCCCCCCCCCCTCTCTCCCTTCCTCCTCCCATTGTACCCGCAGCAGCATCATCAGCGGCACCTCACCGGCACCACCAGCAGCACCCTTCCCCCTTGCCTCCCCCATAGCATCGCCCTCCTCCTCCACCCTCCTCCTCCTCCCATCCTACCTGCAGCAGCACCAGGAGCAGCACCTGCAGCGGCACCACCAGCAGCACCCTTCCCCCTTGCCTCCCCCATAGCATCGCCCTCCTCCTCCACCCTCCTCCTCCTCCCATCCTACCTGCAGCAGCACCTGCAGCGGCACCACCAGCAGCACCCTTCCCCCTTGCCTCCCCCATAGCATCGCCCTCCTCCTCCACCCTCCTCCTCCTCCCATCCTACCTGCAGCAGCACCAGCAGCAGCACCTGCAGCGGCACCACCAGCAGCACCCTTCCCCCTTGCCTCCCCCATAGCATCGCCCTCCTCCTCCACCCTCCTCCTCCTCCCATCCTACCTGCAGCAGCACCAGCAGCAGCACCTGCAGCGGCACCACCAGCAGCACCCTTCCCCTTTGCCTCCCCCATAGCATCGCCCTCCTCCTCCACCCTCCTCCTCCTCCCATCCTACCTGCGGCAGCACCAGCAGCAGCACCTGCAGCGGCACCACCAGCAGCACCCTTCCGCCTTGCATCCCCCATAGCATCGTCCTCCTCCTCCTCCACCTTCCCCACCCTCCACTCCTCCCTTCCTCCTCCCATCCTACCCGCAGCAGCATCCGCAGCGGCACCAGCTGCAGAACCAGCAGCGGCACGGGCAGCAGGGCCAGCAGCAGCATTGGCAACAGTACCCTCGCACCATCCTCCTCCTGCCCTAGCCTCTACCCACCCTCATCTATGGCATCGTCGTCCGATTCTTCCGTCGACCTTGCCACTGTTGACGCACTCGAGTTGCTGCCTGACAACTCTGCTGCTAATTGGCACTCTTATGCTCATTCCGTTGAGGTGCTCCTCTCCTCTGTTGTGGTCAGCGGCTACAACCTTCGCTCGGTTGTCTTTCAGGAAGGCGGTGGACTTCAGCCCGTGGCCCCCACCGCTCCTACTGGACCTGCCCCCGCCCACCCTGGCGCCGAGCCCTCTCCCCCCAGTGATCCTCCCACCTTCGCGCCGAATGTCAACGACCCGCAGAGCTCGGAAACCGCCATTCGCACCTACCGCACCAATCTCCAAGAGCACCTGCGCCTGCAATTGCGTTACGAGGACGACAGGCGCATCTATGACGACGCCGCTGCCCGCTACAACAAGTACCAGGAGGACCTGGACACCTACACTGCAGAACTTGCAGACTACACCACGAAAATTAATGCCTGGCGGGTTGCTGATCGGCGTGCGCTTGCCATTCTTCTCGCCACCATCCCCTCCTCTCTCAAACGCGAGCTCACCTTTCTCCTCCTCCCACCTGTGGCGACTGCTAGTCGACCTTTTCGATCGGCAGGACGTTGCCACTCTTTACGCCCTTATCAAGGAGTTTGGAACTCTCTCCATGGATTCCACTTCTGGCGCAGCTGCTTTCACTCGCCGTGTCTTAGACCTTGCTCGGCGCCTTGCAACACTCGATGTGGTGTACCCGGACACCGTCATCTGCTGCCACCTCCTCGAGGGCCTCACACCTGCCTTCGACGCTCACAAGCTTGCTTACATGCAGCTTATCTCCAAGCACCACACCCCTGCCGAAGTCGCTCAATGGATTATCACCACCGAAGCTGAGATCCTTCGCCACTCTTCCTCCACAGCCGCAGCAGCCCAGTCGCGCAGCAGCCGGGGTGGACGTGGCGGTGGGCGTGGGGGTGGGCGTGGTGGTGGGCGTGGGGGTGGACGAGGGGGATCAGCAGGTCGCGGTGGTGCTGGCAGCAGTGGTGCGGGTCGTGGTACGGCAGCTGTCTTTCCTCCCTGTCAGTACCTGCCTCGCTACGGTCCCACTCAGGGACAGTGCTGCGGCCAAACCACCCATGCCACTGAGACGTGCTTCAAGGCACTCAGTGATGAGTGGTTTGCCCGTGGCAACACCGGCACCCCTCCTCGCTGGTCCGCCCTCAACCCTCGCCCCACTCCCCTTGAGGTCCGTTCCTCTCCCCTTTATGAACCTCCCTCCTCCACCCACGCCCACCAGGCCCTCGCCCCTCCCCATCAGCAGCACCAGCAGCAGCAACAGCAGCAGCAGCTTGGGAATCAGCAGCAGGGGTCACAGCAGTATGGGCAGCAGCTTCTCCTCTCTCAGCTCCAGCAGCAGCTCCAGCATCTCCAGCAGCAGCTCGACCTCCAGCCGCAACTGCCCCTCCTCCCTCCTCCGGTTTCCCAGCAGCAGCCCTTTCCTACCTGGACTGGTGGGAGTGCTGCCTCTGCAGCCCATCTCTCGGGTGCGTCCCCGGCGCCGTCTGCAGGTGGCAGTGTGACCGCTTTCCCTTCCTCTGGTTTTGTTGGCTTATTAGGTCAACCTGAATCTGTTGCATCTCCCATGTATCCTTCTTCTGCTAATGAAACTTCGTTCCAGTACTCTGCCTCACCTTCCTCCACCATTGACTTCGTTCTAGACAGTGGAGCCACTGACACTGTCCTTCGCGACGCTGGTACACTGCGCCCTCTCCCCACACCAACCTCCCTCCTCGGCGCTGATAGCAGTTTTTCCATCCCTTGTCACAACACCTCCACCCTTCCCTGTCCTCTCTTTCCCTCAGGTACTGTCACCGGTCTCCACATTCCCTCCCTTCGTACTAACCTCCTCTCCCAAAGGTCCCTCCAACAAGCCATGATCACCACTCTCATCCCAAGTGGTGCTAACCATTGTGACCTATACCAAACCTCCACAGGTCGTTTTCTCGCCCGTATTCCCTATTGTCCTCGCTCCCGTCTGTACACCCTTCGGGTTCCTCGCCCCTTCACCTTCCAAGTTGCCTCCCCCCCCCCTCCTTCCCCCCCCCCCCTCCCCTCCCTCCCACTAACCCACCCCTCCCCCCCCCGCCCTCCTGACTCTGACTGTTCCTGTCGCTCCCTCTCCCACCCCACCATCCTCCTCCATCACAAGCTAGGCCACCCCAACTTCGCTACTCTGCGCTCCTCTGTCTCCTCCGGTCTCCTCCACGGTCTCCCTTCCTCCCTCCCTCCCCTCCCCAAATCCCCTGCCCCCCCCTGCACCGTCTGCGTTCAGAGCAAGCTCAAGCAGCAGCCGCACCGGAGCTCCCCCTCCGCTGCTGCGCAGCCACTTGATCTTGTTCACATGGACCTATGGGGCCCACTCGCCAGGGCCATCGCTACCTTCTCGTGCTTGTTGATGATCACAGTCGGTACTCGTCCGTCTCTCTCCTTCGGACGAAGGCGGATGCCCCGGCTGCGATCATCGCCTGGCTCGAGCGGGCAAACACCCATTTTGGGCGCCCTGTTCGCCGCCTTCACTCTGATGGAGGTGGTGAGTTCCTTAACAACCAAGTCTCCTCCCATTGTCAGTCTCGTGGCATCCTTCAGACTTACACCCTCCCTCACTCCCCACAGCAGAACGGCGTGGCTGAGAGTCGTGTTCGAGAGATCACCAAAACAGCCCGGTGTCTGCTTGTCCACGCCTCCTGCCCCCCTTCTCTTTGGGGCTACGCCCTCCTTCATGCCGCCCTCCTTACTAACCTTTACCCTCACCCCCTTCTCCCCTCCATCACCCCCACTGAGCTGTGGACGAAGGACAAGCCTGATGCCTCATCACTTCGTGTCTGGGGCTCTAAGGCACATGTCCTCATTCACCCCTCTGACCGCTCCCGTTCCATGGGAAAGCTTGCCCCTCGTACCCTTCCCTGCATCTTCCTTGGTCATAATCCCTCCTCCCCTGACTACCTTTTCCTCCACCCACCATCCGGTCGTCTAATCCGCAGCCGGGATGTGGTCTTTGACGAGTCCACTCCCTACTACTCCTCTCCCACATCTACTGACCCACTCCCCCCTCTCACCCGTCCCCTTGTCTGGTCTGACACCACCCCTCCCCCACTACTCCCTCCTCCCCCCATCCTCCCACCCCCCCCTTCTCCGCCGTCCCAGTCCCATGGTGCCCCTCCCTCTTCTGGTGACATCTTTGACCCGGAACCTCTGTCTTCTCCTGTCTCCCCCGCTCACTCCTCTCCTAGTACCCCTCCCCCCCCCCCTTCCTCTCCCTCGCCACCAACCCGTCCTCCCCCTTCCCGCACCATACTCACCCGGTATCACCACACCAGGTCACGTGAGGGTATCCTTGGTGCACCGCCTCCCGTTACCCTCTCTACCTCTACCCTCCCCCCTCTCTCCCCCCTCCTCCGTCACTTCTTCCAGGCTGTCTTGCATCAAGCCCCTCATGCACCAGCCCCCTCAGCCACCTCCTCTCCAGCAGCGGCACCAGCAGCGGGACCAGCAGCGGCAGCAGCAGCAGCGCCAGCAGCCGCAGCAGCAGCAGGACCAGCAGCGGCAGCAGCAGCGGGAGCGGCATCGGCAGCAGCAGCGGGACCAGCAGCGGCACCAGCAGCGGCACCAGCAGCAGCACCAGCAACAGTACCAGCAACAGTACCAGCAGCGGCACCAGCAACGGCACCAGCAGCGGCACCAGCAGCAGTACCAGCAGCGGCACCGGCAACGCCTCCACCAGCAGCACCAGCAGCGACACCAGCAGTCATCCGCGCCTTCCACACCTCCCTCTCTGAGGACTCCCATGAAGAGTTCCTTGACCTCCACCTTTATGACCCCTCACTTCTACCCATCACGTTCGACCTCTCTGGCACACCTGTCTTCGCCTTCTCCTCTGCTCCCTCCATTTTCGTTCCTACCACGTACGAGGAGGCAATGGCGCGCCCTGACGCTCCGCTATGGCTCGCCGCCATCATCAAGGAGCTGGAGGCCTTTATCGGCAACTCCTCTTTTGTCGATGTGCCTCGCCCTCCCGCCCCTACGAACTTGGTGAAAGGAAAGTGGGTGTTTCGCGTCAAGCAGCTGCCAGGGGAGCCGCCCGTTTATAAGGCTCGTTACTGCGCCAAGGGGTTCACGCAGCGGTATGGTCTTGACTTCTTCGATACCTTCTCCCCTACTGCCAAGCCTGCTACTGTTCGCGCCGCGCTCGACCTCGCCGCTCGCCTCAATATGGAGATCCACTCGATGGACGTTTCTAACGCCTTCCTACAAGGCGTCCTCCGCGAGCTTATCTACATGGAGCGTCCAGCCGGCTTTCACCTCCCCTTCCCAGCAGACTCTGTCTGGCAGCTGCGTCGACCGGTGTATGGGCTCCGACAGGCCCCGAGGGAGTGGCATGCTAAACTTGCCGCCACCCTTGCTGAACTTGGGTTCCGCACCTCCCGCTCTGACGCCAGCCTCTTCCTCCGCACCTCCCCCTCCCCATTTTACATCCTTGTGTATGTCGATGACATGATTCTGCTCACTGCCGACCTTGGAGAGTTGGAGCATGTTAAGGCTGAGTTGGGCACCCATCTCAAGTGCAAAGACTTGGGAGAGCTGCAGCATTATCTGGGCATGACCATCACCCGTGACCGCTCCGCCCGCACCATCTCACTCTCCCAGGGTCATTACTTGCAGCAGGTCTTGGAGCGGTTTGACATGGCCCGCGGCGGCGCCCAACATACACCTCTTTCTGTCGGGCACCACCTCTCTCCACCCACCTCCCCCTCAGCCTCCTCCCATCCTTATCCCGAGCTCATCGGCTCCCTCATGTACGCCATGGTCTCCACTCGCCCTGACCTTGCCTACCCCATCAGCGTCCTCGCTCGTTTTGTTGGCGCAGGCAAGCATACGGAAGAGCACTGGCAGGCCGGCAAGCGTGTCCTCCGGTACCTTCGTGGCACCAAGGACTATGTCCTTACCCTTGGCGGCCCCTCCCCACCTCTTCTCAGCGGCTACAGTGACTCCTCCTGGGCTGATTCCCGGCCAGATCATCGCTCCTCCCAGGGCTATGGCTTCTCTCTTGGCAGTGGCCTTATCAGCTGGCGCTCCACCCGCTCCTCGGCTGCAGCCCTCTCCTCCTGCGAGGCGGAATTGTATGCCGCCACCATGGCTGCGCAAGAGGCCCGCTGGCTCACCTTCCTTCTTGAGGAACTTGGTGCCCCCCAGCGCTGTCCCACAATTTGGTGTGACAATGCTAGTACCATTCACCTCACCAAAGATGCTGTGTTTCACGGGCGCTCCAAGCACATTGAGCTCCGTCATTTCTTCATTCGCGATCTTGTTCAGGCGGGGCACCTTCGCCTCGACAAGGTTGACTCGACGGCCAACCTTGCCGACATCTTCACAAAAGCTCTTCCTCATGCCGCTCACTCTTTCCTACTTCGTCTTCTTGGCCTCACTCCTCCTAAGTCGCCTCCCACCTCTTGATTCTAGCCTTCTAGCCTTATGCATGTTGGGGGGTTGTGTTGTAATTTCATATTTCATACAACATACATAGGCTAGAAGTGTAGCACATTTATAAATTGGGGGGTTGCTTAGTGTACCCTCCAACCATATTTTGTGGTTGGTTAGGATTGGTCCTTAGCTCAACCAATCCCAACCAACACACATTTGTGGTTGCTTGGGTCACAAGCAAGCTCACCCATTGGCCAACTTATTGGCCAATAGGGTAAGCTTCCCTCTCATCTCTCTCTTGCTCATTGTTTGTACTAAAGAGCCTCTTGGCTCATTATTCGATGTATCAATTCTCTCTCTTCTAATAGCACTCCCACTCACACGCACTCACACTCACACGCGCTCACACTCACGAGCACTCACACGCACTCGCACTCACACCCGCCCGCTCGCACTCACACGCACTTGCACTTACACGCTCTGGCACTCACACGCACTCACAATCACTCGCACTCGCACTCGCACGCACTTGCACTCGCACTCGCACACACTCGCCCTCACACGCACTTGCACTCACACGCACTCCCAGTCACACGCGCTCGCACTCTCACGCACTCCCACTCACTCGCACTCACACTCACATGCACTCGCACTTACACGCACTCACAATCACACGTACTCGCACTCGCACGCACTCGCATTTGCACTCGCACGCACTCGCACTCATACGCACTCGCACTCACACGCACTCCCACTCACACGCACTCGCACTCTCACGCACTCCCACTCACTCGCACTCACACTCACATGCACTTGCACTCCCACGTACTCGCACTCATACGCATTTGCACTCACACGCACTCGCACTCACACGCACTCCCACGCACACACACTCCCACTCACACGCACTCGCACTCACACGCACTCACACTTGCACTCCCACGCACTCACACGTACTCACACGCACTCACAATCACACGCACTCCCACTCACACGCACTCACACTCACACGCGCTCACACTCACACGCACTCACACTCACACGCACTCCCACTAACACGCACTCGCACTCGCATGCACTCGCACTCGCAGTCACTCACGCTCGCACTCACTCGCACTTACACGCACTCGCACTCACACGCACTCGCACTCGCACACACTCGCACTCACACGCACTCCCACTCACACGCATTCGCACTCACGCGCACTCGCACTCGCACTCACACGCACTCACTCGCACTCACACGCACTCTCACGTACACGCACTCGCACGTACACGCACTCGCACTCACACGCAATCACACTCACACGCACTCGCACTCACACGCACTCGCACTCACACGCACTCCCACTCACACGCACTCGCACTCGCACGCACTCGCACTCACACGCACTCCCACTCACACGCATTCGCACTCGCAGTCACTCACGCTCGCACTCACTCGCACTTACACGCACTCGCACTCACACGCACTCGTACTCGCACACACTCGCACTCACACGCACTCCCACTCACACGCATTCGCACTCACGCGCACTCGCACTCGCACTCACACGCACTCACTCGCACTCACACGCACTCTCACGTACACGCACTCGCACGTACACGCACTCGCACTCACACGCAATCACACTCACACGCACTCGCACTCACACGCACTCGCACTCACACGCACTCCCACTCACACGCACTCGCACTCGCACGCACTCGCACTCACACGCACTCCCACTCACACGCATTCGCACTCACGCGCATTCGCACTCACACGCACTCACTCGCACTCACACGCACTCGCACTCACACGCACTCGCACTCACACGCACTCGCACGTACACGCACTCGCTCTTGCACTCGCACTCACACGCAATCACACTCACACGCACTCGCACTCACACGCACTCGCACTCACACGCACTCGCACTCACACGCACTCGCACGCACTCGCACTCACGCGCACTCACACTCACACGTACTCTCACTCACATGCACCCTCACTCACACACAACCGCATTCGCACGCAGGGGTGGTTATATGGAGGAGTCGGAAGCTTAATAGAGTTGGATGACAGGAGATTTGTGAGCTACAGGACGAGAGCAGTCAAGTAGTGGAGCTTGGTTGGTGAGACTGAGGGGTTTATCAAGGTGGTGATGGATTAGGGCAGGCAAGAGTGTGTGCTTGCTTGTGGTTTCATCCATGCCATGCCACACCACCCATCCCACCCATACAATGTGTCTCCCCTCCATGCACCCTGCACGCGCCCCTCCATGCACCCTGCACGCGCCCCTCCATGCACCCTGCAAACCCTGCTCCAAATAGGGCAAGAGCATTCCCTTGCCCCCATCTCACCACTTCCACTCCCCCCCCCCCCCCCCCTCCGCACATGGCAGGCCATGGGGCGGGTGGGTGAGGGCGGGGTGGTGCTGCTGCCGCACACGCTGGTCGACACCCACGTGCGCTCCGACGCTGCCACGCTCACACCCCCCGCTGCTGCTGGCGGGGAGGGCAGCGGGGCGGGGGGGGGCTACGCGGTGTACGTGCTGAACCCGCGGGTGATGCCGCGGCGCTACGCGTACTCGTATGGCAGCCGGGGGGACACCGTGTGCCCGGGCACCTCCTTCCACGATGAGGTCACCTCCTGCGCTCATGCTTTGTGGCGCTGTGTGCCACCATCCATCGCTCGCTGCCCCCCGCTCGCTGCCCCTCGCTTGCTGCCCCTCGCTTGCTGCCCATCGCTCGCTGCCCCTCGCTCGCTGCCCCCCGCTCGCTTCCCCTCGCTTGCTGCCCCTCGCTTGCTGCCCATCGCTCGCTGCCCCTCGCTCGCTGCCCCCCGCTCGCTGCCCCTCGCTTGCTGCCCCTCGCTTGCTGCCCATCGCTTGCTGCCCATCGCTTGCTGCCCATCGCTTGCTGCCCATCGCTTGCTGCCCATCGCTTGCTGCCCCTCGCTTGCTGCCCCTCGCTCGCTGCCCCTCGCTCGCTGCCCCTGCCTGTGCTTGCACCTGCCTGTGCTTGCACCTGCCTGTGCTTGCACCTGCCTGTGCTTGCACCTGCCTGTGCTTGCACCTGCCTGTGCTTGCACCTGCCTGTGCTTGCACCTGCCTGTGCTTGCACCTGCCTGTGCTTGCACCTGCCTGTGCTTGCACCTGCCTGTGCTTGCACCTGCCTGTGCTTGCACCTGCCTGTGCTTGCACCTGGCCACTAGCCAGCTCTCACCATGGCTCACTTGCGTCTCTCCTCTCATGCACCGTCTCCCGACTCCTTTCTCCCCCTTCTCTTCTCCTCCCCTTCCGGCAGCGCTACGTGTGGGTGGATCTGACGGCGGGGCCGGTGAGCTATGGGCCGGCGTGGGGGGGGCAGGGGGGCGTCACGCCCGCCGCGTACCTGCGGGCAGAGCAATACAGCAAGGAGCTGCTGCACGGGGTGAGCACACATGGGAGATGGGCGAGCACGCGTGCATGTGTGAGATTGCTCGTGCTGCTCTCACGTCTGCCTGCCATCGCTGCATGCACCTCCTCCTCCCTCTGCACGCATCTGCTGCTCTCCCCCTCGCCCGCTCCCGAATTAACCCGATCGCCTCCCACCATGGCAGTGTGGGTCTTCCCAGTCATGCCCGCAAGCAGCCATTGGGAGGGCGGCAGCACTGCCACCCACTGCTTCACTCTCGTCCACTACCCCCTCCCTGCCCCTCCCTTCCCCTCCCCTGCCCTCCCCTCCCTTCCCCTCCCCTCCCCTCCCTTCCCCTCCCTGCCCCTCCCTTCCCCTCCCATCCCCTCCTCTCCCTTCCCCTCCCCTCCCCTCCCCTCCCCTCCCTTCCCCTCCCCTCCCCTCCCTTCCCCTCCCTGCCCCTCCCTTCCCTGTCCCCCCACCCTCCTCTCCCTTCCCATCCCTGCCCCTCTCCCACACGCCCTTCCCCTCCCCGCCCTCCTCTGCCCCCCCCACAGGCGTTCCTGGCGCACGTGGCAGTGCTGGTGGACAGTGCGGTGCGGCATGTGTTTGTGCCGCCGCTGCTGCATGCGCCCGTGGTGTACGCGGTGACCACCGACATCTGGGTCATCGCCATGCACAGTGGCGCTACCGGAGATGGCGGGCGTGCAGGCGATGAGGGCATGGGGCTGGACCTCAGCGCCATCAAGGACCAGGTGAGACCTCACCGCCATCAAGGACCAGGTGAGACCTCACCGCCATCAAGGACCAGGTGAGACCTCACCGCCATCAAGGACCAGGTGAGACCTCACCGCCATCAACCAGGTGAGCTCACCGACATCAAGACCAGGTGAGACCTCACCGCCATCAAGGACCAGGTGAGACCTCACCGCCATCAAGGACCAGGTGAGACCTCACCGCCATCAAGGACCAGGTGAGACCTCACCGCCATCAAGGACCAGGTGAGACCTCACCGCCATCAAGGACCAGGTGAGACCTCACCGCCATCAAGGACCAGGTGAGACCTCACCGCCATCAAGGACCAGGTGAGACCTCACCGCCATCAAGGACCAGGTGAGACCTCACCGCCATCAAGGACCAGGTGAGACCTCACCGCCATCAAGGACCAGGTGAGACCTCACCGCCATCAAGGACCAGGTGAGACCTCACCGCCATCAAGGACCAGGTGAGACCTCACCGCCATCAAGGACCAGGTGAGACCTCACCGCCATCAAGGACCAGGTGAGACCTCACCGCCATCAAGTGAGTGAGGCTATCCCTACTAGCCTAAGCTCTGCCATTAGGACAAGTTACCTGTTGGAGTAGGACGAGTCGCCTGCTGGATCCAGGTCGAAACTTTATACGTATGCTGGACCTCTCTCATTCATTCTGACCTTATCAAAATCCTGTGGCACCCTAGCCTGCAATGGTTGTGCTCACTTTGCTTCCCCATGGTCCCACCCCTCCAACCTCTCACAACTGCATCCTCACCCCCGTCACCCGCGCAGCTGCTAGCGCGCTCACCACCGGTGGTGCTGGGGGGGCAGCAGGTGCGCTTCAAGCAGGTCCACCTCTCCCTCGCCACCTGCTCCTTCTGCTCCACCGCTCTGCACCGCGCCATGCGGGTGCGCTCTTTAAAAATCCTGCTCCCTTTCCTCTCATGCCTCGCATCGCTGTTTGCTTCTCTCATCTGTTCCTCATCCACGCGCTGCTTGACCCTTAAAGCAAGGACAAGCATTTACCTTGGTTGCGCAAAGGATTATTTCGTGCCCGATATTGGACGGGCAAATGTGTTGTGTCAAGCTTACACACAGAGATTGGAGCACAAGAGGTGGAGGTGAAGCCGTACCCTGACTTCATCCTCTCCTCCTCTCCTCTCCTCGCCTCTTCCCTTCCCTTCTCTTCCCCCTTGCCACCCGCCACCCGCCACCCGCCACCCCGCCAGTCCGGCCTGTATGAGGCCTCCGCTGGTGCTGCTTCCAGCTCAGCAGCAGGCGTGCCAGGTGGCATGGAGGTGCGGCGCCACCTGGACTCGGAGGATCTGCACCGCCACCTGTCGGAGTTCTGGCCCGAGATCACTGGTGAGCCCCACCTCAACCATGCTGACTGCAGCTTCCTGCTTCACACATGCAATGCTGCTGTGCTGTGCTGTGCTGTGCTAACTCGCACCACCCCATGCCCTCCCCACCCCAACCACCGCTCGCAGAGCTAGCGGGGCTGCCACTGCCGGACTATGCGGAGCGCAACGACCCCAAGCCGCACGCGGGGCGCTTCTTCCCCGTCTTCCTCTTCGACCTGCACGCCCCGTACCCGCTGCTGCTCGATGGCCGCCACCGGGTAATGCCCATGGCACATGGAGGGCGGAGAGTGGGGGTGCAAAGGGGTACAAGGCGGGTGAAGGCATGCGGCAATCCCCTTGTGCAATGTGCAGCTTTGTTTATTAAAGTGCTGCATTCTCTCCTCTCTCTGCCCCCATGTTCTCTCGCCATGCTGCCACCGTGCTTGTCTCTCCTCCCTCCCCCCCACCTCACCCCCCATCAGGCGCTGGCATATGACGACATGGTGCTGGCTGTGCGCTCCACGGCCCCGCCGCTGCCCTCGCACTACATGTGAGGCGCACGAGGCCATAGGGGGCGTGGAGGGGCATGGGGGGCGCGGGTTGAGGGCGAGGGAAGGAGGGTGGATGGGAGGCGCAGGGGTTGACAGGAGGAGCGGGGGAAAGGAGGGAGAGCGAGGGGATGGGAGGTGTAGCAGATGGTCACAGTACCATGAATCTGACTTTCGTTGCTGCACCTTGTGTGACCTTCTCATTCCCCCTCTGCTGCCTGCCTCAAACGCCCTGCCTGTCTGCCCCTCCCGCTTTCTCCACCCCCAACCCCACCCCCCCCCCTTGTGTGTGCACCCAACCAGGTGCGAGGGCGAGGGGGTGGACATGGATCCCAGCAACGTCACGCGCCCCGTGCTCTCCGCCATCCTGCACACCGCCTGGGGCCTTGCCCCCACGTATGCCTCTTCCGCTGCTGCACCCCTGTTGCCCCCTTCTCGCGCCCTATCGCCCCCGGCTCGCCCCTGCTGCCGTCTGCTCGCCTCTGCCGTTGCCTGCTGCCCCCCGCTGCCCCCTGCTGCCGCCTGCTTTCGTCATGCACACGCCACCTTGTCTGCACATGCACATGCACGTGGAACATGCATGGCTGTTATGCATGCACGTTCATGGCTGTTATGCATGCACGTTCATGGCTGTTATGCATGCACGTTCATGGCTGTTATGCATGCACGTTCATGGCTGTTATGCATGCACGTTCATGGCTGTTATGCATGCACGTTCATGGCTGTGATGCATGCACGTTCATGGCTGTTATGCATGCACGTTCATGGCTGTTATGCATGCACGTTCATGGCTGTTATGCATGCACGTTCATGGCTGTTATGCATGCACGTTCATGGCTGTTATGCATGCACGTTCATGGCTGTTATGCATGCACGTTCATGGCTGTTATGCATGCACGTTCATGGCTGTTATGCATGCACGTTCATGGCTGTTATGCATGCACGTTCATGGCTGTTATGCATGCACGTTCATGGCTGTTATGCATGCACGTTCATGGCTGTTATGCATGCACGTTCATGGCTGTTATGCATGCACGTTCATGGCTGTAATGCATGCACGTTCATGGCTGTTATGCATGCACGTTCATGGCTGTGATGCATGCACGTTCATGGCTGTTATGCATGCACGTTCATGGCTGTTATGCATGCACGTTCATGGCTGTTATGCATGCACGTTCATGGCTGTTATGCATGCACGTTCATGGCTGTTATGCATGCACGTTCATGGCTGTTATGCATGCACGTTCATGGCTGTTATGCATGCACGTTCATGGCTGTTATGCATGCACGTTCATGGCTGTTATGCATGCACGTTCATGGCTGTTATGCATGCACGTTCATGGCTGTTATGCATGCACGTTCATGGCTGTTATGCATGCACGTTCATGGCTGTTATGCATGCACGTTCATGGCTGTGATGCATGCACGTTCATGGCTGTTATGCATGCACGTTCATGGCTGTTATGCATGCACGTTCATGGCTGTTATGCATGCACGTTCATGGCTGTTATGCATGCACGTTCATCGCTGTTATGCATGCACGTTCATGGCTGTTATGCATGCACGTTCATGTCTGTTATGCATGCACGTTCATGGCTGTTATGCATGCACGTTCATGGCTGTTATGCATGCACGTTCATGGCTGTTATGCATGCACGTTCATGGCTGTGATGCATGCACGTTCATGGCTGTTATGCATGCACGTTCATGGCTGTTATGCATGCACGTTCATGGCTGTTATGCATGCACGTTCATGGCTGTTATGCATGCACGTTCATGGCTGTTATGCATGCACGTTCATGTCTGTTATGCATGCACGTTCATGGCTGTTATGCATGCACGTTCATGGCTGTTATGCATGCACGTTCATGGCTGTTATGCATGCACGTTCATGGCTGTGATGCATGCACGTTCATGGCTGTTATGCATTCACGTTCATGGCTGTTATGCATGCACGTTCATGGCTGTTATGCATGCACGTTCATGGCTGTTATGCATGCACGTTCATGGCTGTGATGCATGCACGTTCATGGCTGTTATGCATGCACGTTCATGGCTGTTATGCATGCACGTTCATGGCTGTTATGCATGCACGTTCATGGCTGTTATGCATGCACGTTCATGGCTGTTATGCATGCACGTTCATGGCTGTTATGCATGCACGTTCATGGCTGTGATGCATGCACGTTCATGGCTGTTATGCATGCACGTTCATGGCTGTTATGCATGCACGTTCATGGCTGTTATGCATGCACGTTCATGGCTGTTATGCATGCACGTTCATGGCTGTGATGCATGCACGTTCATGGCTGTTATGCATGCACGTTCATGGCTGTTATGCATGCACGTTCATGGCTGTTATGCATGCACGTTCATGGCTGTTATGCATGCACGTTCATGGCTGTTATGCATGCACGTTCATGGCTGTTATGCATGCACGTTCATGGCTGTTATGCATGCACGTTCATGGCTGTTATGCATGCACGTTCATGTCTGTTATGCATGCACGTTCATGGCTGTTATGCATGCACGTTCATGGCTGTTATGCATGCACGTTCATGGCTGTTATGCATGCACGTTCATGGCTGTTATGCATGCAGTTCATGGCTGTTATGCATGCACGTTCATGTCTGTTATGCATGCACGTTCATGGCTGTTATGCATGCACGTTCATGGCTGTTATGCATGCAGTTCATGGCTGTTATGCATGCACGTTCATGGCTGTTATGCATGCACGTTCATGGCTGTTATGCATGCACGTTCATGGCTGTGATGCATGCACGTTCATGGCTGTTATGCATGCACGCTCATGGCTGTTATGCATGCACGTTCATGGCTGTGATGCATGCACGTTCATGGCTGTGATGCATGCACGTTCATGGCTGTTATGCATGCACGTTCATGGCTGTTATGCATGCACGTTCATGTCTGTTATGCATGCACGTTCATGGTTGTTATGCATGCACGTTCATGGCTGTTATGCATGCACGTTCATGGCTGTTATGCATGCACGTTCATGGCTGTTATGCGTGCACGTTCATGTCTGTTATGCATGCACGTTCATGGCTGTTATGCATGCACGTTCATGGCTGTTATGCATGCACGTTCATGGCTGTTATGCATGCACGTTCATGGCTGTTATGCATGCACATTCATGGCTGTTATGCATGCACGTTCATGGCTGTTATGCATGCACATTCATGGCTGTTATGCATGCACGTTCATGGCTGTTATGCATGCACGTTCATGGCTGTTATGCATGCACGCTCATGGCTGTTATGCATGCACGTTCATGGCTGTTATGCATGCACGTTCATGGCTGTTATGCATGCACGTTCATGGCTGTTATGCATGCACGTTCATGGCTGTTATGCATGCACGTTCATGGCTGTTATGCATGCACGTTCATGGCTGTTATGCATGCACGTTCATGGCTGTTATGCATGCACGTTCATGGCTGTTATGCATGCACGTTCATGGCTGTTATGCATGCACGTTCATGGCTGTTATGCATGCACGTTCATGGCTGTTATGCATGCACGTTCATGGCTGTTATGCATGCACGTTCATGGCTGTTATGCATGCACGTTCATGGCTGTTATGCATGCACGTTCATGGCTGTTATGCATGCACGTTCATGTCTGTTATGCATGCACGTTCATGGCTGTGATGCATGCACGTTCATGGCTGTTATGCATGCACGTTCATGGCTGTTATGCATGCACGTTCATGGCTGTTATGCATGCACGTTCATGTCTGTTATGCATGCACGTTCATGGCTGTTATGCATGCACGTTCATGGCTGTTATGCATGCACGTTCATGGCTGTTATGCATGCACGTTCATGTCTGTTATGCATGCACGTTCATGGCTGTTATGCATGCACGTTCATGGCTGTTATGCATGCACGTTCATGGCTGTTATGCATGCACGTTCATGGCTGTTATGCATGCACGTTCATGTCTGTTATGCATGCACGTTCATGGCTGTTATGCATGCACGTTCATGGCTGTTATGCATGCACGTTCATGGCTGTTATGCATGCACGTTCATGGCTGTTATGCATGCACGTTCATGGCTGTTATGCATGCACGTTCATGGCTGTTATGCATGCACATTCATGGCTGTTATGCATGCACGTTCATGGCTGTTATGCATGCACGCTCATGGCTGTTATGCATGCACGCTCATGGCTGTTATGCATGCACGTTCATGGCTGTTATGCATGCACGTTCATGGCTGTTATGCATGCACGTTCATGGCTGTTATGCATGCACGTTCATGGCTGTTATGCATGCACGTTCATGGCTGTTATGCATGCACGTTCATGGCTGTTATGCATGCACGTTCATGGCTGTTATGCATGCACGTTCATGGCTGTTATGCATGCACGTTCATGGCTGTTATGCATGCACGTTCATGGCTGTTATGCATGCACGTTCATGGCTGTTATGCATGCACGTTCATGTCTGTTATGCATGCACGTTCATGGCTGTGATGCATGCACGTTCATGGCTGTTATGCATGCACGTTCATGGCTGTTATGCATGCACGTTCATGGCTGTTATGCATGCACGTTCATGTCTGTTATGCATGCACGTTCATGGCTGTTATGCATGCACGTTCATGGCTGTTATGCATGCACGTTCATGGCTGTTATGCATGCACGTTCATGGCTGTTATGCATGCACGTTCATGGCTGTTATGCATGCACGTTCATGGCTGTTATGCATGCACGTTCATGTCTGTTATGCATGCACGTTCATGGCTGTGATGCATGCACGTTCATGGCTGTTATGCATGCACGTTCATGGCTGTTATGCATGCACGTTCATGGCTGTTATGCATGCACGTTCATGTCTGTTATGCATGCACGTTCATGGCTGTTATGCATGCACGTTCATGTCTGTTATGCATGCACGTTCATGGCTGTTATGCATGCACGTTCATGGCTGTTATGCATGCACGTTCATGGCTGTTATGCATGCACGTTCATGGCTGTTATGCATGCACGTTCATGTCTGTTATGCATGCACGTTCATGGCTGTTATGCATGCACGTTCATGTCTGTTATGCATGCACGTTCATGGCTGTTATGCATGCACGTTCATGTCTGTTATGCATGCACGTTCATGGCTGTTATGCATGCACGTTCATGGCTGTTATGCATGCACGTTCATGGCTGTTATGCATGCACGTTCATGGCTGTTATGCATGCACGTTCATGTCTGTTATGCATGCACGTTCATGGCTGTTATGCATGCACGTTCATGGCTGTTATGCATGCACGTTCATGGCTGTTATGCATGCACGTTCATGGCTGTTATGCATGCACGTTCATGGCTGTTATGCATGCACGTTCATGGCTGTTATGCATGCACGTTCATGGCTGTTATGCATGCACGTTCATGGCTGTGATGCATGCACGTTCATGGCTGTTATGCATGCACGTTCATGTCTGTTATGCATGCACGTTCATGTCTGTTATGCATGCACGTTCATGGCTGTGATGCATGCACGTTCATGTCTCGCCATCCTGCACGTTCATGTCTCGCCATCCTGCACGTTCATGTCTCGCCATCCTGCACGTTCATGTCTCGCCATCCTGCACGTTCATGTCTCGCCATCCTGCACGTTCATGTCTCGCCATCATGCACGTTCATGTCTCGCCATCCTGCACGTTCATGTCTCGCCATCCTGCACGTTCATGTCTCGCCATCCTGCACGTTCATGTCTCGCCATCCTGCACGTTCATGTCTCGCCATCCTGCACGTTCATGTCTCGCCATCCTGCACGTTCATGTCTCGCCATCATGCACGTTCATGTCTCGCCATCATGCACGTTCATGTCTCGCCATCCTGCACGTTCATGTCTCGCCATCCTGCACGTTCATGTCTCGCCATCCTGCACGTTCATGTCTCGCCATCCTGCACGTTCATGTCTCGCCATCCTGCACGTTCATGTCTCGCCATCCTGCACGTTCATGTCTCGCCATCCTGCACGTTCATGTCTCGCCATCCTGCACGTTCATGTCTCGCCATCCTGCACGTTCATGTCTCGCCATCCTGCACGTTCATGTCTCGCCATCCTGCATGTTCATGTCTGGCCATCATGCACGTTCATGTCTCGCCATCCTGCACGTTCGTTCATGTCTGGCCATCATGCACGTTCATGTCTCGCCATCCTGCACGTTCATGTCTTGCCATCCCGTCCACACCACAATGCCGATGCCATCCTCGCTGCCCATGCATGCTCTCACCACGTTGCATCTCCCGTCCACTCCTTCCCATCTGCCATGTGCCATGCACCCCACCAGCCACGAGGCATGGAGCGCCATCCACAATGCATCGCAGCACGACTACCGGTGGAGCAGCGGCATGACGCCCATGGGCCCCTTCTCACGCCACCTCACTCTCACCACCACCATGCGCGACACGGCGCTGCGCAACGTGGTGCTCTCCACGCTCAACTCCACCATCTCCAGCATGCTCCACCTCCTCTCCGCGCTCCAGGTGCCCTGCTTCTCTTCCCTTCTCCCCACGCCCTCTCCCCTTGCATTCTTCCCTCTCCTTCTCCCCCGCCCCTCTCCCTCTCCCGTCACCTTCTCATCTCCCCGTCTCCCCTCCTTTTCCCCCCTCCCAGTCTCCCTCCCCTTACCATCTTCCCTCGCCATGTGTTCTGCTCGGCACTCCTTGCCCCCCAAGCCGCGCCTCAACCCAAAGCGTCACTGCCCTCCTCCTTCTGTGCCGTGCCTGACCGCCTTCTCATTCCGCTCCCCTCCCCTCCCATGTCCCCCCCACCACCCCTGTACCACCAGAGGTACGGGTCGGAGGAGGCGGCGCTGAAGCCGGGCGCGGTGAGGCAGCGCTTTGAGCAGCGCTGGGGGGTGCTGCGCCACAAGCTGCAGCGCGCCGCGGCGGCCCTGTCCGCAGTGGACATGCACTTGGCGGGGTACTATGCGCGGTCGGCGCGGCATGACATGGACGCGCTGTTTGAGCTGGCGGGGCAGTCCGCACAGGACATGCACACCTCCTTCTCCTGCTTCCAGGTCCGCCCTCTTCCCCTACCTCTCACCTCCCTTCCCCTCCCTCTTACCATGCCATGGCATTCCATCCATTGCTCCCGTGCAAACCCCACATGTCATCGGTGTCCCTCCCTGTGTGCCTCTCGCCTCACCCCTCCCTGTGTGCCTTTCGCCTCACCCCTCCCTGTGTGCCTCTCGCCTCACCCCTCCCTTTGTGCCTCTCGCCTCACCCCTCCCTGTGTGCCTCTCGCCTCACCCCTCCCTGTGTGCCTCTCGCCTCACCCCTCCCTGTGTGCCTCTCGCCTCACCCCTCCCTGTGTGCCTCTCGCCTCACCCCTCCCTGTGTGCCTCTCGCCTCACCCCTCCCTGCTGTGTGTTACCCGTGCCGCCAGGAGGCGCCAGTGGCGTGGTCGGTGTGGGGCGGGGGGGCGGTGCTGGCATATCTGGCATTCCTTGTCGGCCGCAACCGCTGGCGAGTCTGGCACGTCAAACACAAACGCTTCTAGCCACTTCCTGCCATGTGACCTGCTCACGCCTCAAATTAATCAGGTGAAATGCCTTGAGTGTAAAACTCGGCTTGGCCGACAATATGAAGCTGTATTCTTACCATGATTTAAAATGTGCAGCAGTCTGTCTAGCCTCTACACCCTATTTATCTGAAAAGCATCTTACCTGTAAGGAATTTTCCATTCGTTCTCACTGTAACGCTTATATCAAATACTCGGAATTGCGACCCGTGATGGCTGGCATCTGCTGCGATCAGAAGTTGATCGTAGCCCAGGATCTACTCTGGTAGGTTCGCACGCAGTGAGGTAGTGTTAGTGGGCCCTTGACCTCAATAGCAGAGTGAATGTAAAATGCTTGAGATAATAAAAACATGCAAATACAGCGATATAAATATGAGTACAAGGGAATTCGAAACGACCTAACTAGCCATGTACTCTAAGGGGTACATTCCCTTATTCAAATGCATTCCAACCGTTCGGCGCATACAGTTTCGTAACTGTTCCCGCCAAAACCATCCTGCCTGCAGCTGTCCGATGCCGTTTGCTTCCGACGGTTCAGATGTGCTGTAACCGTCCGACTCTTTGACTCAATTCCAACCGTCTGACGCTTGCGTTCGTTCCCGATATTGTGCGTACCTTGCTACGGTGAGGAGTGCTTAGTAATATCGAATATTACTATTCGTAACAGCATCGAAGCACATTCCTTGATTTCGTTGTGGGTCTGCCACTTGTCACATCTACCCTTCGTTCTCGCAATTAAGCCTCGCCTGCCCCGCATGCCATGCTGCTCGCCTTGTCTGAGTGTGCTTGCTTTCCCGCTCGCTTGTCCCCCGTCACAAAGAAATTGGCCCACCACAGGGGCCACAATCGTACCTATGCCCGGGTCTGCTAGGGGGAGCCATATCAGACGTATGCCACAGCAATCCCAAAGCAATGTCAGCGTGTGGGCCGCATTTTACAATGCATTGTATGTTGGTGTAGTTGAAGCGGAGGCCTTGGTTTAGGGTGTATTACGTAATATGATTATATAATACATATAGGGCATTTGCATTGGTACGATTGTGCCCACACGTCAAACACAAGTGCTGCCAGCACACTACTACTAATAAAGGACCTGCCAAGGCATTGGCAGGATCTATCATAATAGGAAATACACGAGACGTCACACCGAGGAGAAGCAAACGAGCTGCAGTTTCACGAGTGGCATAGGATCTGGGCTGCGCACCGTTGTGAGCTGCATACGTCCGGCCTGGCCACTGCTGTGGTGATTGTGGGCGCACCCCCCATTGTGATTCCGTTCTAGGGGATTTCCTGGTTCACCAAATATGCCCACTTGTTCAGGAACCAGGTGTCCTTCTGCTCGAATGAAGGGACGCAGTGGACAGCTCGCTGGAGCCGGTCGATGGGGACGACAGTCAGCCCCCGAAACAGGGAGGGCGGCTCAAGCACCTAGCAGCCCGTGCACTCATCGAGCCCCTATTGGTTCAGCCGCTGCAGCACAGCCACCTCTGCAGGCTCGTAGCTGCTATCGTCCAGCGGCCTCTCTGCATCCAACAGCAGGATCAGACGCCCGTACGCGGTACGGCCAGCAGAAGACAGGTACTCCACGCAGGAGAAGGCCGTGTGGCCGTGCAGCGATGCCGCGGCACGGACGTAGTGGGGCCGGATGTGCCCGTAATCGGTGGGGAATGCCGGCACCGCAACCGCCGTGTGTGCCTGTTGTGTTTGGGGGCACATGAGCAAGCAGGAGCAACAGCTTGCGGGCGGGTAAAGAGGGTGGGGGGGGGAGGGGTTGCTGCTGGCGGGACCGTAATGAGGAGTTGAGGATCGGGCTTGCTACAAACGTGCACGGGGGTTGTGCTGGAAGGATTGGTACTTTGTGTGAACAGCGCACAGCCCATGCGTGCGTTGCGTGTATGGGGGGGGGCACGTACCCCCGCCGGAAACGGCCGCAGGCCGGCGTTGCGCATCACGGTGTCGTAGTGGAACAGGAGCCCCCCCACGGGGATGTTGACATCGTCGAAGACGGACGCCGCGCTGCTCTCGTGGTCAGGCCGCGCAGTGAGGGACCTCCGCGCGAGCGTCAGCTGGGGGGTGTCCGTTGCGATCGCCTGTGTAGGGTTGCAACAGCGCATAGGGACAGCCCATGGCGGTTAGTCACCGAGATCAACGTGGCGCACTGAGTGACCAATACTAGCGTAACTCACTTGGGTCAGCGCGGTCTGGTTGCGCCTGCGTGCTGGCAGAGCGGAGGTCAGCTGCCCCATCGCCGAAGCGCGCACGTTGTGTGCGGCGATGGCCTGCAGAGGCTGGCGGTGGTTCGAGGTCCTGTACGGCAGCTTGCACGTGCGGATGTGGGCGTTCTCGTACACGGCCGCAGAGAACTCAGGTGGGAGTCCACCTCTCCTGACTCCGTTAGGCACGTGCGTGAGGAGGTGGACCTTTATCAGGTTCCACCCGTCCCCCTCGCGTGGGAACACATCCTCGACCGTCTGAATCATCCTGCATACACAAGCACCCTCACGTCAGAATGACCTGCGTCCTACGGCATCCGAGGCAAGCGGGACAGCAAGGGTTCACCTCTTTGTGGCTTCTTCAAAGTCCCCGAGGGACGTATCCGAGTGACATGGAGCTCTCACGTGGGTCTCGTGCCACTAGAGCACTGTGACCAGCGCCAGCCTGGACACGACGTCCGCCTCGCCCTCGATCGCAAACGGCGCAAGTTGTGAGGGTGCGGGGGGAAAGGTCAGACCCGCATAACACGCGTCAACATGGACCGCCCAACTGGTGAGCGAGCCGTAACAGCATGTGGTGAGTTTAGACTCACCATCATCGCTGACGCATGCTCGCTGGCTGTGAAGTTGGCGCCGCTTGCCCAGTAGCTGCCAGACCCTGGAGAGCGAAGGCCAGCAAGGCGAGCGTCGGGGTACATCTTCTTCATGCGCCTGCCATGGTATCGTCCCCACCGAAAGCACTCACCGGTTGTTAGTAACAAAACTGAGATTGACAGGGCTTCGAAAGCCTGTTCCCCCAGGCTACTTACTCATCCTTGCGCCTGGTGCTCATGGCGGTGCCACGCAAGACGCTTCGAATGTACAGCCAGAAGCCGATGTAGATCGCGTGCAGAATGTCGGGCATCTGAGAGAGGTACGTGTTGCCCCACACGGTGCGACTGAAGTTGAAATCCCACAGGAAGCTCTGGCACGTATATACAGGGTTGGGGATTAGGCGGACATCCTAAAATCCAAACCCAGTATTGGGTGAACACCGTGATGCAAGAAACACAATACACGCAGGGCCGAAGGCGAAGCTTGAGTTACCGGGATAGGCCAGGTCGAGTGCTTCTTCGCATCGTTGAGGTCGCGCAGCAGAGCTTCTTGATCGCGCACGGTTCGGGTCTGGGCTGGTTCGCGGTCCATGTCGCGAAGATCGTCCCGGGCCACGCAGCACAGTGAGCAGGGCATCGCAGAGCCGAGCTGTTGCGTGCACGAGACCTTGCAGGTCTCGGGATAGTCGGCCACGTAAGAGAACAGCAAGGGTAGGAAGAAGCGTTCCTCTCCGGTCGGGTCCTTGGCTGACAGTCCACTGCACAGAAAGGTGGGGGAACGTCACTCAAGTACGAAACACACTCTCTCAGAGCCGCATGCAGGGTCTTGGGGGGCTAGCGGTCCTCAAAGTACGGAAATTTACTTACACATGGCTGGCGACAACGAGGTCTGCGAGCACGATTTTCATGGCAGCCTGGAACAGCTCCACCTTCTGCGCGGGAGTCATGGTGGCCGGGGGAAAAGGGAGCATAGCCAGAAGAAGCTTCCCGCAGTCCATCCACCGCCTCCGAAGCGGGATGTTTGCGATGGATAGGTACACCGCCCACACTCTCGTGCGCTCATTGCCGCTCAGAATGGTGGCGTCGCTGGAGATGATGAGAGGAACAACCACAGCGCCGGCTCAATACTCTAACTCGGCCGCCACTTGAGCGTGCTCCTAGAAATATGCGGTTTCGAGCGTTGTGTAGACCCGCCTGGCCGCACTGTTCACCTGTCGCGGTCGCAGCACGAACCCTTCCGCGTTCTACGAGTTCCCGAGAATCTCGATCAACGCCTACGAGCATCCACCATCGCCGTCAGCGCATCAGCGGTGCAACTAGACAGCAGCAAACCTCGTGTTGCCTGCCACTCTATGGCGGCCGGCCACATGAAAGCTTACCTCTCTTCCGTTTGCACGTATCACTTGGAACTCGCCTTCCCACCCAGGAATGGTGAACGTGATGGTGTCGTACTGGCGTTGCGACATGAGCAGGGACATGCCGAACCGTATGACCGCATAGAGAGTGCACCAGTGCCGAATCAGCTCCAGGTCGAGACGCTCGTCTCGCAGCAGGTTGAGGAGCCACACCGTACTTTCGTTGGAAAGTCCAGCACCGTTGTTGCAGCCCACGATGAAGCGAAACACCTCCATGAGGGTGTCGAAGTTCTCACAGGGACGGAACGTGCCCTCCGGAGCACTGTCGTTGTCATCAAGTACCGCGGCGGCGTCCCCTTCTTCGTTCGATGAAGCATTTTCCTCTTCGTCCGACTCGACGTCCTCGTCGTCCGTGTCCTGAAAACAAGGACATAGATGGAGATAAATCCTGGGTACAAACGCCAATACTTAACAGCATGCATGCGCAGACACGGTATGCGCTAACCTGAGCCGTGTCATCATCCCGCACCTCGACCTCGTCGTCTGAGTTAAGCTCGGGCATCTCATCGTCAGTGAGCTGCGTAGGGTCTGGGTCGCCGGCCGCACCACCGGCAGCCGCGCCATAGCCAGCAGTTGACGTCAGGAATCGCGAGGCACGGATGATGCAGGCCTCCTTCCGACGCTTATGAGAAAACAAGGCATTGCGAGCTCGGAAGCGACGCCTACACCACTCGCAGGAGTACAAGGCAGATAGCCGGGGCATTTGAAACCCTAGCTGGTTGGTAGCATGCCGATACCGAGGGTGTTGTTGGAGAGTATGTGCCCTTGGCGAGACAGAACCATGTTCTTTTAACGTGTGCATAACCAGGTTTAATATATTTGTGATGTCTAGCACTGGATGGCTGTGATACGGCTGGTACGATCGAAGCGGAGTGTAACAATGATCTTACGCCGATGTTATCGAAACGAATCACAAGCGTGTGCCAATCTCGCGAGGTATTTCCAACAGGGACGGGGGGCCGTACTCTGTTGGATTCCACAAGGCGACATGACAGCGATTGGTCGTAATCGGGATGATGCGGATCTCCCCACCTCACGCCAGCTAATGGGTGCGTCACAATGACACGGATAGCATGGCCAAACAGGCTGACTTGGATAGGGGTGTGAGCGAGGGTTGCGAATAACGCAGTTCGCAAGCCGTTACTATGCTCGTGCTTCCTCGTGCGTTTCGCACTCTCGCCAAACATCCAAGCCGCAATGTCACCAAGTCATGGGCTTCGCATTCTTCACCAAATCTTTCAATGTCTCCCAAATTCCCCTATCACTCGCAGAAATTGACACTCTCAACATGGCGTCCGAGATTCCTAAACGCCCCGACACTGGAACACGTGGTTGGCGCTGCGCGCGGGATGGTTGCCGGCGATACGAATCAACCAGATATGCCGGTCCCAGTTGGCCTAGAGAGCGGAACTGTCTCACCCGCCCGCCTTCTGTGTTAGTCCTTGTTCGGGACTTCCCGGATATTGTTGCGGTTCTGATGCAGGCAGAATACACGCGCATCATTGACAACGGTGACGTGCCGTCGCCGCGTAAGCTCGTGAACTGCGTCATGCATCTGGTGCCGTCCCGTCATACCCGCGCTCCTACTCAGAGGGGAGAAGCCAGAGAGGCTCTGCGGGCTGCAAGGGGCGGCGGCCGCGGCGTTGAGCTGTCATTCATCGACACGGCATGTATATGCGCCGTGTTGCGCGACGCTCGGGACACGGCAAACATCCACGCGCAAGCGGATGCGTTCCTGAGAGTGATTCGCCGCGGTCACAGGAGGGTTAATTACAATGCAACAAGCCTGCACGATCTGGAGGCGGCAAGGCCTCCTGTGCATGATTATCAAACCTATCTCATGCACTTCACTATGAGCGAAGGGTGGGTGGTGCGTATCACATCACGCCCTTTAAAGCACCATATGATGATCGCGCCTGACTCACCCTTTTGCCACTATGCGCAGCTCGAGCATGGACAGTACAACTTCTATCGCGCAGAGGACGCGAGGCGCGTCTACAGCGATTTCAAGATAAAGCAGCCAAAGCTATACCAATTCCGTCAGTTCTCGCATGTGGGCGGCTCGGACGGCATTGGCGCAGGCATTTCAGCACACGCACTCGGCATGCTTGCTTGGTGGGAGATTCCCGCCGGAGATAGGTTGTTATGGGGGGGGAACATGGGGAAGAACATGTGCGTGTACCCGTGGGACAGGCCGGCCGATGCTACAGAGCTGCCCTTTTATCGGCTAGTGTGTCAGGACTACGATCTGAATCGTCCTGATGACTTACTGCCGGACTTTTTCCTTTGACATGTGGTTGGCATAAGCCCAAATAGGGGTCTTGGATGCATGATTAATATGGATAAGAGCTGGGTGTCATGTTTATTGCTCCTACAAGTCATATAATTTCTCGGACATGGCGTTCCCACATGCAGAGCTAAACGCTCGAGGGTTTAGCCTCGGCGGCACTACACGGGAAACAGCAGACACGACAATGTTCGCCTATTCCGCTAAGCCGTGGAACCGCACCTTCCCGATAGGGTCTGCCGGATTGGCTGTTGAACCGACCAAGTAGCCGAGCGGTGAGTTGTGGCCCCTGTTGACGCGTCCAAAAAGGGATGCATCACACGCGTGTGTGCGTCGCGCTGTGTTTTCCCGCGCGATCTCCTAACCACCGTGGTGACGCATCTGGGTGACATCGCTGCGTCTGCACGCAGGCAACTATCCGCGCTGTCACAGATATTCTCACCTGGCGTCAATAATGTGTCAACCATTATATATATGTTGTGTTAGTTTAGGCTACAGTGGGTTAGCCTATAGGGGGTACACAATTCTAGGGTTAGGTACTTGTACTCATTTCACTGCTAGTTCATTCATTCCTGTTCAGTTATTCCAACATGGTATAGAGCAGGTCCTTCCTAGGACCGAAATTTTCAAAGGGCCCACCACTACGTAACTACCTACCTACCTACCTACCAGTGCCCTAGGGCGCCTCGACGTGTCACGCTCCTAGAGGCCCCTCTTGACGGCCCCGCGCTAGCCCCGTTCAGGCCCCGTTGGCCCCACGCCCACTCTCCCTAGCGGCCCCGTTCAGGCCCCGTCGGCCCCTTTAAGGCCCCGTTCAGGCCCCGCGCTAGCCCCGTTCAGGCCCCGCCGGCCCCGCGCTAGCCTCTCTCAGGCCCCGTCGGCCCGCGCTAGCCCCGTTTCAGGCCTCGTCGGCCCGCGCTAGCCCCGTTTCAGGCCTCGTCGGCCCGCGCTAGCCTCGTCTTAGGCCCCGTCGCCCCGCGCTAGCCCCTCTCAGGCCCCGTCGGCCCGCGCTAGCCCCGTTTCAGGCCCCGTCGGCCCCGCGCTAGCCCCTCTCAGGCCCCGTCGGCCCGCGCTAGCCCCGTTTCAGGCCCCGTCGGCCCCGCGCTAGCCCCTCTCAGGCCCCGTCGGCCCCGCGCTAGCCCCTCTCAGGCCCCGATCGGGCCCGCGCTAGCCCTGTTTCAGGCCCCGTCGGCTCCGTCCCAGGCCACGTCGGCCCCGCGCTAGTCCCGTTCAGGCCCCGTCAAGGCCCCGGTTGGCCCCGCGCTAGCCCCGCTCAGGCCCCGATCGGCCCCGTGCCCACCACCTAGAGGCCCCGGGCGGCCCGTTCCCGCCGCAGCACACGAGGGAGACCGGGCGGCCCGTCCCCGCCGTGACCCGAGCCGCCCGCCCCGAGCCGAGCCGCGCGCCCCGAGCCGAGCCGCGCGCCCTGAACCGAGCCGCGCCACCCAGCCGAGCCGCGACCCGACCTGAACCGAGCCGCGTCGCCCTGCCCTACCTGGTTCGTCCTACCTGCTTCTGCTACTGCTACTGCTTCTGCTACTGCTACTGTTACTGCTATTGCTGCTATTCTACTGTTCCTATGGCTAGCCCACAGGTTCTCGTGTTCGATGCTGAGGGCCGCCCTGTGAAGTTTGACACCTGGCTCGATGACCTGCACCTCTACCTACAGCTCACAGCCAAGGATGACATCTCACTGTACGATCACGCCCTAGGTCATGTCACTGCCCCTGCTGCTACTGCTGACAGCACTGCTCGCTCACAGTAGCAGACTCGTGATGCCCACGCTCGCTTCGCCATTCGCAACTCCCTGCTGATAGACGAACGCGAGCACTTTGGCCAGCACAAGACTGCACAGGCACTGTACACAGCTGTAGTTGCTCGCTACTCCTCACCTGCCTCTGCCGCACTAGGCCGTCTCTCCCTCCCCTACTTGTTTCCCGACCTGGCCTCTTTTCACACAGTCGCTGACCTCATCACGCACCTCCGCACTAGTGAGGCCCGCTTCCGTGCCGCCATGCCTGCTGAGTTCCTTACCACGCACTCCCCTCCACTCTGGCTCACTCTCTACCACCTTGTCACCCGCCTCCCTGACACACTGCGTGCTGTCAGGGACCACTTCCTAGCTCGTTGCCCCACTAAGCTCACCATTGCCCTCCTCGAGAAGGAGCTCCTTGCAGCTGAGACTAGCATAGTCGCTGTAGGTGCCTCTCGTGGCGACCCCCGTACCCCGTTCTTTGAGGGGTGTTCTCCTTCCCCCCTTCTTCCCTCTGTTGCCTCTGCTGCTGCTGTCGACCTTCTCGGTGCTGAGAAGGTCGGCGCTGCGTCTGCCTCGAGCGGGCGCCGCAGCGGCAAGGGCAAGGGGGGCAAGGGTGGTAGCAGTGACGGCGGGGGAGGCGGCGGTGGGGGCGGTGGAGGCAGTGGGGGTGGTGGCTCGGCTGGAGGGGCGAGTGGTAGCGGTGGGGGTGGTGGCGGCGGCGGCGGGGGAGGTGGCAGGAGTGGAGGCGGCGGTTGGGGTGGCGGTGGACGAGGCGGCGGCAGGGGTTGGGGTGGTCGAGGAGGTGGCAGCGGTGGTGGTGGCCGTGGAGGCACTCGCGGTGGCCAGGGCCAGCAGCACACTCCATCGCCCCAGGAGGTCCGTGAGTGGTACTCTCAGCACGGGGGTGGGGGTGGTCTTAGCTGCACGTACGTCATTCGCACTGGTGACCGCACTGGCCAGCCGTGTGGACGACCGCACGCCACACAGCGCTGCTTCTCTCGTCTCGACGACGCTTGGGGTGTTCAGTTCCCTCAGGCCACTAAGCTGCCCCACTGGCTTGATCTCCTGAAGATTGGGATTGATATCTATGCTCTAGACTTTGATGCTATTCTATCTTCCATGTATGTGATGTCTACTAGTGGAGAGGGTGCCGAGTACTTGTGTGTGCCGCCCGACCCGGGCATTAGGGCCATTGCGTCTGCAGCTCCAGGTACTCGCGTGTCGGCTACCCCAGGTGCTGGTGAGGCTGCTGCTCTAGGTGCTCGTGTGTCTCCCCCCCCTGGTACTGCGTCGACTGCCGCACTGCACACCTTCACACTGGACTCAGGTGCTTCTCGCTGCTTCTTTCGTGACCGCACTGCCCTTGAGCCGCTTGCTCGGCCAGTTGCTGTCTCGCTTGCTGACCCCTCTGGGGGTCCGGTCATTGCGACCTCTTCCACTGTCCTTCCCTGCCCTGCGGTCCCGTCGGGCACACTCTCAGGTCTCCACCTCCCCTCGTTCTCTATGAACTTGGTGGCAGGATGTGCTCTCCAGGACGGGGGTGTTCACCAGTTCACCCCTGCCTACGAGCGCGTGACACACTGCACGTGTGCTCGTACGGGCCGTCACTTGGCTACCTTCACTCGGCAGCCGGGGTCGGACCTGTACACACTGACTACTGCGTTCCCTCAGGTTGCTGCGACTGCGTCCGCGTCCGCGTCAGGTCAGCTGTCCGCCCCCTGCTCATGCCGCTCTTTGGCACACGAGACTGTCCTCTGGCACCACCGCCTTGGCCACCCGTCTGTGCAGCGGCTTCGTGCCATGCACTCCTGGTACCTTGTCTCAGGCCTGCCCAGGGTCCTTCCTGCCCTCCCACCCTCGCCTGCTCCTACCTGTCTCCCCTGTGTCGAGGGACGGCAGCGCGCCGCTCCTCACTCCTCCTCGTTCCCCCTGACGACTGCTCCCTTGCAGACACTCCACATGGACGTGTGGGGCCCAGCCCGCGTCCGTGGTCAGGGTCAGGAGAGGTACTTCCTGATAGTTGTTGACGACTACTCGCGCTACACCTCGGTCTTCCCCTTGCGCACCAAGGGTGAGGTCCCTGATGTCTTGATCCCTTGGATCCGCAGAGCCCGTCTCCAGCTCAGCGAGCGTTTTCACTCGGACTTTCCTGTCCTGCGCTTGCACTCTGACAGAGGTGGTGAGTTCTCCTCTGACCTCTTGGCAGCCTACTGTGCTGAGCACGGCATTGAGCAGTCGTTCACGCTTCCGGCCTCTCCACAGCAGAATGGGGTTGCGGAGCGCCGCATTGGCCTGGTCATGGAGGTCGCCCGTACCTCCTTGATCCATGCGGCTGCCCCCCACTTTCTGTGGCCGTATGCGGTCCGGTACGCTGCGCACCAGCTCAACCTCTGGCCCCGTGTCTCCTTGCCGGAGACCTCGCCCACGCTGCTGTGGACGGGGGAGGTTGGCGATGCGTCGCGTTTCCGGGTTTGGGGGTCTCGAGCTTTTGTCCGCGATACGTCTGCGGACAAGCTCTCCTCCCGTGCTGTTCCCTACGTCTTCCTCGGCTTTGTCCCGGACGCGTCTGGTTGGCAGTTTTACCACGCCACCTCACGCCGAGTCTTGCCCTCCCAGGACGTCACTTTTGACGAGTCCGTCCCCTACTACCGCCTCTTCCCCTACCGCACTGCCCCGCTTCCCCCCCCGCCTCTCTTCCTCGCGCCAGGTGCTGCTGTTGCAGACCCCCTCCCCCCTCAGGGTGCCGCTCCCTCAGGTGTGTCTCAGGTAGACCCGGTTGAGCCTGTTGAGGTAGCTGTTGACTCTCGTCCTGCTAGGGGTGCTGAGCCTAGGGGTGCTGAGCCTGGGGGTGTGGAGCCTGGGGGTGCTGAGCCTGGGGGTGTGGAGCCTGGGGGTGTGGAGCCTGGGGGTGTGGAGCCTGGGGGTGCTGAGCCTGGGGGTGTGGAGCCTGGGGGTGTGGAGCCTGGGGGTGTGGAGCTTGGGGGTGTGGAGCCTCGTGGTGCTGAGCCACAGAGTCCGGAGTCTGGGGGTTCTGGGTCTGGAGGAACTGGCCCTGTGAGTCCTACTCCTGGAGGAGCCCTTTCCTCGGAGCAGCTGCGTACGTGGTACTTAGAGTACTGCAGCCTCCGGAGAGGTTCCACTCGTGCCGGACGTACTGCTGGGACTGGTACTAGTGCTTCTTCTCCCGTTAGGGAGCTCCCCTCTCGCGAGCGGATCCGTGAGTGGTACGAGCGTCGCTGCACTCTTCGGAGTGGCGTGCCTCGTGTTGCGGACCCCACTGCCGTTGGAGCTGCTGCTGGTGCTGAGGACCCGGGCGTTGGAGCTGCTGCTGGTGCTAAGGACCCGGGCGTTGGAGCTGCCGCTGGTGCTGCGGACCCGGGGGTTGGAGGTGTTGCTGGTGTTGAGGACCCGGGCGTTGGAGCTGCCGCTGGTGCTGCGGACCCGAGCGTTGGAGCTGCCGCTGGTGCTGCGGACCCGGGCGTTGGAGCTGCTGCTGGTACTGCGGACCCGGGAGTTGGAGGTGCAGCTCGTGCTGAGGACCCGGGTGGTGGGGCTGCCGCTACTGCTGCGGACCCTGGGGCGAGTGTTCCTGCTGACTCGGGTGTCGCTGCTCGGTCCCGGCCGTACTTCGTTCCGCTCCTGCAGCAGGTTCTTGGTCAGCTCCCTCCTCCTTGACCTCCTCTCTCCTTAGCGTGTCCTCCGTCTGTCCAACTGCAGTCGCAGCTACCGTCTGCCTCCTCTCTCCCTGGTCCTGCTCCTTACACTGGTCCGACTGGAGGTCTTACTGAGCGTCGTGAGCCTGAGTCTCGCCCTGCGTCACCTGTCCGCCCTACTCTCTCTAGCAGTCATTTCCAGCGTCAGAGTCTTCCTGTTGTCCTAGGCACTCACCGGATGGCGCTTCGTCCGTCCACTGCTCCACAGCGTGTCCCACTGCCGTCTCCTCCTGCTTCTTCTCTTCCTGCTCTTGCTGACCCAGGGTCAGACTCTCTTCGTGTTGCCAGTCCTACTGTCACGCGTCTCCTGGCTACTGTTGTCACTGACCCTTCCTTTGAGTCTGCTGCTGCGTCTGCCTTAGTTGCTGAGCTTGTCGACTTTGCTGCTCGCTGTCGTCTAGACTACGCTGCTAGCCTTGTTGCTGAGTCTGGGTCTGTCTGTCCTCCGTCCGTCGGGGGTGAGTGTGCTCTTGGCACTGACGTCCTTGAGGACAGGCAGGAGGAGTTTGAGTGCTTTGCTGCCGCTTTGCCCCATCTCGTGTCCATGCTTGTTGCCCCTGAGGGAGACCCGGATGCACCAGACATCCCGACCCCACGCTCTTACGCAGAGGCGATGGCCGGTCCCTACTCCTCTCAGTGGCAGTCAGCCATGGACACAGAGATGGCTTCCTGGAAGTCCACAGGCACCTACGTCGACGAGGTTCCCCCACCTGGGGCGAACATCGTCAGTGGCATGTGGATTTTCAGGGTGAAGCGGCCGACGGGCTCTCCGCCTGTCTTCAAGGCGCGTTACGTTGCACGAGGCTTCAGTCAGCGAGAGGGAGTTGACTTTTTCCAGACCTTCTCCCCGACCCCAAAGATGACCACTCTTCGGGTTCTGCTGCACGTCGCCGCTCAGCGTGACTACGAGCTCCACTCGCTTGACTTCAGCACTGCTTTCCTGCAGGGCAGCCTGCACGAGGAGATCTGGCTGCGCCGTCCACCTGGCTTCACTGGGTCGTTCCCTCCTGGTACCCAGTGGAGCCTCCGACGGCCAGTCTACGGTCTCCGTCAGGCGCCTCGTGAGTGGCACGACACACTGAGGACTACGCTTGCGGCTCTTGGGTTTGCGCCTTCTAATGCTGACCCGTCCTTGTTTCTTTGCACCGACACCTCACTGCCGCCATTCTACGTCCTTGTGTACGTCGATGACTTGGTCTTTGCTACTGCTGACACTGTGGCACTCGCCCACGTGAAGTCGGAGCTGCAGAAGAGACACACGTGCACGGACCTGGGTGAACTGACAAGCTATCTTGGCTTGCGGATCACCCGGGACAGAGCACGCCGCACCATCACCTTGACTCAGTCACACATGGTGCAGCAGGTCCTTCAGCGCTTCCGCTTCACGTACTCCTCGCCTCAACCCACTCCTCTGCCTACCGGTCACTCGCTCTCAGCTCTGCCTTCGGATGAGTCCGTAGAGCCGAGTGGCCCGTATCCAGAGCTTGTGGGTTGCCTCATGTACCTGATGACCTGCACTCGACCAGACCTTGCATACCCTCTCAGCATTCTTGCACGCTATGTCGCTCCCGGCCGTCACCGGAAGGAGCACATGGATGCAGCTAAGAGGGTGTTGCGCTACTTGTGCAGTACGTCGGGCATGGGGCTAGTGCTTGGAGGGCGAGTCCCAGTTTTTCTCACTGGGCACTCAGACGCTTCTTGGGCAGACGACCAGGCTACTCAGCGGTCGTCTCAGGGTTACTCCTTCAGTCTTGGCTCTGGTTATGTTTCGTGGCGTTCTACTCGCTCTTCTTCTGTTCTCAGCTCCAGTTGTGAGGCTGAGATCTACGCCACAGCCATGGCGGCCCAGGAGCTACGCTGGCTCACCTACTTGCTAATCGACCTTGGAGAGCAGCCTCATTCTCCTCCAGTGCTGTACGTCGACAACAAGGCAGCCATTGCCTTGTGTGAGGAGCACAGACTGGAGCACAGATTGAAGCACATTGCTCTGCGTTACTTCCTTGCTCGAGAGCTGCAGCAGCGTGGTCAGCTTCGCCTGCGTTACGTGGCCTCTGAGGCCAACACTGCTGATGTGTTCACCAAGGCGCTTCAGCCTTGTGACCATCAGCGCTTTTGCACTCTTCTAGGCCTTGTGCCTACTGGACCTCACCTGCTTACTTCTTGAGTCTGTTTGTACTGTGATCTCTATATATATACCTGCATGTTTACTCTTTTTAGGTTGTGATCATTGTACCTTTTGCTCTATTATAAACTTGCATGTGAACTGGTCTTGTGACCACTTGCTTGTGCTCGGAATTTGTTTGGTATCCTTGAGATCCACCCTGAGCTTGTTTTGTCTTGCTTTGCCTTGACTGATCTTGTGACCCCTAGTTCTCCCCCACTTTGCCTATGGGGGTGTGTCAAACATTATATATATGTTGTGTTAGTTTAGGCTACAGTGGGTTAGCCTATAGGAGGTACACAATTCTAGGGTTAGGTACTTGTACTCATTTCACTGCTAGTTCATTCATTCCTGTTCAGTTATTCCAACATAATGGTCTGTGTAGACATGGGAGTGCATTCCCATTGGTGCTCAAGGATATTTCGCCGCGATGACGCTGCCAGATAGGCACCCGCTGCCAGCTTGCCACCTTATCCATGGGCCGCACCTGCCAGGGAGCGAGTTTTATATAACTCCACCATTGTACCGGACTGCCATAAGTCGCGGTACCACTACTATTCCTACCGAGCACAGCTAAACATGGAGCCAGCACCGTCTCCGTACTCACCGCTCAGGCGCTCTTGCAGGAGCAATGCCGGAGTATGGAACTCCAGTGACGACATGGTGTACTTTGGCCGTGGAACGTCGTCGCCTCGCGTCGACGGACGTCCGGGTCGCGGGCCGTCAACCTCCGAAGACACGACGCCTGTCAACGCGCCGAATGCAGACACAGACACCGAGTATCTCCCGTGGGCGGATCGCCAGGACGACCGCCTAGTCGTGGAGGACGATGACGACGTCAAGGATACCTGGATGCCCGAAGAGGAAGAAGTCGACGAGGATGTGGAAGGTACCTACATCATTAGTTTCCAAGTCTAGTGCATACGTGTTTGCTTTGTGTTGCACGGTCGGCCGCACACGCGCTGATTCCGCTGCAACCTCTGTGCATCTCGCTTGTTCAGCCAAAGGCCGCGAGCACCGCCCACTTTCAGAGGTGATGGCGTCGTCGAGCCAGGCAACAGCAGACGAGCAACTCCCGCGTGCCTGCGGGCAGACTACGAACCGTCGCGCTGTTGGCACCACCAACGCGCCAACTACTGCTACCGCGTCGATCAACGCGGCGATTGCTGCCCGGGTCGTAGAGCAGGAACGGCGTATCCACGAGCTCAACCAGACGATTGCTGGGCTCGAGGGGAATCGCGGCCCTATCAGGAGCCCCCCTCGTCAGCGCGACCCGCATCGGGGCAGCCGCGCACGTGACGCACCGTTGGATGAGCCCGCACCAACGCGGCAACGCACAGCCGCGGGCCGCGGCAGCGGGCGACAGGCAGAGGTATCTGGCCAGGCAAGGGCGCCGATGGTGGAAGCGACACTCGCCCGAGAGATTCGACGTGCGAACACAGGGGGTCGAGCAACACCTGGTCTGGTCAACTGGGCCGACCGACTTCAGGAGTGCCACGTGTTCTTCCCGAATATGGACGATGGTTGGAAGGTGCATGTGTGTTTGTTTAGGGAGCCTACTATCTAAACGTGAGTTACTTGTTGAAAGGCTATCTACGCTTATTCTCACCGGTTCCACGTCCTAACCCTTGTACTCGATTGCCATTGTATGCCAGGCAGCGGTCGAGGACCTGATCAAGATTCTCACGTACGACACGTCGGTCGCCCAGCTAACTTTTTGGATGCCCCCGCGCTGCTCGAGCGCCTCCTAGCGCGCGCGCTGCGGATCACTAGCCAGGCACACCGCACCATGTGAGAAAAGTAGAACGAGAATATGAATGAAGTGAGTACAAATATGAATCCCTAATTGGGTTGAACCCCTATGGGATACCCCACTATAGCCTACACAATAGCATAAGCTATAATGTTCTGACACACCCCCATAGGCAAAGTGGGGGAGAACAAGGGGTCACAAGACCAGTCAAGCAAAGCAAAGCAAAGCTCAGGGTGGATCACAAAGTCACCACACAGTCCGAGCACAAGAGCAAGGCCATAAGGCCAGGTCACATGCAGGAGTACACACATATATATATAAAGCTAGACAAGCAAGAGCAGGTATATATATGTGACAGTACAAGTAAAGTCAAGAGGAGAGCAAGTGAGGCAAGACAGGCACAAGACCCAGCTGAGTGCAGAAGCGATGATGATCACAAGGCGCAAGTGCCTTGGTGAAGACATCAGCAGTGTTGGCCTCAGAGGCCACGTACGCAAGTCGCAACTGTCCACGCTGCTGTAGCTCACGAGCAAGAAAGTAGCGGAGAGCAATGTGCTTTGTCCTGTGCTCCAGTCGCTGCTCTCGACACAAGGCCAGCATGGCCTTGATGTCAACGTACAGGACTGGAGGAGAACGAGGCGGCTCTCCAAGGTCGGTCAGCAGGTAGGTGAGCCAGCAAAGCTCCTTGGCAGCCATAGCCCCGGCGTAGATCTCAGCCTCACAACTGGAGCCGAGAACAGAAGACAAGCGGGTAGCCCGCCACGAGACAGAGCCGGAACCAAGACTGAAGGTGTAACCCTGTGACGACCGCTGCGTAGCCTGGTCGTCAGCCCAAGAAGCGTCCGCGTGCCCAGTGAGGACCACTGGACTCCGCCCTCCAAGCACTAGCCCCATGCCCGACGTACTGCACAAGTAGCGCAACACCCTCTTCGCTGCAGCCATGTGCTCTGGTCGGTGTCTCCCAGGAGCAACATAGCGTGCGAGAATGCTAAGAGGGTATGCAAGGTCAGGTCGTGTGCAGGTCATCAGGTACATGAGGCAGCCAACAAGCTCTGGATACGGGCCACTCGACTCTACGGACTCATCCAAAGGCAGAGCTGAGAGCGAGTGGCGAGTAGGCAGAGGAGTGGCCTGAGGCGAGGAGTACGTGAAGCGGAAGCGCTGAAGGACCTGCTGCACCATGTGTGACTGAGTCAGGGTAATGGTGCGGCGTGCTCTTTCGCGGGTGATCTGCAAGCCAAGGTAGCTGCGCAGTTCACCCAGGTCAGTGAACGTGTGTCTCTTCTGCACCTCGGACTTCACGTAGGCGAGTCCAGCAGTGTCAGCTGTGGCAAAGACCAAGTCGTCGACGTACACGAGGATGTAGAACGGCGGCAGAGAGGTGTCGGTGCGCAGAAACAGCGACGGGTCGGCAGTAAAAGGAGCGAACCCAAGTGCCGCCAGCGTAGTCCTCAGTGTGTCGTGCCACTCACATGGCGCCTGGCGGAGACCGTAGACTGGACGCCGGAGACTCCACTGGGTACTAGGAGGGAAAGACCCAGTGAAGCGAGGTGGGCGGCGCAGCCAGATCTCCTCGTGCAGGCTGCACTACAAGAAAGCACTGCAGAAGTCGAGAGAGTGAAGCTCGTAGTTGCGGTGAGCAGCAACGTGCAGCAGTACCCGAAGAGTGGTCATCTTCGGGGTGGGGGAGAAGGTCTGAAAGTAGTCAACTCCCTGCCGCTGACTGAAGCCACGAGCCACGTAACGCGCCTTGAAGACAGGCGGAGAACCCGGCGGCCGCTTCACCCTGAAGATCCACATGCCACTGACGATGTTCGCCCCAGGAGGGGGGACAGCGTCAACGTAGGTGCCTGTGGACTTCCAGGAAGCCATCTCTGCATTCATAGCTGCCTGCCACTGAGAGGAGTAGGGACCCTCTATCGCCTCCGCGTAAGAGCGCGGAGTCGGGATGTCAAGTGCATCCGGGTCTCCCTCAGGGGTGAGCAGTACGGACACGAGATGAGGTGAAGCAGCTGCCAGACACTGGAACTCCTCCTGCCTGTCCTCAAGGACGTCCGTGCCAAGGGCACACTCACCCCCGACGGACGGAGGACAGACAGACTCAGACTCAGCAACAAGACTAGCAGCGTAGTCTAGACGACAGCGAGCAGCAAAGTCGACGAGCTCAGTAACAATGGCAGACGCAGCAATAGACTCGAAAGAAGGGTCAGTGACGGCAGTAGCAAGGAGTCGCGTGACAGTAGGACTGGCAGCACGAAGAGAGTCCGACTCCGGGTCGGCAAGAGCAGGAAGAGAGGACGCAGGAGGAGAAGGCAAAGAGGCACGCAGAGGAGCAGTAGACGGACGCAGAGACATCCGGTGCGTGCCAGGGACAGGAGGAGGACGCTGACGCAAACCGCGACCACTAGCGCGCGTAGCACGAACGGGCGACGCAGGACAAGACGCAGGCTCACGACGCTCAGTAAGACCAGCGTAGGGAGAAGGAGCAGGCAAAGGGGAGGCAGGCAGTAGCTATGACGGTGACTGGACAGGCTGTGGACCCTCTAAGGGAGGAGGAGGAGGACCAGTAGAAGGTGTAAGACCAAGAACCTGCTGCAGGAGTGGAACGAAGTACGGTCGAGGCCGCGTGGCGACGCCAGAAACAGCAGGGACAGTACCAGGACCCCCAGCAGGAATACCCGCTCCAGCAGCACCTCCAGCAGCTCCAGAACCACCAGCAGTACCTCCAGCAGCTCCAGAACCTCTAGCAGCACCAGGAGCACTCTCAGCAGGACCGCCAGTGGTAGTCTCTGTGGTAAATAGAACGAGAATGAATGAACTATGAGTGAAGTGAGTACAAACAGCAAAACCCTAATTAGGTTGTACCCCCTATGGGATACCCCACTGTAGCCTACACAAGAGCATAAGCTACATATATGTTCTGACACACCCCCATAGGCAAAGTGGGGGAGAACAAGGGGTCACAAGACCAGTCAAGCAAAGCAAAGCAAAGCTCAGGGTGGATCACAAAGTCACCACACAGTCCGAGCACAAGAGCAAGGCCATAAGGCCAGGTCACATGCAGGAGTACACACATATATATATAAAGCTAGACAAGCAAGAGCAGGTATATATATGTGACAGTACAAGTAAAGTCAAGAGGAGAGCAAGTGAGGCAAGACAGGCACAAGACCCAGCTGGGTGCAGAAGCGCTGATGGTCACAAGGCGCGAGTGCCTTGGTGAACACATCAGCAGTGTTAGCCTCAGAGGCCACGTACGCAAGCCGCAACTATCCACGCTGCTGTAGCTCACGAGCAAGGAAGTAGCGAAGAGCAATGTGCTTCGTTCTGTTCTCCAGACGCTGCTCTCGACACAAGGCCAACATGGCCTTGTTGTCTACGTACAGCACTGGAGGAGAACGAGGCGGCTCTCCAAGGTCAGTTAGCAGGTAGGTGAGCCAGCGAAGCTCCTGTGCAGCCATGGCCCCTGCGTAGATCTCAGCCTCACAACTCGAGCTGAGAATCGAAGACGAGCGAGTAGCCCGCCACGAGACAGAGCCGGAGCCAAGGCTGAAGGTGTAACCCTGTGACGACCACTGCGTAGCCTGGTCGTCAGCCCAAGAAGCGTCCGCGTGACCTGTAAGTACCACTGGACTCCGCCCTCCAAGCACTAGCCCCATGCCCGACGTACTCCACAGGTAGCGCAATACCCTCTTCGCTACAGCCATGTGCTCTGGTCGGTGTCTCCCAGGAGCAACATAGCGTGCAAGAATGCTAAGAGGGTATGCAAGGTCAGGTCGTGTGCAGGTCATCAGGTACATGAGGCAGCCAACAAGCTCTGGGTACGGGCCACTCGACTCTACGGACTCATCCGAAGGCAGAGCTGAGAGCGAGTGGCGAGTAGACAGAGGAGTGGCCTGAGGCGAGGAGTACGTGAAGCCGAAGCGCTGAAGGACCTGCTGCACCATGTGTGACTGAGTCTAGGTAATGGTGCGGCGTGCTCTGTCCCGAGTGATCTGCAAGCCAAGGTAGCTGCGCAGTTCACCCAGGTCTGTGCACGTGTGTCTCTTCTGCACCTCGGACTTCACGTAGGCGAGTCCAGCAGTGTCCGCTGTGGCAAAGACCAAGTCGTCGACGTACACGAGGATGTAGAACGGCAGCAGTGAAGTGTCGGTGCGCAGAAACAGCGACGGGTCAGCAGTAGAAGGAGCAAACCCAAGGGCCGCAAGCGTAGTCCTCAGTGTGTCATGCCACTCACGTGGTGCCTGGCGGAGACCGTAGACTGGCCGTCGAAGGCTCCACTGGGTGCCAGGAGGGAAAGTCCCACTGAAGCCAGGTGGACGGCGCAGCCAGATCTCCTCGTGCAGGCTCCCCTGCAAGAACGCAGTACTGAAGTCGAGAGAGTGAAGCTCGTAGTCGCGCTGAGCGGCTATGTGCAGCAGCACCCGAAGAGTGGTCATCTTCGGGGTGGGAGAGAAGGTCTGAAAGTAGTCAACTCCCTGCCGCTGACTGAAGCCACGAGCGACGTACCGCGCCTTGAAGACAGGTGGAGAGCCCGGCGGCCGCTTCACCCTGAAGATCCACATGCCACTGGCGATGTTCGCCCCAGGAGGGGGAACCGCGTCAACGTAGGTGCCTGTGGACTTCCAGGAAGCCATCTCTGCATCCATAGCTGCCTGCCACTGAGAGGAGTAGCGACCCTCTACGGCCTCCGCGTAAGAGCGCGGAGTCGGGATGTCTAGTGCATCCGGGTCTCCCTCAGGAGCAAGTAGTACAGACGCGAGATGAGGTGAAGCAGCAGCCAGACACTGGAACTCCTCCTGCCTGTCCTCTAGGAAGTCCGTGCCAAGAGCACACTCACCCCGGACGGACGGAGGACAGACAGACGCAGACTCAACAACAAGACTAGCAGCGTAGTCTAGACGACAGCGAGAAGCAAAGTCGACGAGCTTAGCGACAAGAGCAGACGCAGCAGCGGACTCAAAAGAGGGGTCAGTGACGACAGTAGCAAGCAGACGCGTGACAGGAGGACTGGCGGCACGAAGGGAGTCCGACTCTGGGTCGGTAAGCACAGGAAGGGAGGACTCAGGAGGAGAAGGCAAAAGGGCACGCAGAGGAGCAGTGGACGGACGCAGAGACATCCGGTGCGTGCCAGGGACAGGAGGAGGACGCGGACGCGAACCACGACCACTAGCGCGGGCAGCACGAACAGGCGACGCGGGACGAGACGCAAGCTCACGACGCTCAACAAGACCTCCAGTAGGACCAGTGTAAGGAGAGGGAGCAGGCAGTGGGGAGGTAGGCTCCAACAGTGACTGCGACTGGACAGGCTGTGGACACTCTACCGGAGGAGAAAGACCAAGAACCTGCTGCAGAAGCGGAACGAAGTACGGCCGAGGCCGCGCGGCAGCTCCAGACTCAGCAGGGACAGCACCAGCACCCTCAGCGGCATCACCAGCGCCACCAACACCTCCAGCGGCAGTACCTCCAGCAGCACCAGCAGCAGAACCACCGTCAGGACAGACAGCACCAGACTCAGCACCAACGCCCTCAGCAACCCCAGCTCCAGTAGGACCCGCAGGCGTAGCACCTCCGGGACCGGCGGCACCAGCACCCTCGACGGTCGAAGAAGCTCCAGCTCCAGCAGTACGCCTCCAGCGGCGAGCAAACCACTCGCGCAGCTCCTGTGGAGAGAGGGGCTCCCGCCGAGACGCAGCATTAGGAGAAACCCCAGGCTCAGCGGCTCTAGACGTAGCACCCCCAGGCTCAGCAGCTCCAGACTCAGCACCCCCAGGCTCAGCAGCTCCAGACTCAGCACCCCCAGGCTCAGCAGCTCCAGCTCCAGTAGGACCCGCAGGCCCAGCAGCTCCGGGACCGGCAGCACCAGCACCCTCAGCAGTCGAAGGAGCTCCAGCTCCAGCAGCACGCCTCTAGCGGCGAGCAAACCACTCGCGCAGCTCCTGTGGAGAGAGCGGCTCCCGCCGAGACGGAGCAACCGGAGAGCCCCCAGGTCCAGCAGTCGCAGGCTCCGCACCTCCAGGCTCAGCACCCCCAGGCTCAGCAGCTCCTGACGTAGCACCCCCCGGCTCAACACCCCCAGCAGCAGCACCCCCAAGCTCAGCACCCCCCGGCCTCGCACCCCCAGGCTCAGCACCCCCAGCAGCAGCACCCCCAAGCTCAGCACCCGCAGGCGTAGCACCCCCAGACTCTGCACCCGCAGCAGGACCAGACTCAGCAGCAACCTCGACTGGCTCGACTGTGTCTACCTGGGACACACCTGAAGGGGCAGGAACCTGAGGGGGGAGGGGGTCTACCGGGGGGGGAACTGGCACCAGGAAGTCCGGTGGGGGGGGGAGGGAAGGAGTACGGTAGGGGAAGAGGCGGTAGAAGGGGACTGACTCGTCGAACGTGACGTCCTGGGAGGACAGAAAACGACGAGAGGAGGGGTGGTAGAACTGCCACCCTAGAGCGTCAGGGGGGAAGCCAAGGAAGACACAGGGAGCAGCACGGGGGGACAGCTTGTCCGCAGACAAGTCGCGCACAAACGCCCGAGATCCCCAGACACGGAACGCAGACGCATCGCCGACCTTCCCCGTCCACAGTAACACTGGGGACATCGCGGGCCGAGGGACCCTGGGGTGAAGGTTGAGCTGATGCGCCGCGTACCGAACCGCAAACGGCCACAGAAAATGGGGGGCAGCCGCATGCATCATGGACGTACGAGCGACATCCATGACCATGCCAATGCGGCGCTCAGCAATCCCATTTTGCTGTGGAGAGTCCGGAAGCGTAAAGGTCTGGCGGATCCCCTGTGCACGACAGTAGTCTCGCAGAAGGCGAGAGGAGAACTCCCCACCTCGGTCAGAGTGCAGACGCAGAACAGGAAAGTCCGAGCCGAAGCTCCTCCTGAGCTAGAGACGAGCCTCGCAAATCCAGTCGATCAGCACCTCAGTGACAGCACCCTTGCTGCGCAAGGGGAAGACTGTGGTGTAACGCGAGTAGTCGTCAACCACCAACAGGAAGTAGCGCTCGTGACCCTGCCCACGGACGGGGGCCGGGCCCCACACGTCCATGTGAAGTGTCTGCAGAGGAGCCTCTGTCGGGGGAAACTGGGAGGAGTGAGGAGCAGCCCTGAGGCGCCCCTCGACACAGGGGACACAGGAAGGTCCTGGTCCCGAAGGAAGGGGAGGGAGAGACTGGGGAAGACGAGAGACAAGGACACGGGAAGCCATGCCCCGAAGACGGGGCAAGGAGGGGTGGCCAAGACGGTGGTGCCACAGGAGAGTCTCGTGAGACAGGAGGCGACACGAACAGGGGGCAGACTCAGGACCAGACCTGGACGCAGCAGCAAACACCTGACCTGACGCTGCTACCTGACCGGACGCAGGGACAGGAGGAGACTCAGTGGTCAGGGTGTAGAGGCTCGACCCCGGCCGACGCGAGAACGTGGCCAGGTGCCGGCCTGTGCGTGCGTCCGTGCAGTGGGTCACCCGCTGACTCGCAGGAGTGAACTGGTGAACCCCCGCATCCTGCAGGTTTGCACCACTCACCAAGTTCGTCGAGAACAAGGGGAGGTACAGGCCAGACAGGGTGCCCGAGGGGGCACCCGGACACGGGAGGACAGTGGAAAAGTGAGAGAGGACAGGACCCCCAGAGGGGTCAGCCAGGGAGACTGCAACCGGCCGACCAAGCGGCGTGAGTGTGGTGCGGTCCCGAAAGAAGGAGCGAGAAGCCCCAGAGTCAAGTGTAAAGGTGAGGGAGGCCGAAGCCAACGCGGTACCTGAGAGCGCAGCCTCACCCGCACCTGAGGAAGCAGACTCACTAGCACCTAGAGCAGCAGCCGCACCTGTACCTGGAGCAGGAGACTCACTAGCACCCAGAGCAGCAGCAGCCTCACCAGTAGCTAGAGCAGCAGGTCCTATACCCGGGTCAGGCGGTACGCACAGGTGACCGGCACGGTCAGCACTAGTAGGCAATGCATACATGGCAGTGAGAATAGCATCATAGTCAAGAGCAAATATATCTACCCTCTGCCTAAGCAACTCCACCCAGTCGGGGAGCTCAGCCTCGTCGCCAAACACGGTACGCCAGGCGTCGCTCAGACGGGCGAAGCAGCGGGACTGTGTATGACTAGGTGTCCCACAAGGCTGACCAGTCCGAGCACCAGTGAGAATCACGTAAGAGCAGCGAACAGAACTGAGAGACCCTCCACTCTGAGCGTACCACTCACGAAGCTGCTGAGGCGTGAGAGACGCGCGGGGGGGTCGCGGGAGCTGCATCTGGCCGCCACCAGTAGTAGAAGCAGCAGGAGTGGTAGCAGTGGTAGCGCCACCACCCCTACAGCCCCAACCAGTGTACCACTCACGCAGCTGCTGGGGCGTGAGGGACTCACGCAGACGTCGATGGGGCTGCATCTGGCTCCACCAGTAGAGGCAGGAGCAGGAGTAGCAGCAGTAAGGCAGGCAGCCAGGCAAGCCAAAAAGGGAGGCAGGCAGGCAAGCAGGCGACGCGCAGCGTGCTAGCAGGGCAGGGGCTCACCAGTGGTGGGTAGAGTAGGCTCGGCGACTCAGCGGCTCGGCAGCACGGCGGCTCTGCGGCTCGGGCGACTCGGGCGGCTCGGCGGCAGGGCGGCTCGGCAGCAACTGCAGCTCGGCAGCTCGGCGACCCGGCGGCGCGGCTGTAGGGCGGCTCGGCTGCTGGGAGGCTCGGGTGTAGAGCGGCTCGGCTGCAGGGCGGCTCGGCTGCTGGGAGGCTTGGGTGTAGAGCGGCTCGGCGGCGAGGCGGCTCGGCTGCAGGGCGGCTCGAGACAAAGGAGGAGGAGAAGCAAGGGAGACCACACACCTGCCACCCCTCAGCCCCGAAGGAGCCGCGACGGGCGACGGGAAAAGGGGGGGGGGGGGGGGGAGGCGGCTCGGGCGGCTCAAGCGGCTCAGGCGGCTCGGGCAGCTCGGGCAGTCAGCGGCACAGGCGGCTCGGGCGGCTCGGCTCCTCAGCTGCGCAGACGGCTCGGGCGGCTCATGCTGCACGGCGGCTAACGGGCGGCGTGGGGGGCCGGGACGGCGGCGTGCAGCAGGGACGGGCGGCGCACGGGCGGTGTGAGGCCGGGACGGGTGAGGGGCCAGGACGGGTGGCGTCCTGGCGCCGAGGGGCCGAGACAGGAGAGCGCGGCCGGGGCGGGCGGCACAGGGCGGCTTGGGGCTGGGTCGGGCGGCGCGCGGGCGGTGAGGGGCCGGGACTGGCGCGCGCGGGCGGCTAGGGGCCGGGACGGGCGCGCGCGGGTGGCTAGGGGCCGGGACGGGCGCGCGCGGGTGGCTAAGGGCCGGGACGGGCGGCGCGCGGGCGGCTAGGGGCCTGAACAGGCGGCGCGCGACGGCTAGGGGCCGGGACGGGCGGCGCGCGGGCGGCTAGGGGCCTGAACGGGCGGCGCGCGAGCGGCTAGGGGCCGGGACGGGCGGCGCGCGGGCGGCTAAGGGCCGGGACGGGCAGCGCGCGGGCGGCTAGGGGCCTGAACGGGCGCGCGCGGGCGGCTAGGGGGCCGCAGGGCAGGCCGAAAGAGTGAGAGCGAGGGCCCGGAGCGCGCTCCGGGCAGAAAAAAAAGTTTAAAAGTGGTGGGCCCTAAGCACAGTTCCCACGGGGGAACCTGCTCGATACCATGTGGTAAATAGAACGAGAATGAATGAACTATGAGTGAAGTGAGTACAAATAGCAAAACCCTAATTGGGTTGTACCCCCTATGGGATACCCCACTGTAGCCTACACAACAGCATAAGCTACATATATGTTCTCACAGTCTCAGCGCCAACACTCCCAGCAGCACCAGCTCGAGTTGAACCTGCAGGCCTAGCAGCTCCAGTACTCTCAGGACGAGCACCTCCGGGACCCGCGACAGCAGCACTCTCAGCAGCCGACGAACCTCCAGCACCAGCAGCACGGCTCCAGCGCCGGGCAAACCACTCGCGCAGCTCCTGTGGAGAGAGTGGCTCCCGGCGAGACGAAGCACCCGGAGCACCTCCAGGCTCAGCACCCCCAGGCTCAGCACCCCCAGGCGTAGCATCCCCAGGCTTAGTACCCCCAGGCTCAGCACCCCCAGGCTCAGCACCCCCAGGCTCAGCACCCCCAGGCTCAGCACCCCTAGGCTCCGCACCCCCAGGCCCAGCACCCCCAGGCTCAGCACCCACAGTCTCAGCACCCCCAGTCTCAGCACCCCTAGGCTCAGCACCCTTAGCAGCACCAGAGTCACCAGTGACCTCAACAGGCTCGACTGCGTCTACCTGGGACACACCTGAAGGGGCAGGACCCTGAGGGGGGAGAGGGTCTACCGGGGGGGGACCTGGTACAAGGAAGAGCGGGGGCGGAGGGAGGGACGGAGTGCGGTAGGGGAAGAGGCGGTACTAGGGTACCGACTTGTCGAACGTGACGTCCTGGGAGGACAGAATACGGCGAGAGGTGGGGTGGTAGAACTGCCACCCAGGCGCGTCGGGGGGGAACCCCAGGAAGACGCAAGGAGTAGCGCGAGGGGACAGCTTGTCCGCAGACAAGTCGCGGACAAACGCCCGAGATCCCCAGACCCAGAACGCCGACGCATCGCCAACCTTCCCCGTCCACAGCAGGGCTGGGGAGGTCTCCGGCCTGGAGACCCTGGGGTGAAGGTTAATCTGATGCCCCGTGTACCTGACCGCAAACGGCCACAGAAAATGGGGGGCAGCCGCATGCATCATAGACGTACGAGCGACGTCCATGTCCATGCCAATGCGGCGCTCTGCAATCCCATTTGGCTGCGGTGAGTCCGGAAGCGTGAAGGTCAAACGGATGCCTCGCGCACGACAGTAGGCACGCAGAAGGCCAGAGGAGAACTCTCCGCCTCTGTCCAAGTGCAGACGCAGAACAGGAAAGTCCGAGCCAAAACTCTGCCTGAGCTGGAGGCGAGCCTCGCGGATCCAGTCGATCAGTACCTCACTGACATCATCCTTGCTGCGCAAGGGGAAGACTGTGGTGTAGCGCGAGTAGTCGTCAACCACCAACAGGAAGTAGCGCTTGTGACCCTGTCCACGGACGCGGGCAGGGCCCCACACGTCCATGTGAAGCGTCTGCAACGGGGCCTCTGTCGGAGGAAACTTGGAGGAGTGAGGGGCAGCACGCTGGCGCCCCTCAACACAGGGGACACAGGCAGGGCCAGGGCCCTAAGCAAGGGGAGGGAGGGACCGGGGGAGACCAGACACAAGAAGACGGGAGGCCATGCCTCTGAGCCGAAGCAGAGAGGGGTGACCAAGGCGGTGGTGCCAGAGGAGAGTCTCGTGAGACAGGCGACGACACGAACAGGGGGCAGACTCAGGACCAGACCTGGACGCTGCAGCAAACACCTGACCAGATGCAGGGACCCTACCAGACTCAGCAACTGGAGGAGAAGCAGTGGTCAGTGTGTACAGGCTCGACCCTGGCTGACGTGTAAACGTAGCCAGGTGGCGACGTGTGCTAGCCTCTGTGCAGTGCGTCACCCGCTGACGAGCAGGAGTGAACTGGTGGACACCCGCATCCTGTAGGTCAGCACCACTCACCAGGTTCGTAGAGAACGAGGGGAGGTAGAGACCAGACAGGGTGCCAGAGGGAGCCGCCGGACACGGGAGGACTATGGAGAAGCGAGACAGGACAGGACCCCCAGAGGGGTCAGCTAGGGACACCGCAACCGGCCGACTAAGCGGCGTGAGTGTGGTGCGGTCCCGAAAGAAGGAGCGAGACGCCCCAAAGTCAAGGGTGAAGGTGTGGGAGGCCGAAGCCGACGTAGTACCTGAGAGCGCAGACTCACTAGTACCTGAGAGCACAGACTCACCAGTACCTGAGAGCACAGATGCACTGGCACCTAGAGCAGTAGCCTCACCAGCACCTAGAGCAGCAGTACCAATGCCCGGGTCGGGCGGGAAACACCGGTAACAGTCACCCTCATCACTAATAGTCACAGCATACATGGCAGCAAGGATAGCATCAAAGTCAAGATCAAAGATAGCTACACCAGCCCTAGACAGCTCTCCCCAGCGGGGGATCTCAGTGGCCTCCGGGAACTGCTGGCGCCAAGCGTCCGTCAGGCGGCCAAAGCAGCGCTGGGCGGGGTGGGCACCCCCACACTGCTCACCCGCGCGGTCGCCGGTGCGAAGGACGTAGGTTCAAGGACCAAAACCCCCACCACGCTGACGCAGCGTGTACCACTCACAGAGCTGCTGAGGGGTGGGGACGTCGCGAGAACGCTGCTGCTGCTGCTGCTGCTGGTGGCGCTGACCACCCCCAGTGCTGCTCCGCTGCGAAGCGCCACTCCGACCACCTCCACCACCTCCACCTCCGCCGCCTCCACCGCCACCACCACCGCCGCCCCCGCCAGTAACGCCGCCGCCTCCGCCGCCTCCGCCTCCACTGCCGCCACTAGCACCTCCACCCCCTCCACCACCTCGACCGCCACCCCCACTCCCTCCGCCACCGCCACCTCCACCTCCACCGCCCCCCCTAGCTCCACCCGCGCCCTTGCCCCCCTTGCCCTTGCCAGGGCGGCGTCTCCCGCTAGGGGCAGACGCCGCACCGACCGACTTAAGACCAACGAGGTCGGCCGCAGCGGCAGAGGCGACAGAGGGCAACAAGGGGGAAGAAGAACACCCCTCAAAGATGGGGGTGCGAGGGTCACCACGAGAGGCCCCTATAGCGACGATGCTCTTCTCTGCCGCTAGGAGGGACTTCTCTAGGAGGTCTACAGTGAGAGTGGTGGGACAGACTGAGACGAAGTGGTCCCTGACTACACGAAGGGAGTCAGGGAGACGAGTGACTATGAAGTAGAGAGTGATGTACATGGGGGGGGGGGTTCTTGGCGCAGAAGTCAGCAGGAAGCGCAGCGCGGTAGCGAGTGTCACTAGTGCGGAGGTGCGTAATGAGGTCAGCGACTGTGGGAAAGGCAGCAAGGTCAGGGAAGAGGAAGGGTAGCATGAGGCGGCTCAGGGCAGCAGTGGCAGGGGAGGAGTAGCGCGCAACTACAGCCTCGTACAAGGTTTGAGCACTCTTGTACTGACTAATGTGCGCACGCTCAGCGGTAGGCAGGTGGCGACGCATTGCAAGACGTGCAGCAGCATCGCGTGTGGCCCACTGGGAGCGAACAGTGGGGTCAGCATCAGCAGCAGGGGCAGGGACGGCGCCAGAGGTGAGGTCAAAGAGAGAAAGACTGTCTGCCCTATCGCACTGTAAGAAGAGCTGCAGGTCGTCGACCCAGACCTCAAAGTCAATGGCGCGACCCTCAGCGTCAAAAGCTAGGACACTAGGGGTAGCCATGACAGCAGTCGACGATCTCACCAGACAGGGCGGATCGGGCAGCTCAGCAGCACAGCAACACGGCAACACTGCTGCTCGGCCGGCCCAGCAGCAACAGCAGCTCCGCGGGACCAGCGGCTCGGCTCCTCAGGTGACTCGGGCGGCTCGGGCGGCTCGGGCGGCTCGGGCGGCCCGGGCGGCTCGGGCGGCGCAGGCGGCTCGGGCGGCTCGGGCGGCTCGGGCACTCAGCGGCACAGGCGGCTCGGGCGGCTCCGCTCCTCAGCGGCACAGGAGGCTCGGGCGGCTCGGGTGGCGCAGATGGCACGGGCGGCTCGGGCGGCTGGGTGTCACAGCGGCGTACGGGCGGCGTGGGGCCGGGACGGCGGCGTGCGGCCGGGATGGGTGGCGCACGGGCGGTGTGGGGCCGGGACGGCGGCGCACGGCTGGGATGGGTGGCGCACGGACGGCGTGAGGCCAGGACAGCGGCGCGCGACCGGGACGGGTGGCGCACGGGCGGCTGAGGGCGGGGCCGGGACGGGCGACGCACGGGCGGCTTGGGGCCGGGACGGCGGCGAGAGGGGCCGGGACGGGCTGAGCACGGGCGACGAGGGGCCGGGACGGTTGTGTGCGACCGGGACGGGCGGCGCACGGGCAGCGTGGGGCCGGGACGGGCGGCGCACTGGCGTCGACGGGCCGGGGCAGCGGCACGCGGCTGAGATGGGCGGCGCACAGGCGGCGTGGGGCCGGGACGGGCGGCGCACAGGCGTCTGGGGGCCGGGACGGGCGGCGCGCGGGCGTCTAGGGGCCCGGACGGGCGGCGCGCGGGCGTCTAAGGGCGGCGCGACGGCGGCGTGGGGCCGGGACGGGCGGCTCGCGGGCGTCTAGGGGCCGGGACGGGCGGGGCGCGGGCGTCTAAGGGCGGCGCGCGGGCGTCTAGGGGCCGGGACGGGCGGCGTGCGGGCGTCTAAGGGCGGCGCGCGGGCGTCTAGGGCAGGTCGACAAAGCGAGAGAGGGCCCGGAGCGCGACTCAGGGCGAGCGCGCTTCGGGCAGGAAAAAAAATATATCGATGTGGTGGGCCCTAAGCACAGTTCCCACGGGGGAACTGTCAGATTATTATAGCTGATGCATGTTTGTAGGCTATAGTGGGGTAGCACATATGGGGTACAGTTTGCTAGGGTTGTATTTGTACCCAACTCTGACTTAGTCAATTCATTCCTGTTCAGTTAGTTTCACATGGTATAGAGCGGGTCCCTCCTAAGGACCGTTCTTTGGGCCCACCCACGATTTTTTTTTTCCTGCCCGGAGCGCGCCCTATTCTCCCCGAGGCGCGCTCCCCCTAGTGCGCGTCGAGCTGCCCTTGTGGCGCCCCGAGAGTCGCGCGCGCGACTCATTTTTTTCGCGCGCGCGGTTCAGGCCCCACTTCGCGCGGCCCTTACAGCCGCGCCGCGCCGCCCTCTCGGCTCTGCCGCGCCGCGCCGCCCTCAAGACGGCCGCGCGGCCTCTTCGTCGCTGCAGCAGGCCCCCCCCCCCCCCCCCGCTGCACCTCTGTCGGCCCCGCAGCCGCCTTACCTGACGGCCGCCGCCTCACCTGACGGCCCGCCGCCTCGACTTCTGGCCCGCCACCTCACCAGACGGCCCCCCCGCCTCACCTGACGGCCCACCGTCTCACCTGCTGGCCCGCCACCTTACCTGACGGCCCCGCCGCCTCACCTGACGGCCCGCCGCCACCTTACCTGACGGCCCCGCCGCCTCACCTGACGGCCCGCCACCTCACCTACTGGCCCGCCACCTGACCTGACGGCCCCGCCGCCTCACCTGACGGCCCGCCGCCTAACCTGCTGGCCCGCCACCTCACCTGACGGCCCGCCGCCTCACCCGCTGGCCCGCCACCTGACCTGACGGCCCCGCCGCCTCACCTGCTGGCCCGCCACCTGACCTGACGGCCCCGCCGCCTCACCTGACGGCTCGCCACCTCGCCTGCTGGCCCGCCACCTGACGGCTCCGCCGTCCCCTGTCCTGGCCCCGCCGCTGCACCCTGACGGCCCCGCCGTCCCCTGTCCCGGCCCCGCAGCTGCACCCTGACGGCCCCGCCGAGCCGCCCAGCAGCAGCCGAGCCGCCCAGCCGCAGCCGAGCCGCCCAGCGGCAGCCGAGCCGCCCAGCAGCAGCCGAGCCGCCCGGTACCCGAGACGCCCGAGCCGCCCGAGCCGCCCGAGCCGCCCGAGCAGCCCGAGCCGCCTGCTGCTGACCTACCCGACTCTCCCATCCTGGTGAGACTTTCAGCTGCTGCCATGGCCACCCCCAATGTTCTCACTTTTGACGCTGAGGGGAGGGCCATTGACTTTGCCGTCTGGATCGAGGACCTGCAGCTGTACTTACTGTGTGATGCGGTAGATGAGGTCTCTCTCTTTGACTTTGTCTCTGGCGCTGTCCCTGCCCCGCCTGCTGATGCTGACTCTGCCGTTCGCTCCAAGTGGGCGACCCGCGATGCTGCTGCACGTCTTGCTGTGCGTCGCCACCTCCCTTCCTCTGAGCGTGCCCACTTTAGTCAGTGCAAGACCGCTCAGGCCTTGTACGACGCTGTAGTTGCGCGCTACTCCTCCCCTTCCTCCGCTACCCTTAGCCGCCTCATGCTACCGTTTCTCTTCCCTGACCTCGCTTCCTTTCCCACTGTCGCTGACCTCGTTACCCACCTCCGCGCTAGTGACACCCGCTACCGCGCTGCCCTTCCTGCTGAGTTCCGCGCTGCGAACCCTCCTCCCATGTACATCACTCTCTACTTTCTCGTCACCCGTCTTCCTGAGTCCCTTCGTGTCGTTAGGGACCAGTTTCTCTCTGTCTGTCCCACCACTCTCACTGTCGACCTCCTTGAGGAGTCCCTGCTAGCGGCTGAGAAGAGTATTGTCGCTGTAGGGGCCTCTCGGGGTGACCCTCGCACCCCCATCTTTGAGGGGTGTGGTCCCTCCCCCCTGCTGCCCTCTGTCGCCTCTGCCGCTGCGGCCGACCTCGTTGGTTTTGAGTCGGTCGGCGCGGCGTCTGCCCCCAGTGGCAGACGCCACACTGGCAAGGGCAAGGGGGGCAAGGGAGCGGGTGGAGCCAGAGGGGGCGGTGGAGGAGGCGGTGGGGGTGGAGGGGGGAGTGGGGGTGGCGGGGGGGGTGGTGGCGGGAGTGGAGGTAGTAGTGGCGGCGGTGGAGGCGGAGGTGGCGGCGGAGGTGGTAGCGGAGGAGGCGGTGGGAGCGGTGGGAGCGACGGTCCTGGTGGGGGAGGTGGCGGTGGCGACGGGGGTGGCGGTGGAGGCGGGGGTGGCGGTGGAGGAGGGGGTCGGAGTGGCTCGTCCCAGCGGAGCAGCTCTGGGGGTGGTCAGCGCCAGCAGCAGCAGCAGCAGCAGCCACAGCAGCAGCCGCAGCAGCAGCAGCGCTCTCGCACCGTCCCCGGCCCTCAGCAGCTCCGTGAGTGGTACTTGCAGCGTCAGCGCGGTGGTGCGCTTGGTCCCTGCCCCTACGTTCTTCGCACTGGTGACCGTGCAGGGGAGAGGTGTGGAGGCGCCCACACAGCCCGTCGCTGCTTTGGCCGCCTGACCGACGCCTGGCGTCAGCAGTTTCCGGAGGCCGCTGAGATCCCCCGCTGGGGAGAGCTGTCTAGGGCTGGTGTAGCTATTTATGATCTTGATTTTGATGCTATTCTCTCTGCTATGTATGCTGTGACTGGTAGTGATGAGGATGACTGTTACCGGTGTTTCCCGCCCGACCCGGGCATTGGTACTGCCGCGTCAGGTACTAGTGAGGCTGCTGCTCTAGGTGCCAGTGCGTCTGTGCTTTCAGGTACTGGTGAGTCCGCCCTCTCAGGTACTGTGTCGGCTTCGGCCTCTCACACCTTCACCCTTGACTCTGGAGCGTCTCGCTCCTTCTTTAGGGACCGCACCACTCTCACGCCGCTGAGTCGGCCTGTTGCGGTGTCCCTGGCGGACCCCTCTGGGGGGCCTGTCCTGTCTCGCTTCTCCACTGTCCTCCCGTGTCCGGCGGCCCCCTCTGGCACCCTGACTGGTCTCTACCTCCCCTTGTTCTCGACGAACTTGGTGAGTGGTGCTGACCTCCAGGATGCAGGTGTCCACCAGTTCACCCCTGCTCGTCAGCGGGTGACCCACTGTACGGAGGCGGATACAGGTCGCCACCTGGCTACGTTTACACGTCGGCCGGGGTCGAGCCTGTACACACTGACCACTGCTTCTCCTCCAGGTACTGCGTCTGGTAGGGCCCCTTCGTCTGGTCAGGTGTTTGCTGCAGCGTCCAGGTCTGGTCCTGAGTCTGCCCCTTGTTCGTGTCGTCGTCTGTCTCACGAGACCCTCCTCTGGCACCACCGCCTTGGCCACCCCTCTCTGCTTCGGCTCAGAGGCATGGCCTCGCGGGTCCTTGTGTCTGGTCTTCCCCGGTCCCTCCCTCCCCTTCCTCCGGGCCCTGGCCCTGCCTGTGTCCCCTGTGTCGAGGGGCGCCAGCGGGCTGCCCCTCACTCCTCCCAGTTTCCTCCGACAGAGGCCCCGTTGCAGACGCTTCACATGGACGTGTGGGGCCCAGCCCGCGTCCGTGGACAGGGTCAGGAGCGCTACTTCCTGCTAGTGGTTGACGACTACTCGCGTTACACCACAGTCTTCCCCTTGCGCAGCAAGGGTGAGGTCACTCAGGTGTTGATCGATTGGATCCGCGCAGCTCGTCTTCAGCTTCGGAGAAGCTTTGGCTCTGACTTCCCTGTCTTGCGTCTGCACTCGGACAGAGGCGGAGAGTTCTCCTCGGCCCTCCTGAGTGCCTACTGTCGTGTGCGAGGCATCCGTCAGACCTTCACGCTTCCGGACTCACCACAGCAGAATGGGATCGCTGAGCGCCGCATTGGCATGGTCATGGACGTCGCTCGTACGTCCATGATGCATGCGGCTGCTCCCCATTTTCTGTGGCCGTTTGCGGTCAGGTACGCTGCGCACCAGATCAACCTCCACCCCAGGGTCTCTCGACCGGAGACCTCCCCAGCTCTGTTGTGGACGGGGAAGGTTGGCGATGCGTCGGCGTTCCGGGTCTGGGGATCTCGGGCGTTTGTTCGCGACCTGTCTGCGGACAAGCTGTCCCCTCGTGCTTCTCCCTGCGTCTTCCTCGGGTTCCCCCCCGACGCCCCTGGGTGGCAGTTTTACCACCCCACCTCTCGACGTGTTCTGTCCTCCCAGGACGTCACGTTCGACGAGTCGGTACCCTACTACCGCCTCTTCCCCTACCGCACTCCGTCCCTCCCCCCACCCCCGCTCTTCTTGGTACCAGGTCCCCCCCCAGTAGTCCCCCTCCCCCCTCAGGGTCGTGCCCCTTCAGGTGTGTCTCAGGTAGACGCGGTCGAGCCTGTCGAGGTCACTGGTGACTCCGGTGCTGCTGCGGGAGCTGAGCCTGGGGGTGCGGAGTCTAGGGGTGCTGAGCCTGGGGGTGCTGAGCCTGGGGGTGCGGAGTCTGAGGGTGCTGGGCCTGGGGGTGCTGAGCCTGGGGGTGCTGAGCCTGGGGGTGCTGTGCCTGGGGGTGCTGTGTCTGGGGGTACTGAGCCTGGGGGTGCTGAGCCTGGAGGTGCCGAGCCTGGAGGTGCTGTGCCTGGGGGTGCTTCGTCTCGCCGGGAGCCGCTCTCTCCACAGGAGCTGCGTGAGTGGTTTGCCCGGCGCTGGAGGCGTGCCGCTGGTGCTGGTGGTTCTTCGGCTGCGGAGGGCGCTTCTGCCACGCGACCTGGCGGTGCTCGTCCTGTGGGTGCTGGAGCTGCTGGGTCTGAGGGTTCTCCTGGAGCTGGTCCTGCTGAGGACGTTGGCGCTGAGCCTGCGGTTGGTGGTCCGACTGACGGTGCTCCTGGTGCTGCTGCTGGAGGTTCTGGAGCTTCTGGTGGTTCTGCTGGAGGTGCTGCTGGAGTGGGTGCTCCTGCCGGGGGTGCTGGTGCTGTTCCTGCTGTTTCTGGCGTCGCCGCGCGGCCCCGACCGTACTTCGTTCCGCTCCTGCAGCAGGTTCTTGGTCTTACACCTCCTCCTCCTCCCTTAGAGGGTCCGCAGCCTGTCCGGTCACAGCCACAGCTACAGCCTGCCTCCCCTTTGCCTGCTCCTTCTCCCTACGCTGGTCCGACTGGAGGTCTTACTGAGCGTCGTGAGCCTGCGTCTCGTCCTGCGTCGCCTGTTCGTACTGAGCGCGCTAGTGGTCGCGGGTCGCGTCAGCGTCCTCCTCCTGTCCCTGGCACGCACCGGATGTCACTGCGTCCGTCCACTGCTCCTCTGCGTGCCCCTTTGCCTTCTCCTCCTGCTTCCTCTCTTCCTGCTCTTGCCGACCCGGAGTCGGACTCTCTTCGTGCTGCCAGTCCTACTGTCACGCGTCTCCTTGCTACTGCTGTCACTGACCCTTCCTTCGAGTCGTCTGCTGCGTCTGCCCTTGTCACTGAGCTTGTCGACTTTGCTGCGCGCTGTCGTCTAGACTACGCTGCTCGTCTTGTCGCTGAGTCTGAGTCCGCCTGTCCTCCGTCCGTCGGGGGTGAGTGTGCCCTTGGCACGGACCTCCTAGAGGACAGGCAGGAGGAGTTCCAGTGTCTAGCCGCTGCTTCACCTCGTCTCGCGTCTGTACTGCTAGCCCCTGAGGGAGACCCGGATGCACTAGACATCCCGACTCCGCGTTCTTACGCGGAGGCCGTAGAGGGTCCCTACTCCTCTCAGTGGCAGGCAGCTATGGATGCAGAGATGGCTTCCTGGAAGTCCACAGGCACCTACGTTGACGCGGTTCCCCCTCCTGGGGCGAACATCGTCAGTGGCATGTGGATCTTCAGGGTGAAGCGGCCGCCGGGCTCGCCGCCTGTCTTCAAGGCGCGTTACGTGGCTCGTGGCTTCAGTCAGCGGCAGGGAGTTGACTACTTTCAGACCTTCTCTCCCACCCCGAAGATGACCACTCTTCGGGTGCTGCTGCACATTGCCGCTCAGCGCGACTACGAGCTTCACTCTCTCGACTTCAGCACTGCGTTCCTGCAGGGTAGCCTGCACGAGGAGATCTGGCTGCGCCGTCCGCCTGGCTTCACTGGGACTTTCCCTCCTGGCACCCAGTGGAGCCTCCGACGGCCAGTCTACGGTCTCCGCCAAGCACCGCGTAAGTGGCACGACACACTGAGGACTACGCTTGCGGCTCTTGGGTTTGCTCCTTCTACTGCTGACCCGTCGCTGTTTCTTCGCACCGACACTTCCCTGCCGCCGTTCTACATCCTCGTGTACGTCGACGACTTGGTCTTTGCCACAGCGGACACTGCTGGACTCGCCTACGTGAAGTCCGAGCTGCTGAAGAGACACACGTGCACAGACCTGGGTGAACTGCGCAGCTACCTTGGCTTGCAGATCACTCGGGACAGAGCACGCCGCACCATTACCCTGACTCAGTCACACATGGTGCAGCAGGTCCTTCAGCGCTTCGGCTTCACGTACTCCTCGCCTCAGGCCACTCCTCTGCCTACTCGCCACTCACTCTCAGCTCTGCCTTCGGATGAGTCCGTAGAGTCGAGTGGTCCGTATGCAGAGCTTGTTGGCTGCCTCATGTACCTGATGACCTGCACACGACCTGACCTTGCATACCCTCTGAGCATCCTTGCACGCTATGTTGCTCCTGGGAGACACCGACCAGAGCACATGGCTGCAGCGAAGAGGGTATTGCGCTACCTGTGCAGTACGTCGGGCATGGGGCTAGTGCTTGGAGGGCGGAGTCCAGTGGTCCTTACTGGGCACGCAGACGCTTCTTGGGCTGACGACCAGGCTACGCAGCGGTCGTCACAGGGTTACACCTTCAGCCTTGGTTCCGGCTCTGTCTCGTGGCGGTCTACTCGCTCGTCTTCGGTTCTCGGCTCCAGTTGTGAGGCTGAGATCTACGCCGGGGCCATGGCTGCACAGGAGCTTCGCTGGCTCACCTACCTGCTGACTGACCTTGGAGAGCTGCCTCGTTCTCCTCCAGTGCTGTACGTAGACAACAAGGCCATGTTGGCCTTGTGTCGAGAGCAGCGCTTGGAGCATAGAACGAAGCACATTGCTCTCCGCTACTTCCTTGCTCGTGAGCTGCAGCAGCGTGGTCAGTTGCGACTTGCTTACGTGGCCTCTGAGGCCAACACTGCTGATGTGTTCACCAAGGCACTTGCGCCTTGCGACCATCAGCGCTTTTGTACCCAGCTGGGTCTTGTACCTGTCTTGCCTCACTTGCTCTCTTCTTGACTTTACTTGTACTTTGACATATATATACCTGCTCTTGCTTGTCTAGTTTTATATATATGTCTGTACTCCTGCATGTGAACTGGCCTCTGGCCTTGCTCTTGTGCTCGGACTGTGTGGTGACTTTGTGATCCACCCTGAGCTTGTTTTGCTTTGCTTGACTGGTCTTGTGACCCCTTGTTCTCCCCCACTTTGCCTATGGGGGTGTGTCAGATTATTATAGCTGATGCATGTTTGTAGGCTATAGTGGGGTAGCACATATGGGGTACAGTTTGCTAGGGTTGTATTTGTACCCAACTCTGACTTAGTCAATTCATTCCTGTTCAGTTAGTTTCACAGGAACCTGCTCGATACCATGAGAAAAGTAGAACGAGAATGAATGAACTATGAATGAAGTGAGTACAAATATGAATCCCTAATTGGGTTGTACCCCCTATGGGATACCCCACTATAGCCTACACAATAGCATAAGCTATAATGTTCTGACACCATGCTCCATATGCTGCTTGCGCATGACGAGAAACGGGCGGGGTGGATTACTCGCCGAATGCAAGTCTGGCGCAACACTAAATGGGAGCAGGGACGGGCTTACGTGTACATCCTGCATGGGGTGCCATATAAGGCAGGCTCCAACCCCCGCATCTCGCTGCCTGCGACCCCGAGCGCAGTTGAGGTGCCACGGATCACGCGCAAGCAATTCATAGAGCACCACCCTGCCGGTGAGTGATGGTGTTCATCAATACCTTGGCTGTATTCCATACGCTCCTTTTCCTTACTGCCGTGAGACGTGTGTGTGTATGGTGAAGCAGGCAATGGGACGTTCGAGCTGCACCCCTGGCATCGCAACGCGGCTGGCATCCCGTTTGCTACGGAGAAGTTTGAGCGCGCGATTTTCGCATCATTTCGGCGCCCTGTTCCGCCCCCGCTCCTTCTGCGCACCTACCACGTCGCCTTTTGGCTGTTCGGCGTAAGCTCAGGGAGTAGGCAATTTGACAAAGATGTGTCATGTAGCGTGTGTGCTAACGAATTGCACATTGGCGTGCGCAGGTTGAGTTTCCGCTTTTCAGCGGGACTATGAAGCGCAGCGCACCCCAGAACGAGGAGGGTGTGCGCTGGTATCATGAGCGTGTCAAGCGCTGGATGCACAGCGTGATACTGCGCCGCTCCACCGAGCACGGGCCGTTCTGGGATTCCGAGCGGCGCGGTTGGAGCTTTCGCCGCGACAGCCTCCTCCGCATATTGGAGGACGGAATGGAGCACCTGTCGCCAACGCTGCCTGCTGTCGCACCCACAAGAAGCGGATTGGTCTCGTAAACCCAGGGTGTTACCCCGTAATATGTAGCGGTTACAACGGTGTGGGATCAACCCTTTTTAGTCACCATTGCGGTTTTATCATGGTCGCATTTAGCCACATCAAAAACAAAACTGCTTTGTTTGAGCAAGGTGGTTACGTTAATTAAATTGTACGGAACAGTGGTTATCCCTTAGCCGGAAAATCCCGTACGGGGGACGCGCAATGTTCCGAGAGTGCTCCAACAGTCTCTAGGGTTTGTCCCAGCTGGTTGCATGCGCAGTCTGCCAACAATCCCGCCCCCTGTCAATGCATTGTCAATAATAGTGTTAGTTGTATGTTGCCGGCAGGTACTTCATGGAGTCCCTAAACAGTGGTTTAGGATTGTTTTGGCGCGGATTTGTTTGTGACGCCGCTTCATGTCCGCCAGAAGGTCAGGGGTGTTCGAGTGGTGATATGCTGCACAATCTCATCAGCTAATCAAGCTTTGAGACCGCACCGCACCCTTGCACTCCCAACTCTTGTCAAGCCGCAGATTTCCACCGCACACTGCCGTATTCGTAAGTTCAGATATCTCTTGTCATCCTGTATCCTCGCCCGTTCGAGCAAGCACAGCAGAATCGCCAGATCAAACATGGCCGAGGCTTCGGGTCGTGAAGCACCACCGCAGCAACAGGCCAGGCGAACCGACGGCGATCCCTTCTCTGCGTTCTCCGACAACCTGCTGGGCGCCGTGCTGCTGCGCGTGGCGTGCAACGGCGTCAGATTCGTTAGCCAGGATCGTCCTGTGACCGACGAGGAAGAAGCCGATGCGGCAAGGAAGATCGACGAGGCCCTCCTTGAGCAGCTCCCCTCTGAGAGCGCGTGGCTGGCCGCAAATCCCGAGGCTCCCGTTAGGTGTTCGTCGTCGCTGGTCTCGTTCCGCCACGCGCTCGTCTGCAAGCGCTGGTTGCGCGTCGCGCGGTTCGTACATCCCGCCATCGTCGTTCCGCTCGATCGCTTCTTTTCCGCGCGCGCCCTCGCGTCTCTCCTCCGCGCGCCCGCGACCGCGGGGTTCCCCAACCTCCGCCATCTGCACCTCGCGCCGAACGCGCTGGACACCGTCGATTCCGCGCTCGTGCGCGCCATCTGCGCCGGATCTGGGCCGTCCTTAACGCACCTCACGCTGCAGCTACACGATGCCTGGCTGCACGTGACGCGCGCGCGACGGTTCTCTCTTCGTGGGATTGGCGCGCAGGCGGCGGCAGTGGCGGAAGCGGCGCTAGCGGCGGGGGCGATCTCGCCGGCCGATGTCATCGCCTTGTTCCGCTCTTGCACGCGATTGGTCAGTCTCGACGTGAACTTTGGGAGAGGGATTTCCGAGGTTCCCGCTGCCATCAGCTGCCTGCAGCAGCTCACGAAGCTCAGCATGTCTTTTGACGAAGATGTTACCACGTTACCGGCGGAGATTGGCAGTTTGGTGCGACTGAAGCGGTTACAAATCCGGTCGACTTCCCTCGTGCTGCCTGATTCGTTTTGCGGGCTGTCCTCCTTGGAGCACGTCAGCTTGCGCGGCTGCGATTTTTCCCATCTGCCCATCGACCTCGGGCAGCTCCAAAACCTCAAGAGCCTCACTCTCAAAACCCTGATGCAGCTCGTCGAGCTGCCCGCCTCCATCTGCCTCCTCTCCGCGCTTACCAGTCTGACCCTCGTGCACTGCCACGCGCTCGCAAAACTGCCCGAAAACTTTCACCAGCTGCCGAATCTGCGCACCATCCACCTGGAAGCGCTAATCGCCCTCACTGCCCTCCCAGAATCCTTAGGTCACCTGCCAGCGCTGCGTGACCTCGCCATTCGAGACAGCGGTCGCCTCAAGCACCTCCCGCAGTCGCTCTCTGCCAGCCGCACGCTCGAGCGCCTCTCGCTCCACAACTGCCAAGCGCTCTCATCCCTGCCGGACGCCATGGGTCACATCCCCACCCTGCCGGACGCCCTCACGGCCCTTCCGGACTCCCTTGGTCGCGCCTCTCGCCTTCGCGAGCTCAAAGTCGTCAGTTGCAGCCGCCTCGTGGGTCTCCCACGCTTGGCCTCCGCCATGTGCTCCCTCGCCCGCCTCACTCTTGACGGTTGCGCTGCGTGGGTGCTGCCCGAGGATTTCGGGCAGCTGTCGAATCTTGTCCAGCTGAAGCTGTCCTGCGAGCGACTGACCGCCCTGCCCAGGTCGTTCGGGCAGCTGGGGAGGCTGCAGGAGCTGAGGCTCCACGCCTGCTACGGGCTACTCGAGCTGCCCGCGTTTTTTGCAAATCTCTCCTCGCTGAAAACCCTAGCCATCTATGGGGGAACGTCGCTCATCTCCCTGCCGCCCAATTTCGAGCAGCTCCCGCAGCTCCGCTGCCTGGAGCTCTTCAACTGCGCCATGCCGAGCCTGCCAGAGAGGTTCGGGCAGCTGCCAAAGCTGGAGGCTCTCATGGTGGGGAGCAGGGAGAGTTACACAAGGGACGGCGCGGATCAAGGGCAGCCCTCCTCATCTGCTTGCCCTGCAGCGCTCTCAGCGGCCAGACTGAATGAGCCGCTGATGGGGCGCTGCCTGCTGCGCAGCTTGCCCCCGTCCGTCTCTTCCCTCACGGGCCTGCAGCAGCTGGTGATGGACGGGTGTGACGCGCTAGAGAGCTTGCCAGAGGGGTTGGGACGGCTGGCTGGGCTGCAAGTGCTGCACGTCAAGAACTGCCCACAGCTAAGCTGCTTCCCCTCCCTCCTGCCCGCTCCTCCTCCCACCACCTCCACCTCTGCGCCTGGGGGGCGTTCATCCGCCGCCGCCCCTGCTGCCTCTGCTGCCCCTGCTGCCCCTGCTGCTTCTGCTGCCGCTGGGCCTGCTCCTCATTCTCGGACTCGTCCCTTAGCGCGCCCTGCTGCTTGCTCCACTCCGCTCCCAATGCTTCACAGCCTGGAGATCTCCAACTGCCCGACTCTAACTAAGTTGGAATATACGCGTTTAGCGTTTTGTACGCTTGCTGTATATACGCTAGCGTATATACGCAAACCGCAGTCCCTGAGGGGTCTGGTACGCCCAAGAATCCGCTTGCCCGGGCAGGAAAAAAGTTTTCCCCGGGCAGATTTTTGGGGTAAGAGGTGGGGATGGGGGGGTGTTGTAACCCCCATCCCCTTTGTATTAATATGAAAGTTACAGGAAAAAAAAACCCTTATGGCCAATCTGCCGCTACAACTTCACCCACCTTAATCATGCTCCCATTAGTACTCATCTGCCATCACATCATCCTCCCCCTCCTCAGGTTCCTCCACCTCCTCCGGGACGTTATAGCCAGCCGGAGTGGGGGGGTCCTCGATGTTTCCCTTCACCACCCCCAGCCCTTCAGGGGCCTTGTGCCAGTTGTGCACCACCTGCCAATTGTGCGTCACATACACCAGGTCACGAAGCTTCACCGCGCCGAGGCGGTTCCTCCTTGCCGTATGCACTCCATCAAACTTCGCCCAGTTACGCTCACATGGAGACGCAGACACCGGCTGCGTGATGGCGCGGCAAGCCATGGTGGTGAGCTCAGGATGATCGGTCCCGTGCCATGTCCACCAGTCCACCGCCGTCATCTTGCCCTCCTTCACTGCCTGGCGGTCGGCAATAGCGTCGGGCATGCCGAAGCTGCCTTGGAGGTTCAGGAAGGCATTGAGGCCTTCCTGGATGACGAGAGAGGCGCGGCGCTCGACCCCGTCCTTCCTGGTGACCATCTTGTCACCATGGTGCTTGGAGACGTACTGCTTGAAGACCCTCGTGCACTCCAGGTCGGTGCGGAAAATGCACTCTTCCTGGTTGGTGGGGTAGAGGATGCGGCCAATCACATGCAGGTTGCACGCCAGCCCGTTGTCCCAGCGGTCCTGCACGATCTCCCGAATATCCCCCACCTCGTTGCTTGTCCGGACCCCTTCCGCATGCTCGTCGAGGAAGTCGCGGATGTCCTCGGTGAGCTGGAGCATGAGGTCGTAGAGACGACCCATCATGCCCTTCGAATCTGAGTCAGTCTTGCGCATGACGACGAATGGCAGCCTCATCAGCTTAGCGAAGAACTCGGCGCGCGTCCACCACGCGGCATCGAGGATGTTGTCTTTGAATGTGTCTGCCCCAGCCCTGTCTGCAGCCGCAGTCCACTCGGCCCACTCATCGCTGAGGACCATCTGCGTCAGGCCGGCGCGCACTTCACAGAGGCGGTTGATGGCGATGTAGTTGGTGCCGAATCGGGTTCCCGCGGGCTTGAGAACCTGTTTCCCCTTGCCGCCGTTCACGAGCGGACTCCGCATGTATCCCCGAGTGAAGTGATGGTTGCGGACGAACGAGATGAGGGTGTCCCCGCGCGTGACGATGTCCTTCGCCCATCCCTTTTTCCCGATGTCCTCCATCAGGAGATCGAGGACATGGGTCGCGCAAGGGATGTGTTCAATGTGGGGATACTCGCGCATCAACACCCTGCATGCCGCCGCGTAGTTGGAGCCGCCGTCAAAACACAAGGCGACGACATTCTCGTGGCCGACCTTTTCGATGATGGGCCGCAAGATGCCCGCGATGTAGCCCCCGGTCTTCATCTCCATCTTCGTGTCGATCGACTCCACAAACACCGCACCGCTATCGTTGATGAGGAGCACGTTGGCTTGCGGGCGGCCGGCCTTGTCGGAGAACATGTCGCTTGCCACGATGACACCGTCACGGCGCCAGCTTGCTGAGATAGGAGCGAGCGCCGCCTCAATGCGCTGGCGACACTTCGCAAGACCGGCGCCACCGATGTAGCGTCTCTTCGGCGCGACGTAATTCGGCCCCGCGCGCTGGATGCTGGAGACCACATTCCGCCACAGTGGGTGGTCCGCGTGATGCTCCGGCACATGAAGAGCGGCAAAGAAGAGGCTTATGGCCTCGTCCGCAGCTTGGTTCGCGCACGCGGCGTCGTCGCCGTAGAAGTCGGACATCCGACTCTTCTTCTTGTTATCTCTGCCGTTGACTGCGCCGACCGCCGCAATTTCAGCCGCACGCTTCGCTTCACGGGCCTTCAACTTGGACTCGTAAAGCGCCTTCACGACGTCACGTGCAGTCTTCGGCGCTGCAGTGCAGAGATGCACTTCGCGACGGCGCATGCCGTTCCAGCTGGTGATATGCTGCGTGCAACGGTGAACCCCGCCAACAAACGTGAAGTTGCAGTAGGCACACACCTTGGTGCCGTTCTCGCCAACGCTATTGGCCGGCACCTTGAAGTGACGGTAGACTGCGTGCTTGCTGTCCATGCAGACCAAAGACGTACTAGAAGAGGTTCCACCAGCGGAACTACCAGGAGACTCTGAGGGTGCCGTACGAGAAGTGGTTGCTGTAGGAGTGGAAGCCATGGTGGCTTGGGAAAGGACATAGCTAGGAAGCGAGAGAATGAATGTCGAGGGAACAAACGCCTCTCTTTATGCCTGGGAGATTGGGTTGGGTTGAGCTCCCAACCAGTAAAGTAGCACTTGGAGGGGATGGTGGAATGCTGTGGTTCAAAGGGGTGTGAAACGTGTTGGAAACAATAAGTCCTAAGTGCGCTTCTGTCGTATCAAAGATCCTAAGGGGCTATCTCAGCCCAACATGGTATGAGAGCAGACAAGGGAAACTCTACTCTTTTTTCAATATCATTACAAGACATGGCAACAAACAAGGAAAGGAGCTCCCCTAATGGCTCCTCGGGCACTACTCCTACTCCACCGTCAGCCTCTGGCCTGCAGACAGAAGAAGGCACGGCAACAAGACCAAGAGGAACGTCAACCGAGACCCCCATGAACCACCCTTCGGACTTTGACCAGAACATGATGGAGAAATTTTTCTCCTTCATGTCCTTCTACGAACAACACCAGCAGTCGGGACCTGCACAAACACACAACAGCAACAACGGAGCGACACCCATGAGTCTTGATGGGTCGTCATATGCGCGAGGAAACCAGCAGCAGCAACCTACCTTTGCTCCGTACGAGCGCGGGTCAATCAGCTTCGTGCCCCACCCGCAACCTTCACCTGGACAAGAAAGACCACTGGACGCACTTCAAGTTCAGTCGCAGTTTGCACACGTCTTAAAACTGCAAACGTCAAGACCCTTCGACGGCAAAGACTTCTTTACCTGGTCCTTTGAATTCGAGCTGATGATGGAGGGCGCGCAGATACTCGGCTTCTTCGACGGGTCCCTGCAGTATCCAGCCAACGGGACACAATATGAAAAGCAGCAGTATACGTATCAATCAATGATGGCGTATACAATCCTATTGAGGAATGTGACACCAACTCAGCAGCAGAACATTCGCTCTTACCGGACCTTCGGCAACTCGGCGGAGCTCGCGTACAGCCATCTGAAGAACCTGTATCAAGCAACAGACAGTGTAAACCAGAGCAGGTTAATGGCGCAGTTGACGACAGTCGAAATGAAACCAGGAGAAAAAGGACTGGCGTATATCAGCCGATGTCGCGAACTGCGCGACAAGCTGCTTCGATGCGGAGGGTCAATCTCTGAAGACGCCTTCGTGACAGTCATCATTGGTGGGCTTGGTCCTCAGTGGCGCGCCACCAAAGCCATTCTTCGAGCCCACGGAAGAATCTCTGAAGCTGCACTCTGCGCCGAAATACATGCCGAGCAGCAAGATATGGACCTGCAGGAAGAACGACACAGGAAGAAAACGACAGTATCAGAGTTCGCATTCCACACTCAACGACGACACAGCAATTATAACAACCGACAGCAGCAACCGAAGATAGTACCTCCCTTCTGCCACATCTGCAAGACTTCAGGGCACCCGCGCACACACTGCCCGAATCGTCAGCAATCAACGGCACCACAGCGACAACTTCGACCTTCAAGCTCCCAAATGGCTTCAACACAAGCAAGTGCGACGACCACTATTCAAGCTTCAACGACTTCACCCGGACAACCTGCACAAGGAGCAAGAAATATAATCAACTGCATGACGAAGATAACCGATTCATGTACAACCGAATCACCACCACACTACTCACCGGAAGAAGAGCTTGACAACAGAACGCCTCGCCGTGAGCTACTCCAGCCGAATCCAACGTACGCCGCTATCGCTCAAAGTGAACCGTCCGGCCAAGACACCTGGTTCTTGGACAGTTGCTGCGGGCAACACATGTGCTCGTCCGGGCGTTTCGTACAACGCGAACATCGACTCCAACGGGAAGTGATCATCACGGTTGCCAACAACCAAAACCTGCGCACACGAAGACAAGGAGTGGTACAGCTTCAGTCAAGAGAAACAAATGTAATACTGCACATGTCTAAGGTACTCATCGCTGAAGGACTCGGCTACAACTTACTGAGCGTTAGCCAGTTGATGGCGAAAGGAATTCATCTGGAAGCCGACAGCACGACCCAGGAGTTCAAACTTTACCACGGGAGAGGCGGTCTCTACATCGGGAAAGCAGTGCTGAAGAACAACGTCTTCGTCCTCGACTTCGTTCCTGACCTGGGCACTGCAGACAGCGACGCCATCGTGAATTTCACTGACTGGACACACCCTCCGGATCTCGACCCCGACTTCAGCCCAGGAGGCTTCTGGTACTCGCACACCATTCCTGAAGCAGAACGAACACGAGCATTAGCAACAATTCGACAATCGGCAGCAGTAACAACATCGGCAGCAGCAACAACATCAGCAGCAGTAACAACATCGGCAGCAGCAACAACATCAGCAGCAGTAACAACATCGGCAGCAGCAACAACATCAGCAGCAGCAGGAACAACGACACCAGTCACAGTCGACGAAGCACCACCAACACCCGCGAAACAGCTGAATCCGACTCAACGTGAAGTCCACCGAAGCGCCAACCTCGTCGCCAGCTTTTACTCCAACTCCGACGCATATCAGCGTTCACCTGGACACCGTGCCTCTGAAGAGATCTGGCACGCACGAACAGGACATCCAAGTAACACGGTTTTGAATAACACGATAAGAGCAGGAGTCCTTGACAAAGATTCTCTACTTCTACCCGATGGCAGAGAACTCCAGAAGGCACGAGGGACTTGCCTTATATGTCCCGAAGCTGACTTACCTCATCGACCGTTTGCTTCACATCACAACCCGAGCGCTCCAGCGTACGCACCACTCGAAAAAGTCTACAGCGACATCCTCTACAATCGCGAGCCAGGACAAGTCAACTACAACTACACCATCACCTTCATCGACGCCGCCACTCGATACGTCTGGCATCGCAACCTACCCAGCCGCGACATGGCGCTCGCAGCATTCGCCGCCTGGCTACCGATAGCAGAGAGAGAGTCTGGAACACAACTGAAAAAATTCCAGTCAGACGGAGGTGGCGAGTACACCTCTCACCGCTTCAAGCAGTTCTTGGCGGAAAGGGGGATCAAGCAACTCCTCTCCCTTCCTTACGCACATCAGCAGCAAGGTGTTGCAGAACGACTGAACAGGACCCTGCAGAACAGCATGCGCAAACTATTACGTGGCATGCGGCTACCCAACCACCAGTGGCCAGCAGCAATGGACCACGCTGTCATGCTACACAACTTGTTGTCGTCGTCGTCACTCCCGAACAACGCATCACCGCATCTGCTGTGGACAGGGAAGCAAGGCAGCACGAAAATGTTACGAGTTTTCGGGTGCATGGTACAGTACAGACCCCCAGAAGCACGAGCGGGAAGATTTTCGCAACGGGCACAGTGGGGACTACACCTCGGCATCGAGAAAAATTACAACGCATGGAAAATCTTCGACGTCCACACAAAGGAAACAGTAGCAGCACGTGACGTGATCTTCTACGAAAGACTCACCCTTCAGACGTACCTCGCCAACTTGCACGAGAATCGGGACCTCACCAGTGGTTTTCGTGGTGACCGAGCCTTCGCGTCAGCAGCGGACGAAGCAGACTGGGATGAACAGAACGTCGACAACGCCTCAGAAGAAGCCGGACCTCTCCCATACTGCTCCGTCGACGTGCCCATGGATGAGGATAATCCTCGCGACAGTAACAACGCCGAAATCTTCTACCGTTTCGCCGACGATGGTTACGTAACACCTGTGACAGTCAACACCAACGAAGCAGAAAGGGTAGGGCCAAATTTCATGCCCGACCCAGAAACGGGAGACGAAGCAGCTTATCCCGAGGATCCAGAACTCCCTCGATACTCACAGACTGGGCTGCAAATCCTCGGCCTCGTCACCACAGTCCACGGGAACACACGCAGCTCGCTTCCTAAGGAGCCTGCAACGGTTCAGCAGGCTCTGGGGGGGGAACACAGGGAGAAATGGCGTGAAGCCATGGATAGAGAACTGAAGGCATTAGAGGAACGCAACACTTGGAAGGTTGTTCCCGTAAGCGTGGCACGGAACAAAACCATCCTTACCGGGAAATGGGTCTTCCGCATCAAGACGAAAGCAGACGGCACGATCGAAAAATTCAAAGCACGCTGGGTCGTACGTGGATTCGACCAAGAGCAAGGACGAGACTTCACCGAGACCTTTGCTCCAGTCAGCCGCCACACGTCACTCCGAATTCTCCTCGCCATTGCCGCCATGAAGAAGAAGAAGTTACGGCAGATCGACGTCGCGAATGCCTTCCTCTACGCACCTGTGGATGCAGAAATCTACGTCGAGCTCCCGCACGGTTCCCACGGCGAACCCAACCGAATCTGTCAACTACTTAAGTCGCTCTACGGGATCAAGCAGGCACCGCGACTGTGGCAGCAGTACCTGCACGCCCGTCTCATCCGCATCGGCTTTAGTCAACTACCTCACGACCAAGGCATGTACCGCCTCACTAAGGGAAGCGACTACGTTCTCCTGATCGTCTACGTGGACGATCTCCTCTACATTGGGTCAACCGACGGCATCACCACGTGGTTCGAAGGAGAGCTCCAGAAAGACCTCACGCTCACGGTCTCCTCCACCGTTACACAGTACCTCGGGCTCAACATCCGCGAAGAAGAAAACGCCATCTATCTAAGCGCCGAGAAATACGCCGACACCATCGCGAAACGTTTCAGCCTCACACCAAGCGCCATCTCCACGCCCTACCGCTACACATCAGGAACCGAGAAGGAACGAACTACTCTACTCAAGCCCGCCGGCATACGCGACTATCAGAAGAAGCTCGGATGCCTGCTATTCGCCGCCGTCACCTGCCGTCCTGACTTATCCTACTCCGCAAGTCAGCTTGCCACCTATCTCAAGAAGCCTGAAGCTGAACACCTGGCGGAACTTGATCGCGCTCTCCACTACTTCGTCAGCACCGCGACGATCGGGCTAACCTACCACAAGAGCGCAGCTACACCGACTAAGCTAATCGGCTACGTCGACGCCGATCACGCCGGCGACACCGACAACAGGCGCTCACGCACCGGCTATGTCTACCGCCTTGAGCCTATCGGTCCTATCTCCTGGCAGTCGAGCAAGCAGGAGTTAATCGCACTATCTTCAGCAGAAGCAGAATATATTGCACTCTGCTCAGCCACCAAGGAGGGACTTTACCTTCGCGAACTACTGGAAGAAGCGAAGCTAGCCGAGTTACCCAGCTTCACCGTGTTCTGCGACAACCAGTCAGCAATTCGCATCGCCAACAAAAACGGCTTCGCAAACAGGACGAAACACATCGCCCTGCGCTATTTCTTCGTGAAGGACGAGATAGAAAAAGGGAAACTCGATCTGTCATACTGTCCAACATCCGAGATGGCAGCCGATTACTTGACCAAGAAACTCGGCAAGCAGAAGTTCGAATACTGCATGATGCTGACTGGACAAGGCCACGTCACCAGCAGTAACACTCCAGAAGCGAAGGGGAGTGTTGGAAACAATAAGTCCTAAGTGCGTTTCTGTCGTATCAAAGATCCTAAGGGGCTATCTCAGCCCAACAAAACGTTTGAGGGGAGGGGTTGATGAGGTTTGGTGCTCGAAATTCAAAATTTGAGTTCATTTCGCGACAACTGCGACTCGGAATTGAGATCGCCACGTCGCGAGCTTCAGATTGAAATTTTTTTTTTTTTTTTCGGTCTGCCCGAAATTCAACTCGGCGAATTTTCAAACTATACGCAACGTACGAATTCGACAAGCGTATAAACGCAAAACGCAAAATGAAAGTAGCGTATATTCCAACTTAGGACTCTAACAAGCCTTCCACGCGGCCTCGATGCTCTGCCGCGGCTGGAGCAATTCACCCTGGAAAAGTGCGACCAGCTGGAATTTGCGGATGACTTCTTAGAATGCCCCTCCACCTCACTTGCTGCACCCATCGCCCTCCCCCCCTCCGTCACCTCTGTCTCTCTGCTTGACGTCTTCCCAGAAGCGTGCTACCTGCCGGACTCATTCCTCACCCTCTCACACCTCACCCATCTCAGCCTGCACGAGCTCGTCTCTCTCGACGCACTCTTCGCCCCGGCTGCTACTGGCCTCGGTATGCCAGGCACCCGAACTCATCCACTTCTCGGCTTCTCGCTTGATCCTCGACCTGGTCAGCCAGCCAGATTGGCGCTGCTCTCGTCGCTGCAGCACCTCGCAATCGTGGAATCCACCCTGCCATCGCTGCCTAGCAACCTCAACGACCTCTCAAGCCTCAAGGTGCTCATTCTCGAAAAATGTCGCTACATGCCCTCCCTCCCCGCGTCCCTACCCCACCTTTCCAACCTTGAAAAACTCGTCCTGAAAACCCTCCCGCGCCTGGCGCGCCTGCCCAAGAATCTCGGGCAGCTGAAGGCCCTGAAGGAGCTCACGGTGGAGTCGTGTGACGCGCTGGTGGGGCTGCCCGCGTCCATGGGCCTGCTCTCCTCCCTCGTCCTCCTCTCCGTCACCGACTGCA